>OY728152.1:1922484597-1923747455 GCA_963277665.1 Viscum album
AGTATCTGGAGGTGGACTTCACGATGAGACAACACATAGAGGAGGTTGACGGGTGAGAGCGTTGTGGAGGCTATCTGTACCTACCCTTCAGGTAGGATCCGTGGTGAACGATCCAGGAGCTGCGCTATATGTACCTACCCTTCAGGTAGGATCCGATTAGGAAAACCCAGGAGACGCTTCCATTCTTCCAGCTTTTGTCTTTTTCTGTTGTACTTTTGTTCAGTTGTAGCTGTGTTTTCAGTTTGGTTTGTATTTTGGCCCATTTACTTTTTAGCACTTTCTTTTGTACTTAGTGTTTTACTTCCTCTTGTACTCTGTGGTGTTTGTTTGCTTTTATAAAGGCAATGCCTTCCCAGTTATTGGGATTTACGCCTTTAGTTATAGTCACCAGCCCCTGGCCTATGGAAGGCGGGTTTGGGGTAGTCATGGCACGGGCCCCGAGGACGGGTCGTGACAAATTGGTATCAGAGGAGTCGGTTCTACCACAGAACTTATAACTCTGATATTTTATTTTTATGAAGCAATAGTGTTAAGGGTACCGAGTGTGGTCTTCAGTTCAGGGAGTCCAGTTTTGGTGCGGGCGGCCGACGTATCCATACACCAGGACCCTGACAACTGATTTCTGACTTTGTGCACAAAAACACTGATTGCGTGTGTGTTTTCAAAGGTTTTCCCTTAAAACAGCTCAAACCAGGTCAGCTCACCAGTTATAATCGTTTGACCGTGTCACGTTGTTTCTTTCAGGATGCCTTTTCACGGACGACCAGCTAGAGCCTAGAGGGATGTGCGTACTGACAGCCTGTCGAGCGATGAGGCTTCGGTACAGGACCCTCTTGCAGTCGAGGCACCAGTGGTACTACCATACGTTGGGACACCGATGCCACCGGCCCCAGCAGTAGGCGATGCACGCCACTTGAGCGCACTACACGAGTTATAGCCCCAGAGTCCACCCAGGTTCCGGGGAGAGACGGACCCGGAGGCGGCTGAGGATTGGCTGGAGGCAGTGGTGAGAGTCTTCAGGCTAGTGGGGACGCCTGCAGACTTCATGGTGATCTTTGCTGCCAGCCTTCTTCAGGCAGCAGCAGACAGGTGGTGGAGCCACTTGTTCCAGTTTCGCGACGGGATGACCTTAACCTGGGAAGACTTCGAGACCTTCTTCAGGGTGGAGTTTGTGCCAGTAGCTCTACACCCCGAGCGTGTTCAGGAGCTGCTGCCTTTGCCGCGTGTTTTTCGATCAGTAGACGAGTCATCTGTGGGCAGTAGACAGATGATTCAGAGGTCCAGGAGGACCAGACCAGCAGTTGGGAGATCTCGGGTTTTAGGACCGGTGGTGCGGGGAACCCGGGGTGGGGTCAGATCCAGCCGTACGAGGAGCAGGAAGTGTTATGAATGCGGCAGGAAGGGTCACCTAGAACGTGACTGTCCGACCCCCCGCACTGTCGATCCGCAGGCGTTGCAGGAGCCACCGAGGCAGAAGCAGCGACGAGTGCTTAAGAAACAACCGAGCAGTGGACAAGGCAGTAGAGCTCCGGGAGCAGGTGGAAAGGATTAGAACTAGTGGATACGTCCCTTGTACTTCTAGTTCCATATTGCTGTTGTATTCATGTCTTTTTACTATGAGCTGCAATAATAAAAAAAGACACTTATCTTTGTGATGTTTGCTTTTCTGTCCCTTTGTTTGGTTGATACTGAGTGGTCCCGGTTAAAACTGTTGACTTGACCCTCACTTTCGAGATTTCTACTGGAGGAGACCCAGTGACCTCACACTGATGCCGACAGTGTGACTCGACCCTTGGAGGCGAGAGTGACAATTGGATCTCTTGGTAGTTACGTCGAGGCCTTACGACGTCATCCATGGCATGAATACATCATTCATGTCAGGATTGACTGTATTAGTCAATGGGCGTGGTTCATCCAGGGGATGAGACCGAGTTTCTCTTTTCGGAAAAGGAGAAATTTTAGCAGCTCTTCCAGATCATAGGCAAAGAAGGTGTAGATCATCCAGGAGCGGATGAAGACTGCACAGTGCAGTAAGAAACAGGAAACTGGCTCCAGTCTTAGAGACTCGAGCGTGTTAAATATTTCAAGAAGTGGAAGATTTAAGGAGATATGAGTCTGCAAAGCAGCAGATGTGGAGGAAGAGCTAGGAGAGCAGCATGAGGTGGTGTACATCTTAACATTCTACAACCACCAGCCTTAGTTATCCCCGCCAGGCTCAGGGAGCTGGAGGGCAGAGGAAGATTACGGCTACCTGCGGTCAAGGGGTGTGACCCAATGACTCTAAAAATGATTCAAGGGACAGTCTGTGTCCACTACTAGCTTCTGTAGTAACAGACGTCGATATGAATCATTCCTTGCTTTCACGAATCTTGTCCCAGACCTAGAGTTTCCGGTAAGCCGTAGACTTGACCCTCACGTCTGGAGATACCTTGGGAGGAGACTCAATAATCACACTTACGCCGATAGTGTGGTCTGACCCATGAGGTGAGAGTTTCAGTTGTAATCTCTTGGTGGCAGCATCGAGGCCTTATGACGTTAGTTTGAGTATGGAATGGGCAATAACTGTTCATACTCAAATTGGCGGTATTAGGCAAACGTTGGGATGAGTTTTCCCTGGTCGGCGAAAAGGAAACCCCAGGCAGCACAAGATAAACTCATGCACAGGAGGGTGCGACCGATCACTCTTGAGTCGGTCAACCTTACCATCATGGCAGCAGTCGTTTTGAGTTTCAATTCTAACAGGAATTGGAGACCTCTAGAGTTCGAGGATGACGATCACGTCCTTATACGGGTCTCACCTCGACGAGGTTTACGAAGATGTGTCCAAGGCGGGAAGTTATCTCCGAGGTTCAATGGACCTTTCTAGGTCCTCAGCTGGGTAGGCGAGGTGGTTTACTACTTCACCCATCGACCTCAGTTGCACCAGGTGCACGACGTTTTCCAAGTATCTCAACTGAGTAGATACGTGCTCGATCCTTTGCATATCATCGACCATGAGGAGCAGGACGATGGCGATGGGGTTACTTCCATAGAGGATCCATTGGGGATCGAGGATCGACAGGAGTGGATCCTACGAGGACAGTTGATTCCTCGGGTGCGCTTTCTTCGGCAGTACGGGAGCCTCCAGGTAAGCACATGGGAGCGGAAGGCTCAGATGCGTGCTCAATACTGCTTTTGTGACCCTAGTTTGTGTTGAAGCTTTACGGGGACGTAAATCCCTGAGGTGGGAGTAATGTAAAGACCCGGAAATTTCAAGGAAAACTTTTTCTTAATTTTATTTGGAATTTTACAAGAACTCAGTTTCTGACGGCTCCTGATTATGAGGTCCGGTGTGCCCGGAATTATTTTCCGAAGTTTAGCTCGGGTACGTTCAGTGAACGAACGAGCGAGAATTTCTAACTTTTGAACCGGTGCTCGGAATCGAATTCCGAGGGCACCGATGAAACCGCAACATCGGTAATTTCTTAGAAACACCTTTCCCGGAGTTGCGTTTTCACGAGAGAGGTTGATAAAAATTGTGGAAGATAGAATAAAAATTTAACTACAATTTTTATTTTCTCTTAGTGGATTTATACTTTGGGTGGAAGTTGGGTAACTACCCAACTTCACATGGAAGGTTATGAGAGTGGTGGGGCCCATAAGAACCCCACCCCTTCACATTCCTTAACTCCCTCAACTCACAATTAAATTTGATAACTTAAGTTTTTGATAACTTATGATTTTAATGAAGTGTGTTTAATGTGAGTGTTTGAATTTCAAACTCTTGAATTTCAAACCTTAAGTTGGGTTAATAAAATAAGTAAGGGACTTATTTTATTTTGGGTTGGAGGCTTGTTGCTTGAGAGCTTTGGGAGAAAAACTAAGGGAGACTTTAGTTTCTTCATCTTCTTCGTCGAAGAACACGAAGAACGCGAAGAACGCGAAGAACGCCAGATTCCTCAGAGGTCGACGTCTCCTTTCATGACGTCTCCTTCCGTGACGCCTCTTACCGCGACGCCGACGACGTCTTCTTTCGCGACGTCTCTTTCCGCGACGAATCCTCGTTCGATGAACCTCTGTTCAAGCTACGCTCAAGGCAGGGAATTATTTTGAGAATGATTTAATTCCCTTGTTTCTTTCATTCTAAAGAAAACAAAGAACACAGATCAACTTATTATCTAGTTGATCTGCGATCTTTTTCCTTGCGGGTTGGGAATGTTTTTGTTGCGGGAAGTTGTAGGGGTTTATTTAATTATTTTTTTTGTGTTTACTACTTGACGTTCTTCATGGAATATGACCAATTGCTATAGATTAACGAGAGGGGGCCGGACCGCACAAACACGGCCGACCCTCCTCCATTATCCATGTTGGTTTCTTATGTGGTTTGGAATAGAATAGTGTGGTGTCGTCGCACTGCGCAGGATCGAGCGACAAGTAATACGCGGCGCCGTCGCGCCGCACCGTGAAATTGAACCAAGTTGCGGCGCCGTCGCGCCGCGCCGGAGAACCGAAAAAGCACCGCGGCCGGAGTGGGGCCACGGCGGAGGGGTGCGGCGCCGTCGCGCCGCACTAGATGAATGAAGGCCGCGACCGATACTGGGTCGCGGTGGAGCATGGGAACCGTCAGCCGGAAGCGGGCCGCCGGCATTAGAGCAGGGAGGGGACCGGCCGTCGCCGGTCCCGTGGGGGCAGAAACCGGCTGGCTGGGGCGGGCCGACTGGACAGGAGAGAAGTCAGGGGTTCAAACCCCCAGCTGGCCAGCTGAGCGGCCCCCATTAAGGGGGTCCGCGGTTACAACCTGGGGGGCAGGTGCCCCCCACTCCAAACGGCTCGGCCGTTTGGCCGAGCGCCTGGCCAGTGCGCTGGGCGCGCTGCGCCCAGGCCGGGCCGCTCTGGCCGGACCGGGCCACGCCCAAGCGGGCCGGACCCGGACCCAGTTCGGGCCGACCCTGGGGGTATCGGGTCGGGTTAGACCGGGCCCGGACCCCTTAATACCGAATCTTTTCCGGTCATACGCCCATAACTTGTGCTACAGGTCTCCGATCGATGCACTGTCAGTTGAGATGCGATCCTTGGATCGAGAAGGTCTTTTCGGTATATCGCACTCAATGTTTCATAATACTTTGGGTTTGGCCGAGTTGGTTCGTACACGAAACCAACCGGGCCCTCGGAGTGGAAACTCTCATATCTTAAGCTCTGGACGTCCGATTGACGTGACGTCAACTTTGTTGTTTTCCTCTTGATGAGACGGAACTTTTGGCATACTTCGCCTAAGTTTTGGTTACTGTTGGATAGTGGCCGAGTTGGATTGTTCTCGAAATCCAACCGGGCCCCTAGAATAGAAAAGATGATATCTTTCAGACCGGACGTCCGTTTGACGAACCGTTAGCGACGTTGGTGATCAAATTGAGAAACGGTCCCTTTGAGTATACCCTATGAGAGTTCGGGGTACAGTTGAGATACGGCCGGGTTGGTTCGCACTCGAAACCAACTGGGCCCCTGGGACGAAAAGGGTAGTAACTCACAGACCGGGCATCCGATTGACGTGTCGTCTGTTGCGTTGAGACCCCTATGACGAGGCGGTCCTTTGAGATACTTATTCGTGGGACTTTGAGATACTTGGAGTATTGACCTGTAGCTCGTGGAGCGGACCCTCCCTAAGACGAGCGTGCGGAGTACGAAGACTGTGTAGCCGGCTGAGACCTGACGACTGCTTGACCGACTCGACTTGGAGTGAGTCGACTAGCCCAGTGGACAGGGCACTACATTTTTTTGGGTGCAGACCCATGGTGGACGGAGCACTACCTGTGTGACAGTGCAGACCCGTGGTACTCGTTCGGAGAGTACCTCTGCAGGCTACTAGGGGGTGTGCACTACTGTGTTTGGGTGGCATACCCCGGCGGTAAGCACTACTGTGTTTGGGTGTCTGACCCACGATACTCGACAGGAGGAGTACCTCAGTAGTCTTAGGTTAGTGAGCAGTAGCTCGGAGTCATGACAGGACCACTTTACACTCCATAGACGGGGCTCTTCAGCAGTTACGGTTTCGATAATGAAAATCCTGGTTTGAGCTGAGACTTTTGTCCTTTATGTTTACCTCATGGTTGAGATGGGTCACTTGATAACTTAGGTATATGTATGGGCATATACCTGGGTAGTGGTTATCCGTTGATTTCATAATCTTTGTGTTTCCTCATGATTGAGATGGGTTACTTGATAACTTAGGTATATGTATGGGCATATACCTAAGTAGAGTTTATCTGTTGAGATCTTCTTGTGGTTATCCTTGTTGGTTTTAGTGAGACCTTGAGGGTCTCGGGGTCCCTACTGAGTATCGTTATACTCACCCCTGCACAGGCTATGCCCGCACCTCGTTGTGTTGGTTGCAGACGACGAGCAGTGCTGACAGAGGCCGAGTGTTCGAGGACTGGACGGTACCCGGAGGTGGACCACACGACGAGTAAGTACCCAGAGGTGGACCACATGACGAGTCAGTATCCGGAGGTGGACTTCAGGACGAGATGACACACAGAGGAGGTTGACGGGCGAGAGCATTGTGGAGGCTATTTGTACCTACCCTTCAGGTAGGATCTATGGTGAACGATCCAGGAGTTGTGCTATCTGTACCTACCGTTCAGGTAGGATCCGAGGAGGACGACCCAGGAGCCGCTTCCGTTCTTCTGGCTGTTGTCTTTTTCTATTGTACTTTTGTTCAGTTGTAGCTGTATTTTCAGTTGGGTTTGTATTCTGGCCCATTTACTTTTCAGCACTTTCTTTTGTACTTAGTGTTTTACTTCTGCTTGTACTCTGTGGTGTTTGTTTGCTTTTATAAAGTCAATGCCTTCCCAGTTATTTGGATTTACGCCTTTGGTGCTAGTCGCCAGCCCCTGGCCTATGGAAGGCGGGCTTGGGGTAGTCACGGCACGGGCCCCGAGGACGGGTCGTGACAATGTGTGCTAATAAGGATTTGATATGGATTCATTCCATCTATGTACAGTCAAAGTCTAAGATTTCGAACTATATTTTCGAATGTAGGAAACTGTTGATCAATTTTCCTCCACTGTGGAAAATCATCCAGACAATGTAATTTTCCATCACATATCTTCTCATCTAGATCCGTCTTAACCTTTTTTCACAATTTGAATTTTAAAATAAATGTTTCAAACAAGGAATTATAAGAATATACCAAATTTCCTTGGCAGGAGTCTCTATAACTGCTAAATCAGCCTATGATTTTTCTTTCAACTTATACCATGATGTCCCAAATTTAGGACACTTTGACAGACATTCATATTCATTCATATATAGCACATAGTAATTCAAGTAGGCATGTATTTTCTTGTACCATAAACCCATCAAACATTATATTTTCTTTACATTATAATGAGAATCTAGAAGATCATTATATTTAAAAATTATGTATTTCAACAACTATAACAACTCTATAAAACTCTTATTACTCATTATATTTTTTCACATAAAATTTAATCAATCTTAACACCACTGATAAAACTTTAAAATCCATACAATCTAGATACAATGGTTTTTCAACATCAACATATAGATGCTCAATTTTCAGTTCTTTCTCAATTACCTCTACCTTAATATCATGAATCATTTCTTCAATTTGATCAGACTTATCATCTTGAAAATCATTATCATCATCAATATATCTAGAAATATATCCATTTTCACCATTCCAAATAAAAGGTCTATAACTTGGATTAAAACCATGAAAAATTAAATGATCTTTGATCTCTTTTCTTTTAAACTTTTTCATATTTTAACATTTCATGCATGGACAAAAAACATGTCATTTTTTGGAACGTTTTGTTTATAAAATTCAAAAAAATCATCAACATCATTCTCATGTTCATCAATTATCCACTATTCATTAATACAACTTCAAATCATTATTATATATAAAAAATATCAAAAATTAAAAGCAAGTTATTATATTTTCAAATTAAATTTCAAATTTACTTTTATAGATAAAAATAAAAAAATATCATAAAATATTTCACAAAAAATAAAATAAATTTCATAGAAATATATAACTTTGAACATATTTAATTATTATTATTTAATAAAAAAATCACAAACCATAATCTAAAAACAATAATTCATCAATTAAAAAATACATAAGATGTGTGAATAATTGGAACTACAAATAAAAATAGCGAAGATAAAGTGAAATCAATAGAAAATTGGAACTACAAATAAAAATGAAAATACCTTAGATGTATAGAAAATGGAAACAATAAACACAAATTGTAAATTGATATTAGAATTTGGATAATTGAGAAGGCGAAATTAATGGGAAGAAGATGCAAGAGGTGACTGACAATGGGTGATGGTGGATGACGATGCTGGATACAAGTGAAAGATAAAGAGAAATTAAAGGAAAATTGGAACAAAAAATAAAAATAAAAATACCTTGGATGAATTAAAAATTGAAATAATTAACACAAATCATAAATTTACTTCAAAACCGATACGATTGAGAAGGTGAAACCAATGTGAAGAAGGTACAAGTGGAAGCTGATGACAGGTGATGGTGGACGGTGGTGATGGATGTCAACTCAAAGATAAAGCAACATTAAGGGAAAATTGGAACCACAAGTACAAATGAAAATACCTTGGATGAATGGAAAAAATAAAAAATAAACACAAACCATAAATTGAAATCATAATCGAGATGATTGAGAAGGTGACACTAATAGGAAGAAGGTGCAGGTGATGAACGATGATGGGTGATGGTGGACGGTAGTGGTGGATGCCAAATGAAATATATTCAAGACCAAGGGTTGAAGAATGAAGAGATTTGAGGCCAAAGATTGAAGAATGAAGATATTCATGTAACATCTCACCCCTCATCCTTGGATTGAGTCGAGGCGAAATTGATACTTGGCCTTAAGTGACATCCCCAAGGCACCAAAGGTTGGAAAAAAATTCCAAGGTATTCATAAATAGTTGGGGGATGATTTTTCATTTTTAAGTAAAACAACATAACCAAGATAACCATAACCAGAAATCACTACATGATGCATGATAAAAATGTAAGACAACTCAAAGTATTAAAAAATAAAACAACTATATCATAGTACCAAGAGGAGACCAAGATCAACATTAACTACAAAGAAAAATACAAAACCAACAAAGTTCAAAGACTCCATAGATATAACTCCACAGCTCCAAACCTACTCCATGATCCAACTCCACAATACATCCCAAGTATCACAAAACACCACTAAATAAATGTGATACTTTACATTTACATATTTATCAATAAAAAATATCTTCAAAAGAACCAAAGTGCCAAAGTAGGGGGGATGTGTCAAAAACCAGGCTGGGGTGTCATCTAACCCGACACCTGACCTAGTCTACAACATGGTCCAAAGGGTGTTCCCAATAACCATGGGCTATCAACTATTGTTGATCATAAAATATAAACTAGGTGGGAATAGTTTCATCACAATAACCAAGATCAATAAAATAACTGAACAAGAAGAGAACCAATAATGACCAAATCTCAAATAAATAAACAAACTGATTCAGTTATAATAGCTGAACAAGACAAAAAATAAATACAAAATTGAGAAAAAAAAATAAAATTGAACCACACTACCACTATCTTCATGTGACCTCAATGTAACCACCTTCCACAAGACCAAACCGAACCAAGATCCATCTCAAAACAAAAAACCTAAATGAGAATCTAAACCTGTAAAAGAGATTGGGTCTACTGACACTAATGGTATAATTAGGGTGTGAACTTCACATCTCACTAGACAACCACTGAAGAATTTATGTGTTTTCTTTCCTGAAATCAAACCATTAAAACTAGTTTGAAATACATTTATAAAAATAGGGTTTTTGTATTTTAATAAATAAACACATCTTTCTCCCTTTTTCAAAACAATACATATTATCTTTCCATTTTCAAAATAGATCACTATTTTAAAACCAAAAACCTAATCCAAAAAATACCAGGGCTATGCTAAAAAAGAATAAGTAGTATATGAAGAAAAAAAAGTCCAACTAAATTCAAACAAACAACCATAGATAGTAACCATGGGAATTTTCTAAACATACCTAGAGTGACACCAGGATTTAATTGGTTCAGAACCACCTATTAGCATATGGGGAAGCCCCATAGTCTACAACCAACTGGTCACCCTCAACTGACCAATCCAGTGGAAAATCCCACCTAGCCTCTCAACTAATCCAAGGGGTACCAACCTGTATAACTGGGGTTGATAAGCAACCATCACTCAATCCCCTAAAGGATTCCCGATAACCCATGGTAAAAGTATACTGTGTAAGTATGAGGCCCTAACACTTGTGACTCATCTTACCTAACGTCACTGAACTTGCCTACCCCAAACACGAACACCAAATATACAATAACACATATAGGGAAATCCCCATTAGGTTTTCCAATCATATAATAAGTCATTTATAAGTTCCAACCGATCCGTCAAATCACATATCTTATAAAACACTATTCAAAACTTTCAAATATGACAATCAAGCATTTGCACTTTCAAAATCATATTTTTTCCACAATCAACCTAAAGTGGAAATCAGACCTTCAACACTATCAATTCCAAAATATCACAGAAATAGTTCTAAACCATTCCCAAAACATATTTTTCTTATAAAAAATACCAAATGGGCCTTTGAACTTACACATCCAAATACATCCACCAAAAACATTTCCAAATCATTTCTAAAACAAATAGAAACGCCACTTGCACAAGTAGTTACCAAATAAGCCTTTACATTTACAATATTTAATAAAAAAATATTTCAAGGCCAAATAGGACAATACTTGAAGAAAACATTTGAAACCGCTTTTAGAAATCACACAAGGTAACCAACACACCATTTAGAAAATAAGGAGACATTTGTGGAGCCAAGTTTCAGGGAAGATAGTATTTTAATGTGCCATCTTCATTTGAATTCCCATCCATGTGTGTAGCTTGTGAAGGCATGGATGTTCCAACCTCTAATGGCACACCCAAATCAACCATTTCCATTTCCAAAATTACCACTTTCTTTTTAAACCAACCCAACAATCCCATTCAGTTATAAAATCATAAACAATCCTTTCAAAACATTTCCACTACAATTCTCAAGCCAAAAAATACATCAAAATCACACATCCTTCTAAATATATATATATATATATATATTATGAATTAGTTACCAAAATATAAAAAAGGAAAAATATCACAATAAGGCTTAATTTTACCTTCAAAGAACATTTAACATTTCATGAAACACCTTAGGTGCATAAATTCATAGGCATATTCAATAAATCCCTTCAAAAACTATTTTTAGAAATTTATACCAATAAGAAAACACCACAACATACTAAACAAAGGTACCTTAAGTGTGAGAATCATACTTATAAATTTATTCAAGAAACACAAAAATTAATGGAATGAGTTGGAAAGAAAAAACAAGGAAATGCCTACCTTAATGGTGTGAGAACACAAATAAACTCTCATAGGAGGAATAATACACCCTAAAGAACACACCTCACACCCTAAACATCAACAAAAATGAGCTATTCGTCAACCCTAGCCATTAGGGTTTGATCAAGAGAGGGTTTACCAAAGTGAAACCAAGAAATATAGAGGGGAGAGGCAGAGGGGGGGGGGGTGGATAAGGGTCAAAGAACCCTAAAAAAATACCTTATATCTTTGAGGATGTAGCCATAGAGGAGGGAGAGCCAAGGGAAGAGGGATTTTAGGACCCATTGGTGTGCCAAATTTTACCAGGAGGGAGGGTCTAGAATGAGGTTAAAAGGGTAGGAAGGTAGAATAGAGATTTTAACTTTTTAATGACCTGGCTTGATTGCACGGTTTGACTACACAGTTTTACCAAATCATGAATTAACCATACAGTAGCAACTGCCCAAGTAGTAACCAACCGCATGGCTAACCCTCATGGTTTGACCGACCATGCTCAAACCATGTGGTAGCTTCTTCCCAACTCCAGAACCTACTACATGGTTACCTAGGATGGGTCGCATAGTTTCTACTAACCATGAGCTTCCTGTTCATAGGCCAAAATTCACCTGAACTTCTAAAAACTGATTTTTTTTTAACTAGTACTCAATCTGAACCTCAACTAAAAAGACCCAAGATCAAGAAAATAATAAAATAAAGGATTATCCAAGGTTGGGGTGTGACATGATGAGTAATGAAACTCAGTATATTTCCCCCCAAATGAATTACCTACTCATTCCACTAGGATAAAACATATTGGAAAATTTATATAAAACAGTTTAAAATAGTTTATATCAGAATATAAAACAATTTCCATACCATTTTTTTTTCAAAATCAAAGCCGCTTCTAAGGAAAGAAACAAAACAATAATTTAAAACAATTTCTAAAAAACCCATTTTGGAATAATCCATTCCATTTCACACAGTTACACATACACATGCTCAACCACACAAGATTGGTTTTACCATTTATAGTGTAACTTCATGTCCATAACTTGTCCCTTTGATGGTGGTACTTCAAGACCATTATCCATCCCATTCAATTCATGCACAACATTAGTGACAAAACCATGCCACACAATATTTTAAAAACCATTTAAATAAAACTATACTTTTATTGAAAACACTTTTTTATGAATCAAAACCAAACA
The DNA here is from genome assembly GCA_963277665.1 of Viscum album. Classification (NCBI taxonomy): domain Eukaryota; kingdom Viridiplantae; phylum Streptophyta; class Magnoliopsida; order Santalales; family Viscaceae; genus Viscum; species Viscum album. Next base: position 1,922,497,247 of record OY728152.1, read on the forward strand.
AACATTTTAAAATTATCATTTTAAATCATGTTACCAATTTCACTTTCCACCAAAACACCAAATTTCTACAATTCCAAAAACTGTCACTAAAGAGGGTTTCCATAAAGAATTTCACAAAAATTTCACTATCAATTTCAATATAAACAGTCAATTTTAAATCAATACTTCAAGTTCTAATAATAGGAGTTGAGAGTGAAGTCACCTACCTTGGAAACTATGGAGAAAACGAATAACGACATGAATTTTTCAACAAAACCTGGTTGAAACTCCAAAAAACTTCCTTAGATCTTGTTCCATAATATAAATAAATTTGAATGTAATCATTATTAGAATAAAATTTCATATATATATCCCCAAAAGACTAGATATATGAATCTAAGAGAAGGAATAGAAGTATCTCTAAGGAAAACCATCAAAATGGAGACTTACCAATAAATATAGCCTCTAACACACCAAGATTTCCAACAGACCACTTCTGAATCAAAGGGTAGAGTCTCCATAACCTTTGGCAGGAAGAAAAACCATCTTATGGTCAAAATAGAGAAAAAAATAGCGGTTTAGGGGAAATCCCAAGTTAGATTCACTTTTTTCGGAAAAAAAATTTAACTGTGCATGGTTGTCTCACATGGTTAGAAAAATCATACAGCAACCTCTACCTCTAACACACCCTACACAATTGGATCATATAGTTAGACCAACCATGTGATAACCATGTTTTTCTCTCTATTCCACTTTGCACGGTTTCTCCTAAGTGGCTTCACGGTTTGGACAAACTGTGAACCTAACCGTTCACCTACCCAGAGCTCACTGTCTCACTTTGCACAATTTTCTATAGAAGTTTCACGATTTTTACTAACCATAATCAAACCACAAACATACAGAAAATCCCTAAAACATTCCAAAAGTCTTTAAAACCCTCCCAAAATTCACCTAAACACTTTACATAATTTCAAATACATAAATAAAGGGTTACTTACCTAAAACTGTGGGTGCTACATTCTCCCCATCATTGGCCTTTCCATCCCCAAAATGTAGAAAACCACAATTTTCCTAAAATATTTTGGGCCATTTATTGGAATTTATTTCTCCTGTTCCCAATTTTCTTCCTAAATGTGACCATGTTTCTACAAAACCTTTACTAGACCAATGATTTTTCCATAAAATAATTTCTCTTGACTATCCATTATCTATACCGACATATGAAGCAAATAAGAATTCATCTCTAGGTCAATGTGATCCCATTGAATCACATGATCAAGAGCAAGTTAATTCTTTTTCAACTAAGATACATGAAACACATTATGCCCCCCCATTGAACCATGTTGGTAATACCAACTGATATGCCACCTCACCAACCTATTCTAGTATCACAAAAGGGCCTATGTATCTGGGAGATCCTTTCCATGATTCCCAAAATGATGATGCGTAAGACTTGGAGAGATTATCAAGAACACATGATCACCAACCTCAAATGAAAAAGACCATCAAAGATGATCCACATATGATTTATGATGAATTTGGGATGCCTCCATTATTTTCTTGATCAAATGAATCTTCTCCATTGTCTCTTAGAAAAGGATTAACCAAAACAATGAAGTCTCACTTGTTTCCACCCAAAAAATTAGAGAACAAAAAGGTTGGACATAAAATTCTTCAAAAGGATACATTTGTATCGAGTCTTGATAACTGTTGTTATATGAGAACTCCACTAATAGTATGTGTTCCTCCCATGTTCCACCAAAATCTGTTACACAATCCCACAAAATTTCTTCCAAAGTTTGTATCTTCTTTTCAAATTTCCCATCCATCTAAGGATGATATGCTGTACTCATGGTCAATTGATTCCCAAGGGCTTATGGTAAAGATTTCCAGAAATGATACGTAAACCTTGGATCTCTGTCTGAAACTATCGAAACTGGTATGACATGACTCTTTACCACTTATTAGATATAGATTTTGGACAAGTCCTCCACCATATGAGATTTAAAAATAGGGATGAAATGGTCCAAATTTGTGAGTTGATCCACTATCACCCATATGGAATCTTGTTTCTGAACCATTCATGAGAGACCTGTTAAAAAATCCATGGCTATCTGTTCCCATTTAAAAATAGGAATAGGTAAATATTACAACACACCTACTAGTTGTTGATGTTATTCTTTAACCCATTGACAAATTAAGCATCTTGAAACAAACTCATACACCATTATTTTCATAATGAACCACCAAAACTATGATTTTATCACCTTATACATATTTTGTATTCCAAGATGTACAACCCATATCAAATTGTGGTAAGTATGAACAATTTGTTCTTGAAAATCCATAGGTATGACCATATTATTTTGAAATCACAAAACTGAACTCCCATCTAGCTTCTATCCCTCAATGGTCTCCCCACCATTGAGTTTTGGCCTCATATAAATGCATTCTGAATTAGATTTCTATGGCTACTTAACCGTCTTCACTATATTAGGAACTAAATAATCTAGGAATAAAACTACAAAATCACCTTGGACTTCGGAATATATGTCCATGTCGACTATCACAAACATCAACTTCCATTAATCTGAATTTTATTTTCCAACCGAACATATGAATTTCTTATTAATGCATCTTCTACTGAATTTCCCTTACTCAGTGTATAAATCAATTCAAAGTTGAAAATTTATAGATACTTCACCCATTTATTTTTCTTATGTTCAAATACCCTTGCGAGAAAATATGTTTCAAACTCTTATGATCCATAAATATTGTAAATTTCTCAATATCATCCATCAATACCAAATTAAAAACTACCAACTGATATGAGATCTTTCCTACTACTTGTTCTAACAAGCCCATTACATCTACCTTCACATTCATCTCACCTCTAAAGAGATACTCAACACTATCCTCAGTTGTAAAACCAACCCTTTTGGTATAACAGTCGATGTGATCCTTAAACATTGTCATCAAATACATACCTAAGATTATATCATAGATATATATATCAAGAAAAGATAAACACCATATCAAATTAGCTCCATCAATAGTTATATAATATGATTTTCACAAGAAGGCTCAACATTCTCTTTGAGCAAGAGGATTTTAAAGTTTCAACACAAAAGGAATTATCTCGACATTAAAACTTAGAAGATCAACAAATCAAGAAGTAATAAAAAATGAGATGAACCCATATAAAATAAATATTTCATAAGGGAAGAATTCAAAAGAATCATACCACTCATAATCGATGGTCTATATTGATCATCCACAATAACTTTCCCAGCTATATATAACTGCTTAGTGGATGCACTTTGTTCTTTATTGCCTTATTGAGATTTCCCTTACTGAGGAGTCATTATATTCCTAGAATCACCATGGATAGGTGTATTCTACTAATGAGAGGTATTATTCTCCCCTTATCCTATCAAATAATATGGCGTCTATGACACGTGAGAGTTTTCCTGAACACCCAACCTTGGAGCACTACGACAATAGCTATAAAATTCCATATTTGATTGAAATTATGGCATGCTCTAGGTGCTTCCATACAATCTCACTTTATGTGATCCAAATATACACATTGGAAAAATCCTGGATTTATCTTAGGTTTTTGAGGAAGATTCATCGTTCCATCCATCTAATTCTGATTCATCCCACTACCTTAGAAATAGGTGTCCCTTTTCCACTTGTTCCCAACATTAGAGTTCCTACAGCTTCCTGTAGGTGTCAACATGATTTCTCCGCTTATAGCTCATCATACTTCCATTTCTTCAACCGTTGACCTATTGAACATATTTGTATAATACGTTATAAAAATCATGAAAATCATTGATAGAATCTCCTGTCTCAACCCCGATTAAAAAATGCATGCCTTTAAGGACACACTAGCATCAACTTTGGGTTCAAAACAAACTCAATCCAAAAATTTAGCACATACTCTTTCAATGAGATATTATCCTACTTTAAGATAAAAAGGTATGTTGTTCTAACAATAATGAACGTATAAGGATATAATTTTTTTTTGAAAAATTCTTCAAAATAATCCCATGAAATTATTTTCTCTAATTTAGTTTGAATTGTTAAATCTCATAACTTGCATGAAATATCCTCCAGTATATATGTTCCAAACTTGAATTTTATCTCCACTGGTGTGCTTAAGAAATTTAAGATTTAATTAATCCTATTTAGTTGCACCTTTTCACTTTATGGTTCTAAATCACCCCAAAATATGGGTGGATTATTATTTTTGAACTGAATAGAATAATCCACTTTCCTTTGTTCATCCCTTAGGTTCTCTCTATCTGTAGTCTGAAAGGATTGGACTATACTCTGAACCAACTATTGGTTCACTTATAGATTAGGTGAAACCACATTCTCAATAGCCTCTTCTAGTTGGTTTCTACAACTTCTAAAAGGTTTAATTTTCTATAAACACAAAAAACACCATGAGTCTCACTCTCTTGAAATTGAAGACTTAAAGTTTTTAAATTTACCACTTCACAACTATCAGAACAACACTATCCAAAATTCAATATTTTTCATTTTAAACCCATTTTTGAAAATTCTACCATGATTTTGAAAATACAACCATTTTCAAAATACTAAAATCATGTCTTTTCAAAATATAACATTTTAAAATAGTTTCAACACTGTTGGTCGGAGTGGACACTCAAGAGGGGGGTGAATTAAGTTCCAATTAAAATTTCTGTTTTAAAACTTTGTCTTAAAAACCCCCAAATAAAAAACTGAATTAAACTATAGTGAATTTATATCAAAGTAAAGGTTCTATTGGGTTCTCAAGGGATTGATTATTTCCTAGTTACTCAAAACAGAAAGGTTGATTAACTTTTGAAACCAACTTACTGATTTACAACTAATATAAACACTTGCGAATTTAATTATCAAAGTGACTTTAAAACAGTTTTGGTTTTAAAGTAATTAGCAGCGGAATAAAAATAACTTAGAAAATAAATAAGCACAACAAATTTAACAAAGAGGTTCAGTCTCAAGTTGAGACTTAGTCCTCTCAAAACTTTATATAAAAGTGATCCACACCCTGGATTGGGGATAAACAACTGTATACAACTATCCAGGTCCCACGACCTCTACCACTGTTATCCGTGGGAAATAAAAACAACAGAAACCAGCTGTCCAGGTCACATGACCTCTACCACTATCCCAGTGGGAAATAAAAGATGTAAGAGTGTTGAGTGAGCATTTACAATTCCTCCAGTTAGAGTACAAGAGAAAGTGTGTGTGTAAAATACAATAGATAACACACACTGCTCAATATGTAAAAAGATAAATCACAGAGGCAAAGATTTAGAGTTTAGAAATGGATCTAGTGATTTTCGTGCAGTTCTGGACTCCTTTGATTGATCAGAATTCGCTCTGAGTCCTCTTCTGGTTTTTTTCTGGAAAACAGAGTATCGTCTGTTTCCTTGACTTCCAGGTGTAGAGACAGAGGAGATAGTAGTCGATGAAGTTCTTGTGTTATGTTCTCATTCTCAGCTCTTCATTGGTATGCAATAATGAGTTCTTCGTGTAAGTTCTGTCATCTCTTTGCATTCACGCTTAGTTGTTCTTCCAGCACACCTCGTGGTATATGTATCTCTTTGTGTATTCGTCTATTCATCCTCTATTTTGAAGTAGCACATCCTTCCTTTATATAAAGCACGAGCTCCGGCAAAAGATGATTTACTTTTTGCACGTACGAGGTACGGTTCCCTGACATCCAACAACACACATTAAATAAATGTCAGTGTATTAAAATATACCTGATATGACCGTTGGTTAGATTAAATAATGATAAAGAAATTAAATCAGCATCGGGTTCTGTTTCTGGAATGGTAGCTCTTGATATCGATAGACTTGTGTTACGGTAGGTTTCTGTATCGGTAGACTTCATTTGTAACGGTATACTTTGTATCGGTAGCTGCAATAGTAGACTTGATCGTATCAGTAGTGGTGGACTTGTAACGGTAGCTGTGGCTCTGCCTTGTATCGGTAGCAGTATGTCCCTATCGATAGCTTCCTTGATGTATCAGTGGACTTTGTGTATCGGTGGACTTCAGCATATCGGTAGACATCATCATATCAGTAGATTTCAGCATATTGGTAGCTCTGTATCAGTAGCTGTCAACTTCGATGTAGCAGTAGGCTTGAGTACCGATGAGCTTGTAACTGTAACTCTATCGGTAGACTTGATGTACCGTATCGGTAGAGTTTGATGTAGCGGTGATCTTTGAGTACCGGTGAACTTGATGTATCGATGAACTCCGTATCGGTAGCTCTATTCGATATCGGTAGCTCTAATCCATAACGGTGGTATCGGTAGCTCTATTTGATATCGATAGCTCTAATCCATAATGGTGGCTACTGTTCTATATCGGTAGCTATAGACTGTTTATGCATTCTATTGGCAGAATGAGTTAGGTCCGAGTACATATATCCAAAAACACTTATATTAAGCATAATTGAAAGTAACAACATATAATAAAGCATATTGGAGATGCATCAACCGTGATTTAAGATATAAATAAATTATAGTTTGGGATTATCAAAATATAATAAAGCAACTCAATTTCCAGAGGGTTCAACAATCTCCCCCTTTTTGATAATCACAACTTATGCCAAGAGAATGGAAAGTAGAAAAGAAATTAGCATCAGAGGAAAATGTTCTTTTGTTTTGTTCAGAACAAAACTCCCATATTCCTCAAGTCTCAGTTTCTCATTCCCCCTTTTTGTGTTTCTCCCCCTTTGTTAACTCTTAGGTCTCATTTCTTATTTTCTCTCATTTTCTCATGTTCTCATTTTCTCATTTTCTCCCCCTTTGTGATTAACAAAAAGAGGGGTAGCAGAGAAGAGATAAAGATTAGGAGAGAATAAATTACAATGTACTAGAAACAGAGTAAATTAGATAATGAAAAGGAATTTCATTAATATACAAAAGATACACTGATAAAATCAGAACAACAAAACAAACAAAAATTGAATCCTATAAAAAAGATCGAGAAACACTCAATCCTCCTCTGGAACAGATGTCTTTCCCTTAGGATCAGTAGAGGTTGCAGGTTCAGGGTTAACAGAGGGTTTCAGAATAGCTGAAGGGACAACTGGTGGTTCAGCTACAGAAACTGTACCGGATCTGAAATCTGAGCCCCTCTGAGTGATCATTGGTGTCAAGCTCCCGATGGCTTGAACTGGAGTCAATTGAGGAGTACTCCCAGAGGCAGAAGCAGGAAGTGCAGGAGGTACAATCAGTGGTCTGGAATCCACATGTAGGAAGGGAAACAACAGGTTTCGGAAATCCATTATAATGCTTCCTCCTCTCTCCATTGCAGACACAAAATCATCTCTATTATCTATAAACTTATCCAAAGCAGAAGTAAGCTCCCTGAGCTTACTAACTTGTTCCCTGAAGGCTTGGGTAACTGGAGGTAACTTCATATTTTCCAGCAAGAGCTTGAAATGGTTTATCATTTGGTGCTTGGTATAAACCTTTTCAAAATAAGCATCCACTTTATTTTTGATTGCCTCTTGAGAAGCAGTAGCTGCCCGCAGGTGATCATGAACAAAACTACTAACTTCCCTAGTGGTAGCAAGGATCTGAGTATCTGATGCACCACTGGGACTGGACTTAGTGAATTCTTCCTGAACAATAGTGCGGATCTAGTCAAGGTTCACACTTGAGCTAGTTGAGGGAAGAGGTTTCATTGAGAAGGCCACTGTCTCCTTGAAAGATTGAGTGAGACTACTAACTACCTTATGAACAAGTTCATCCTGACTATTCAGATGTTCTTTGACTGACTTCTTAAAGGCCTCAAAAACTTCCACAAACCATTTGACCACTTCTTTGATATAACGAATGTCAGTGTGAACTTGGGTTTGAGAACTGTTCAAGGCAGTAAATGAAGCAATTGATTGTCTAAGAGCAAATACAGCTCCTGCCCAACTATCAATATGAGTGTGGAACACTTTAAGTTCATCCATAATTTCTTTCAGAGGACTGGACACACCACATCCAATGGATAACTCAAGGGATTGCTCAACGCTTTTCATCTCTTCAACCATACTTTTCTTTATATCTTCCACTGATTCCTTTATTTCTTCTTTCAATTCAGCTTTTAAGGACTCAAGGTCCACCTTGGTTGCCACATTTTCAGCCACAGTGGGTAAGGTAACTGATTCCTTTTGGGGTTTGTCTTCCTCGTCTGAATCTTCATAATAAAGTACAAGAATCATATATCCGGGATCTGATGTCCAACCTTCAATGTTATATAACACTAATACTGATCCAAGATTCTCCCCCTCACTTAGAACATTCTCCTGAGGTATCTCTTCCAACTGTTCTTCCTGAGGTAATTATGCAATTTCCTCTACAACCACAGTGGATTCAATAGCGATTTGTTCTGAGTCATTAATGACTCTCTAATCAATAGGTGCTGCTGCTATGTCTTCCTGATCAGCCACTAACCTGACTGTACTGACTATTAGAGGACTCATACTAAGCTCTTTTTAAACATTTTCCTCATCATCTTCTTCACCATCAGCCTCCTTTACTCCATTAACAATATGATCAGATTCAGTTATCTCATCCTCCTCAGAGGTGTCCTTGACAACATACTGGAATGCTTCTTCTCCTTCTTCTGTAGTCTCTGTATCATTGTCCTTCAAGACAGTTTCTCTTTTTGGTAGTTCTTTTGGAGGGATAGCTGCTCCATAAGAAATAACTTGATGCACAGGACTAGGGGGTAAGTCTGGGTCTCCTCCTTCCTCAACTGAAGTCTCTTCTTCCTCAGCTTCATCATCACTGTAGACCAGTTCTGGGTCATCTGGTCCAAGACCAGGATCCCTCACATCCTTTGGTCTAGAAGGATGATCCATAGGAGTATACTTGTCATAGATTTTTCCATCATCATTCACCCATGATTTCTTCCAAGGATTCCAACTGACTTTCATGTATTTACAGATAGTTTTTGTAATACAGAAGTTGTCCTTAACCACTACCAGCTCATCCTGAGGTCCAGCAACCTCTTTCACTTTTAGCTTCACATATATCAGCTTTGAAAAAAATAGTGCATTTGATTTGGACTTCGGTCTAGTCATCTCTTCCACTTTAACCACAATCAATCTACATAGATTGATTCTCACACTGTGCTTCAGCAAGTATAACAGATATATGTCTTGGAATCTCAAGGTGGCAAGGTATCCTCTTCTCAGACTAACAACAAGCTGAATAAACTTAAACAACATCTTATCTTCTCCTACCATCTCTACAGCAATCACCTTTCTAGGGGTCCCATCCCCTGTGAGCTCCAACAAAGCATCTTCATATTGAAACACATCACTGGTCGAAGGTACAGACTTTGAGTAGAACGCATAATCTCCTTCATGTGGAACTCTTAAGTTCCTAGCCCATTCCTCTGAAGTAAAAGATACTTCCTGACCATTAACCACAGAAATCATTCTTCTTTCTTCTTCAGACTTTTCAAAATGAACGAATTCATAGAATTGTTTCACCAGTCCTGGATAATAAGGTCTGTTGTTGTTCGCGAAGCATTCTAGCCAACCTTGTTCTTCTAACACTCTAAGAACCAAGGACTTGCTCTCCATAAGCCATTCTGCACACACCACTTTTTCAACAACAATCTCTCTCCTTGAGAGATGCGGGTTTACTGGATTCCTTCGAGCTACACTTCTACTTCCACTGGTACTAGCATTCGATACTTTCTGTCGTTTCGTTTGTGGCTCATCACTCCCATATGTAACCTGGGGTCTCTTGATGCGGGCCATTACAGATTCGAGGTTTAGGGTTTTGCGGCTAGAGAGGGCTAGGTTCGAGGGATTCGAACAGACGAGTTCTCGGTGAGGTTGTGTGAAATATAGACTCGTTTTAATATCGTTTAGGATCCATAAATAAAATAAATCATATATAAAAAAATCGATGTCTCGGCTTTAAAGAACTTTAAAACAGCGCAAGATGTACCGGTAAAGTCTCCTAACAGCGAGGTCTTCTAACGGGGAGGTTTCTAACGGTGAGGTTTTCTAACGGTGAGGATTCTCTAACGGTGAGGATTCTCTAACGGCGAGGATTCTCTAATGGTGAGGATTCTCTAACGGTGAGGATTCTCTAACGGTGAGGATTCTCTAATGGTGAGGATTCTCTAACGGTGAGGATAAGTTATCATTCCTAATTCGTGTCTAATGAAACTTAATCTTTCTGAACTTAAAGGCTTAGTGGATATATCAGCTAATTGAAGTTCAGTGCCTATAAATTCAAGTGTTATATCACCTCTTTGATAATGATCTCTTAAAAAGTGGTGTCTAACATCAATGTGTTTGGTTCTAGAGTGAGACAAAGGATTCTTAGAGATGTTGATCGCACTAGTGTTGTCAAAATTGATTGATACATGTTTAAAAACAAATCCATAGTCCAATAAAGTGTGTTTCATCCATAGAATCTGTGCACAGCAACTACCAGCAGCTATATACTCTGCTTCAACAGTAGACAATGCAACTGAGTTCTGTTTCTTACTACACCATGATACTAGGGACTTTCCAAGTAAATGACATGTTCCAGATGTGCTCTTCCTATCTAACTTACATCCAGAAAAGTCAGCATCTGAATAACTAGTTAGGTCAAATGATTGTACTTTTGGATAAAACAAACATAAATTCATAGTACACTTAAGATATTTAAAAATCCTTTTAACAGCCAGTAATTGTGATTCTTTAGTATTAGCTTGAAATCTAGCACACATACACACACTAAACATAATATCTGGTCGACTAGAAGTAAGATAAAGTAAACTCCCAATCATACCTCTATAATTAGTTTGATCTACTGGTTTACCAGTTTCATCAATATCCAATTTACAGGTGGTACTCATAGGTATATCACTTTCCTTAATACTATCCAAACAAAAATGTTTTAATAAATCCTTAGTATATTTACTTTGATTTAAAATAATTCCATCTTTAGTTTGAAAAATTTGAAATCCAAGAAAATACTTAAGCTCCCCCATTAAGCTCATTTCAAATTCATTTTGCATAACCTTTAAAAAATTAGTACATAAAGAATTTTTCGAAGATCCAAAAATAATATCATCAACATAGATTTGTACTATTAATACATCTTTTGAAATTATTTTTATAAAAAGAGTGGGATCAGCAATTCCTTTTGAAAATCCTTTTGAAATAAGAAAGTTTGAAATACTTTCATACCAAGCTCTTGGAGCTTGTTTTAAACCATATAAAGCTTTAGAAAGTTTAAAAACATGATTTTTAAAATGAGGATTTGAAAAACCAGGTGGTTGTTCTACAAAAACATCTTCAACAATAAAACCATTTAGAAAATAACTTTTCACATCCATTTGATATAACTTGAAATTCAGATGTGATGCATAGGCAAGTAAGATCCTAATAACCTCTAATCTAGCTACAAGTGCAAAGGTTTCCTCATAGTCAATTCCTTCTTCTTGATTGTAACCTTGTGCAACTATCCTAGCTTTGTTTCTAATGATGTTTCCAGATTCATCAACTTTGTTTCTAAACACCCATTTTGTGCCTATGGTTATAGTGTCCTTAGGTCTTTCTACTAATTTCCAGACTTTGTTTCTTTCAAATTGATTTAGTTCTTCTTGCATAGCCATTACCCAAAATTCATCATTGATAGCATCATTGACATTTTTAGGTTCTAACTGTGAAAGAAAAGCTTGATGTTCAACCTGATTTCTTAGAGAAGCTCTAGTCTGTGTTCCTCTATCTAAATTACCTACAACAACATCTAAAGGATTGTTCTTTAGAATACTTGTTGGTCTTGAAAAGGTAGGACTCGAGATTTCAGGTTCATCTACAGGTTGAGGTTCAACAGAAGCAGGTTCTGGGAAATTTCTAGAACTGGATGTTTTAACAACAGGTCCACTATCTTTATCATTAAGGTTCAAAACAGATAGATCATCTGTAACGACCCAAAATTTCATTAATGGAAAATCCCTCTTGATCCAGTTAAATGTTTCTTTATGAAAAAAAATGTTTTTATAAGATGTCAACTTCTTTAGTTTAAAGTTAAGATTTGTGACCGTTACTTTTATAGCCATTGAACAGTGATCATCTGGGTAGTTTAAATATAAGGTTTTAACGAACCAATTTTCTACTCAGACAAAGGAAGCGATGGCCTCATCCAGTAGAATTGCCCATTACAAAGCCCATTTGTCGGAGCTCGGAAAGGAGGTGGCATCTTTGGGATTTTCCCTTGACCAAGCCCAAGCTGAGCTTCATCAAGTCAAGCTCGAACGTGATCGTCTACGGGAAAAATGGAAGTTGATAGAGATTACCACTCGAGCGATGTTATCCGAGCAACCCCAAGAGTCTGTCACCATCGCACACCTTACCCTTAGGTCTTATGCGGCTATTTTAAGGGGTTATGTAACAAATAAGTAGCACCATGTTCATGTACATTATTTTTGTATATAACAATTAATATAATTTCTAGTCATTTTTGATACATTGTAATTAGTTTTTAAAGTACAAACGGTGTTTTTAGTTATTATTTAATTAAGAATTATATTTTATTAAATTAAAGGATTTTTGAATTAAATAATATTTTAATAAAATATTATTATTAATATTAAATTAATTTTTATTAAATATAAATGATCTTATAATTTTATGAATGCAATTAAAATTTTTATTAAGGTTTGAAAGCCATTTCTGTCAAAACCCGTGAATTTTTTATAAATGTAGGTTTTTATTTTAAAAGTGAAAATTCACATATTTAGAAAATTATTTAGATAAAATAAATATTATTTTTGGAATCAGGACGTCGAAATTATCCTACGGTGAATTTTTCATAATTTTCTGAGACAGTCAAATTTTTGGGTAAAAATTAAAACCATTTAAATATATAATGTGTTTTATGACATCATAATGACCCAATGGTGATGTAATAAAATACCATAATCCTTATGTTCGGCCAATATGATTTTTATCATTAAAATAATGAGTTTTTGGGTTTGTTTGACTCACTTTTCAAAGCATTAATGGAGCCCTCAAGACTTATTCAACACTTTGCCTTTTTAAATTAATTTCCATGGGTGTGTGACTCACCTCCACATAAGCAACCCTAATTTTTAATAAGTTCGGACCTTGGACTTGTAAAATATTGTTTTCCTCTTTCCTTTTCCAGAAACCACGGGCAAATACCATGGGATGGTTTGTTGTTTGGATTATTTTAATATAAGGGGTCCCAAACCTAAATAATAAAGAATTATCTCACCTTTCCTATATAAACCCACCCAAGCTCCCACTTCCTCCTCACCCAAAGCCCTTGAAGTTCGTCCAACCTCTGACCTACTCTCTGTAGAATCCTCTCAAGGTGCCCCAAGCTCCCAAGAAGCCTCTCACAAGCCTCTCTCTAGCCTTTGGAAGCACACTTCCAAGTAAGGGGTTTTCTTCCTTTCTCATTTTTGTTAATTTTCTTTAAGTTGTATTGCCCTTTTTATTTCAATTATTAATGTTGGGGTATGGTTTCTCACCTCCCCCATACTGTCCTCTTATTTTTTGAATGATGGGAGAACCCTTTCTCTCTCATTAAATGCCTCCCATGTACACCCGTTACTATGCCGAAATTCCGAAAGGAACTTCTCTCTCTTCTTTTACATTCAAGCAATACTTTTGTATCATGAATCTAAATTCCTTTTGAATTGTTGGGACATGTATATATATGACCTTATTACTGTCCATTACATGTAAATATTATGAGGAAACCCTTTCTCTCTCATCATCCTTTTTTATGAATTCTTATGTCACGCCGTTACGCTGCCGAAATCACACCAATTTTCTAAGCCAATATCATTGTGTAGTGAATACCATGCCCATTTCTCCATCAAGGGTATTCACCTTTATGCACATTTACTTATTGATTGTAAAGTTTCATGTATGAATTCCACATTCCTTTATCGTGGAATAAATGATTATGTTTTATGAATCCATGTTTTATGATCCATGTGGCACACTTATGCATGAAATGAAATGTTTAAGAAGGGTGCGCCCTGATAGCGCTCCAATGCATTGGGTAAAGTATAGTATCATGATACGTCATGTGCAATGAGTGTTTACTCATGCTAATTCAAGTGCAACGAGGGTTTACTCGTGCTTCAAGTGCAATGAGGGTTTACTCATGCTCCATGTGCAATGAGCCTTGGTTCATGCTAATTCAATGTTAAGTGTTGTCGCCACATTTCCATGTTATGATTATCATGCTTTATCATGCCTTTATTTTCATGTCTCTATTATGCTCTATTGATATTCCTATTGCCTAACATGTATTGTACTCCTCATGTTATTCATTGTATACTCCCTTACTGGGCTTTATAGCTCACCCTTTTCTTATGCATGTCCTCAGGTTATCCCATGCAATGCTAAGTACGAAGGAATGTAGTGGTCATGTAAAGGAAGTTTTCAATAAGGATGTTGTATTTCAAGTTTAAAGTTTTTATGTAATGATCCTAATCCCCAAAGACACTAAACCTCTCGATCTTCTTTGTTGTATCAAGTGAAGTTTTATGTAATAAAGCATGTTTAAGTTGTAATAAAAAGCAGGGTTGTCATAGTTGGTATCAGAGGATAGGTTTAGTTATTTTTGGGATTAGGAAACCCTAGTAAAGCCTTAGATACAAGACTAATCATAATAAAAACACCACTAAGTTTTGGTAAATACTAATTAAGTGGTTTATCAAACAAATACATCCCTGTCTGGATACGAGCAGGTAGAGGCGGCTCTGGCACAGATGTATCCTAGGGGTAAAACCCGAAAACACCGCTTTGAGCTAGACTCGAACGGGAACTGGTGCACGACAATAGGCCTTGATGCACTCTTGGTTACGACACTCCCAGGGGATATGTTTTGATAAATTCACAATCTTAGTATGAACCCTTATTAAGGGAAAAAAATGCCCCTAAGAATATATGTTAGAAGGAAGATCATGAAAAGCCTGGATTGAATCCTATAGACTCATGAGTTAAATATATTAAAGTTTATTTATAAGTCATCAACTTTTTTCTTTGGATTAACCTTTATGTGTTACCCCTAACTTTCCTTTTATTCCAGCCAATGGCCGGTAATAGGAGAACTCGGGCTAACAACCATTGTGAAGATCAGTGTGATGATTGTACTTATGAGATGCCCAATCCAATGGGAGCGGGAATCGCGAACTTTGTCACGCTTCTCTCTCAGCTAACTCAAGTTTTGAATAGAAACACTGGTCAAGAGGAACGTTCAACCCCCCCTAAGAAAGAACAAGTCGCTATTGAAAGCTTCATGAGACAAAGGCCTCCTACTTTTAGTGGATCATCCGATCCCACGATTGCTGAACAATGGATCAACTCCATTGAAAAGATATTCTCCATCCTCTAATGCTCTGAAAAAGAGAAGGTTCTCCTGGCGGCTTATCGTATGGAGGGTGAAGCTGATCAATGGTGGACGTTGATCAAAAATATGAAGCCTGAGGAGGAGATCGAGGCTTTGGAATGGAAGGTATTCCGGAAGATGTTTTTCGAGAAATATTTTCTACGCACCCTCCGTCTTAAGATGGAAAGGGACTTCCTTTCCCTCAAACAGAAAGATGAGGAATCTGTGGGAGTGTACGAGGCAAACTTCACAAGGCTTGCACGATACGCTTCCGGCTTTGTCGTTACCCCCGAATTCAAGGTTGAACGCTTCTTTGGTGGGCTGAATCCTAGCTTGCGGAAAGCATTAGCGATCCGTGACTTCGACAACTATGAGGAAATTGTCCGATGTTCCCTCAAGGTTGAAATGGAGATCGGAGAATCACAGGGGTATCATGGGGACAAGAAGCGTAAGGTGGACTTCAATGCTGGTGGTCCGATGGATAAATCCAACGGCGCTAAGAAGTTCCAGCACCCCACTTGCCAAAAGTGTGGAAAGAAGCACCCTGGAAATTGCCTTAGGGGGACAAGAAAATGCTTCAAGTGTGGAAGAGAAGGGCACCTAGCTGTTAACTGTCAGCAAGAAGGACCCGCGACTGCGACAGAGGGGAGGAACGCTCCGTTCGAACCTCAAAGCATTGTTCAATGCTTCAAATGCAAAGAACCGGGTCATTTTGCGAATCAGTGCCCTAATCCAAGGGTTATTGGAGGCAACCAGCAACCTCCAAGACAACAAGGAAGAAACTTTTCCATCACTTCTGCCGAAGTGAACCCCGACAACGAAGTGGTGACAGGTACGCTAGTTATTCATTCAAGAATAGCGAACGTACTTTTTGATTCAGGTTCTACGCATTCTTTTATATCTAAAAAGTTTAGTAGAACAATCCCTGCACCACCACAAATCATGGAAGTAAAGATGTCGGTGAGTACGACAAATGGGGCAATCATTGCATCCCATGAGTATAAGTCCTCCCCTATTATAATCTGTGGATTGAATTTCCCGGCAAATCTCTTCATACTCCCTTTGGTGGAATTTGATGCAATTCTTGGCATGGATTGGCTTTCCTTATATAGAGCCAACATAAATTGTCGGGAGAGGGAAATCACACTCCATATGGAGAATCGACCCCCGATTCTTTACAAGTGTCAGGAGGAAGATGAATCTCCTTTAGCTCCATCATCTCAAGCATGGATATTACTGCCTTATGAGCACGCATATCTGGCTCAGATGATTATGTCCAAGGAAGAAACCACCCTTGAAGAAATGCCTATTGTGAGGGAATTCACTAAAGTATTTCCTGAGGAACTTCCTGGTCTTCCTCCAAGAAGAGATGTTGAGTTCTCAATTGAACTTATACCTGGGGCGCTACCAATATCCAAGACTCCATATAGAATGGCTTTTGTTGAGCTTGAAGAGCTGAAGAAACAACTACAAGAGAATCTGGATAAAGGGTTTATACGCCCAAGTGCATCACCATGGGGTGCACCAGTCCTCTTCGTCAAGAAGAAGGATGGGTCAATGCGGCTTTGAATCGATTACCGTGAACTTAACAAAATCACGATAAAGAACAAGTATCCTCTCCCAAGAATTGATGACTTGTTTGATCAGCTATGTGGAGCACAATACTTCTCCAAGGTCGACTTGCGGTCGGGATATTATCAAGTAAGGGTGAAGAAGGAAGATATCCCCAAGACTGCTTTTCGTACAAGGTACGAGCACTATGAATTCATAGTAATGCCTTTCGGACTCACCAATGCTCCAGCAATATTCATGGACTTGATGAATAGAGTCTTTAGAGATTACCTAGATAAATTTGTGGTAGTCTTTATTGATGATATTCTAATATACTCCAAAACCAAGGAGGACCATGAGGAGCATTTAAGAACTGTACTGGAGACTTTGCGCAAGGAGAAGCTCTATGCCAAGTACAGCAAGTGTGAGTTCTGGTTGAAGGAGGTCTCATTCTTGGGCCATATCATCACAAGCAATGGGATATCTGTGGACCCCTCCAAAACAGATGCAATTGAGGGATGGCCGAGGCCAACATCGGTAACTGATATCCGTAGCTTCTTGGGGTTAGCTGGATATTATCGACGATTTGTGAGAAATTTCTCACGATTGTCCAACCCTCTTACCAAGCTAACTCGAAAGGGAGTAAAGTTTTCTTGGAGTTATGAATGCGAAGAAAGCTTCAAGGAGTTAAAAAGGAGGCTTATCACTGCACCCGTGCTCACTTTACCCACAAGTGGGGAGCTTTTTGTGGTATTCAGTGATGCTTCGAAGAAGGGCTTAGGATGTGTGCTGATGCAGAATGATAAAGTGATATCCTATGCCTCAAGACAGTTGAAAATCCATGAGCGAAACTATCCAACGCATGATCTGGAGTTGGCGGCGGTGATCTTTGCCTTGAAAATCTGGCGGCATTATCTCTATGGAGAGAAATGTGAGATATATACTGACCACAAGAGTCTTAAATATATATTCACACAGAAAGAGCTTAATATGCGCCAGAGAAGATGGATAGAGCTCATAAAGGATTATGACTGTTCAATACATTACCACCCTGGGAAGACGAACAAGGTGGCAGATGCCCAAAGTAGAAAGGATCCATCAATTCTATCAATGATGAGAATTGAGAAGGATCCAATCTTCTTAGACTTGATGAAGATGGACGTGGGAATCATAAAGAAGGGAACATCATCAATCATTTCACAAATGATTGCTCAACCATCTCTTTTGGAAAGATTAAAGGATGCTCAAAAGGATGATGCGAGAATCCAAGAAAAAGTGGAAGCTATCAAAAAGGGAAAATCCTCAGAGTTTAATGTTAATGAAGAAGGAATTGTGCGATTTGGGAAAAGACTATGTGCCCCATCAAGTTTGGAGCTGAAGAAAGAACTTTTGGATGATGCACATAGTTCAAATTTCTCTATTCACCCAGGGAGCACAAAGATGTATCGAGATCTCCGAGAAAACTTTTGGTGGGATAATATGAAGAAGGAGATCGCCAAATATACATCAAAGTGCCTGGTGTGTCAGCAAGTGAAGGCAGAGAGGCAGAAGTCTAAGGGGATGATGCAACCATTTCCCATACCAGAATGGAAATGGGAGAACATCACCATGGACTTCGTCACTGGACTTCCAAGGACATCCAAAAGCAACAATGCAATCTGGGTTATTGTGGATCGTCTTACAAAGACTGCACACTTCATTGCTATTCGAGAGGATTTCTCTTTGGATCAACTGGCACGGATATATATCAGGGAAGTGGTACAGTTGCATGGAGTACCACTATCTATTTTGTCTGACCGAGATCCAAGATTTACCTCTACGTTTTGGAAGAGTCTTCAACATGCTCTGAATACTGAACTGAACTTCAGTACGGCCTATCATCCTCAAACTGATGGCCAATCCGAGCAGACTATCCAAACACTTGAGGATATGTTGAGAGCATGCTCAATGGACTTTAAAGGAGTATGGGATCAACATCTTCCTCTAGTTGAGTTCTCTTATAATAATAGTTTCCACTCGAGCATCCAAATGGCACCATATGAAGCCCTGTATGGGAAAAGGTGTAGAACACCGGCATGTTGGGATGAGGTCGGTGAACGTAAGCTGCTTGGACCAGAAATGGTCGAAGAAATGGTGGAGAAGGTGAAAACCATTCAGCAGCATATCAAGGAAGCCCAAAGTCGACAGAAGAGTTATGCAGATAATCATCGACGAGACCTTGAGTTTAAAGTCGGAGACATGGTGTTTTTACGCATATCTCCGTGGAAGAAGGTCATGAGGTTTGGAAAGAAAGGGAAGTTAATTCCAAGGTACATCGGCCCCTTCGAGATTCTTGATTGTGTTGGGGCTGTGGCCTATCGACTAGCACTTCCACCTACTATGGCCAAGGTGCATGATGTCTTCCATGTATCCCTCTTAAGGAAGTACATACCAGACCCTTCACATGTACTCTCTTCTGAGGTGGTACAATTAGAAGACGATCTTTCTTATGAGGAGCAACCAGTGAAGATCTTGGATCGTAGAGAAAAAGTTCTACGAAATAAGACAATGCCCCTCGTCAAGGTGTTGTGGAGAAACCACAAGTTTGAAGAAGCAACTTGGGAGTCGGAGGATATGATGAAGCTAAGTTACCCACATTTGTTTTAGTGTGGGAAAAGTAAAATTTCGAGGGCGAAATTTCTTAAGGGGGGAATGTTGTAACGACCCAAAATTTCATTAATGGAAAATCCCTCTTGATCCAGTTAAATGTTTCTTTATGAAAAAAAATGTTTTTATAAGATTTCAACTTATTTAGTTTAAAGTTAAGATTTGTGACCATTACTTTTATAGCCGTTGAACAGTGATCATCTAGGTAGTTTAAATATAAGGCTTTAACGAACCAATTTTCTACTCAGACAAAGGAAGCGATGGCCTCATCCAGTAGAATTGCCCCTTACGAAGCCCATTTGTCGGAGCTCGGAAAGGAGGTGGCGTCTTTGGGCTTTGCCCTTGACCAAGCCCAAGCTGAGCTTCATCAATTCAAGCTTGAACGTGATCGTCTACGGGAAAAATGGAAGTTGATAGAGATTACCACTCGAGCGATGTTATCCGAGCAACCCCAAGAGTCTGTCACCATCGCACACCTTACCCTTAGGTCTTATGCGGCTATTTTAAGGGGTTATGTAACAAATAAGTAGCACCATGTTCATGTACATTATTTTTGTATATAACAATTAATATAATTTCTAGTCATTTTTGATACATTGTAATTAGTTTTTAAAGTACAAACGGTGTTTTTAGTTATTATTTAATTAAGAATTATATTTTATTAAATTAAAGGATTTTTGAATTAAATAATATTTTAATAAAATATTATTATTAATATTAAATTAATTTTTATTAAATATAAATGATCTTATAATTTTATGAATGCAATTAAATTTTTTATTAAGGTTTGAAAGCCATTTCTGTCAAAACCCGTGAATTTTTTATAAATGTCGGTTTTTATTTTAAAAGTGAAAATCCACATATTTAGAAAATTATTTAGATAAAATAAATATTATTTTTGGAATCAGGACGTCGAAATTATCCTACGGTGAATTTTTCATAATTTTCTGAGACAGTCAAATTTTTGGGAAAAAATTAAATACCATTTAAATATATAATGTGTTTTATGACATCATAATGACCCAATGGTGATGTAATAAAATACCATAATTCTTATGTTCGGCCAATATGTGTTTTATCATTAAAATAATGAGGTTTTGGGTTTGTTTGACTCACTTTTCAAAGCATTAATGGAGCCCTCAAGACTTATTCAACACTTTGCCTTTTTAAATTAATTTCCATGGGAGTGTGACTCACCTCCACATAAGAAACCCTAATTTTTTAATAATTTCGGACCTTTGCCTTGTAAAATATTGTTTTCCACTTTCCTTTTCCAGAAACCATGGGCAAATACCATGGTATGGTTTGTGGTTTGGATTATTTTAATATAAGGGGTCCCAAACCTAAATAATAAAGAATTCTCTCACCTTTCCTATATAAACCCACCCAAGCTCCCACTTCCTCCTCACCCAAAGCCCTTTAAGTTCGTCCAACCTCTGCCCTAATCTCTCTAGAATCCTCTCAAGGTGCCCCAAGCTCCCAAGAAGCCTCTCACAAGCCTCTCTCTAGCCTTTGGAAGCACACTTCCAAGTAAGGGTTTTTCTTCCTTTCTCATTTTTGTCAATTTTCTTTAAGTTGTATTGCCCTTTTTATTTCAATTATTAATGTTGGGGTATGGTTTCTCACCTCCCCCATACTGTCCTCTTATTGTTTTAATGATGGGAGAACCCTTTCTCTCTCATTAAATGCCTCCCATGTACACCCGTTACTATGCCGAAATTCCGAAAGGAACTTCACTCTCTTCTTTTACATTCAAGCAATACTTTTGTATCATGAATCTAAATTCCTTTTGAATTGTTGGGACATGTATCTATATGACCTTATTACTGTACATTACATGTAAATATGATTAGGAACCCCTTTCTCTCTCATCATCCTTTTTTATGAATTCTTATGCCACGCCGTTACGCTGCTGAAATCACACCGATTTTCTAAGCCAATATCATTGTGTAGTGAATACCATGCCCATTTCTCCATCAAGGGTATTCACCTTTATGCACATTTACTTATTGATTGTAAAGTTTCATGTATGAATTCCACATTCCTTTATCGTGGAATAAATGATTATGTTTTATGAATCCATGTTTTATGATCCATGTGGCACACTTATGCATGAAATGAAATGTTTAAGAAGGGTGCGCCCTGATAGCGCTCCAATGCATTGGGTAAAGTATAGTATCATGATACGTCATGTGCAATGAGTGTTTAATCATGCTAATTCAAGTGCAACGAGGGTTTACTCGTGCTTCAAGTGCAATGAGGGTTTACTCATGCTCCATGTGCAATGAGCCTTGGTTCATGCTAATTCAATGTTAAGTGTTGTCGCCACATTTCCATGTTATGATTATCATGCTTTATCATGCCTTTATGTTCATGTCTCTCTTATGCTCTATTGATATGACTATTGCCTAAGATGTATTGTACTCCTCATGTTATTCATTGTGTACTCCCTTACTGGGCTTTATAGCTCACCCTTTTATTATGCATGTCCTCAGGTTATCCCATGCAATGCTAAGTACGAAGGAATGTAGTGGTCATGTAAAGGAAGTTTTCAATAAGGATGTTGTATTTCAAGTTTAAAGTTTTTATGTAATGATACTAAGCCCCAAAGACACTAAACCTCTCGATCTTCTTTGTTGTATCAAGTGAAGTTTTATGTAATAAAGCATGTTTAAGTTGTAATAAAAAGCAGGGTTGTCATATCATCTTCATGATTTTCAAGAGAGGTCATAGGTTCATGTGGACCAGTTTTTTCAAATTTGATGTGAACAGATTCTTCCACACATTTGGTTCTCTTATTGAAAACTCTATAAGCTTTACTATAAATGGAGTAACCTAGAAAAATTCCTTCATCACTCTTGGATGAAAATTTGTTGAGATTGTGTTTAGTATTAAGAATAAAGACATTGCAGCCAAAAACTTTGAAGTAGTTAACCTTAGGTTTCCTATGGTTCCACAACTCATAAGGGGTCCTCTTAAGAACAGGTTTGATCAAGACTCTATTAATAACATAACAAGTTGTATTTACAGCTTCAGCCCAAAAATAAATGGGTAGGTCATACTCATTAAGCATAGTCCTATAAATTTCATTCAGGGTTCTATTCCTTCTTTCTACTACACCATTTTGCTGGGGTGTCCTAGGGGCAGAGAAATTGTGACTAGAGCCATTGTGTGAGCAGTAGGATTCAAATTCATGATTCTCAAATTCACGTCCATGATCACTTCTCAGGGTTTTAATCTTAAGTCCACTAAGGTTCTCTACAGACTTGGAATATTTAAAAAAGTAAGAAAAATATTCACTTTTATGAGCTAGAAAATATACCCAAGTATATCTAGAATAGTCATCTACAAGAACATAGACATAATGCTTCCCATTTAAACTGGAAACTCTAGAAGGTCCAAATAAATCCATGTGAACTAACTCGAGAGGTTTAGAAGTTGACACTTTCTTTGATTTAAAAGAAACTTTATGTTGCTTTCCCTTTTGACAGGGATTACAAACTTTGTCAGCTAGAAATTAAAGTTTGGGTAGGTCTCTAACTAAGTTTTTCCTAGCAAGTTTTCTAAGTGAATGCACATTGTAGTGTCCTAATCTTCTGTTCCAAAGCCAAGACTCTTTATGAAAAGCATTTAAACAAGTAATATTTTTCTTAGCTAATGAATTTAAATCAACAGCATAAAAATTTTCATTTCTTAAAGCAAAAAAATATTAAAACATTTTTAGAATTAAAAACATTGCAAGACTCATTTTCAAATTTAACATAAAAACCATCATCACATAACTGAGAAATACTCAACAAATTATATTTCAGTCCATCAACAAATAAAACTTTGGAAATCAATATTGAGTCAGTATTACCAATCTGGCCTAAACCGATGATTTTTCCTTTTGAGTTATCACCAAACGTGACAAAACCTCCATCAACTCTGACTAAGCTTTTAAAGCATGAGAATTCTCCTGACATATGTCTTGAACATCCACTGTCCAAATACCAAGTCTTTCTATAGGAGCTCTTTAAGCAGGTTCCCTACAAAACAGATTTAAACAGGAAATGATTTTGGTACCCAGATTTTCTTGGGTCCAGACAGGTTAGCCAATAAAACTTTAGGTACCCATATTTGTCTAATGGGTCTCATAAACTTTGTCGAATCAACAGATTTTGAAAGGTAAACCTTATTGGATCCGTAACTATGAATATAACTAGTTGAGGAATATAAATGTACAGAACTAGAACTAGCAGTATTCTGTCCAGATTTAGGAATGAATTTAGTTTTGGTAATTTTCCTTTGTCTAGGTTGGTATCCTATACCAGTAGTGTATCTAGGTGCTATTTTCTTCCCTAGAATTTGAGTAAGAGTATCTTTACCATTGGTAAATTTCTCTAAGTCTTTCTTGAGTTGTTCATTAGATAATTTCAGTTCAGTATTCTCTTTAAGCAACTGAGTATTCTTTTCTACTTCAATATCCAGATAAGATTTATGTTTAACAGTTAAAGTATACTATTACTTTAAACCTTTGTATTTATCTTTCAGCTCATTACAGGTTTCTTATAACATATCACAATATTCAAATAGTTCAGATTTTGATATGTTATCAGAGTCAGTATCATCTCCAGAATAATAAGAATTTAAAGAAGGAGTTTCAGATGTTACCTCAGATGTGTTTGTCATAAAACAAATGTTTGCCTTATTTATGTGTTCAGTTTCAGAAACTTCAGATTCAGTGGAGCTGTCCTCAGAAGCACTCCAAGTAGCCTTCATGGATTTCTTGTACTTATTATCCTTGTATTCATACTTTTTCTTGTATTTCACCTTTGGACAGTCTGCTTTTATATGTCCTTTTCTTTTGCACTCATAGCAGACAACCTCATCTGTTTTGTCAGATTTCTTCCAATCCTTTTTCCAACGACCCTTGCTGTCATACTTATTTTTGTAATTCGATTTTCTGAAAAACTTCTTCTTCCTATAAAACTTTTTAAATCTTCTGTCAATGTGAGCCATCTCAGTAACACTATCAGAAGTACTTTCACTATCTTCACAGCTTGAACTTTCATTTATAGCTTGAAGCTTCTCCTTATCCTTGTTCTTTGAAGTTGAAGTCTTGAAAGCAACTGACTTCCTTCTAGGTTCATATTCTTCTTCTTTGTTCACCATGAGTTCCTCTTCATACATCATTAGTTTTCCAATTAATTCTTTGACTGGCAGTTCTCCAATGTCACACAATTATCTAATTGAGACAGAAGTTCCTCTCCATATTTCAGGTAGACATCTCAGAATTCTCATGATTTGTTCCTTTGCTGGAACATCCTTTCCCAGAGAAGTCATTTTGTTGACAATTTCGTTGAACCTGAGATACATGTCAGAAATGGGTTCATCAGGCTTCTTCTTAAAATTATAATACTTAATAGTATATGTGTTCAATCGCATTTCCTTAACATTAGTTGTTCCTTCATGAGAAACAGCTAAGGTATCCCAAATTTCATATGTAGTTTTACAAGCAGATATTCTATTAAATTTCTCATCTCCTAAAGCACAGTACAAAGCATTCATAGATTTACAATTATTATTGTAGGCTGTCTTAGTAGCTTCATTCCAAGTAGTTCTAACAGTAGTAGGAATTTTATATTCTGATTCTATAGCAGTCCAAATATCAAAACCCATGCTTTCTAAATGAATTTTCATCTTGATTTTCCACTGAGCATAGTTAGTGCCATTGAAAAATGGTAGTATATTGGTAGAAAAACCTTCAAGTCTATTATCCTTGATAGCTTAATAAAAGCAAAGATTTTAAAGAGATAAAAATTTAGAAATAACAAAAATTTTAAGAACTTTAAAATACAACTAAAATCACAGTTGAAAAACAGAGTACAAAATATTTTAAACAACCCTTTGATACAAAATGATGGTCGGAGTGGACATTCAAGAGGGGGGTGAATTGAGTTCCAATTAAAATTTCTGTTTTAAAACATTGTCTTAAAAACCCCCAAATAAAATACTGAATTAAACTGTAGTGAATTTATATCAAAGTAAAGGTTTTGTTGGGTTCTCAAGGGATTGATTATTTCCCAGTTAATCAAAACAGAAAGGTTGATTAACTTTTGAAACCAACTTACTGATTCACCACTAATATAAACACTTCCAAATTTAATTATCAAAGTGACTTTAAAACAGTTTTGGTTTTAAAGTAATTAGCAGCGGAATAAAAATAACTTAGAAAATAAATAAGCACAACAAATTTAACAAAGAGGTTCAGTCTCAAGATGAGACTTAGTCCTCTCAAAACTTTATATAAAAGTGATACACACCCTGGATTGGGGATAAACAACAGTATACAACTGTCCAGGTCACACGACCTCTACCACTGTTATCCGTGGGAAACAAAAACAACAGAAACCAGTTGTCCAGGTCACACGACCTCTACCACTATTCTAGTGGGAAATAAAATATGTAAGAGTGTTGAGTGAGGATTTACAAATCCTCCAGTTAGAGTACAGGAGACAGTGTGTGTGTAAAATACAGCAGATAACACACACTGCTCAATATGTAAAAAGATAAATCACAGAGGTAAAGATTTAGAGTTTAGAAATGGCTCTAGTGATTGTTGTGCAGTTCTGGACTCCTTTGATTGATCAGAATTCGCCCTGAGTCCTCTTCTGGTTTTTGTCTGGAAAACAGAGTATCGTCTGTTTCCTTGACTTCCTGGTGTAGAGAAAGAGGAGATAATAGTTGATGAAGTTCTTGTGTTATGTTCTTGTTCTCAGCTCTTCACTGGTATGCAATAATGAGTTCTTTGTGTAAGTTCTGTCGTCTCTTTGCATTCACGCTTAGTTGTTCTTCCAGCACACCTTGTGGTATATGTATCTCTCTGTGTATTCATCTATTCATCCTCTATTTTGCAGTAGCACATCCCTCTTTTATATAAAGCACGAGCTCCGGAAAAAGATGATTTACTTTTTGCAGGTACGAGGAACGGTTCCCTGACATCCAAAAACACACATTAAATAAATGTCAGTGTATTAAAATATACCTGATATGACCGTTGGTTAGATTAAATAATGATAAAGAAATTAAATCAGCATCGGGTTCTATTTCTGGAACGGTAGCTCTTGATATCGATAGACTTGTGTTACGGTAGGTGTCTGTATCGGTAGACTTCATTTGTAACGGTAGACTTTGTATTGGTAGCTGCAACAGTAGAATTGATCGTATCAGTAGCGGTGGACTTGTAACGGTAGCTGTGGCTCTGCCTTGTATCGGTAGCAGTAAGTCCCTATCGGTAGCTTCCTTGATGTATCGACAGACTTTGCGTATTGGTGGACTTCAGCATATCGATAGACTTCAGCATATCGGTAGACTTCAGCATATCGGTAGATCTGTATCGGTAGCTGTCGACTTCGATGTAGCAGTAGGCTTGAGTATCGGTGAGCTTGTAACTGTAACTCTATCGGTATACTTGATGTACCGTATCAGTAGACTTTGATATAGCGGTGATCTTTGAGTACCGGTGAACTTGATGTATCGGTGAACTCCGTATCGGTAGCTCTATTCGATATCGGTAGTTCTAATCCATAACGGTGGTATCAGTAGCTCTACTTGATATCGGTAGCTCTAATCCATAACGGTGGCTACTGTTCTGTATCAGTAGATATAGACTGTTTATGCATTCTATTGGCAGAATGAGTTAGGTCAGAGTACATATATCCAAAAAGACTTATATTAAACATAATTGAAAATAACAACATATAATAAAGAATATTCGAGATGCATCAACCATAATTTAAGATATAAATAAAATATAGTTTGGGATTATCAAAATATAATAATGCAACTCAATTTCCAGAGGGTTCAACAATCTCCCCCTTTTTGATAATCACAACTTATGCCAAGAGAATGGAAAGTAGAAAAGAAATAGCATTAGAGGAAAAGGTTCTTTTGTTTTGTTCAGAACAAAACTCTCATATTCCTCAAGTCTCAGTTTCTCATTCCCCCTTTTTGTGTTTCTCCCCCTTTGTTAACTCTTAGGTCTCATTTCTTATTTGCTCTCATTTTCTCATGTTCTCATTTTCTCATTTTCTCCCCCTTTGTGATTAACAAAAAGAGGGGTAGCAGAGAAGAGATAAAGATTAGCAGAGAATAAATTACAATGTACTAGAAACACAGTAAAGTAGACAATGAAAAGGAATTTCATTAATATACAAAAGATACACTGATAAAATCAGAACAACAAAACAAACAAAAATTGAATCCTATCAAAAAGATCTAGAGACACTCAATCCTCCTCTGGAACAGTTGTCTTTCCCTTAGGATCAGTAGAGGTTGCAGGTGCAGGGTTAGCCGAGGGTTTCAGAATAGCTGAAGGGACAGCTGGCGGTTCAGCTACAGAAACTGTACCGGATCTGAAATCTGAGCCCCTCTGAGTGATCATTGGTGTCAAGCTCTTGATGGATTGAACTGGAGTCAATTGAGGAGTACTCCCAGAGGCAGAAGCATGAAGTGCAGGAGGTACAATCACTGGTCTGAAATCCACATGCAGGATGGGAAACAACAGGTTTCGGAAATCCATTATAATGCTTCCTCCTCTCTCCATTGCAGGCACAAAATCATATCTATTCTCTATAAACATATCCAAAGCAGGAGTAAGCTCCCTGATCTTACTAACTTGTTCCCTGAAGGCTTGGGTAACTGGAGGTAACTTCATATTTTCCAGCAAGATCTTGAAATGGTTTATCATTTGGTGCTTGGTATAAACCTTTTCAAAATAAGCATCCACCTTATTTTTGATTGCCTCTTGAGAAGCAGTAGCTGCCCGCAGGTGATCACGAACAAAACTACTAACTTCCCTAGTGGTAGAAAGGATCTGAGTATCTGATGCACCACTGGGACTGGACTTAGCGAATTCTTCCTGAACAATAGTGCGGATCTGGTCAAGGTTCACACTTGAGCTAGTTGAGGGAAGAGGTTTCATTGAGAAGGCCACTGTCTCCTTGAAAGATTGAGTCAGACTACTAATTACCTTCTGAACAAGTTCATCCTGACTATTCAGATGTTCTTTGACTGACTTCTTAAAGGCCTCAAAAACTTCCACAAACTGTTTGACCACTTCTTTGATATAATGAATGTCAGTGTGCACTTGGGTTTGAGAACTGTTCAAGGCAGTAAATGAAGCAATTGATTGTATAAGAGCAACTACAACTCCTGTCGTACTATCAATCTGAGTGTGGAACACTTTAAGTTCATCCATCATTTCTTTCACAGGACTGGACACTCCACATCCAATGGATAACTCAAGGGATTGCTCCATGCTTTTCATCTCTTCAACCATACTTTTCTTTATATCTGCCACTGATTCCTTTATTGCTTCTTTCAATTCAGCTTTTAAGGACTCAAGGTCCTCCTTGGTTGCCACATTTTCAGCCACAGTGGGTAAGGTAACTGATTCCTTTTGGGGTTGGTCTTCCTCATCCGAATCTTCATAAGAAAGTCCAAGAATCATATATCCCGGATCTGATGTACAACCTTCAATGTTATATTACACTGATACTGATCCAAGATTCTCCCCCTCACTTAGAACATTCTCCTGAGGTATCTCTTCCAACTGTTCTTCCTGAGGTAATTATGCAATTTCCTCTACAACCACACCAGATTCAATAGCCATTTGTTCTGAGTCATTAATGACTCTATCATCAATAGGTGCTGCTGCTATGTCTTCCTGATCAGCCACTAACCTAACTGTACTGACTATTAGAGGACTCAAACTAAGCTCTTTTTCAACATTTTCCTCATCATCTGCTTCACCATCAGCCTCCTTTACTCCATTAACATTATGATCAGACTCAGTTGTCTCATCCTCCTCAGAGGTGTCCTTGACAACATACTGGAATGCTTCTTCTCATTCTTCTGTAGTCTCTATATCATTGTCCTTCAAGACAGTTTCTCTTTTTGGTAGTTCTTTTGGAGGGATAGCTGCTCCATAAGAAATAACTTGATGCACAAGACTAGGGGGTAAGTCTGGGTCTCCTCCTTCCTCAACTGAAGTCTCTTCTTCCTCAGTTTCATCATCACTGTAGACCAGTTCTGGGTTATCTGGTCCAAGACCAAGATCCCTCACATCCTTTGGTCTAGAAGGATGATCCATAGGAGTATACTTGTCATAGATTTTTCCATCATCATTCACCCATGATTTCTTCCAAGGATTCCAACTGACTTTCATGTATTTACAGACAGTTCTTGTAATACAGAAGTTGTCCTTAACCACTACCAGCTCATCCTGAGGTCCAACAACCTCTTTCACTTTTAGCATCACAGATATCAGCTTTGAGAAAAACAGTGCATTTGATTTGGACTTCAGTCTAGTCATCTCTTCCACTTAAACCATAATCAATCTACATAGATTGATTCTCACACTGTGCTTCAGCAAGTATAACAGATATATGTCTTAGAATCTCAAGGTGGCAAAGTATCCTCTTCTCGGACTAACAACAAGCTGAATAAACTTAAACAACAGCTTATCTTCTCCTACCATCTCTACAGCAATCACCTTTCTAGGGGTCCCATCCCCTGTGAGCTCCAACAAAGCATCTTCATATTGAAAGACATCACTGGTCGAAGGTACAGACATTGAGTAGAACGCATAATCTCCTTCATGTGGAACTCTTAAGTTCCTAGCCCATTCCTCTGAAGTAAAAGATACTTCCTGACCATTTACCACAGAAATCATTCTGCTTTCTTCTTCAGACTTTTAAAAATGAACGAATTCATAGAACTATTTCACCAGTCCTGGATAATAAGGTCCGTTGTTGTTCACGAAGCATTCTAGACAACCTTGTTCTTCTAACACTCTAAGAACCAAGGACTTTCTCTCCATAAGCCATTCTGCACACACCACTTTTTCAACAACAATCTCTCTCCTTGAGAGATGCGGGTTTACTGGATTCCTTCGAGCTACACTTCTACTTCCACTGGTACTAGCATTCGATACTTTCTATCATTTTGTTTGTGGCTCATCACTCCCATATGTAACTTGGGGTCTCTTGATGCGGGCCATTACAGATTTGAGGTTTAGGGTTTTGCGGCTAGAGAGGGTTAGGTTCGAGGGATTCGAACAGACGAGTTCTCGGTGAGGTTGAGTGAAATATAGACTCGTTTTAATATCATTTAGGATCCATAAATAAAATAAATCATATATAAAAAAAATTGATGTCTCGGCTTTAAAGAAGTTTAAAACAGCGCAAGATGTACCGGTAAAGTCTCCTAACGGTGAGGTATTCTAACGGTGAGGTTTCTAACGGTGAGGTTTTCTAACGACGAGGATTCTCTAACGGTGAGGATTCTCTAACGGCGAGGATTCTCTAACGATGAGGATTCTCTAACGGGGAGGATTCTCTAACGGTGAGGATTCTCTAACGGTGAGGATTCTCTAACGGTGAGGATTCTCTAACGGTGAGGATTCTCTAACGGTGAGGATTCTCTAATGGTGAGGATAAGTGATCATTTCTAATTCGTGTCTAATGAAACTTAATCTTTCTGAACTTAAAGGCTTAGTAAATATATCAGCTAATTGAAGTTCAGTGCCTATAAATTCAAGTGTTATATCACCTCTTTGATAATGATCTCTTAAAAAGTGGTGTCTAACATCAATGTGTTTCGTTCTAGAGTGAGACACATGATTCTTAGAGATGTTGATCGCACTAGTGTTGTCAAAATTGATTGATACATGTTTAAAAACAAATCCATAGTCCAATAAAGTGTGTTTCATCCACAGAATCTGTGCACAATAACTACCAGCAGCTATATACTCTACTTCAGCAGTAGACAATGAAACTGAGTTCTGTTTCTTACTACACCATGATACTAGGGACTTTCCAAGTAAATGACATGTTCCAGATGTGCTCTTCCTATCTAACTTACATCCAGCAAAGTCAACATCTGAAAAACTAGTTAGGTCAAATGATTGTCCTTTTGGATAAAACAAACCTAAATTCATAGTACACTTAAGATATTTAAAAATCCTTTTAACAGCCAGTAAGTGTGATTCTTTAGGATTAGCTTGAAATATAGCACACATACACACACTAAACATAATATCTGGTCGACTAGCAGTAAGATAAAGTAAACTCCCAATCATACCTCTATAATTAGTTTGATATACTGGTTTACCAGTTTCATCAATATCCAATTTACAGGTGGTACTTATAGGTATATCACTTTCCTTAATACTATCCAAACAAAAATGTTTTAATAAATCCTTAGTATATTTACATTGATTTAAAATAATTCCATCTTTAGTTTGAAAAATTTGAAATCCAAGAAAATACTTAAGCTCTCCTATTAAGCTCATTTCAAATTCATTTTGCATAACCTTTGAAAAATCAGTACATAAAGAATTTTTCGAAGATCCAAAAATAATATCATCAACATAGATTTGTACTATTAATACATCTTTTGAAATTCTTTTTATAAAAAGAGTGGGATCAGCAATTCCTTTTGAAAATCCTTTTGAAATAATAATGTTTGAAATACTTTCATACCAAGCTCTTGGAGCTTGTTTTAAACCATATAAATCTTTAGAATGTTTAAAAACATGATTTTTAAAATGAGGATTTGAAAAACCAGGTGGTTGTTCTACAAAAATATCTTCAACAATAAAACCATTTAGAAAAGAAATTTTCACATCCATTTGATATAACTTGAAATTCGGATGTGATGCATAGGCAAGTAATATCCTAATAGCCTCTAATCTAGCTACATGTGAAAAGGTTTCCTCATAGTCAATTCCTTCTTCTTGATTGTAACCTTGTGCAACTATCCTAGCTTTGTTTCTAATGATGTTTCCAGATTCATCAACTTTCTTTCTAAACACCCATTTTGTGCCTATGGTTATAGTGTCCTTAGGTATTTCTACTAATTTCCAGACTTTGTTTCTTTCAAATTGATTTAGTTCTTCTTGCATAGCCATTACCCAAAATTCATCATTGATAGCATCATTGACATTTTTAGGTTCTAACTGTGAAAGAAAAGCTTGATGTTCAACCTGATTTCTTAGAGAAGCTCTAGCCTGTGTTCCTCTATCTAAATTACCTACAACAACATCTAAAGGATGGTTCTTTAGAATACTAGTTGGTCTTGAAAGGGTAGGACTCGAGATTTCAGGTTCATCTACAGGTTGAGGTTCAACAGAAGAAGGTTCTGGGAAATTTTCAGAACTGGATGTTTTAACTACAAGTCCACTATCTGTATCATTAAGGTTCAAAACAGATAGATCATCTCCAAGATTTTCTAGAGAGGTCTTAGGTTCATGTGGACCAGTTTCATCAAATTTTATGTGAACAGATTCTTCCACACATTTGGTTCTCTTATTGAAAACTCTATATGCTTTACTAGAAATGGAGTAACCTAGGAAAATTCCTTCATCACTCTTGGATGCAAATTTGTCAAGATTGTCTTTAGTATTAAGAATAAAGACTTTGCATCCAAAAATAATGAAGTAGTTATCCTTAGGTTTCCTATGGCTCCACAACTCATAAGGGGTCCTCTTAAGAACAGGTTTGATCAAGACTGTATTAATAACATAACAAGATGTATTTACAGCTTCAACCCAAAAATAAATGGGTAGGTCATACTCATTAAACATAGTACTAGCAATTTCTTGAAGGGTTCTATTCCTTCTTTCTACTACACCATTTTGCTGGGGTGTCCTAGGGGCAGAGAAATTGTGACTATAGCCATTGTGTGAGCAGTAGGATTCAAATTCATGATTCTCAAATTCACGACCATGATCACTTCTCAGGGTTTTAATCTTAAGTCCAGTAAGGTTCTCTACAGACTTGGAATATTTAACAAAGTAAGAACAAGATTCACTTTTGTGAGCTAGAAAATATACCCAAGTATATCTAGAATAGTCATCTACAAGAACATAGACATAATGCTTCCCATTTAAACTAGAAACTCTATAAGGTCCAAATAAATCCATGTGAACCAACTCGAGAGGTTGAGAAGTTGACACTTCTTTCTTTGATTTAAAAGAAAATTTATGTTGCTTTCCCTTTTGACAGGGATTACAAACTTTTTCTGCTAGAAATTCAAGTTTGGGTAGGTCTCTAACTAAGTTTTTCCTAGCAATTTTTCTAAGTGAATGCACATTGCAGTGTCCTAATCTTCTGTACCAAAGCCAAGACTCTTTATGAAAAGCATTTAAAAAAGTAATATTTTGCTTAGCTAATGAATTTAAATCAACAACATAAAAATTTTCATTTCTTAAAGCAGAAAATACTAAATCATTTTTAGAATTAAAAACATTGCAAGACTCATTTTCAAATTTAACATAAAAACCATCATCACATAACTGAGAAATACTCAACAAATTATATTTCAGTCCATCAACAAATAAAACTTTGGAAATAAATATTGAGTCAGTGTTACCAATCTGGCCTAAACCAATGATTTTTCCTTTTGAGTTATCACCAAACGTGACAAAACCTCCATCAACTCTGACTAAGATTTTAAAGCATGAGAAGTATCCTGACATATGTCTTGAACATCCATTGTCCAAATACCAAGTCTTTCTACAGGATCTCTTTAAGAAGGTTCCCTACAAAACAGATTTAAACAGGAAATGATTTTGGTACCCAGATTTTCTTGGGTCCAAACAGGTTAGCCAATAAAACTTTAGGTACCCATATTTGTCTAATGGGTCTCATAAACTTTGTAGAATCAACAGATTTTGAAAGGTAAACCTTATTGGATCTATAACTATGAATATAACTAGTTGAGGAATATAAATGTCCAGAACTAGAACTAGCAGTATTCTATCCAGATTTAGGAATGAATTTAGTTTTGGTAATTTTCTTTTGTCTAGGTTGGTATCCTATACCAGTAGTGTATCTAGGTGATATTTTCTTGCCTAGAATTTGAGTAAGAGTATCTTTACCATTGGTAAATTTCTCTAAGTCTTTATTGAGTTGTTCATTAGATAATTTCAGTTCAGTATTCTCTTTAAGCAACTGCGCATTCTTTTCTACTTCAATATCCAGATCAGATTTATGTTTAACAGTTAAAGCATACTATTTCTTTAAACCTTTGTATTTATCTTTCAGCTCATTATAGGTTTCTTCTAACATATCACAATATTCAAATAGTTCAGATTTTGACATATTATCAGAGTCAGTATCATCTCCAGAATAATAAGAATTTAAAGTAGGAGTTTCAGATGTTACCTCAGATGTGTTTGTCATAAAACACATGTTTGCCTTATTTATGTGTTCAGTTTTAGAAACTTCAGATTCAGTGGAGCTGTCCTCAGAAGCACTCCAAGTAGCCTTCATGGATTTCTTGTACTTATTTTCCTTGTATTCATACTTATTCTTGTATTTCACCTTTGGACAGTCTGCTTTTATATGTCCTTTTATTTTGCACTCATAGCAGACAACCTCATCTGTTTTGTCAGATTTCTTCCAATCCTTTTTCCAATGACCCTTGCTATCATACTTATTTTTGTAATTCGATTTTCTGAAAAACTTCTTCTTCCTATAAAATTTTTTAAATCTTCTGTCAATGTGAGCCATCTCAGCATTACTATCAGAAGTACTTTCACTGTCTTCACAGCTTGAACTTTCATTTATATCTTGAAGCTTCTCTTTATCCTTGTTCTTTGAAGTTGAAGTCTTGAAAGCAACTGACTTCATTCTAGGTTCATATTCTTATTCTTTGTTCACCATGAGTTCCTCTTCATACATCATTAGTTTTCCAATTAATTCTTTGACTGGAAGTTCTCCAATGTCACACGATTATCTAATTGAGACAGAAGTTCCTCTCCATCTTTCAGGTAGACATCTCAGAATTCTCATGATTTGTTCCTTTGCTGGAACATCCTTTCCCAGAGACATCATTTTGTTGACAATTTCGTTGAACCTGAGATACATTTCAGAAATGGGTTCATTAGGCTTCATCTTAAAATTATCATACTTAATAGTATAGGTGTTCAATCTCATTTCCTTAACATTAGTTGTTCCTTCATGAGAAACAGCTAAGGTACCCCAAATTTCATATGCAGTTTTACAAGCATATATTCTATTAAACTCCTCATCTCCTAAAGCCCAATACAAAGCATTCATAGCTTTACGGTTATTATTGTAGGCTGTCTTAATAGCTTCATTCCAAGTAGTTCTAACAGTAGTAGGAATTTTATATTCTGATTCTATAGCAGTCCAAATATCAAAACCCATGCTTTCTAAATGAATTTTCATCTTGATTTTCCGCTGAGCATAGTTAGTGCCATTGAAAAATGGTGGTCTATTGGTAGCAACACCTTCAAGTCTATTATCCATGATAGCTTACTAAAAGCAAAGATTTTAAAGAGATAAAAATTTAGAAATAATAGAAATTTTAAGAACTTTAAAATACAAATAAAATCAAAGTTGAAAAATAGAGTACAAAATATTTTAAACAACCCTTTGATACAAAATGATGGTTGGAGTGGACACTCAAGAGGGGGGTGAATTGAGTTCCAATTAAAATTTCTGTTTTAAAACTTTGTCTTAAAAACCCCCAAATAAAATACTGAATTAAACTGTAGTGAATTTATATCAAAGTAAAGGTTCTGTTGGGTTATCAAGGGATTTATTATTTCCCAGTTAATCAAAACAGAAAGGTTGATTAACTTTTGAAACCAACTTACTGATTTACAACTAATATAAACACTTGTGAATTTAATTATCAAAGTGACTTTAAAACAGTTTTGGTTTTAAAGTAATTAGCAGCGGAATAAAAATAACTTAGAAAATAAATAAGCATAAAAAATTTAACAAAGAGGTTCAGTCTCAAGCTGAGACTTAGTCCTCTCAAAACTTTATATAAAAGTGATACACACCCTGGATTGGAGATAAAAAACAGTATACAACTGTCCAGGTCACACGACCTCTACCACTATTATCCGTGGGAAACAAAAACAACAGAAACCAGCTGTCTAGGTCACATGACCTCTACCAATATCCGAGTGGGAAATAAAATATGTAAGAGTGTTGAGTGAGGATTTACAAATCCTCCAGTTAGAGTACAGGAGACAGTGTGTGTGTAAAATACAGAAGATAACACACACTGATCAATATGTAAAAAGATAAATCACAGAGGCAAAGATTTAGAGTTTAGAAACGTCTCTAGTGATTGTCGTGCAGTTCTGGACTCCTTTGATTGATCAGAATTCGCTCTGAGTCCTCTTCTGGTTTTTGTCTGGAAAACAGAGTATCGTCTGTTTCCTTGACTTCCAGGTGTAGAGACAGAGGAGATAGTAGTAGATGAAGTTCTTGTGTTATGTTCTCGTTCTCAGCTCTTCACTGGTATGCAGTGATGAGTTCTTCGTGTAAGTTCTGTAGTCTCTTTGCATTCACGCTTAGTTTTTCTTCTAGCACACCTCGTGGTATATGTATCTCTCTGTGTATTCATCTATTCATCCTCTATTTTGCAGTAGCACATCCCTCCTTTATATAAAGCACGAGCTCCGGAAAAAGATGATTTACTTTTTGCAGGTATGAGGTACGATTCCCTGACATCCAACAACACACATTAAATAAATGTCAGTGTATTAAAATATACCTGATATGACCGTTGGTTAGATTAAATAATGATAAAGAAATTAAATCAGCATTGGGTTCTGTTTCTGGAACGGTAGCTCTTGATATCGATAGACTTGTGTTACGGTAGGTGTCTGTATCGGTAGACTTCATTTGTAACGGTAGACTTTGTATCGGTAGCTTCAACAGTAGACTTGATTGTATCAGTAGCGGTGGACTTGTAACGGTAGCTGTCGCTCTGCCTTGTATCGGTAGCAGTAAGTCCCTATCGGTAGCTTCCTTGATGTATCGACAGACTTTGCGTATTAGTGGACTTCAGCATATCGGTAGACTTCAGCATATTGGTAGACTTCAGCATATCGGTAGATCTATATTGGTAGCTGTCGACTTCGATGTAGCGGTAGGCTTGAGTATCGGTGAGCTTGTAACTGCAACTCTATTGGTAGACTTGATGTACCGTATCGGTAGACTTTGATATAGCGGTGATCTTTGAGTACCGGTGAACTTGATGTATCGGTGAACTCCGTATCAGTAGCTCTATTTGATATCGGTATCTCTAATCCATAATGGTGGTATCAGTAGATCTATTTGATATCGGTAGCTCTAATCCATAACGGTGGCTACTGTTCTGTATCGGTAGCTATAGACTGTTTATGCATTCTATTGGCAGAATGAATTAGGTCAGAGTACATATATCCAAAAAGACTTATATTAAGCATAATTGAAAGTAACAACATATAATAAAGCATATTGGAGATGCATCAACCATAATTTAAGATATAAATAAAATATAGTTTGGGATTATCAAAATATAATAAAGCAACTCAATTTCCAGAGGGTTCAACAAACACTTTTCAGAAATCAACACTTTTACACAAAAATCATAAATCATGACTCAAAATGAAATATGAATTCCTAGTGGGAAGTTGTTTTTATCAATGTATGTCATGCTCTTCTCATTGGATAAACCCATAAAAATAATATTACAACTCCTATAAGTGTCTCCAAAATACTTATGTACCCAACTACATGGTAACTTGAAGTTTAGCATAAAAGGTTAGCTACATCTTTTTATTCTCAACATTTCAAGTCCCAACAATCATAATTCGTGCTACCATCCCAACTCAAGGAATAAACTAGAATGAATTTCAAATCCAATATTGAAAACCAATACCAATTTTACCAAAATGAAAGATTGACCAGCCAAGAATGATACCATTTGTAAGTCAAGGAACAACAAGATGATACCACTTGTATAATCCCACCCCTCATCATTGGATTGAGTCGAGGAAAAATTGCTACTTGGACTTAAATGACATCCCCAAGGTGCTAAAGGCTCATAATAAATGTCAAGGGCTTCATAAATATTTGGGGGAAGATTTTCCATTTTAAACTAAAATAATAGAACCAAGATAACCACAACCATAGATCACTACATGATTCATGATAACAATGCAAGAAAACACAATGTATAACAAAACAAACCAACTATATTAGAGTACCAAGCAGAGTCCAAGATCAACATCAACTATAAAGTGGAAGACAAAACCAAAAAAGCTAAATGAATAAAAAAACATAACTCCAAAGCTCCAAAACTTCTCCATGATCCAACTACACAATACATCCTAAGTATCATGAAACACCACTAAATAAAATCAATACTTTCCCTTTAATACGTCTTGATAAACAATATCTACAAAATCACCAAAGTTCCAAATTAGGGGGTGAGTAACAAAACTCAATAGATTTTACCAAAAATGACTTCCCTACTCATTACACTAGGATATAACATGTTATAAAATTTATATAAAACAATTTAAAATAGTTTATATTAGAATATAAAGCAATTTACATACCAAAATAGTTTTTCCAAATCAAATCCATTTCTAAGGAAAGCAACCAAATAATACTTTAAGACCATTTTTCAAACACCCATTTTGGAATTATCCATTCCATTTCACACAATTACACACACACAAATGCACACCCATAAAGTCTTGGTGTTACCATTGATGATGTAACTTCATATCCACAACCTATCCCTTTGATGGTGGTACTTCACGACCATTATCTATCCCATTTATTTCATGCTCAACCATTAATGCAAAAACCATGACACATAATCTTTACTAAACCATTTAAATAAAACTATCCTTTTATTGAATTTTTTTCCAAGAATAAAAACCATTTTTTTAAATCATCATTTTAAAATTATTTTACCAATTTTACTTTCCACAAAAACACCCAATTTCCAAAATTCCATAAATTGTCACTTAAGAGGGTTTCCATCAAGCATTGCACAACAATTTTACAATAAATTCCAGTCCAAACAATCAATTTGAAATAAAACCTTCAAGTTCTAATAAGAGTAGTCGAGAGTGAATCCACCTTCTATGAAAACTATGTTGAAAACAAATAATGACATGAATTATTTAACAAAACCGGGTTGAACTTCCAAAAAAACCACCTTAGATCTCATTACCTAACATACACATAGTTGAATATCATCATCATTAGAATCAAATATCATATATATATTTACAAAATAGACTAAATATATGAATATAATTGAGTGAAGAGAAGTAGATATAAGGAAAACCATCAATAATAGAGACTTACCAAGTAATTTGGCCTTCTACACACCAAGATTTTCCAACAAATCGATTCCAAATCAAAGTGGGGAGTCTCCATAGCCTTTGGGAGGAAGAAAAATAAATTTAGAATCAAAATAGAGGGAAAACGAGTGGTTTTGGGGTATTCTTGAGTCAGATAAACATTTTTAGGATACATTTTTTTTACAGTGCATGGTTGGATCACACTGTTAGAAAAACTGTGCACGAACCATGTGAAAACCACTTCCTCTAAACTCCCCCCGCATGGTTTGATTGCATAGTTAGAAAAACCATGAAACAATTGTGTTTTTAACTCTATTACACTTTATATGGTTACTACTAAGTGGCCGAACAGTTTATAAATACCGTGCACCCACCCAGATCCCACTGTCTCACTTTGCATGGTTTTATATAGGAGTTTTATAGTTTGTACTAACCATGATCAAACTGTGAGCCTCCAAAAAAGCCCAAAAAATATTCAAAAATTATTCCAAGACTTCCCAAAATTCACCCAAACACTTTAAATAATTAAAATACATAAAGAAAGGGTTACTTACTTAAAACCAGGGGTGCTAAATTTGAGTATACAGATCAAAGATGGGAGGGTTAGGGTTTTTCACATGAGAGAAAACTAAAGGCTATCGCATGAAAAAATGAAACCAAATGAATAATCTTGAATCCATTAATATTTATAAGTCCTACACTTATTTGTAACATTATAAACACTAATTTATTATCTAAAAATTACTCAAGCTATTAATTCACCACCTAATCAATAAAAACCATTTTTATTCCACTAAACCCAATTTAAATTTTCAATCAATAAAAAATAATATATTTTTTAAAATTATTTTGTAGGAAATCAGTATCTATAGTCTATATTTATATATAAAAATAGGAATAACAACCCAAAAATCAAGAAAATCAAGAAAGATCGATGAACCAAAATTGAAAACACTATAAAAGGGCTAATTCGTCTGAAAAAATAGTGAAGAAAAATGAAAAAATGATTACAAATGAATATATAGGGTAAGAACCATTATATATGAACATAGTAAGTTAAACTCAAAAACATTATGAAAAAAACATGAAATATTGACTATAAATTCTTAAAAAAATCTTAGAATATCATACATTTGGTTAAGAGGTTCGATTTGTCTAAAATAAATGAGTCTGATTACTTAAGAAAAATAGGAGAAGAAAAACTCAAAAATCATGAAAAACACACGAAAGATCATCCGAGAATCCATAAAAACAAGTTCATGACTTCATACCTATAGTTTTGAGGTTTTATTTTTCCAAAAAAGGATTTCGACTACTATAGAGGATTGGATCCATGAGAGCTTGAATGTGGTGGGGGAGAAGTGATCTGTTAGGGTTCATTTTAAATATGATGAAGGGTTTTATCAGTGATTACTAGAAAGCATTGATAAAATACCATTTTATTAGTGCTAAAAATATAAGAATTGGAAAATACCACTTTTGTTTGCGCTTTCTTAGCACTGATAAATTAACACTTTTATCAGTGCTAAAAAAAGCACCGACAAAGGTGATATTTCTTAGCATTTAAGTTTTAATGTTAATAAAATATAATTTTATTAGTGTTTAATCTAGAACTGAAAAAAATGTAAAAAAATGAAAATGAATAAATAAATAATATAAATTATATAAATAATAAAATTATTAAAAATAAAATATGTTAACTATTTAAATTATAAAAATATTATCAAATGAATTTAAATAAATTAATTATATAAATTACAAACATATTTTAAGTATTAAAACTTAATAAATAAATATATATAAATAAATTTTAATAAATGAATAAATTATGAAAATATTAAAAATTAATAAATATTAGAAATTAATAATTAATATTGAATGAATTAATATTAAAAATGAATAAATAAATTTGAATAAATTTCAAAAAAATTAAAAAAGAAGTGAATCCATAACATTAATTACATAAATTATGAATACATAAAAATGAATAAATAAATAGTACTAATTATATAAATAATAAAACTACTAAAAATGAATAACATCAAATATTTAAATTATAAAAATAATAAAAATGCATTTAAATAAATATATAATATTATTGAAATGGTTTGGGGGCAATCCCCTTTTTATTAAATAAAAGAATCACCTATTTTTAACTTGGTTGAGAGGAAACCCATTACATAACCCATAGTTCCTTAAACATTTTTATGACCATAAGACCCTATGGATTTGGGAGCCATTTTCTGATGGGATCGGTGCCCCTAGTTGTAATAACCCACTTACTCTCATTGGCTTGAGAATACAATGAATCATTACTAGGACTTAAGTGACATCCCCAAGGAGCCAAAGGCTGTAAATAAATGCTGAAGAGTCTTAATGCAATTGGGGGATGATTTACCCTTTAAGAAATAAACCACTAACCAAAAAACCATAACCAAACAACCTCTATATGATGCATGATAAAAAATTAGACAACTCAACCACTTACTTTATAACAAACCAAAAAAAGTATGCTATAACGAAAGCCAAACCAATATCAAATTAAACAACATAAATAAAATAATGAACTGCATGAAAAAAAACAAGACTCCATGCTCCACAAGATCCATTCTCAAATCATCAAACAACCCAAGTATCACATGGTTGTGCTAAAGATGTGTGATACTTTACCTTTACCCATGTCCCAGAAGATGGCATATGCAAAAGCACCAAAGTTCCAAAGAAAGGGTGAGTATAAAACTCAGTAAATTTTCCCCAAGGACTTCCCTACTCATTCCACTAGGATAGAAAAGTTATCTATATTTATATAAAATAGTTCATATAAAATAATTTCTAAAAATAGTTTATATTTAAATATAAAATAAAGCCATAGTAAATAGTTTTCCTAGGAAAATACATATACAATCATTTAAATAATTTAACATTATATTTTGTGTAATCATTCCTCATATCCACACAACCAACCATGAATGAAACTTGGAAGAGGGGGAAATCCCAGACCCTTATCCATCCCAACCATGATGTGGAAGACTTCTTACCCTTATCCGACCTAAATGCACATGAATATTTAATAAGATATAGACCTGGCCCTTATCCATCCCTACAATGATAGGGAGACTCCTAACCCTTATATATCCTGAATTCTATATAAACACACACAACCAGGTATTCCCCAAAACCATGAAAATGAAACCATCTCAACCATTTCTATAAAACCTTTCTTTTATTGAAAACCATTAAAAGAAATTACAATCACCCATTCCATTTCATTTCAATAAAAAAATCCCTTTTATTGAAAACATTTTGATTAATACATTTACCATAATTCCAAAAAATCCATATTTTAAAATCATCATTTTAAAATCAAGAACAAAAGCACTTTATGCAAGAACACCCAATTTCCATGTTTCCACAAAACTTCACTCAAGAGGGTTTCCAAAAATTATTAAACATCCAATTCAAAATAAATTACACACAAAATAATTAATTTTAAATCATTCCAATCAGTTCTAGAAAGATTAGTTAAGAGTGAATCACCTGCCTCTAATGTTTTTGTGAACATAGAAAA
Source organism: Viscum album (assembly GCA_963277665.1). Taxonomy (NCBI): domain Eukaryota; kingdom Viridiplantae; phylum Streptophyta; class Magnoliopsida; order Santalales; family Viscaceae; genus Viscum; species Viscum album. Next base: position 1,922,540,591 of record OY728152.1, read on the forward strand.
CGGATGAAGAACACTCAAGAAACCGGGTCGATTCTCCATGAAATTGCCTTATATATCTTCCCCTAATATGATAAATACCAAATATAAACTGATTTTACATCCATAATCTTAGATCTAACCATATTGGGTCTATATATAAGAATCCAAGAAGAGGGGCGAAGTAGATCTAAGGAAACATGACAAGAATGAGGAAGAACGATGACATACTACAAGAATTGCACTTCTAAATACCAAAGGAAGGATCCAGATCAATTCCAAATCACTTGGGAGAGGTTATAATACCTTAAATGAAGAATAGTACAAATTTATGGCTACAAAGTAGAAAAAATTATGGAGTTAGAGTAAAAAATATGTGAGATCCACTTTTTTTGGATCCCACATTGACCCTGCGCACAGTTAAACAAACCATGCACTAACCGTGTGTTAGATATTACCTGGGATGAAACTTGAATGAAATCCTCACACAGCCTCCATAACCATATTCCCATCATGCTGAATCTACTATCTAATATATGCAACTCTACATGGTTTCTACTAGGATTTTTCACGGTTTAGACAAACTATGCGCAACCCATGCGCTTATGTTTTATCCCTAAAAACTCCTTGAAAGTTCCATAAAATCTCCCAACCATTACCCTTATACTTTATATACATAAAAATAATAAATAAAGAACTACATACTAGAAAATGGGGGTACTAAAATCTCCCCACCATTGGTCTTTTCGTCCTCAAAAATTAGAAAACCATCATTGCCTTGAAAGAGTTCTGACCATTGCTCTTTCATCCCCTTCTCGTGTTCCCAAGTCTTTTCCTGAATCTGACCATGTTACCACAAAACATACACTATACAGATGATTTTTCCATGCAATAATTTCTCTTTCCTATCCACAATTCTCACCGGGATTTGTACCAATGAAGAATCCAGCTCTAGGTTAACATGATCCCATCTGATCACATGGTTGGGATTAAGTTGGTACTTTTTCAACTGAGATATGTAAAACACATTATGCACCACACTAAACTATGGTGGAAATTCCAACCAATATGCCACCTCTCCAACCCATTATAGTATCCCTAAAGGGCCAATGTATCAAAGAGATAACATTCAATTCTTCTAAAAACGATGATGTCCAAGCCTTGGAGAGATCCTCAAGAACACATGATCACTCACTGCGAATAACAATAGTCTTTAGTGATGATCCGCATAAGATTTTTGATGACTTTGAGCTGTCTCCATTCTCTTCCTAATCAACTGAATCTTCTTTGTCATTTCTTGGACAAGGCTAGGCCCAACTAGTGAACTCTCACCTATTTCCACCTAGCAAAGTGGAGAACAAAAAGGTCACCCATACAATGATTCAAAAGGATCCATATGTATCGAGGCTTGATAACTGTTATTATATGAGAAATACCCTAAGGGTATATGATCCTCCCATGAGCCACCAAAATCCATTACCCAAGCTCATAGGATGTCTTCCAAAATCTATATTGTCCATTCGGATTGGATATCCGTCTGAGGATGATATTCTATACTCATAGTCAACTGAGTCCCAAGGGATTTCTGTAAGTATTTATAGAAACAATATGTGAACCTCAGATATCTATCCGAGACTATATAAAATGGTATTCCATGTCTCTTTACCACTTCTTTGATATAGATTTTGGATAGATCCTACACCGTATGAGTTTCATTAATAGGTATGAAATGAGTCAACTTGTTAAGACGACTCACTATCACCTATATGAAATTGTGTTTCTGAATCATTCTTGGAAGACCTGTAAAAAAATCCATCGCTATCTTCTCCCATTTCCACATTGGGATAGGTAAATACTACAACATACCCATTGTTAACTAATTCTCAGCCTTAACTTTTTAACAAGTTAATCACTTTGAAACAAACTTGACCACTTTCCTTTTCATACAAATCCACAAAAATTTCACCTTCAATTCCTTATACGTATTTTTTATACTTGGATATATATCCCATCTCAAATCGTGGTATGCATTAAGAAGTTATTCCCTATAAGAACTAGGTACAACCATCCGATCTCTAAACCAAAAAACTGAACTCTCATATAGTTTCCATCCCACAATGGTTTCCCCACCATTGATTTTTAAACTCATAAACATACATTCTACATCAGATATTTATTCCTCTTTGACCATATTTACCAAATCAAGAACCAAAAAAATTGAAAAGAAAACCACAACATCACCTCAGTATTCACATTCAATATGCATTTCATCTAGGACTAACATCAACTGCCATTCATCTGAAGCCTCTTTTCCAAATAATCATATGGATTTATTTTTAATGAATCTTTCACCAAATTTCCCTTACCTGGTGTATACATCATATCAAAGTAAAATATCTATAGATACTCCATCCTTCTCCTTTGCCTCAGATTTAAATCCCATTGGGAGAAAATATGTTTCAATATCTTATGATCCATGGAAACATTAAATTTCTCACCAAATATATGGTTACTCCAAGTCTTCAAAGCATGGACAACCGCACCTAACTCCAAATCTTATGTTGGGTAATTCTTCTCATGCACTCTTAACTGCCTTGAACCATAAGCAACCACATGGTCTCCTTGCATGAGAAAACATCCAAAACCATATCCCAAAGCATCATAGTACACCATGTAACCCTATATTGATTCTAGAAAAATCAAGATAGGTGATGTGGGAGAGGATGGGTTTCCATGGCTTCTTCGCGGCGGCGCTTCTTGTAGGGTTTTGTTTTGTTTTCCGGTTTCATCATTGAATGTTTTGGATTTAGTCATTTGCATCTTCTGATTTGATCTCTGGACTTCTGGCATTTAATGGGTTATCTTCCTCTGAGCTTTCGGGCTGCTGTAGTTTTTATTTTGTGGGTTAATCCCTCTGGCCTCATGGGCATGTAATGGGTTTTCCCTTACCCATGTTAAAAGGGTTTTATGTTGCCTTTTTATTCTTTTTTAATAAAGGGGCTTGACCCCAACCCTTATGGTAATATAGGTGATGTTGTAAGAAAAACGTTCTTCTCTTGAAAAGAAACATGTCATTCCTCACTCCATTGGAATAGAACATTATTCTTTTTCAAATCTATCATTGGCAAGGCTAGTTGTGAGAACTCATGCACAAAGTGTCAGTAATAACCTACTAGACCAATAAAAATTAATATCTCAAAGATATTTTTCAGTGGTTTCTAAGAGATAATAACTTCTATCTTCTATGGATCTATGGAAGCACCTTTTTTAGAAATTACATGGACAAGAAAGCATACCTCTTGTATCAAAAAATCACACTTTGATAATTCAGCATACAAATAGTGGTCTCTCAAGATTCCCAATACTATTTCCAATTGTTTATCATGCTCAACCCTTTTCCTTGAATACACCAATATGTCATCTAAAAATACCACAACAAAAAGAATTTAGATATCACTAAAAAAACTGATTCATCAATTCCAAAAAGACTACTGGTGCATTCATAAGACCAAAAATTATGACTACATATTCATAGTGTACCTAACTACTTATAAAAGATGTCTTTAGAATATCTTCCTCACAAACATGCAATTGATGATATCTTGATCACAAGTTAATTTTTGAGAACCACTGAGCTCCCCTCAATTGATAAAAAAAATTCATCAATGCATAGAAGTGGATATATATTCTTTATCGTAACTTGGTTAAGCTAACGATAATCAACACACAAATTAAGAGTTCCACCTCCTTTCTTCACAAAAAAGACTGGTGTATCCCATAGAGACATGCTTGGCCAAAGGAAACCTTTTCTTTCCAACTCCTCCAACTTCACTTTCAGTTCCCTTAATTCTATTGGTGCCATCCTATAAGACAAAAGGGAAATCAGACTGGTCCCTAAAAGAAGATCAATCATAAACTATACATCCATTATAGGTGGTAACTCTGAGAAGTTATTGGAAAAAAAAATATAGAAATTGATCCAAAAATACTAGAAAGATAATATCCTTGATCTCTTCTATCGATTCCAAGGTCAATGTTGTCAACTGGTAAGAGATTTTTCCCACCGCTGGTGCCAACAAGCTCATTTCTCCTATCTTTACAACCCTTTGTCCTTTGAAGACATTCTCAATGTTGTCCTTAGTTTTAAAACTAACCATTCTACTATAACAGTCGATGTGATACTTGAACGTTGTCAACCAATCTATACCCAGGATTACATCAAAGACATTCATCTCCAACACTGAGAAGTCCCATTTTAGCTCAGCTCCATCAATAGTTATAGAACATTCTCTACACACAAAGGCTCGACATTCTCTTTCACAGAGAGGAGTTTGATGTTTTATCATGGAAGGCATCATTTCAAGATTTAAACTTAGAAAATTAGAAGCATGAGAAGCAATGAAGGAATGAGATGCATCAGTATCAAACAAAACTTGTATAAGGGTAGAATTTAATAGAATCATACCTCTCACTATAGATGGTCCAACCTAATCATCCATAATCATTTTCTTAGATCCATACAATTTCTTATTCAGTGCACTTTGCTCTTTATTACCTTACTGGGATTTCCCTTACCGAGGAGTCATGGTATTCTAAGAATCACCATGGCTAGCTCTACTCTATTGATGAGTCTGATTCTACTAGGCTCATCCCATTGAAGCATACGATGCTTGTGATACTTGAGAGGAGTCCCTAGAAACTTACCTTGGAGCATTACAAAAATAGCACTAAAGATACACCATCTTCTCGTAGTTATGGAATGATCTAGGTTGTCCCATAAACTCTCACTTCATGTGGTTAAACTAACCACATTTTAAATAGCCTACTTTTCTCTTGGGTCATGCATGAAGGTTCACTGATCCATCCATCTGATTTTGATTATCAATTACACCATGGAAATAGGTGTTCCTCTTTTTCTTGCTCCCATCATTTGAGTTCCCACAATTTTCCATAGGTATCATCATAATTCCTCCTCCCACAGATCCTGAGATATCATGTTCAGACACTATCAATCTGTTCACCATCTCTGTATAATATTTAATACAGAGCACTAAAATCTTCAAGTTAATCTCCTGACTTATCCCCAATTTGAAAATGGGTGCCTCTAAGGCCGTACTCACCTCAAATTCTGGTGCAAATCACACTAAATTCCGGAATTTGGACACATACTCTATGATAGAGATATTTTCTTACTTTAGGATGAATAACTCCATCATTCTATGGATTCTGAACATGTGAGGATATAATTTCTTATTGAATAATTCCTCAAAATCCCACCAACTAAGGCCTTGATCTAGTTTAGCTTGCACTTCTAGGTCCCAACACTAGCGTGCAAGGTCCTCGAGCATATAAGTTTCCAGATTGACTTTTAGCTCCATTGGTGTATTGATGAAATTGAAGATGCAGTTCATCATGTTCAACCAAACCTCCACCTTTTTGGGTTTAGAATCACCCTAGAAGATGAGTGAATTCTACTTCATGAAATGGATGGAATTATCCACATTTATTGGATCATACCTTTTGTTCCCCATATCAACAGTTTGAAACAATTGGACGATACTCTGAACCATCTCAAGGTTAACCTGTGGCTTAGGTGCAAACACATTCTCTGCTACTTCTTCCAGTTGGTTTCTATTAGGCCAACTAGTTTCCATTTTCTAAACCATCAAAAAACTCTGTAAGTCTCACTCTCTAGAAACTAATGTATTAACATTTCAAATTCTATCACATCAATAATCACAACATTGTTTTCTAAAAACCACCTCTTCCAGTTTAATAGTTTTTGAAAAATCCATTCTTTCTTTTATAAATCAACCCATTTTCAAAATACACCAAGTATTCCATTTTTAAAATATTTCATTTGAAAACATTTTCTACATTTTTTGAAAAAAATAACCTTTCAATAAATTATAAATCATTACTCAAAATTAAATATGAAATCCTAGTGGGAAGTCATTCATCTACAATGAATTTCATGCTCGTCTCATTGGCTAAACTCATGACAATGACATTCTAAGATCCTATAAGTGTCTCCAAAACAATTATGTACCCAACTACTTGGTAACTTGAAGTTTAACATAAAAAGGTTAGCTATGTATTTTTATGCTCTATATTCCAAGTCTCGATAATCCTACTCCTTTCTAAGATCACAACCTAAGGAATTGAAAAGAATGAATTTCAACTCCAAGACCAAGAAAAATGATGACTACTTGTTCCACAAAGGAAGGAACAAACTGATACCATTTATCTCAAAGGAACTTTTGGATCGAACAAATTGATACCATTTGTAATGACCCACCTATTCTCATTGGATTGAGAATACAAGGAATCATTGCTAGGCCGTGAGAGACACCCCCAAGGAAAAAAAGGCTGGAAACAAATGCTAAAGGGTCTCAATGCAAGTGGGGGATGTTTTATCCTTTAATAAATAAACCAATAACCAAAAAACCATAACCAGACAACCACTATATGATGCATGATAAAAACAAGACAACTCTACCAGTTTCTTTATAACAAACAAACCAAAATATGTTATAGTGGAATCCAAACCAATATGAAAGTAAGCAGCAGAAAGACCACTAATGAACTACATGAAGACAACAAGACTCTAGGATCCACAAGCTTGATTCTCTAATCACCAAACATCCTAATTATCACAAGGTGGTGCTAAAGACATGATAATTTACCTTTTCCCATGTTCTAGAAGATGGAATCTTCAAAATCACCAAAGTTCCAAAGCAGGGGTGAGTATAAAACTCATTTTGTTTTCCCCAATGATTTCCCTACTCACTCCACTAGGATAGAAAAGTTATCCATATTTATATAAAATAGTTTATATAAAAAATTTCTAAAATTAGTTTATATTTTGATATAAACTAAATACATAGTAAACAGTTTTCCAAGGAAAGCACATAAACAATCATTTAAATCATTTAACATTATATTTTGTATAACCATTCCTCATATCCACACAACTGACCATGCATGAAACCTGGAAGAGGGGTAAATCCCTAACCCTTATCCATCCAAACCATGATGAGGGAGACTTCTTTCCCTTATCCAACCCAAATACACATGAATATTTTGTGGGGGATAGCCCTGCCCATTATCCATCCCAAAAATGATGGGGGAGAATCTTGACCCTTATTCGTCCTGAATTCCATATGAACACACACAACTAGGTATGACCAAAATCCATGCCAATGCAATAATATCAACCATTTCAATAAAACCACTCTGTTATTGAAAACCATTATAAAACCAATTCCAATCACCCATTACATTTCATTTAAAGAAGACCATCCCTTTTATTGAATTTTTTTTATTAATCCATGTTGGACTCCTCATGTATTAATCATGTTTTAATGATCAAAAATCCTATTAAACCTAGTTAACTTCAGTCAATTATATAACAATCATGTGTATTCATGTGTATTATTGTTTAAGTAGTCTCACGCTTTAAGAAGATCCATTCAAGATTTTAATTTCTCTACATTTAGTTTAATTACTTTATACTATCTCTGATCTACTCTCATAATACCTTATTTGTCAAATGATTAAGTTTAATCCATTATATTATCCTCATTGATTAAGTCTAAATACAGTTACTTTGAAAAGTCAGAGACACCGTAAGTTTGCTACTGGTTATGTATTTCTGACACTGTGAAGAAGACACCATGAAACAGACACTGTGAAGCAGACACCGTGAAGCAAACACCGTGAACAAGACACCATGAAGTAGACACCGTGAACAAGACACTGTGAAATAGACACGGTGAACAAAACACCGTGAAGCAGACACCGTGAAACAGACACCGTGAAGCAGACATTGTGAAAAAACACCGTGAAGTAGACACCGTGAACAAGACACTGTGAAGGAGACACCATGAACAAGACACTGTGAAGTAGACATTGTGAACAAGACACAGTGACTGCGAGACACCATGACCATGAGACACCGTGAACAAGACACCGTGAAGCAGACACTGTGAATAAGACATCGTGACCACGAAACACTGTGACCGCAAGACTCCGTGACCACAAGACACCGTGATCAATCTAGACACCATGTGAAGGAGACACCATTTCCATGACTTACTGTGACACTATTTTTTAAACTATTTTTTCATTTTTAAATTAAATCTCTAATGGTCATATTTTAAGATTTTAAATGCACTAACATAATTAATGTTTCTTTGTAGACATATCATCTGACAGTACGAGGTATGAGGTGCGGTATCCATGAAACCTATTGTCTCCAACACATGAATTCCAAGATAAAAGCAAAGTGTGTCCAAGAATCAAGGCACACGATACTAAATGAAAAACAAGGATGTGAGCATGATAACGAATAACACTGAGAGAATTTCAAAAGGAAGGATTGTCACATGCATGCAACCCGACTCTGCTGAAGAACATACAGAGTACACTAGAATCCAGCGAACATCTTCGCATTGTCGATCCTCACAAAGAACACAAGCTAAATCCTGACACTCTATTTTACTAACAAGGACTTGAGATCTGCATCTGCTTCATCTCAAGAAGTCCAGAGTAGCAATGACTAACACTCAGAGCACTACTAAACCCATCTCCATATTTCTTCTTTGTTGTGTATCTGTTTATTACCTTTAGAGGAGAGCGTGTACCTATAGAACAACACACTCTGTCTCCAGCATTAAACTGAAGGATATAAGATATCCTTAATCAAACCTCTATTTAATCTTGGATACCCACTGAAAACTGTGGGAGAGGTCCCTATGTGGCCTGGTTATTTATACCCATGAAAACTGTGGAAGAGGTCCCTGTGTAACCTGGACAGTCTGTGTACTATTGTTAACCCCGATCCAGGGTGTGGATCAAATTTTATTTATATAAACTACTTGGTGGAAGGTGATCACCAAGTGGAGTGGATTTGGTCTTGGATTGAGACTGAACCACTTGTTTCATATCTGTTGTGCTGCTGAAATTAGTCTTCTCTGTTTTATTGCTTTACTATATAATTCAGAAATCACTAATTTCACTTTGATAGTTAGTCTTGGAAAGAAGTTATAAATGGATTTTCTTAGTAGAATAACTTAAAAAGTAATACTAATAACACAAATTAAGATTACTGAGAATTAATCAATCTTCTAATAAGTTACTTAAATAGTCAAACTCTTATAATAATATAACCTTGATTAACTGGGTTGTATTTAATCTTTGGAGAAACATTTTTAGAAATACGTTTTACAGATATTTTTATAGTTACTCAATTCACCCCTCCCCTATTGAGTAATCTACTTTGACCAACAATCCATTTATGAAAATTCCAAAAAATGAACATTTTAAAATCAAGATCCAAAGCAGTTTATGTAAGAACACCCAATTTCTATGTTTCCACAAATCGCCACTCAAGGGGGTTTCTAACAATTATTAAATAGATAATTCACAACAAATTACACACAAAATAATCAATATGAAAGCATTAAAATTATTTCTAGAAAGAAGAGTTGAGAGTGAAGCCACCTACCTTGACTGTTTTGGAAAAAACAGAAAACAGATGAAGAGAACTTAAGAGATCCGGTCGATTTTCCACGAAACCACCTTAGATATATTCCCCTAACATGATCAAGACCAAATATCAAATTATTTGGAATACATAATCTTATATCTAACCACATAGGGTGTAGATATAAGAATCCAACAAGAGGGGTGAATTAGATCTAAGGAAATATGACAAGAATGAAGAAGAACGATGACATACCATAAGAATTGGAATTCTAAACGCCAACAGAAGGCTTTATATCGATTCCAAATCACTTGGGAGAGGTTCTCCTACCTTAAATAGAGATGAATATCAATTTAGGTATGAAAAGGAGAAAAAATGAGGGAGTTATATTCAAAAACACATGAGATCCACTTTTTAAGGATCTCACTTTGACCCTGAGTACAGTTAGTTCGCACAGTTAGAAAAACCGTGCACTAACCGCGCGTTAGCTATTACCTGAGATGAGATTTTCACGACCTCCTCACAATGTATCCCTAACCATGTACCCATCATGGAAAGATACTATCCAACCTCTGCAACTCTTCATGGTTTCTACTAGGATCTCGCATGGCTTAGACAAACTACGTGCAACCTGTGTGTTTCCCCTTTAGCCTCGAAAATTCCTTGAAAGTTCCTCAAACTCTCCCAACCTTCACCCTTATAATTTATATACATAAAAAGAACAAAGAAAGGATTACATAAAAGAAACCGGGGGTACAACACTAGTGGCCTTGAAGTCCCTTGAAAATGGGTCAAAGGTCCTATGTGTGTGTGTCTGCACGTGCATGTTTCCATACCCCATGCGCTTTCCCTCCGCCTCCCGTAGTCATTGCATGATGCCTCGGCCGCCCCTGCCTATCTGCGTATCCACAATGTATGTGCCTACCCTCTGCCTCCTATTGTCACAACTTCATGCCCCGACCGCCCCCGCCTATTTGCACCATGACATTACACATCTCGTCATCGTCACCTCAAGCCCTGGTCTCATCCCCCGCCTGAAGTAGCACACACCGCAACCCACATGGTCGGAGCACGCCGCCTCGGGCTGCACAAAGATTACATCTACGTGGATAAATAACCTGCTCTTGCGGGGGAGCATGCCATAGGGGTATCAAACCCCCCGACATCCAGATGATGTTGGGTGTGTCGAACATATTTTAAATTCAAACATAATAAAAAATGAAAACATATTAAACGAAAATGAATAAATATTAATCATATAAATTACAAACATATTGAAAATATTAAAACATAGTAAATTAATATGTATTGATAAATATTAAAAAATGAATAAACTTTAAAAAATATAAAAAATAACAAAAAAATAATAAATAATATTAAATGAAAAAATATTAAAAATAAATAAATAAAATTTGACAAATTACAAACATATTTAAAAAAGTGATTTCATAAGATTAATTTCACGAGTTGAACACATAAAAAATGGAGGAAAATTAATAAATAAATAATATAAATAATATAAATAAAAAAATTACTAAAAATGAATAATATTAACTATTTAAATTATAATCATATTAAAAATTCATTTAAATAAATAAATTATATAAATTTCAAATATTTCAAAAATATTTAAACTTTATGAATAAAAACGAATAGATATTAATCATATAAATCACAAACATATTAAAAATATTAAAACTTAGTAAATAAATATGTATAAATTATATTAAAAAATGAATAAATTCTAAAAATATTAAAAGTTAATATATATTAAAAATCAATAAAAAATGTTAAATAAAATAATATTAAATATGAATAAATAAAATTGAATAAATTACAAAAATATTTAAAAAAGTGAATTCATAGCATTAATTCCTTGAATTAAAAAAAACATAAAAAATGAATAAATAAATAATACTAATTATATAAATAAAAAAAATATTAAAAATGAATTATATTGACTACTTAAAAAATTAAAATTAAAATGTATTTGAATAAAACAATTATATAATTTTCAAAAATATTAAGAAGATTAAAACTTAATAAATAAAAATGAATAAATATTAATCATATAAATTAAAAATGCATTGAAAATATTAAAACCTAGTAAAAAAATATTGATAAATTTTAAAAAATGAATAAATTCCAAAAATATTAGAAATTAATAAATATCAAAAATGAAAATAATAATAATATTAAATAATAGAATATTCAAAATAAATAAAAAATTGAATAAATTATAATTTTTTAAAAAAATTGAATTCATAACATTAATTATATGAATTAAAAACACATAAAAATGAATAAAAATGGATAGATAAATAATATTATTATTGGTAATTATGGATGTATGTATTGTGTATAAAAAATATAACTAATTATTAATATTTAGAATTTTTAATAATGATTAAAAATATTATTATATAATTAAAATTATAAATATTTTAAAACGTATAAATAACTATCAAAATTAAATATATTACAAAAAATATTAAAGGAATAATTATTAAAAATGATTAAATTATAAAAAATATTAAAAATAGAGAAATATTAAAAATGAATAAATATTATTAAATTAATAAACAAACATGCACATTACATACATACACATACACACATACATACACATAGACATACATGTTCATATACATACACATACATATGCATACGTACACATACTACATAAACATACACATATACACATATACATACCTACACGTACACACACACACACACACACACACAAACATACATACACATACATGCACGTACATTCACATTCATACCCATACCCATACACATACACATACACATACACATACACATACACATACACATACACATACACATACACATACACATACACATACACATACACATACACATACACATACACATACACATACACATACACATACACATACACATACACATACACATACACATACACACACACATACACATACACATACACATACACATACACATACACATACATATACATACATACACATACATATGCACATACATGCGCACACATACAAACATATATTTTAAATTATTTAATATGAATATAAATATATAAATTCAAATATGAACTATATTTAAATAAATATATATTCATTTATATATTTATATAATTGTTTATATAAAAAATTAACATGTTATATTTATAAAAACATTTAGTAATTAATGTATATAAATATGTAAATTTGATATATTTTTATATATAAAATTATGGAAATAAGATTGATAATAATTTTTTTATTATAAGAAAAGTATCAAAATAATATTTATATACTATATTTACATATATATACTTATATTTATATAAATCATATTTAAACATATATAAATATAAATATATAAATTAAATTATTCATTGTTCCATTTATTAGCATTGTTAAATGAGGAGCTTTTATCAGTGTTAAAAAATGTTGATAAAATGTACCATTATATCAGTGTTTTTTCCACTACAATAGATTGGGCCATATTCAACACTAAAAATGGCCATTGTTGGTGATAAAAAGCACTGACAAGATAACTATCCTAAAAATCCCATGACCTTTATCCACACTTTTGTTTAGTGTTAATAAAATTCAAAAAAAAAATATTTTTAAATTTTTTTCATTTAACGCACACCTTTTATTTGTGCTCCCACCCCCAGTTTATGAGTGCTATATGCCTCAAGCACACCCACCTTGTAGGCTTACACGATCCCACCCCCTTTCAACAGCGCTTTCCTCCCCTTTTATCTGCGTTTTTTACGCCCTTCATCCTTGCTTGATCCTAAAATTAAACCCCTGACCTCCTGCCTTCAAGCTTAACACCTTTACCATTACACCATTAATATTTGTTTAATATTTTACAATACATGCATACATACATACATACATACATACATACATACATACATACATACATACATACATACATACATACATACATACATACATACATACATACATACATGCATACATACATACATACATACATACATACATACATACATACATACATACATACATACATACATACATACATACATACATACATACATACATACATACATACATACATACATAGATAGACATATACATACATACATACATACATACATACATACATAGACATATACATACATAAATTACTAAAAAAACATGTGATATTAAAAGCTAACTTTTATCAGTGCTAAAAAAAGCACTAATAAAGGGGGTGCCCTTATTAGCGTTAAAAAATAACTGATAAATGCACCCCTTTTTCATCACTTTTTTAGCATGGATAAAATGTGATCTTCTTTGAGAAAGTTATATATTATTAAAAATAATATTTAATATAGAAATATATTTATATTGATATATAAAATTTACATAAATATGATTTATGAAATACTAAATATGTATTTACACTTATAATATCATATATTTAGTGAAAGTGGTTTATAAGTTAAATAAAAATTAATATTAATTAAAATTATTGACTAATAAATATTAATATTAATTTAATAACATTTTGTTATATCAATGACATTTATTTTTTCATTTTTATATATATCAAACCAGTGTATATATACATTAATTTCATTCGCACATATACAAAATTAATTCAATTTTATATAAAAAACACATAGATAAATAATAAATTTTAATATTATCATTTTAGTTTTTTTATTTATTAATATTTAATATATTATTTTTTTAATTATTAAATTTTACTCTTTCTGATATTTTTATTAAAAATATAATATTTATTACTATCTAATATATATATTAATTTATCTATTTTTTAATTAATTAATTAATTAATAATTAATTAATTTTTTTTTATAATTTATTCATTTTTTTAAATTTTTTTAATATTTGTTTAACTTAATTAATTTTTAATATTTAATTATATATATTTATTGATTAAAAATTAGTGTTTCAATATGGTTTTAACTTATATAATCAATATATGTATTCATTTTTATTTTAAAATATATTCATTTTTAATTTTTTTAAATCTATACAATTAATAACTAGTATTCATTTATTAATTTTGTTTGAATATATTCATTTTTAATTAAATTTCACCATTTTTTAACATTCAATCATTTAATATTATTTATTCATTAATAATGTTGATTATTTTTTACTTTTTTATAATTTATTTATTTTTGATATTTATTCATTTAATATTTTGTAATTTATCCATTTTTAATATTTTTATACATATTTATTGATTAATAAATTTAATATAGAAATATATTTATATTTATATATATATATATATTTAATATTTCCCTAAATATGATTTATATAACAAAAAATATTTATTTACACTTAATAAGTAATATATTTTATGGAAAATGGTTTACAAAATAAATAAAAATTAATATTAATTAAAAATATTGACTAATTAGTATCGAGTAATATACAATGAATAATATATTATATAAGTGCCATTTATTTTTTTTAATTTGACATATATCAAACTTGTTATATATATATACACACAGACATTAATTTCACACACACATATATACATAATTTATTTAATTTTATACAGACACACACACAATATTTCTTTAATTTATTAATTTTTTTATATTCATTTTAGAATTTTATTTATTAATATTTAATATATTATGTTGTTAATTAGAAAATTTTATTCATTTCTTATTTTTTATTTAATATACACTATTCATTTATTTTTAATATTTTTTTAATAATTTATTCATTTTTAATATTATATATTCATTAATAATATTAATTATTTTTTAAATATTTTTGTAATTTATTCATTTTTAATTTTTATTCATTTTTAATTTTTTTAATTTTATCCATTTTTAATATTTATTATACATATTTATTCATTAAAATTTAATGTTTTTAAATGTTTTTAATTTTAAATAGTTAATATGTATTTATTTTTATTTTTATATATATTCATTTTTAATTTTTTAATGATCTATTTAATTAATAACACTTATTCATTTTTTGAATAATATTCAATCTATTTATTTTTTAATTAACAAAATTTATTTTTTTAACATTCATTCATTCAATACTATTCATTCATTCATTCATAATCTGAATTACCTTTTACTTTTGTTAATAATTTATTCATTTTTAATATTAATTCATTCAATATTTTTATAATTTATTCATTTTTAATATTTATTTATACACATTTATTCATTAACATTTAATGTTTTTAATATTGTTGTAATGTATAAAATTAATATGTATTCATTTTTAATTTTTTTAATAATTTATATTATTAATAAAACTTATTCATTTTTTAATATTTTTGAAGTTTATTCATGTTTAATTTCTAAATTTCACTCATTTTTAACATTAATGAATTTAATATCATTGATTCATTAGTAATGTAAATATTTTTTTTACTTTTTTGAATTCATTCATTTTTATACTTATTTATTTAATATATATTTTTTAAATTTTTTAAAAAAGTTTTTATCATTGCTTAAAAGAAGTGGTGATAAAACCCTTTATAATCTTTTAAAGTTAATCCTAAGAGAAACCCCGCTCGAACGTGTTATTCAAGCTCTCGTGGAACTCAACCTCTACCTCCTCTTCCTCTATATTTTCTTGGACGAATCGAACTATACAAAACTAATGGTATACGATTATTTTTAGTCATTTTTAATTGATCTTACATTATTTCATGATTTTTAGTTCTTCTTCCGCTATAATTGATCTCTGAAACCCCAGATATGAATCCCCATTTTCAAAAATATTTTGCAATATGTGTTAAGAAATTATTTTCCTAGATCCAAGGTGTTTTCACTTTGGATTATTAGGGTTCCCTCTCATCTTGGTGTTTTGGAATGCAGGGCTACCCTTCAATCCAATTTGCAGGGCTATTATTGTGTGTGTTTATGTATATATGTATATATGTATATATTAGCAAATGTATAATAAAATATTATAAATTTAAATGAATATATATATATATATATTAAATGATTAAATTAATTAAGGCTAGAGTAATTAAATTACACCATCAAAAAACTATTTATTACAATGATAAGACACTATTTCTTGATAAAACTATAATTTTCTATTTTTTATCATTACAAATTTTGTTTTTATTGCTTCTTTGAGTGTCCAAAGTGAGTATGGATTTTTTCTTAGGGAAATAATCAATTTTTATAGAAGTATTAATAACTTTATCCTTTGATTTTAAAGATTATATACTTCTTTAAAATACAAGCTTTATATATTTACACACAAATGTGTTTAGACACACACATATACATAATTAAATATTTACACTCAAATTCTGATACCTTATTTACATAGCTATGTATATATACATTATATACATAAATTGTGTGTGTTTATTTATTTATTTGTAAAAAATTAATACTATTAAACCTAATAGGATGGATATGAATCGAAAATGGATGGATGCTAATCATATAAAAAAGGAGTATGAGGATGGATTTAAAGAGATCATCAATCCTGCAATAAATCATGTGTATGACCCTTCTCAAATCCTTTATCTGTGTTTACGTTGTTGTTATTCAAGATAAATTTGTTTAAAATATTTGATTTGTCATAGAATAGATCAAAGCTATAAATGTTAGAATAAACATGGAGAAAAAATGAATATACATACTGTTTGGGATGATAATGTGATTTATGGATCATTTGATATGAATAATAGTGTATATGAAAATGGAGATCGTATGAAAGAAATGACAATGGAAATTAAAGAAAACCTTGTAATTGTCTAAAGTCTTTTGAGAAGTTAAAGAGTTATGCAAAGAGAACATTGTATACCAGTTGTACTAAATATTCGACATTTTTTGTTGTATTGAAGTTATATAATTTGAAATCTAGAATCAGATGGAACAACAACTGTTTTGCAGAACTACTTAGTCTTCTGAATTACATGCTTCCTGAAGAAAATGTTCTTCCTTGTTGAACATATGATGCTTAATGAATGCTATGTTCAATGGGTATGATCTCTCAAAAACACATGCTTTTCCATATGATTTTATATTGTTTCTCAAGGAACATGAATCACACAGAAAATTTCTTATGTGTGACGTGAATTGATATAAGAAAGATGAATCAAGTCTTTTAAAATTTATATTTTTATTTCTAAGGGTGTAATTTCGGCCCGAGTCGGCCTGGCCCAGGCTGGGCTGGGCCGGCCCGAACAACCTCATAAGGTGGCCCGAGCCCGACCTCGGGCCGACCTGAACCATTGGGTCAGGCCGGGATTTTTCGGGCAGGGCCAGACTTTTTCAAGTCGGGCCATGCTGGGATTTTATTATTTTCAAAATAATTGTTTATTTTAAAACATTTTTTAACATTTATTTAACACGTTTTTTTATATTTATTTTTAAACACATGTTTTTTACATTTATTTTTTTAAAATGTTTAACATGTTTTTTGTAAAAATATTTATTTTATTTTTTATTAACATTTTACAATGGGTGGATATGTTATTATTTTTCCTAAATAGATTTATATATGTGAATATATATATTATGTGCAAATTGTAAAAAAAATTAATAAGGGGTTGGGGGATGCACAACATTGGGTGAGTTTAAAACATTATTATTTTAACATTTTTTAACATTTATTTAAAAAAAATACAGTTTTTTAACTTATTTATAATTTTTTAAAGTGTCTGTTTATTTTTTTATTTAAATTTTTTTATTTAAACCATTTTTAACATCTATTTAAGACATTTTTTTACATTTATCTTTAAATTATTAATTTAAAATGTTTTTTAATTTTTTTTAAATGCATTCTTTTTAAAAGTATTTTTTTAAAACCTTTAACTTTTTTTAAATTTTAATGTAAAAAGTTTTTTAAGTGTTTGTTTTAAAAAATTAATTTAAGTGTTTGTTTTAAGAACTTTTTAAATTTTTTTTTATTTAAACCTTTTTTAACATTTGTTTAAAATAATTTTTACTTTTATTATTAGACGTTTAATTTAAAATATTTTTTTGAATGCATGTTTTTTAATCATATTTTTTTAAACATTTAACATGTTTTATGTAAATTCATTTTTTATTAACATTTTACAGTGGGTGGATATGTAATTTCATTCAAAATAGATTTATATATGTGTGTGAATTTATATATATTATGTAAAAAATGAAAAAAATAATAATGAGGAATTGGGGGGTGCATACCAGTGGGTTGGTTTAAAGCGTTTTTAATTAAATGTATTTTATCATTTATTTAAAACGTTTTTTACATTTATTTTTTTCAACATGTTTATGAAAACTATTTTTAAGCGTTTTTTTAATTTCAAACATTTTTTTAAACATTTTTAATTTTTTTAAACGCATGTTTTTTACATGTATTTTTTTTAAACGTTAAACATTTTTTTGTAAGAACATTTATTTTCTATTTTATTTACATTTTACAGTGAGATAATATGTTATTTTTTTTCTAAACATATTTATATTTTTGAATCTATATATATTATGTGGAAATAAATAATGAGAGGTTGGGGGGTGCGCAGCACTGGGTGAGTTAATTTTTTTAAATAGATTTATAAATATATATATAGTATATATAATATATGCAAGTTTCATCATATTTAAAAAAATTTAATGAGGTTGGAGGGTGTGCGAACATCATTGGGTGAGTAGTTATTTTTTTTGTTAATATATAATAAGTTATTATATATATATATAATATGAGAAAATTGTAAAAACAAATTAAGGGATGGGAGGTGCGCCGCTGTTTGAGGGTTAATTTTTTTTAAATAGATTTATTTATAATATATACAAGTTGCAACATACTTAAAAAAATTAATGAGGTGGGGGCGTGCACCAACATCATTAGGTGAGTGTGTTATTTTTTTATTAATATATAATAAGTTATTTTATATACAATATTAAATCATTGATATATATATATATTATTAATAGTTTTGTTTATATATATATATATTATATTAAATCATTTATATATATATATTAATGGATTTTTAAAAGGCACACTTAATTGATATATATTATTAATAGCTTTATATATATATATATATTATTAATGGCTTTGTTTATATATATATATATTGTATCATATCATTGATATATATATTATTAATAGATTTGTTTATATGTGTATATATATATATAATATGCTAGTTTCATCATATTTTAAAAAAATTAATGAGGTTGGGGGTGTATGCGCACATCATTAGGTGAGTTTGTATTTTTTTGTTAATATATAATAAGTTATTATATATATAATGTTAAATGATTGATATACATAAATATATATAATATGAGAAAATTGTAAAAATAATAATTAGGGGTTGAGGGGTGCGCCGTAGTGGGTGGGTTAATTTTTTTTCTAAATAGATTTATATATGTATAGTATGTATAATATATAAAACCTGTAACATAATTAAAAAAATTAATGAGGTTGAGAGACATGCACAGACATCATTAGGCGAGTGTTATTTTTTTATTATTATACAACAAGTTATTATATATATAGAATATTAAATCATTGATATATATATATATATATATTAATAGCTTTGTTTGTATGTATATATTTTTAATGGGTTTTTAAAAGTCATACTTAATTAATATATATTATTAATGGATTTGTTTATATATATACAATATTATATATATATATATATATAATTATATATCGTTGTACACACACACACATTATAATTATATATAATAATAGTTATATGTATATATATACATTATTATATATATATATATAAATTTTTTTGTTAATATATAATGACACACACACACACACATATATCGTTGATTATATATATATATATATATATAATCTGGTGAGAATATAACAGGCGCAACGCCTGGGCCAGTTGGTCTAGGCCCAGCCTTGGAAGCCTGAGGTAGGGGGATCGAATCTCTCTTCCATCATCTTCCTGTTATATTTTTTACAGTGGGCCGGGCTTCGTATGGGCCAACATGGTGGGATTTTTCAGGCTGGCCAGGCCCGACGCAGGCTTTACTAGATCAGGCCGCTTAGTCCTTCGGACTGGGCCTCTCGGGCCACTAGTCCAAAATTACACCCTGGGTATTTCCTATCATTCAACATTTAGATGACTATATGGATATTAGAAAACTACTAGACAATTGACCTGGCATGAAAATAAAAGAATTGAAGATGGAAAACTTAGTCACCCAGCAAAACCTCCTTAGTGAAAGAAAATTGATTATGAGTATCCTGAATTTGGAAACGAGCTGAGAAACTTCTGTCTTACATTATATACGGATGAAATGAATCATTTTAGTGTACAAATTAGTACTAATATTACATGGTTAGTTATTTTGGTAAATTATAATTTTTCACCATGGTTATGCATATAATGAAAATACATTATGTTGTCTCTATTTATATCTAAACCAAAGAAACCTGGTAATGATATTAATTTCTATTTGGATCCATTGATCAAATATTATAAATTGATGTAGGATATAAGTGTTACATTGTATGATTCTCTTATAAGTAAAGAGTTCACATTGAGTTCCATATTATATGGGATGATAAATTATTTTTCTGCTCGTGGAAAATTTCCAGGATATAACATTAAAGGAATGTTGGAGTGTATCATTTGTGAATAAAGTACACACTCAATTAAGATGAATTTTTTTTCAAATATTGTGTTTTTAAGACATTGATTTTTTTACCCCAATGATATAAATATTAATAATGGACAACATGATTCTATGGAAATACAAAATAAGGTATAACACTATCTCTACTAATGGGTGATAAATATTTTGAGAAAGTAAAATATATTGACACTATTTTTGGTAAACGTTTTTTTAAAAAGTCTCATGAAATCAGTTTGGAAAAAGGGATTAGTTTTCTTTGAATTACCATACTAGAATTGTTTGTATGTCATACATTTTCTTGATATCATCCATATAGAAAAAAAAATGTATGTGATGGTGTTATTAACGTGTTACTAAATGTTCCAGACATAACAAAATATGACATTAAAGATAGTTTGACCATGATTAAAATTGGGATAAGGGAAGAGTTGGAACCGGTGAAGGATGTAAGACAAAATTTTATACCTCTAGTAGTTTACACTCTATCCAGACAAGAAAACTTTTAAATTTTCAACTTCCTTAATGGTGTAAAAGTTACAGAGGGATATTCATCAAATATCAATAACTTTATGGAAATGATTAATTTGAAGTTAAATGTTCTAAAATCACATGATTGCCTTAATTTTATGCAAGATTTAATGCTTATATCTTTACATTCCATTCTTCCTAAAAATGTATGGCATACATTAATCAGACTTTGCCTCTTTTTCAAATCTATATGCAGTAAATTTATAGATATGATAAAGTTTCCAATCATTAATAAAGAAATTTTATTCATATTATATGAATTTTATATGTTCTTCCAACAATAATTCTTTGATATAATGGTCTACGTGGTGATTCACTTAGTTAGATAGATTCAACTGTGTGGTCTTATATAACACAGATGGATGTACCCCATTTAACGGTATATGAATATTTTGGAAGGTTACATCAATAATAAAAGAGGACCAACAAGTTTTATTTTAGAGAGATATATTATTGAAGAAGTAGTTGAATTCTTTATCGATTACCTATCATATGTTGACATCATTGGTCTCACAAAATCTAATCAAAGTATATTCCTTGTGGGAGAAGGTATTTCCAGAATAGATGTCATTACAATTACCACTACAAAGTAGGAGAAATATCACCTTTACATTTTATATAATAGTGAAAAGTTTTCTCTATATGTTGCATCCCATAAATTAATTCTTAGACATTTTAATCTAATAAGGGCTGAAAGATTGATATAAAATATATATAGACAACAACTTATAGGATGGATTTGAGATTATATTTATAAGGAGTTATCTATAAATCTGAATTCAATTTCTAAAAAACTTTCATGGTTAGATATAGGAATAATTATAATTTTATTATCTATATAGTGGCCTATACTTTTCATACAAAAATAATACATCATTTTATATGAATATTCAATAAATTTCAAAAATAATATATACCCAAGGACCATAAAGGTTTTGTGTCTTTGAAAAATTATATATGTAAACAAATAGTATATAAAATATCTACATCATTGCCTATTAATTTCTTCACTAGTACCACCCTTCTTAGATAAAACATACTTAAAACCGTTCTCCATAACTGGGGGAAGGGAAACATAAGAAAGGGTGAGCTTAAATGCTTAGTAAGGGTAAACATAAGATATATCAATAAATGATCATAAGTGAACATAAGATAAGAATACGAGTATGATAACGTGAGATAAAAATTAGAAAATTATAATCATAAATTCATATATCACAATCATGAAACATGGAATAAATTTTTATCAATAAAAAACACAAGATATAAGAGCGTGGAATCATTAATAGTCAATCATGATCCATGAAATCATATCATATGAATAAGATATAAGTTAGTGGAATGAACCTAGGACTATAAAATCATTTCCTTAACCAACTATCATTTCCTATACTGTTATACTAGATTGAGTTGACTCCTCATTCTTCCATTTTCTTAGTCAAGGTTTACTCCCAAGACTATCTTATTGAACAGATTCCCTTACTAAACTGGGTTCACTACCCATTCCAGTCCTTATTAACTCATGATATATATATATATATATATACCCAATCCATTAGAGGTATATAATGGAACCACTCGACTATGGTTTATAATGTACCCACTCATCCTTGTTTTATAATGGAACTGACCATCACATAATTAAATCCATACATATGTGTTCTAGGAAGTCATAAAATATTCACCATATCATCACATCATAACCGATGGAAAGGATAAAGGTTTCATAAACATTTCATAATAAAAATTATAAACCATCTAGAGAGAGAATAAATATAGTAACATTGGATCTTATCCCTAATAAATCATAAGAAATATCAAAGGATTTTGTTATAGATGGAAATTACTTTAAAATATCATTGGAATATTTCTTGAGGAAAATACCTATTATATTTTAAAACACTTATTTATAATCTTAAAGTTTCCAAAATAGTATGTAAAAAAATTTCTTTTAAAATATTAAAGGAAAATTATAAAGGGATATTTAGTTAATATATTATTCATGATGGTGGGGAAAGTGGTTCATGTGGTGTATGTGAAAAAAAAAATTCAGTTAACATTTTCGATAAAAATTAAAAGTTCCATGTTTGGAAAATGATAATAAGGTTACTTTAAAAAAGTTGCAAGGAAAGTAAAATATAGTAAAAAAATAATTTAAATAATATTTTTATAATAGTAAAAACATTCTTGAAAATATTTTAAATAAAATATGGTTATGGGAAAAAAGATTCCCAATCAAAGGGAAAAATAAGGTTGGTTTTCCTTAAAATAATTCCTTTTGTCTCTTAAGTAATTAAAGAGAGAAAAACGAAAGGAAGACATTAAATATAAAAAAATAACAAGATTATAATAAAATAAATAATAATTTTGAGAGATATATCATACAATTTCATCATTAGAAAATTTAAGCATAGACAATCCTGGTAAAAATGATATTATAACATAACACCATTACCTTACATCCATATTGTTTCGTACATGATCTAGTATCATGTAAACTAAATTTAAATTTATTATACTTATATTCCAAAAAAGTTATCATACCTATAACATCATACATGGTTTACTTGTAACATATTATCACCCGTTCATTAATAATCTTTCATTATCGTTATCATTTTGGGTGTTAACTGCTTTGTTTTTCATGTATGTTTTTGTTTAGAGGTTATGATCCATGTACTTAAATAATGGTTCTTTAATCCCCATAATATTAATTTTGACACCCAAAAATTATAAAATAAAAATATTTTATTCAATATCATATGCGACATGAAACACCAAGCTTTAATAACCTAAGGAATATATTTCTTTTCAATAGCTTGTAGAACATGCAACCCCAAGTAATGAACCATAATATAATATAACATTATAAACTAATAGTTAAAATGGATTGTATGAATTATAATAAATAAATTATTAAAATTATGGTTATCTATTTATTATAAATAAAATAATAATCATTTGAAAGAAAAGGAAATGTTTTCTAAAAAATAGTTTTTTTCTAAAAGACAATTTAGCCATGTTTTGCACATAGAATTTAAAATTAATTTTAAAAAATATTAGAAAATTTATTTAATAAAATTAACTTCATTTTTGAAATCATAATGTCAAAATTATATTAGGGTTAATTTTTTGTATTTTTATGAAATGTTTCATTTTTTGATGAATAATGAAAAATACAAAATTTTAATTGAAAATTGTATTTTCATTTAATTTTTCTAAAAAGTTAAATTATATTTTAAATTGGTTTTAAAGTAAAATAAATTAAATTATATATTAATTAATCCAATTTATTTCAATGTAATCATTTTCATATTTAATGTTTTTATAAAAACTCTATAAACTTTTGAACACTTTCTCTTTGAAAACCCAATTTTTCATCATGTTTGCAGGATTAATTTTAAATTAGATTTCAAAAATTATTTTAATGAAATTATAAAAAATGGATTCTATATTTTGAATCATCATAATTTATATTATCTAAAATTTTCAACTTAATGTTTTACCAAAATGAATAGTGAAAATAGTAAAAATTATTTACCACGGTTAAGGTAAAAATAAATTTACCAGGGGGGTTAAACTAAAAATATAATGATTAAAATGATATAAAAACTTTTATAAAATCTATTTTATGGACATATTTTGACCATATAGTGTTTAATTATAGATAATAATCTATTTTGGACCCTTTTGGAATGTGGAAAATAAGATTACAACTTTTTCTTTTAAAAAATTACAAGTGTGCCACTGACCTCACTTATAAAAGGCCACCACTCTATTCTATTCTTCACACCATAAAACCATTTTTGTTTGTCCAAGAACTGACCAAATAACTTCAAAATTTCCATCACCTAATCCTAAAATCCTTGTTTTGGTCATAAAGCTATCCTAATAAGGCTTTAGGTGCAAACCTAAGGAGGTTACCCAAAGAAGAGGCGACATTCTTTAACGAGAATTTTTATTTTATTTTTTCCTCCACCTCCTTAAATTATTATTCAACCATGATGATATAATAAAATAAGTATATTAAATATAATAATATGTTTTTATGTTATTTTCATGACCTAAAACCATCCCCAATTCCATCAAATGGCTTATGGAATCATCATTCATGTGTACGCTAGACTACACCTCACGAACTAATGTCATTCGTTTTTCCATTACCACCTCTCATGGTTGGGTTTTATGATGGATATAAAGTATAAATTTGATATTTATAACATAATTACTCTTACATAGTAATTATATCATATATAATTTTTTTAATTTCCATTCTATAGTGGACATGAAAGCGTCACTCGTGTATATGACAGACTGTTACCTCATGAAGCGATGCGATTCATTTTCCACTAACGCTTTACATGGAAGTTAATAAGAATAAATATAATGAATATATGTGATATAAATGAAATAATTATTATATTAATGACATATTTATAATTCTTAAAATATAATATATATTATTTTATTTCTTACCTTTTCACTCATTTAAAGATGATAACATCGTTCATGTACCTCTGGACTACCGCCTTCACAAAGTGACGTGACTCTATTTTCATCACCATACCACATGGATGATATAAATAAGTATATTTGAAGAAATAATATGTTATTTATTATATTATGATAATTATTTAAAGATAAAATTTTAATTTCCATCTTTCCATAATGATCGTTGAAAAATGGAAACGTTACCCTTGAATACGTACGGTTTACCATCTCCATGATCGTGACATGATATATTTCTCAAAACAATATTTATAAAAATGTTTTCAAAAATGTTTTTATCCTTTTCAAAATGATTTATTAAAGACATTTTTAACCATTTTTACTTTTAAAAAAGTGTTTTGAACAGAATCTTCATGTTATTTTCAAAACAATACACATTTGGCTTTTATAAAAAAATTTGAAAGGAATATTTGTTTTATCATATTTGGCATGTATAGAACTTCCTACTATAATAAACACTCAATGGTTTAAAGATTAATTTATATGATTCAAATATCATTTTCAAAGAAAATTATTTTTAACATGTTTTATGAACTTTTAGTTTTATAAGGTTATTTTTAAAATGAAAATGGTATTTTACTCAAGAATGTTTTTAAATATATTTTTATGGTATTTATATTCATCAAAATCAACAAACCTTTATTTAAATTATAATACATTGGGGATATATTATATTGGTTCTATACTTATCCTTTATATGGATGGTTTATAATCATTTTGATCAAGGATAACATTGAAATTTACCTTCTTTATTCATTTTTGTATTTATTAACTTTCCTTCAAAACATTCACTTTCTTGTGATAATTATACAATTAATTTCTCTTAAATAACTATATTATTTGTATCATGGATATAATTATTTCCTAAACCATATACCAGTTTTACATAAGGTGTTTACTTTGAATGTTATTTGATTAACTAGGGAAATATTTATAAATACATATTATTTACTCAATATGAATATTTGATGATAAGGCACATTGTTCATGAATTTAATTTATTATTAGATATATGGGAATTTATTTGGATTTGAAATTATGGGTGTGTCCTAGAATTATATATCCCCTAAATGGATCAGTAGTCTAATGAGACGAATCAGTAATCTATCATTAAATGGGTTTCTACCTATAGTTTTAATTCATTTTATGAAAGGTCCTTATGGTAGAGGTATCATGAAGCTTGCTATCATGACATCTAATAATTAATAACTTCCTTCATTAAGAATTAAAATATTATTATCCATGATATTTTCAAAAATGATTTTATCTCTAGATGCATTTTATTCTTTGTTTATTGATTAATGGCAAGTATTTTCAATTATTTACCTTTCTATATTACTTATGACTTATCCAATCATGATAGTGAAATTGTTTAAATGGAATTTACGTTCAATTATTTACCTTTCCATGTTTATTATGATTATATATTCATGATATCTTATGATATTATTTACCCTTACTAAGAATTTGAACTCACCCTTATTTTTTTCCTTTCCCAGGAATCCAAGAAGTGTACTATGAATGATATGAAAGGATATTCTAGAGAAAATAATGATATTTTTCAAAAAAATTGTAATTTTTGTTTTCAAATGTAATGAAAAACTCAAGTATGTATCTATTTTCCCAAGACTTCTAAACTATTAAGTCCTTTGGAATGTGATTCCTTATATCTTATGCTAATGTAATAAATATTACACCAGCTTTAGGATAATGGGGTCAAGGTTTCTATAGTTGGTATCAAAGAGTGTTTAGTATGAAACTTGGTAAATAGATTAAAAAACATTAATTAGGGAATATAAATCTATGATATAATTTGAGGATATGTATATAAGAAGATCCTAATGTTTTGGTAAGGAATATATTATGTGGTTTTTTAGCAATACATACCTGTATGGATACTACAAGTGGATGTGGTTGTAGAACAGTTGTACCCAGGGGTGATAACTATGAAAAGAGAACATTATTATTGACTCGATAAACACCTATTGCATGACAACAGACCTTAACATGCACCTAGTTTGACACTCCTAGGGGAAATGATTAGGATAACTCACATTTTCTTTATTAAACATTATGTAGTATTTGAATAAATGATTAAAATGAATGACCACAGTTAAACCTAAGGTGTCTTATATTAAAAAAAGGGTTTCACGATTTAATCATATTATAAATGATTATATGGTTTTCCATTATGATTATTGTTTCTCACACTATGTTTTTTGGTATTAGTCAATGGTTGGAACCAGAATGAATCATTTTAACATTGAATATGAAGGAGAAGGTGGTGAATATGATCAACCAAATGGGATCATGACTTGAGTGAAAGATATTATGATTATGCATAATCTGTTATTCCAAAACATTATTAACAACATATACTGTAACCAATCCCCATACTCACCAAATAATAGAATGATAGAGTTTTCTAAGATCTTGAGTAGTGGAGACCATAGAGGAAAGAAGGCTTGATTTTTATCTTGTGAGAAATGTGGAAAAAGACACTAAGGAATGCGTCTCAACAGAATGGAGAAAAGATTTATGTGTGTAAAATAAGGGCATAGAGTAAAAAAATTTTGAGGAAAAATTAATAATATGATATAAGGAAATAAATATCATCCTAGGGATCTATTTATAGTTCTTTGTCTTAAATATGGGGAACCTAAGAATTATCGGAGTCAATGCCCCATTCTAAAGGTTAAAACCTAGACCCAGGAAGGATATATGTGGAAATAAAATGGATTAAATATTTATATATAAGGGTTAAATAATTAAATTGTAGAAGTATTTTTTTACCAATGGTATTTCAAAAATAAGATTTATGAAGCATCTTAGAATTGTGTTATACTTTAGAAGCATATATGTCTGCATTATCTTAAGAGTTATGGATACCATCATGGGTTTATGAGTTTAAGGTTAATCATAAGTTCAAATTCTTAAACACACATTTTTAAAAATTGTGTGGTAGGAATATAACATGATTAAGGATATTTTTGGAAATTATTTATGGGAATACAAACCATTAGTTTACTATATGTTTTAGTAAAATAAATTAAGAAATAATGACCTTAATTTTTGTAGGAATAAGTTTAAAGTTATTGGTAACCTTTAGGGTTTATATTTTCTTTGATATTTAAGTAATTATTTGTTATTACATTTGGGGAACATTATAGGAATTATATTAATATGGTTTTAGAAAAAGGAAAACCCACATATTGGGTGACAACCCATCACGTCTGAAAATTCCATTGGGTTTGAACCCATAAGCAAAGAACGATAAGGGTTTAGTGACAACCACTACCACACATGATTTGATAATTAATATGTAATTTTTTGAGTTAAAATTTTTACAAATAAATATTACTGATGAATCTATGATGTTACTATTGTGGTTTAAATATTAATGTTTTATATTGGATAACTTGTGCTAACTATATTGGTTTTGTAAAATAGTTAGAGATAAAAAAATACCTTTCACTATTTTATGGATCTTATGATCCATTAAAAGAGAATTTTAGTACTTAATTCCTAAAAAAAATTCATTTTTGGATATTCATTTATTGGATTAAGGGATGAATTAGAAATTGATCGAAGCACATCCAAAGGATGAAATTATTCTTATGAAATAGAAAAATATAATATAAGTATATTTATTTATATTATTAGATAGTAAAATAATTCCTAAACTTTAGGAAAATTATCTTAAACCAAAAATATTATCTTATTACAGTCATATCTGATGAATCATATGGTCTTTTAAATTATCACATATTTATGGTTTTGAGGTCCTTAACTTTCTATTGATCATTCAGTTTTTTTGTGATAAAAGACCTTTATCACTTTATATAATTATTTATTATTTTATTCCATGTCTATATCTTAACTTTACACCAATTTTCTATGACTTATAAACATATTTATGTGACCTTTTCACATCCCTTTCTCTCTTTTAAGAGGATGTTTTATTAACCTTTTTTATGATGTAGGTTTTGATCAAAAGAATTTTCAAATATAAAACTCTTGATTACCAAGTTGAAGTTTAAATTTTAAGGATTAAATTTATTTAAGGTTGGAAGAATGTAAAACTATGAAATTATATAAAAAAATTACATTATATTTGACACTGTATACAAAATGAAACACTCAGCTTAAACAAACCATAAAATATATTTCTTTTTGGTAGTTTGTGGAACACACAAACTTATGTAAAAATTAACCTTAATATAGTATACTGTCCTAACCTAACCATTAAATTGGTGGGTATTAATAATACTAACTAAATTATGAAAATTATAGTTATTTATTGATTATAAATAAAATAAGAATCATTTAAAAGAAAAAAAAGAAATGTTCTATGATAAACTATATTTTTTTTCTAAAAGACGGTTTAACCGTGTTTTTCACACATAATTTAAAATTAATTTTTGAAATAATAATATGAAAATTATCTTAGGGTTAATTTTTGGGTTTTTTCTGAAATGTTTCATTTTTCGATGAATAGTGAAAAATACTGATTTTTTTATTGAGAATTGACTTTTCATTTAAATTATTTATAAAGTTAAATTATATATTAAATTGGTTTTAATGTAAAATTAGTTCAATTATATATCAATTAATCCAATTTTGTTCATTTTAATCATTTTAATATTGAATTTTGATATAAAAACATTGTAAAATTTTGAACATTTTCTCTTTGAAAACTCGCTTTCTCGTCACGTTAGTGGGATTAATTTTAAATTGGATTTTGAAACTTATATGAATAGAATTTGGAAAAATGGATTAAATATTTTGAATAATAATAATTTATATTATATAATAAGTTTAAATTAATTTTTCCCCAAATGAATAGTGAAAACAATAAAAATTATTTACCGTGGTTAAGGTAAAAATATATTTACCCGAGGGTTAAACTAAAACGATAATTGTTAAAATAGACTAAAAACATGAATAAAATATATTTTATAGAAATATGTGAAACCTATAACGTATAAGGATCTATAATACTTTATTTTTTACTCCTTTAGCATGTGAACATGTGGGTACACCTTTTTCTTTTCAAAAATTACAAGTGTGCCTCTCACCTCACTTATAAAAGGCCACCCCCTCTCATCTCTTCCTCACACATTAAAACCCTTTCATTTCGACTAATAACTACCAAAATAAACTACTAAATTCTATAATCTCATCATATAATCCTTGGTTGGGGAATAAATCCAACCTAGTAAGGCGTTTGGTGCAAACCTAAGTAGAACACTAAGAAGTGGTAATGTTCTTTAACAAGAAGTTTTATTTTATTTCATCCTCAACCTCCTTAAATTCCTATTAAAGCATGATGATATTATAAAATAAGTGTCTTAAAAATAATGATATATTATTATGTTGAGGTAATGACCTAAAACCATCCCCACTTCCATTAAATGGGTTACAAAATCATCATTCATGTGTATGACGGACTACCACCTCACGAACTGATGTCATATTTTTTTTATTACCACCTATCACGGTTGGATATGATGATGGATATAAAGTACATATATGATATTTATAAAATAACTATACCTATGTATTTATTATATCACATATACATTTTTTTACTTTACACTCCATAGGGGATACGATAACATTGCTCGTGTGTACAACAGATTACCGCCTCCCGAAGCGATGTGATTTTTTTTCACTAGCACATTACATGGAAGGTAATAAAGATAAAGGTAAAGAATATATGTGATATAAAATACATATTTAGGATATTCATGACATATTTATCATTATTAAAACATAATATATATCATTTTCATTCTTTCCTTTTCACTCACTTAAAGATGATAACATCATTTTTTTACGTGAGGATTACCGCCTTTACAAAACAATGTGATTATCTTTTCATCCCCACACCACATTGGTTATATAAATAAGTATATTTAAAGAAATAATATCATATTTATGATATTATTATAATTATTTAAAGATAAAATATTACTTACCACCTTTCCATAATAATTGTTGAAAAATGGAAATGTTACCCATGCATACGTACATTCTACCATCTCCATGATCATAACATAATCCATTTCTCAAAACCATCTTTCTAAAAATGTTTTCAAAAAAGTTTGTAACCTTTTAAAAATGAATTATTAAATAAACTTTTACCAATTTTTACTTTTTAATTTTTTTAAATGGAATCTTTATTTTGTTTTCAAAACAATACCCATTTGGCTTTTACCAAAAAATGTGAAACAAATATTTATTTTATCATTCTTGGAATGTACATAATTTCATAATATCATTAACAATAAATGTATTAAATATTCATTTATATTTTTTAAATATCATTTTCAATGAAAATTATTTTTAACATGTTTTATGAACTTCGAGTTTTATATGGTTATTTTCAAAATGAAAAGGGTCTTTTATTCAAGAATGTTTTTAAATATATTTTTATAGTATTTATATTTATCAATATCAATAACACTTTATTTTAATTATAATTCATTGGGAATATATTGTATTGGTACTATCCTTATTCTTTCTATGGATGGTTTATGATCATTTCGACCAAGGATAGTATTGAAATTTACTTTATTGATTCATTTTTCTATTTATTAACTTTACTTTGAAACATTCAATTTATTGTGATAATTATACAATTAATTTATCTTAAATATCCATATTGTTTGTATCATGGATATAATTATTTCCTAAACCATATACCATTTTTAAATATGGTGTTTACCTTGAATGTTATTTGATTAATTGGGGAAATATTGATAAATCCATATTCTTTACTCAACACATATATTTGATGATAAGGAATATTTTTCATAAATGAAATTTATTTTTAGATGTATGAGGAATGATTTGGATATGAAATGATGGGTGGGGCCCAAAATTATATATCTTCTCAATGCATTGATAGTCTCATGAGGCAAATCAGTAATCTATCATTAAATAGATTTATACCTATAATTTTAATAAATTTTTAAAAGGTCTTCATGTTAGAGGTATAATGAAGCCTGAGATATTGACATAAAATAATTAATAATTTCCTTTATTAAGAATTAATTTTTTATTATCCATGATATTTTCAAAATGATATTATCTCTGGATGCATTTTATTCTCAGTTTATTGATTAAATGACATGTATTTTCAGTTATTTAACTTTATATATTGATTATGAATTGTCTAATCATGATAGTAAAATTATTTAAATGGAATATGTGTTAAATTATTTACCTTTACATGTTGATTATGATTATTGATTCATGATAGCTTCTTCACTACTTAACCCTTACTGAGAATTTTAACACACCCTTATTTTGTTTCAATTCCTAGGAATTTAAGAAGTGTACTATAAATGATATGTAAGTATATGCTAGAGGAAATAATGATATTCTTTTAAAAAAGTTGTAATTTTTGTTTTAAAATGTAATGAAAAACTCAAGTGTGTATCTATTTTACCCAAACTACTAAACTATTTGGTCCTTCGGGATGTGATTCCTTGTATCTTATGATAATGTAATAAAGCTTACACTAGCTCTAGGATACTTGGGAAAGGTCTCTGTAGTTGGTATCATATGGATTTTGATATAAACCTTGGGAACTAGATTAAGTAAAACATTTATTAGGGAACATAACTCTATGATAAACTTTAAGGTTATGTATAGAAGAACATCCTAATGTTTTGGTAAGGAAGATATTATGAGGTTTTCTAGTAATACATCCTTGTACGGATACTGTAAGTGGATGTGGTTCTATCACAGTTATAACTATGGGTGATAAATATGAAAATATAACATTGGAATTGACTCGATCAACACCTGGTGCCGGGCAATAGGCCTTATTGTGCACCTGGTTTGACACTCTTAGAAGAAATGCTTAGGAAAACTCATATTTTATTTACAAACCATTATGAAGGATTTGAATAGATGATAAAAATGAACAACCATAGTTAAAACTAAAGTGTTTTATATTAAAAAGGGTTTCATGATTTAATCATATTAGAAATGATTATATGGTTTTCCCACTTTGATTATTTTTTGTCACACTACGTTTTTTGGTTTTAGTCAATGGATGGAACCCAAAGGAATCATGTTAACATTGAATATGATGGAAATAGTTGTGACCATGATCAACCAAATGGGATGATTACTTGAGTGAAAGATATTACAATTTTTTATAATCAGTTATCCCAAAATATTATTAACAACCTATACTGTAACCAACCCTCAGACTCACCAAATAAGAGAATGATGGAGTTTTCTAAGATCTTGAGTGGTGGAGACCATGGAGGAAAGAAGGCTTGATTTCCATCATGTGAGAAACATGGAAAGAGACACTAAGGAATGTGTCTCAAAATAATGAAAAATTATTTATGTGTGGAAAATAAGGGCATAAAGTAAAAAATTTATGAGAAAAAATGAAAAATATGATGGAAGGAAATAAATCTCATCCTAGGGATCTATTTATAATTCTTTGTCTTAAATATGGGGAACCTAAGAATTATATGAGTTAATTCCCCATTCTAAAGGTTAATACCTAGACTAAGGAAGGATTTATGTGTAAATAAAATGGATGAATTATTTACATATTAGCATTAAATAGTTAAATTGTAGAATCATTTTTTACCAATGGTATTTTGGAAATAATATTTATAAAACATCTAAAGATTGTGTTATATTTTAGAAGTATATATGTCTACATTAACTTAAGAGTTATGGATACCATAATGGGTTTATGAGTTTAAGTTTTATCATTAGTTCAAATTCTTAAACACACCTTTTGAAAAAAAAAATTTGGGAATATAACATGATTAAGGATATTATTGGAAATCATTTATGGGAATACAAACCATTGGTTTCCTATATGTTTTAGTAAAAAATCTATTTAAGAAAAAATATCCCTACTTTTTGTATGAATAAGTTTAAAGGTATTGGTAACCTTTAGGGTTTATATTTTTTTTTTGACATTTAGGAAATTATGTGTTATTACATTTGGGGAACATTATAGGAATTATATTAATATGGTTTTAGAAAAAGGAAAACCCACATATCGGGTGACAACCCATCACGTCCAAAAATTCCATGGGGCTTGAACCCATAACCGATTGACGATAAGGGTTTAGTACCAACTATTACCCCACATGATTTCTTAATTAATATGTCATTGTTTTTAGTTAAAAAATTTTAAAAATAAATATTAATGATGAACCAGTGGTGTTACTATTGAGGTTTAGAGATTAATATATTATATTGGATAACTTTTTCTAACTATATTGGTTTTGTAAAATAGTTAAATATAGAAAAAAAGAATTTTCACTATTTTATGAATCTTATGATCTATTTAAAGTTAATTTTAGTGCTTCATTCATAAAGAAAATTCATTTCTGGATATTCATTTCTTAGATTAAGGTATGAATTGGAAATTGATCGAAGCACATCCAAAAGATGAAATTGTTCTTATGAAACAGAAAAATATAATGTAAGTACGTTTCATTATATTATTAGATAGTAAAATAATTTATAATATTTTTGAAAATGATATTGAAACAAAAATGTTATCCTATTACAGTCATATCTGATGAATCAGATGGTCTTTTAAATTATCACAGATTTATGGTTTTGAGGTCCTTAACTTTCCATTGATCATTCACTTTCTTGTGATCAGAGACCTATATCACTCTCTATAATTGTTTATTATTTTATTTAGTGTCAATATATTCACATTACAAAAATTTTATATGACTTATAGAAATATTTATGTGTCATTTTCACATCCCTTTCTCTATTATTAAGAGGATGTTTTATTAACTTTTTTTAAGATGTTTGTTTCCATCAAAATAATTTTTAAATATAAAACCCTTGATTACCAAGATGAAGATTAAATTGTGAGGATTAAATTTATTTAAGGTGGGGATAATGTAACACTATGAAATTATAAAAAAGAACATTTTATTCGATAGTGTATGCAATATACAACACTAAGCTTAAACAACCCATAAAATATATTTCTTTTTGATAGCTTGTGGAACACACAACCCTGCGTCAAAATGAACCATAATATAGTATACCATCATAAACTAACCATTAAATTGGTGTGTATGAATAATACTAACTAAATTATGGAAATTATGGTTATTTATTGATTAGAAATAAAATAAGAATCATTTAAAATAAAAAAAGAAATGTTCTCTGATAAACTATATTTTTTTCTAAAAGATTGTTTAATCGTGTTTTGCGCACATAATTTAAAAAATAATTTTTACCACTTTTAAAATATTAATTTGATAAAATGAAATTAATTTTTTGAATAATAATATCAAAATTATCTTAGGGTGAATTTTTTTAGATTTTTCTGAAATGTTTCATTGTTTCGATGAATAACGAAAAATGCTGATTTTTTATTGAAAACTACCTTTTCATTTAAATTGTTTACAAAGTTAATTTATATTTTAAATTTGTTTTAATATAAAATTAGTTCACTTATATATAAATTAATACAATTTATATCCTTTTAATCATTTTAATATTGAATTCTGATATAAAAACTTTGTTAACTTTTGAACAATTTCTCTTTGAAAAATCGTTTTATCGTCGCATCAGCTGGATTAATTTTAAATTAGTTTTTAAAACTTATATAAATAGAATTTGGAAAAATGAATTAAATATTTTTAATAATAATAATTTATATTATCTAATATGATTAAATTATTTTTTTCCAAAATGAATAGTGAAAACAATACAAATTATTTATCACGGTTAAGGTAAAAATGGATTTAGCTGGGGGATAAACTAAAATGAAAACGGTTAAAATGGCCTTAAACATGTATAAAACAAATTTTATAGAAATATTTAAATCCTATAATGTCTAATTCTTGATAATACTCCATTTTTTACTCCTATGGCATGTGAAAATGTGGGTACACATTTTTCTTTTCAAAAATAACAAGTGTGCCACTCACCTCACTTATAAAAGGCCACCCCCTCTCATATCTTCCTAACACATTAAAAACCTTTCTTTTTGATGAATAACTACCCAAATAACTTCCAAAATTCCACACCATCATAATATAATCCTTATTTTTAGAATAAATCCCACCTAGTAAGGCTTTTGGTGCAAACCTATGGAGAACCTGAAGAAGAGGTAGTATTCTTTATCAAGATTTTTTATTTTATTTCTTCATCCATATCATTAAATTATTATTAAAGCATGAAGATATAATAAAATAAGTGTATTAAAAATAATGAAATATTTTTTTTTGTTAATTTACTGACCTAAAACCATCCCCACTTCCATTAAATGGCTTTAAAAATCATTATTTGTGTGTATGACGGACTACCGCCTCACGAACTGATGTCATTCATTTTTTCATTACCACCTATCACAGTTGGATATGATGATGGATATAAAGTAAATATATGATATTTATACAATAATTATACCTATATATTAATTATATCATATATACATTTTTTACTTTACACTCTCTAGGGGATACAATAACATCGCTCGTGTGCACGACTGATTACCGCCTCCCGAAGCGATGTGATTCATTTTTCACTAACAATTTACATGGAAGGTAATAAGGATAAATTTAATTAATATATGTGATATAAAAGACATATTTATTATATTTATAAAATATTTATCTTTTTTAAAATATAATATATATATCATTTTCTTTCTTACCTTTTCACATACTTAAAGATGATAACATCGTTTGTGTACGTGAGGATTACCACCTTCATGAAGCGATATGACTCTCTTTTCATCACCACATAACATGTATGATATAAATTAGTATATTTAATGAAATAATATTTTATTTATGATATTATTATAATTATTAAAAGATAAAATATTACTTACCACCTATCCATATTGATCGTTGAAAAATAGAAACGTTACCCATGAGTACGTATGACCTACCGTCTCCATGATCGTAACATACTTAATTTATTAAAACCATATTTAATGATTTATATTAAAATTAAAATTGATATATAAATATTATAATTATTTCATTATTATTATTGAAGAGATTATGTAACTATATAATATGTTCAAGAAATGGATCTTTCATGAAAAAACACGCATGAGAAAACAAGGCGATTAACACCCTAAACAATGAAAATAATGAAATATTATTAACAAATGGGTGATAATATGTTATAAAAGAATCATATATGATATTATAAATATTAATATGGTTATTTTATAAGTTAATAATAAGTTTAAAAAAACTATATAAGAGGTTAAATCACATTCAACCCAAAGGAAGCATGGGGTATGGGATTTTGTCTCAATTTCCTTTCACTAAGGAATATTGTAATGTTATGAAACTAATTTCTTTATATGGTTTATATATATCCCATTTTATATTTAATATCACAATTCATCAATAATTAATGGTATTTTAAGTTTCAATTTAAATTATTTCATCTAAGGGTGTTTGACTTAATAGTAAACAAGTGGTAAAAAATTTCATAACTCAGTTTCTTTTCATTGGGTTATACTACTTCTTCATCATCTTTGATATTATAAGATTATGTGTGAAATGAACTTTGATTTTATTATGTTTAATTGAATTTTTTTATGTGGATTTATATTTTATACACATAATCTATTTATTGAATAATTCTCACTTCAACTTTATGATCATTGTAAGGGTTTATTTCACAATCACATTCTAATTGAGATTGTTTGTTCTTAAATGTTAGTTTAAGGAAATTATTTGAACATTTCCTAATAAAACCATTTAATTTTATTCTCCTATGGTTATTCATGATATTATCAAGTAGTAGTACCATTTTTACACTCTTTGGTACTTAAAATAATTGATATTTTTTTAAGAAAATAAGACTTCATTTCTCTCTAGTTAGAAATCCTTTTCCTTCCAAAACCATGTTTTGTAAAAATGTTTTTAACCTTTTAAAAATGATTTATTAAATATATTTGTACCCATTTTTAATTTTTTAATTTTTTTTAATGTAATATTTATATAGTTTTAATAACATGGCATGTTTTTATTTTACTGAAAATGTGAAAGAAATATTTATTTTATCATAATAAATATGTTTGGAATTTCATACCATCATGACCACTCAATGTTTTAAAGATTAATTTATATTTTTTAAAGATTATTTTCAAATAAAATTATTTTCAATTTTTTTGTGAACTTTTAATTTTAAAAGTTGTTTTCAAAATTAAAATGATATTTTCTTCAAATTTTTTTAAAGATATTTTTATGGTAGTCCTATTAATCAATGTCAATATCCCTTTATTTTACTTATAATTAATTGTGAATATGTTTTATATATACCATAATTATTCTTTATATGGATGGTTTATGATAATTTTGACCAAGGAATGTATTAACAATCAATTTCTTGATTCATTTTTTTATTCATTAACTTTCCTTTGAAACATTCAATTTCTTGTGATAATTGTACAATTAACTTCTATTAAATATCCATATTATTTGTATCATGGATATAATTATTAACTAAAATGAATATAATTTTTACATATGATTTTTACTTTGAAATTTAATTAATTAACTGGGGAAATATTGATTAAACTGTATTTTTTACTCAATATATATATTTGATGATAAGGGACATTATTCATGGATTAAACTGATTATTTGATATATGAGGAATTATTTGGACATATAGTGATGAGTGAGGCCTGAAATTATATATCCCCTCGATACATTGGTAGTCTCATGAAGAAAATTTGTAATCTTGTATTAAATGGGTTTCTACCAATAGTTTAAAATATTCTTGTGAACGGTCTTGGAGGTAGAGGTATCAGGATGTATAAGATCATGCCATCTAATAAAAAATATTTTCCTTCATTAAGAATTTAGTTATTATTATCCATGATATTTTCATAATGATATTATCTCTGTATTCATTGTATTCTTAGTTTATTAATTAAATGGAATGCATTTTCAGTTATTTACCATGTCATATTGATTATGAATAATCTAATCATGATCGTAAATTTTTTTAAATGGAATCCATGTTTAGTTATTTACCTTTCCATGCTGATTATTCTTATTGATTCATGATATATTATAATGTACTTAACCCTTACTGAGCATTTGAGCTCACCCTTATTTTGTTTCATTTACCATGAATATAGGAAGTGTACTATGTATTATATTCAAGGATATGTTACAG
This sequence comes from Viscum album, assembly GCA_963277665.1. NCBI lineage: Eukaryota > Viridiplantae > Streptophyta > Magnoliopsida > Santalales > Viscaceae > Viscum > Viscum album. The sequence goes on from OY728152.1 coordinate 1,922,580,865, forward strand.
GGAATAATGATATTCATTTTTTTTTGTAATTTGTGTTTTCAAATGTAATTAAAGACTCAAGTATGTATTTAGTTTACCAAGAATACTAAACTATTTGGTTCTTTGGGATATGATTCCTTGTATCTTATGCCATTAAAATAAATAAGACACCAAATTTGGGCTACTAGGGTAAAGGTCACTACATTAATCATGATATAAATATAATATATATTCATTTTATATATATTTATATCAATTTATATAAAGTTATTATGAAAAATTAATTACATCACTATGTGGAGATGATAGTATATACGTACTCACGAGTGACACTTCCATTTTTTGATGGATGGAATGAAAGAAATGTTAATTTTAATTCATCTTTATAAGATCATTATTATAAAATAAATATCATACATAAAAAATAAATCTTTAATAATAACCAATCATGAGTGATGGTGGTGAAAAATGAGTTATATCACAATGTGGAGGCAATAGTCCACACGTATGTACAAACAATACTTTCATCACCCATTAGATTGAGAAGAGGTGTTATATGGTTGTTTCATTATCATAATTAAATATAAGTATATTTATAATACTGGAATCATCATGTGTTAATGGATACAAAACATATAGAGGAAGTAAAAGAAGAAATAAAATAGAAAAATTTTGGTTAAGATATATACCTCTTCTTTGAGCGACCTCCTTTTTCTTACTCCATAAGCCTTAAAGAATTGGTTTTATTTAATGACTACATACTCCCAAAGATACCCCTACCAAGATATAAATTAGAGAAGGAGGATAGTGACTGTCTGAACACTGCTTCCAATATTCCATCGGTTGGCGACGAACACCAAGGGTATATCATACGTACAAAATGGGGGGAATTAACCTTTTAAAAAAACAAGAAAAAGAGAGAGATAATATAGATAAACCAATTAAATAATACTCATATGAAGATAAAATAGATCCCAAGTATATACATTTAATATAATACAGACTAAAAAAACTAGAAAGGAAAATTACAAGTACTAAAAGATAAACTTGGTAGTGACCATGAATCCCAAAAAGCTTATGGAAAAAACCATGAGCTAGTAATATCCAATATGATCTCAAACCTAATCATACTGACCTAAAAAATGATTTATATATAAATAGGGTGTGAATAATAGGTATACCCAGTAGGATCCTCTCTGAAGAATCTTGTACAAAGGATAAAAAATCATGGTAAATCCTAGTAAACAACAAGTGAAACTACCACCTAAACAGGTATACTAAGTTCCTAGCCTCACTGTGGATATCTCTCACCAAGTATCACATAAATGATATCATATATTGTATTAATAAAATAAGGGATCCCCACTACCTCTTCCCCACTATTTTTCTACTCTTTCCCAACATTGTACATCCTTGGCCATCTCTCTCTAAAAGTAGCCAGCCTGAATACACATGGGATAAGTACCACAACATGCATATCACATATCAAATCATCTTATCATCCCATACACATATCCATATAGAAACCAAGTATTTTTTGGAGCCACTACAACCTTTATGGTGTGTATTATACATCATGTATTATACCTCAAGCAATAACAACCCATACACCATGAAATATTCCTCGAGCTATCATAACCCATACATGTGATACCTATAATAAAGATTTTGATACTATATATGAAGATAAGTGTGTGTGAAATAACCAAAATCCATTATAGACCTCTACAAACATTTAAGGTAAACTAACCACTATGGATACTGTAACATAATACTACTAGGAGAAGAGAAAAGGGCAAGAGGGGCAGTTAACCATCTATCCCTCTCCAATATAGATGTTGGGGAAAACACACTCTCAGAGTCCACTAGGTGTCAGTCACCCTACATACATGGCTGGGCTAGCGTATCAAATCAAAAAACATATAGGTTATAATATATATCACAACCACACTATGGGAATTACCTAGTATTAGGATCAACTATAGAAATCATCACTCAAACACCCAGCTGCCACTATCAAGGACTAGATATCCTAGAAGAATATAGGAATTTAAGAAGAATTACATTAGGTTCATTATTTTGTTTTAACAAGTCGCTTCATGTTAATTAATTCATTAAACATTAATTAATATTATCTTGATTACATTTCATTAACCATCTAAGTGAAGTCCATGCCCTATGGGAATAATCCAACCGAATCCATAGTTTCTCAATATTAACATTAACATTTTAATTTGAGAAAGAAAAAACTCCATAGGTTAAAAAATTATTTATTATTTTACTATTCTATAATTCCAAGTACTCTAAGAAACATCCTAAGCTACCCCCAATAGATGTAAAACCAAACATATCCATCCTCCATAAGAAGTGGGGAAATGAATATACATAAACCAGAAACCAGACCATCAATACTTTAAAAAAATTAATTAGGAAAACATCCTAGATTTCATAATAAAAATTGTTAATCCCAACCTTAATCCATTCCATCAATTATAGTTTCATCCCAACACCCACATGTATATCACCATGCATTTTTCTATCACAGGTGTTAACTACCGCCACAAACTCAGGACTTCTTACCCATATGTCATTATCCATTCAAGGCTCATATCACATCACATCATAAGGATATCATCTATAGAAACACTAAAGTAAAAAAAAACAACCAACAATATTTATAGGTCAACTAGGCCATAAAAAAAGAAATTTATACTTCACATGAAAACAATATCACTCAGCCCTAAACACAAGGTATTCAACCTCCATAAGAAAACAGGTGAACTTGAACCAACAAATTTATCTTTATCAAACAACCAGTTTTATTCTATATTGAATTAACTAATTCCATTATTACAGGTTACACCTATAGGTAATCTAAGTAATTTTATCTATCAAGCTATTATATTACTTAAACATTCTCTCTGGCATAATCTTCTAGCTTCAAGAAACTTAAGGAAGAACAATTCTCATTATTATGCCTTCCATTATTAATCTCATCAATAAACATTCCAAATTCAAGTTATTTAAATAATTACATTAACACATGGAATAAAATAGTTTAAATAAACTTGTATAAGCATAAATTTTATTATAATAATATTACAAGAATCAACAGATTTATTCATCATGACTCTTTACATTCTTATCCAAACAACTAATTTACTGGATTTACATTCTTAAAAAATTTCATCATTTTAACATGATAAAACAAAGAAAAAAATATGATAAAAAAATAATAACAAAAATTCTAAATAAAAAAATATAGATTACAAAATATCTAGTAAAACAAGTGGAAAAATGTTATCGTAGTGGAAGAATACAAATGATCTATAACCATAAACTAATTCTTTATTAATATGGTTTATCCTTTATTAGGGTTAATTAAACCAACAACCAAAGAAGCTAAAGCATGGATAATTTATTATTTCATGTAAAAAAATAAAGGTGAAACAATGAATCCATTACCTCAAAACTTCAACGTTCTTATGCAAGAATGAAATGACAACATGGTTCTCCAATCACCTCTCCCATAAGAAAACCTCTTCTTTCCAAGGATGCTGCACTAAAACTATGCCAAAAACAAAAAGAGAAACTCCATTAGAAATATAGAGATCAAAATAAATATAATTACAAGTATAACAGGGGAGAATGAGATCAAATGGAGAAGAAACTGCTAAAAAGGATAAGAACTTACCTCAGATCATGATAGATCGATATTGGGAAGCTGGGGATTAATCCCTTTTTAAAGGGGATTCAATGAATCAAAAAATAAATCCAGGGTGACTAGGGGTAGAGAGAGAAACATTTTAGAAAAGTGGGTTTATATGGGAGTTTGGGTATTCATATAAAAACTGAAATTTATAAGACCATGATATAACATCCTAGACCACGTCATATAACTGCCTAACACATGGCATACTACTGTTCAACGTAAGGGACCACACTAAAACCCACCCAGTAAAACCATTTTAGAGAAAAATAGATCATACCATGGAACAGATCTTATAAACTTGGGGTAGGGACTATGGTGTATCCCATACCACCACTTAGCAGATCCCATTTGACAAGGAGGCTACAACGCAGCTTATCCTCTGTGCCACAGCTACCATGACATTGGCAGAACCACCCATGAACCCTTATTCCTTAACCAATACCTCCACACTATAGAAAATATACCTCCAAGAAAGATCTTATATATTATCCTCATTATTTTCAAAAAACAACCTATCACATCTACACCACAACCTACCTCCATGGGGTAACCATGCCAAAAATTTACAGTGGCTCCAAAATCCACCCTCGATCCAACCTACGCTGAAACCTGCCACACTATGATGCAAATACAATGATTATAACACAAAATAGGTATCTTTGATATAAATTCCTCTAAAAATGTAATTTTATAGTCTAACTTCCCTTACTTTCCCTTGAGCCTCCTCTTGGAACCTCTAACAAATCAACCACACAAAGGGAAGAGCTACCAGGATCCAGGCCTTTACATATTAGGAGAATAAAAGAAGCTCTAGGATGAAGGGAAGGACTATAAGAATTATTTTTAAAATGGATTTTCCAATCTATAAGGCTAAAATAGTTTCAATAATAGAGTAGGATAGGTTCCATTTTATAAGTCATGGTAGGGACACACATGGAATTTCTTAAATATTTCAATGATTTAAGGTAATTTTCATGGGAAAGTCGCTACAAATGGATTGTTAATCTAAGGTATGATAAGATAAGTTTAAAATATCTTCAAAAAATAATAATTTTATAGTTTTGGGTTGAAATATTACCCTTATAGCATGGTTTAACCCCTCATTAAACCCTTTTGAACCTTAACATGGGTTATAATATTTTTTACTATTTTTACTATTCATTATGATGAAACATTAAGTTGACTATATTACATTATATTAGTTATTACGATTAAAACTATATAATCCAATTTATCAGATTAAATTCTATAATTTTTAGAATTTAATTTCAATTAAACGTGCAAACTGTAATGAAAACCCATTTTTAAAAATTTATTCTTAAGCGTAAAACTTAATTTACCTTTAGAAAACCATAAAATGAATGTTAAAATATTATATTGAATATATAATCTATAAATTTAATTAAAAAAACTAATAAATAAAGATTAAATTAATTAATTAAGATAAAAACACATTGCGTGCATAAAATAATATTTTAGAAAAATAGATTTTTAAGCTCAAAAATCAATTTATACAAAAATCAAGTATAATTATGATTACTATGTAATTAATTATATTATTTACAATTAAATGATAAATTTTTTTTAATTTAAGATAAATTTTAAAACATAATGTGACATTTACTTTAATATAAATGGAAATTTTTACATTTATCAATATTTTCACTATTCACTAAAAAATAAATCTTTTTAGAAAAATTATAAAAATTCACCCTAAGGTAATATTGAAATTATGATTAAAAAAATGAGATTAATTTCTTCAAATAAAATTTATAAAAATGGTATAAATTAATTATAAAGTTCACATGAAAAAATGTGATAAAAACCATTTTTGAAAAAAACATATTTTTTTAAGCATAAAATGACTTTATTGAAAATTGAGTACTTATTTATTATAAATTAATCAATAAATTTACATTAATAAAAACCTTTATACATATTTTTTATAAATTGGTTATTAATATTTATACACACTAATTTAATATTTTGTTTATAATAATTTTCTGTATCACGATTCATATAGACTCAGGGTTGCGTGTGTGGCAAGCTATCAAATAATTAAAGTTTTATTTCAAAGGAAATACATATAAAATCTTAAGTCATTACATTATAATCCCATTAAAATGAAAATTTACCTCAAAATTAAATCCCTTGGTACAAATAAATTTGAATATCTCTACTTCATCACATCCTCAGGTTCCCATATAACTTCCTCAAATTTCTAATTCCTCTAATGAAATTTAACTGGTTGAGTAGTCTTACTCTATAGAGATTTATCTCTAAAATCCAATATTTATACCAGTTATTCTTAATAGTAAATTTCATGCTCCAATGGTATAACCTCTAAGTCCAATACATGCAAACGATCAGGTATATACTTCCTCATGAGAGATACATGGAACACATCATGAATTTGAGAAAGGTTTGGTGGGAGTACCAAGTGATAAGCTGCAATACCTATTGATTAAGAATATTAAATAGAATAATATACCTAGGGATCTACTTTATCATATTTATAACTATAAAAACCTTCTTATATGGATAAATTCATAGGAAAAACTTCTCACTAACATCAGATTCTAGATTTCACCAACTATTGTCAACATAACTCTTCTATCGACTCCGAGATGCATCGATATAATTCTGAATGGATATAAAATTCTCATATATTTAAATATCTATATTAGGAACTAATAGATTTATTTATCTAACTTCATCTTCGTATTCTATATTTTTTAACTTCTTTCCATAGAGGCCTTCATAAGGATCTATCTGGACGCTTGAATGAAAGATATTATTGTAAGAAAACTTGACTAGAGGAAGGCATTGATCACAAAAACCTTTTAAATCTATATAATTAGATCTGAACATACAATATAATGTTTTAATGGGCCTATTATAACAACCATATGTTTGATGATAACAAGAAATATCAAAACATAACTCTGTATCTAGATCTTGCTGAAGACTTCCTCAGAACTTCAAGGTGAACCTCAGATATTGATTAGAGAAAATTGAATGTGTTACCACATGTAACAGTACCAATTACTTAATTAATTTCTTGGAAATGTTATCAAGAGAAAAATATTCTAAAATATAAATGAACTACACTAACTTCATAAGGTGATCAACTACAACCCAAATATCATTATAGCCTTTAGATGTTTTGGAGAGTTTGACAACAAAATCAATGGACATGTTTTCACATTTCTATTATAGTATGGGTAATGGTTATAACATACCATTAGACTTATATATCTTATACTTAACTTTTTGACATACTAATAAATGGGATACTTACTCTCAATATCTATATTTATGTTGTCCTACAAAAAATACACTTTTCAAATCTCTATACATCTTCATACTTACAAGATGAATTGAGAATGATGAGCTATGAGATTATTCTAATATTTAATTAATTAGGTTTTGTATTTATGGGACACATACTTGGTTCCTAAACCTTATAATTTCATCATAATCAAGGTTGAACTCAGGAATATTTCTCACCTTCTTTTTCAGCTCCACATCCTCTTTTTATGCCTCTATTATTTACATGGATAAATGGTTGGAAAATCATTTGAGAAAGATAATATTTCTCACCTTCCTTCTGAATTTCAAGGTCTATAATTTGAAAATACATAAATATAGGATCTTTTGTGATATTATCTTAGATTATATATCATAATCCTTTTGACATAAAGTATCAACCACCTTATTTTCTTTCCCAAGGCAGTAGTGTATTGAGAAGTCATAATATTTAATTAACTCCAATAATCTTATTTAGTTATTATTAAAATATTTATGGGTGAATATATAATATAATATTTTATGGTTAATATATATGTCCCACCTTTCTCCATAAAGATAATACCTCCATATCTTTAATGCAAAGATTAACGCTGCTAACTCCAAATCACGAGTTGGGTAATTTTTCTCATAAATATTCAATTATAAGGAGACATAATCTATCACCATATCATTATATATAATAATGCACCCCATTGCCTTTTTTATGCATCACTGTAATTCATAAACCCTTCCATACTATAGGGTAGTGTGATAACAGGTGCACTAACCAAATTTCTCTTCAGTCACTTGAAATTTTATTCATATTCATCAATCTAGAGGAACTTAACTCCATTACAAGTTAAATTGGTGAGTGGATTATATATTCATGATAAAACCTTTAAAGATCATCGATTATATCCATCCAATCCAAGAAAACTATAAATTTTATCCACATTGGTTGTTCTGGGCCAATTTTTAATAAATTTAGTATTTGATGAATCCACTAATATACCCTCGTTTGAGATTATATGACCCAAAAAAGAAACTTTATGCATCCAAAATTCACACTTGGTAAATTCTTCATACAACTTATCCTTCTTTTGGGTCTTCAATACAATCATAAAATAATCTGTATACTCTTCCTTGCTCATGAAATAGATAATAATATCATTTATAAATAATTTCAAAAACTAATCAAGGTAATCTTTAAAGTCTCTATTCATAAAATATATATGGATAATGGGGTCATTAGAAAAACCAAAAAGCATCACTATAAATTCGTAATATCCATACTTAAAATGAAAGGCTATATAGGGTATTTATTCACTATTGACCCTAAACTAATAGTATCTATATCAAATATCAATCTTGGAAAAATATTTAGCTCCATATAATTGATAAAAAAATCATCAATATGGGGAAATGATACTTATTCTTGATCATAATATTGTTGTGTTTTTGATAATGAATGTTGAGTCACATTGATCTATCTTTCTTCTTAACAAAATGTACAGGTGTACCCCGTGGTGATGCATGTACCTGAATAAATCCCTTATAAATATTATCTTGGAGTTTCTTCTTCAATTCCTATAACTCTATCAAGACCATTCTATATGGATTATTTGAAATAGGTTTACCACTAGGTATGATTTTAAATGAAAAAATGACTTCATGATTTGAAGTAAGACCAGGTAACTCTTTTGGAAAGGTAGTAAAAAACTCCCTTAAAATAGGCGTATATTCTATGTTGAGTTTATATCCAACCATCTAAGATATATACCGACTTTGAATAGGAATAAAAACCTATGAAATTGACATAATTTCCATCTAAAGTTCATATAGCTCCTCACACCGATAGACAATAATAGGTTGGTTCAGGATATCAAATGTGACTTACCTTCCTCATCAATTGATATGTTATTTATATAAATAAATAAAATCCATACCCAAAATCTGATCAATTTTAACTAGAGAATTAATAAAAATATTTGTAGGAAGCATATTCCCACAGAATTCAATTGAGGATGATTCATATACTTGATATGTGATCATCATACCATTAGAAGGTTTTAATTCTATTTTAACTTCTATTCATTGAGGATATAAATTAAAATTCCTTGATACTTTTCCTGATATACAGGAATTCATATAACTAATCTCAAATAGGGTACTTCAATATTTGAACATATCTATTACCACCTCAATACTATCATTATATATTTAATCAATTAATAAAACCAAAATGGTTTGATTGACCATTAAACACCATTAATCAGAGTGATCAATAATGAAAAAACATTCTTACGATGTCTAAATATTAAAACCTTATTTTCAATTCATGAATCCTTACATTTAACCTTAGTCATCCATAGCCAATATCTATTCAAATCCTTCATAATGGATCATAAATAAAATTTTAATTAACCTACGCATATATCCCAAGAGTGTCAAACAATGTGAATAGTAAGGGAGCATTCACCGTGCACCAGAATGATGGACAATATATAATCAACCAACTCTTTTTGAGGTTATTACCCCTAGATGCATCTATTCCAAAACCACATAAATTTTTTGTATATAGAAAGGGAGGAATTTTCCTAGGGAAAACACACTAACTCCTTTACTATAACTTAGGATGTTCTCCTATACTTAAGATTATCCTAAGGGTTCTCACTAAGATCTTCCCATCGTAGTTTCCAAAAGTTACTAAACCTTTCCTATAATACCAACAATACCAACCTATACTTTTCATACATAAATATTGCATCATTCAATATTAATATTCAATATATTTTACAATAATAAAATCCTAATTACTATAGATATTTAATGCCTTTAGAAACTTGGATATGTAAACAAATGGTAAATAAAAGATCCACATCATTTACAATTTATTTCTTCACAACTATAACCCTTCTTAGACACAACTTAAAAACATTCTCTATAACTCGGGGAATGGAAACGTAATAAAGGGTTAGCATAGAGGCCCATTAAGGGTAAACTCAAGATATATAAATAAATGATCTTAAGTTAGAATACGATAACTATAAGGGTATGAGAACATGGGATAAACATTATAAAATCATACCCATCAATTCATATATTATAACCATGAAACATGTCATACATTTTTATCAATAAAAAACATAATACATAAAATTGTGGAATCATCAATAGTCAATCACGATCCATGAAAAAATATCATAATAATAAGAAGTACGTTTTTGGAATGAACATAAGCTTATAAAATAATTTTATTAGTCAAGTTTAACTACCAAGACTATCATAGTGGATTGAGTTAACTAACCATTCCATTATTTTCTTATTCAAGGTTCACTCTAAAAACTATCTTATTGGACAAATTCCCTTACCGAATTGAAGTCAATCCCAATTCTAGTCCTTATTATCTCAGGAGATATCCATATTTACCCAATTCATTAGAGATATATAATAAACCCACCCAAACTTAGTTTATAATATAATCACTCACCCCACATGTCACATAATGAAAACCATACATATGTGTGACCCAAGATTATAAAATATTCATTATATCATCATATTATAACACATGGAAATGATATAAGTTTCCAAAAACTTTCATGATCAAAATAATAAACCATAAAGATAAAGAATAATTATATTAATATTGGATTATATCCTTGGTAAATCATAATAAACATTAAATTATGTTGTTGTATATGTAAACTACTTTAAAATATCACTAGAACATTTCTTGAGTAAAATACCATTTTTCTTTGAATTTTTTTTAGAATCTAAAAGTTTCAAAAATATTAAGAAAAATATTTTATTTTAAAATAAAAAGGAAACTTATACATGGATATTTAATGAAAATATTATTCATTATGGTGGAGAAATCCATTCATGTGGTGCATGTTAAAACAAAAAAATCCTTTAACATTTTTAGTAAAAAGTCAAAAGTTCTATGTTTTAAAAATGATAAGAGGTTTCCTTCTTAAATTTTTATAAGGAAAGTAAAATATATTAAAAAATTAATTTAAATATTATTTTTAGAATATTAAAAAAATTCTTGAAATCATTTTAAATAAAACATGTTCATGGAAGAAAATATTCTTGATCGAAGGTAAAAACAAGGTTAGTTTTCCTTATAAACATTCTTTTGGTATCCTGAGTACTTAAAGAGAGGAAAATGAAAGGTAAGAAGTTAAATATCAAAAAAAAATAATAAGTAAATTTATAACATTTTTGAGATATATATTATTTAATTTCATCATCATAAAATTTAATCATAAACAATCCCAGTAAAAATGAGATTTTAATATAAAACCCTTACCTTAAGTTCGTATTGCTTCATAAGCACTCTAACCTCCTGTATAAGGAAATTAAATTTATTGTAATTATATAAAAAACCATAATAATACCTATAATACCATACATGGTATACTTATAACATCTTATCACTCACTCATTAATAATATTTTATCATCATCATCATTTTAGGTGTTAACTGTTTCATTTTTCATGCAAGTTTTGGTTCGATAGTTTTATTTTTTTGCAATTTGATCCTGATTAATTCATCTAAATAATGCTAATTATGATATAAATATCATATATATTCATTATATATATATATATTTATATCTATTCATATAAATTGGTGAGGATAAATGAATTACATTACTATGTGGAGATGGTAGTCCGTATGTACGCACGAGTGGAATTTTCATTTTTTGATGGTTGGAATGGAATAAAGGTAAATATTAATTACTATTTTTATAATAATTATTATAAAATAAATATAATATATAAATATTAAATATATATTAATATAAAACCATGCGTGATAGTGGTGAAAAATGATCTGTATCACTACGTGGAGGCCGTAGTCCACACGTACGTACGAGCACTACTTTCATCTCCCATTGGATTAAGAATAAGTGGTAAATCGTTATGACATAATAATAAAAAAATATAATCATATTTATGATACTTTATTCATCATGTTTTTACGGATTAAACATGGTTATATTAATTATAAGAATAAATAAAATTGATATAGGTTGGTTAAGATCTATACCTCTTCTTTGAGAGGCCTCTTTGGTTCACTCCTTAAGCCTCGAAGGAATGGTCTTACAAGGATAAATAATATCTAGGATAAATAAAAGGATTTTATTAATTATTTTGAGAAGTTATTGGCCAATATATAAGGCTAAAATGGCTTGAATAAGGGAGGAGGAGAGGTTCCATTTTATAAGTGAGGGGAGTGACACACAAGGAATTTCTTAAAATATTTCGATGATTTATGGTTATTTTTATGAGAATGTGGATCCAAATGAACCAATATTTAAAGTTAGGATAATATAAGGTTTAAATATCTTAAAAAATTAGAATTTTATAGTTTTGGGTGACAATAATTCCCTTATCTCATGGTTTAACCCCTCAATAAACCAACTTTAACCATAATCATGGAAACAAGATTTTATTGTTTCACTATTCACTATAAAAAAATGAATTTGAAAATATAAAATTATATTAATTATGATTATTAAAAATATGTAATCCATTTTACCGGATTAAATTTCTATAACTATCCTAATTTAATTTTAATTTAGCATGAAAACCGTAATGAAAACCCTTTTTTGAAAAATGAATTTTTAAGCGCAAAACTTAATTTATTTTCATTAATTTCCTTCTAAAAACAATAAAATGAATTTTAAAATATTATAATGAATATATAATCTTTAAATTTCATTAAAATAATTAATAAAAAAAGACTAAATTAATTTATTTAGATAAAAACACATTTCACACATAAAATAGTTTTTTAGAAAAATCTATTTTTAACCCCAAAAATTGATTATAGAAAAATCAAGTATAATGGAGATTAATATGTAATTAATTAGATTATTTATAATTATTTTATTCTTATATTAATTTTACATCAAATTAAAAACATAATGGGACATTTACTTGATAATAAATGACATTTTTTATAAAAATTGGTATTTTCACTATTCACTAAAAGATAACTCTTTTCAGAAATATGGTAAAAAATCAACCTAAAATAATATTTACATGATGATTTTATAAATGAAATTAATTTAATCAAATGAAATTTATAAAACTTATAGAAATTAATTATAAAATTCACCTGAAAAAATGTGATAAAAACCATTTTTGAAGAAAACATGTTTTTAAAGCGTAAAATGACTTTACTAAATATTGAGCACTTATTTATTATGAATTAATCAATAAATTTGTATTAATAAAAAAATTTATACATATTTTTCATAAATTGGTTATTACTATTCATACCTTTCACTTTAATAGCTAAGTTATAATGGTTTACTATATCACAATTCATATAGACTCAGGGTCTCATGTAAGGAAATCTATCAAATAATCCAGGTTTTATTTCAAAGGAAATACATATAAAATCTTAGGGTGTTACAATATTACAATGGTTAATTAATTAATTATTATTTATTCTATATTAAGGAACAATATTAAAATAGTATTATGAAAAATAGGGGAGTTATGCTTGTGGTAGAAGCAATGAAGAAATCCAGTTCCATGGAAAAAATCCATTTTATGAGAATATGTCATACTTAATCATCATTGAAAAAATATAGATGTTTTATTATAAAACATTTCAAGTGATAATTTTCCATTTTAAATAGGTTTAAAACATGAGTGAAATTAAATTAGATGAATTGGGCTACATGAAAGTAAATTTCAGTGTGGAAGGGTATAAAGATGATTCATTCATAATGGAATCACAAGTAGTGAAATTATTTTTTGTCCCAGATATTAAAAATTAAAAATAATCAATTTTTCTATTGGTGACTAAAAAAACTATAGGGTTAGATGAAAATTCAATTTTGGATGACCATTTCATTAGGATATCACAATCATTTCAAAATGGTCCCAATATAGATAGTGACTTGTACGTTAGAGGGGACCACAATGAGGGGATTTAGATACTCGATAGTGGTGCTAAATCCCTTAAACATTTAAAGAGAAAAGAGAGATTAATGGATAATTTAAAGTTTTTTGTAATATACTATTATTTTACTTATAATATTATGTTATCTCTACGACATTTATGTAATCTAAATTAGATGTTTAACTAATTATGTGGATAATGACTTCTTCACATGCTGATATTTCCAATCCCAAGGAATAACACACTATTGATGCTAAAGCTGAGGAATTGTTATGGGATCAATGAAATGTGGATAAAAAACATTATATGTGTAGCATCACCATGTTAAATAAATTTATTAAGGTAATAAGAAAAGGTATAAAATTTGAGGTTAGATGGAATCAACGTAACCAACTTATTGGCCCCAAAAAGTTTATTTTCATTAGTTATATTGGGGTCACAACTAAAATTCATTTGACGATTGATATAGATACATAAAAAAATGTAATTCCTACATCTAGGACAATCATTTTAGAATATATTAGGGTAATGTTATGATATAATTTCTCTATTTTACCAAAATATTATACAATGAAATGTTTATTTACTTATAATTATCCTTTATTGAGTTTATTTATATTATATTATTTTCATAAGAAATTTGAATTAATGGTTTATAGAAAATATAATATATTATTTCAAAAATTCTAAAGAATAGGAATCTTAGGGATGATGATGGGAAAGTAAACCCACACCCACCAACTATGTATGATGATAATACCATTTTGTAAATGATTTTTGATATATAAATGCATCACTTTTGATTTATAAATGATTAATTATTTCTTGGATAATTAAGATAACTGTTTATATTGGGTAGGATGCAATGTTTTATAGTAAATGAGAAAAATAACCCAAAATTGGCCATGATTTACACTAAAATATGGATTTACATGATGAATGATGTCAATGGAATGCTTCCCAGGGTCAAAACTGAGGAAAAGAGGTGAAGCTGGAATATTACCAGCCATGTAAATATTAAAGGCTGTATAAATATTATATGCTATGTAAATATTACAGGATGTGTCAATATTACAGGCTATGTAAATTTATACATGGTGAAAATATTACACATGGTGAATATATTACATGTGGTGAACAGATTACACATGGTAAAGAAGTTGGGACAACCTAGAAATGGCTAGATTCAACGTATTAAGGGGTGTCGACCTATATTATAGCACGAGGACCACCCATTAACACTTTTTGATTCATATTAAATGATATTAAATTCTTCATGATCCCATCTGAAGTCTATAAATATAAGTCTATGTTTCTACTATCAAAGAGATCTAAAGTCCAAAGTATAGGGTGATAAGCTATGTGACTATACAATCCTCCACCACTTTCTCTCTAGTTTTTCATTATGCTTTATTTTATTTTTTTCATTCCCTTTTATTCCCTAATCACTAGGATGAGGGGGTAAACCATTTTTGTGCTAGGGTTATGTATCCAAATGGGTAAGGTTCCTTTGGATCTCTTTATTTCTTATTCATGTATTTGGATTTATGTATTTTATTAAATCAATTTACAATCCCTTTATTTTTATTTTATCATGACCATTGGTATTTGAACCTGAAAAGAACATTATAATTCTATAACTATTTACCCTGAATTGAGGCATGACCATTATCACATTTAGAGGAACCATGTTCAAAAATGGTATTGTAACAAACTCAGTTTGGAGAAACAATAAATTACCAGAACAAGGGAAATAAGGGATTGTTGCATTGAGGAGGAGATGCCATGACCATTAGATCCACCTCATCTTGAATATGACGCAAAATAAGTATTAATCAATTTATTTTCTAAAATCCAATTGTACCTAAACCCTAAAACTAGAAAACACTGCTATACTTTCACAACTAGATTTCAAACCAATCAATCTGCTTCACTGCCAATTCTTTATTTCTTTAATGTATTTCCAAAACCCCATCTAATTCCCCACAACTTTTTTCAATTTAATTAAATCAATTATTTTAATCAAAACCTAATTAAACTAATTTCACTATATCTTTAGGAGCGATATAAATATTTCCTCTATATTAATATTAATTAATTAAGTATAATTTATGTGAGTTTTATAAATTTATATTTTGATTAGACATGAGGTAAATAACAATGCCCTTTGGTTCTATCAAAACTGGTGCCATTACTAGGGACATTTATAAGTTAGTTTTTAGGTTTATTTAATTTTTAATTTTATTTTATTTCTTTATTTCAGTTTTTTTATTTTTACATTTTGTGTTTTTGATGATGTTTTCAAGATTTTAAATCTTATTACATAATCCCAACATGCACAGGAAAGGAAAATAAATTTTTGACTTCAATTTCAAACTTGAGAAAAGTCTGAGAATGAATAGAACTGAAACCATGTAGGTCATAAAAATAAACCAACCTGTTGGGGTTATTCAAAGAGATCCAGGGTTGTGGATGCCCTCATAATACAAGAGGCCATCAAATTTAGGATATCAACCAAGCATCCTAGCACCTCCCATTACGGAAAACCACTTTGAAATCAAACCTGTAATCATTAAGATGATCACAAACAACATGGAATTCACTGGAATACCACATGAAGATCCAAACATGCATCTAGGAAGCTTCCTCAAACTTTGAAACACATTCCAATTCCAAAATGTTTCAAGGGATCTGGTAAGTATATGCATCTTCCAACTTTCATTACGCGAGTGGGCTCAAGATGATCTGTCTTAGAACTTTCTTAACCTCTTCTTCCCACCTTCTAAATTGATGGATATATGGGTAAACATGCTAAACTTCTATCAATTTGAGGATGAGTCACTATACTATGCATGAGAATTTTTTTAAATATAGGACACATAAATACCCCCATCATGGTATAGAGCTATGTATACTAATAAAAACATTTTATAAGGGTTTTTCACAGAGAAACATGTCGATTCTTGATGCTGTAGCTAGAGGATCCACTACTATAAATTTATCCTTTAACAATTCTAGTAAAAGGGCTATATTAGTTCTTTAGAAGCACTGATAATGTGAGAGATGTTAAAGGGTTGGCTTTAACAGCACTAAAAAAAGTGCTGCTAAAGGGTTCCTTTATTAGTACTTTTTTTAGTGCTGATAAAGGGTGCCTTTAACAGTGATTTTTTGAAGTGATGTTAAAGTCCACCTTTATCAGTGATAAAAAATCACTAATAAAGGCCCTGATGACAAAGAGGATTTTTTTATTCGAACATGTTCCTACCCCACCTTTTATTAGAACTTCCCACCCCTTTTATCACCACTTCCCACCCCCTTTATTAGCACTTTAGATATTTACACTATCCCTTACGTTCCCCTAACTCCATCCAATTTCAAACTTGAGACCTCCTACTCATATACTAGTTCCTTTTCCAATTCCCTATGTTGTTTTGTCTTCCATTTTATGATATATCATTATATTTATATATATTTAATTAAATTTTTTAATCCATATATTTATGTATATGTTTACACATATCTTTATATACATATTTATATATATTTTTAAATACATATATAACATTTTCTTTTGTGTGTGTATATGTGTGAATATAAAAAAATATGTATATATTGTTATATATTTGATTATAAATAATATTACATTGTGAAAAATGAAAAAAATTAAAAACCGTAATATCAATATGAATGTAATCACTGAAAATAAATTTATTCCCCACTAAAAAAATACAATACGAACTCCTTAAAAGAGGAATAAATTCCATCAAATGTTAAAATATGGGGGTAACTAGACTAAAAATCAGTTTTGTAGGCCTTCTATGCCTATTTCTATCTCAAAACAAATAGTGAATGTGGTTCCCCATGGTCAACATGACATAGATCTCAGCACAATCTTTGAAAAAAATAAAGCCTTCAGGCTACAAAGTAGAGCCCAAATGGACACCCAGATCAAAATTTATGGTCATTTGAAGTTCGAGATACATTATAAACTTATTTTAGATCTTTTATTATTTTTTTTATTTTTTTCATCTTCAAATTGTCATTAAATGACTATTACATGATCATAATTGGAAAATTATTAATTAAAAATATTTTTTAAAAATATTTTATAATCCATTTTCACTAAATATCATATATATTAAGTATAAATGCCTATTTATCTTTATCTAAAACATATTTAAAAAATATATAATATATAATAAATTTATATCAATATAAATATATTTATATATTTATATATTATTTTGAATATATTTTTTGAAATATACCCTTTATAAATACTAGTAAAAAATAATTGATGGCGGGGGGGGGGGGGGTCTTTATCAGCACTTCTAAAAAAGAACTGATAAAGACCCCTTTTATATGTTATTATTTACAAGCACTGATAAAGGGCCCCTTTAATAGTACCTTTTTAGTTCTGTTAAAGACCCTATTTAACAGTGCTAAAAAAGAGCTATTAAATACCCCCTTTAATAGTGTTCTTTTAACACGAAAAAATGGGGTCTTTAATAACACTTTTAGCTAGAAATGTTAAAGCCCTAGCACTTGATAAAACCAGTTTTGTAGTAGTGATCACTGATGAAGAAGTCACCTGAAGAGTTCTATATCTTATAAATGAAATGGAGAGCAATAGTTTCTAATGGAAAGGATAAGGGATGCATTGAAAAGTCATCCATGCGATCAACAATAATGACTGGATATCAGTACAGATGGAAACACTGACCAAGAAGATGAGCATAATGATGTGCTAATAGAAAAACTCCCAAGATACATATAAATAATATTAAAATGGTTCTAATTAAAATCATGGTAATTAATTTCAGGGTTGAAAACCATAATAAAAAGAAGCACAAGGATATAAACAAAGGCCACAAGGGTTACAACAATAAGCACTACAAGGGACCCCACTGACAATACTAATCCATACATTGGAGGAAACGTCGACTAAAATCATGACCAGAATATGAATTGTACTCAAGTAAATAAAGGAAGAATTAATGAACCCAAAATATTGATTATAGAATCTAGAAAATCAAGTTTTCTAAATTGTTTAACATCTTAGAGAGAAAACTAGATGAGCATTGCCAAGATGAATTTAAGTTCACCTATAAGAATATTTAAAAGTTGTACTACTTAGAAGTGGTAAGAATACACATGGAATTGGTATAAAATTTAGATGACAACAACTAATGGGAGAAAGTTAAAAAGATAGTAAAAATAGAAAGGAATAAGAAGGTAAAGAAGAACCACCACTGTAAAAACCAAGACTACCTTTTCTAGAATGAATGGTTTAAGTAAAGAACAATGTGAAAAAAGGTAAAATTTTGTAACACTTTAAAAAATTGTATATTAAAATTCCCTTTGTAGAGGCTCTCAATAATATTCCAAAATACACAAAATTCATGAAATATTTGGTAACCTAAAAGAAGAAGCTAGAGGAAAATGGAACCATTCCACACACATGAGAGTGTTTGATGGTGGTATCAAGGGACCTATCTAAGAAGCAATGTGATCCCTGTAGATTTTTTGTTCCCATACTTATTGGAGCTAAAAAATGTGTAAAATATTTGTGTGACATAGGTAAGAGTGCCAATATCGTGTCATACATGACTTCTAAGAGTTTGGGACTAGAAATATTGAAGCCCACTAGAGCAATTATTTAATTAAAAGACTCCAAAATAAAATCACCACGAAAAATAATTGAGTATATACTAATAAAATTCAAAAAAGTATACTTATCCATTGACTTCTTAGTGCTGGATATAGAAGAGGAGTGAAATACACTCATTCTGGGGAAGTTATTTTTAGCCATTGGGCATGTGGTGATTGACTTCCAAAGTGGAGAACTATATATGGGAGTTTTCTATGAGTAAGTAGGTTTTAACATCCACCAATACATGAATAATTTCAATGTGAGAGAGGAAAATGAATTTGTAGAATACAAAACACATAAATTTTAGGGTTCTGATAAAATTAATGAGGTATACAAAATAGCTATTGTCGTGTAAGAGGACACTTAACTTAAAAAAAATGAAAAGAAGAAAGATAATTTGAAGGGTTAGACCAATGACATCAGAGGAGAAAACAAATCCACCATATTTTAGAAAGGGAAACATGTATGGGTAGTACTTGACCTTACATTTAGTTCATCAATATTAAGAAATAAATGGTGGATTAGTCCAATGAATATCAAGCAATTACTTCTATTGGGAAGAATTAAGATGTTTAGAGAAGAAGGACAAGGAGAGAACTATATAGACAAAACATAACAAAGAACATTTATGGACCCAGATAAGGTAAATGATTTTTAATCACCTATAACCTGAGCTGAAGCTGAAGGAGGTAAGGTTGATATAATGACCTTAAAAACGTTCTTTTAGGAGGCAACGCGAGTTTTGTTTTTTGTGTTTTTTATTTTATGTTTTCAAAGGAACACATTCAATCACCCCAAATTAATTAAATTTCATTGATTATGACATGTTCTTGCACTTATTTTTTTTAATTTGTAGGACCATCAAGAAAATCAAAGTAAGCAGTAGGAAGCATAAAAAGAGGCTTTAAGACCAATACATTCCATGAACCACATTCACGCCTTGAATCCATGGAAATACACCTCGTCAATTAATATAATGAAGAACCTATGTATACAACTTCAAATTAACATTAAAAATGGAAGTAATCATTTAAATTCATAATTTTTCTACCATATTACCCACATTGAATTTATTTATAGATTTTAAATTCTAATTGCATTACCCACATTTGATTATTTCTTTAATAAATTGTACTAGGAGACATAATCCACATAGGATAATTACCAATCAATGAATTTAGATTTATTTTTCAATACTTTTGAATTATAAAATGGGATAAATAATTTGAATGGATAATCATGTGGTTTAGGATTTTGGAAAATCATGATTTAAGGAAACATGTTAATTTTTATTAACGAATTTATTTTTATGAGATTTGGACTTCCTTGAATTTCTGATATTTGAGATAATTGATTTAATTACTCATATGTATTTCCATGAGTGATTATACCAACCCTTCATTATCATTCCCAAGACATCCTCTGAACCAAATATTTCCCATTCTTTTTATATAATATTTCTTGAGTGAAACTTAGGCATGTACTCTTCTAGAACTTGATTGGCATCTTATCAAAACTATGACTGAACAAAATCAATTTTAATATGATAGAGGAATCTTTTGTTAACCCATTATCCCTGGACCCACATTATATTAATCATTTTTAAATCCCATAGAATCCATGAATAGTATTATTTGGGAATGATCTGAGTTACATGATCATCTTATCTATTTCTACCTACCTATAAATATATTACATTATATTTAAAATAATAAGCATGGGGGATAAATTTTCCACGATTAGCTAGGATATACTTTATTGAGAAGACATTTCTGGTGGGGGGTCATTATTATTTGGGGAGAGGCCATGATATTTTTAATCATTCACCTCTCTTCTTAAAAAAAATTTAAAAAGAAATTAAAATTATATATATATATACATAAGATTAGTTTTGCCTTAGTATGATAAAAAATCACTATTAACAGACCAATCATATTTTGATCATATGTGGTTAGACGGTGGATGTTTTATTTTTACTAAACACAATTTTTAAAAAAAGAGTAAAAAAATAGCAAGAGTGGATGATTCATTCACTGTGCTTAATTTTTTCATAAGAATATTTTGTGATTTTTGGGTTTAAAAAATATTTGACATCTGTAAAGGGAGATTTTTATTGATCTTATCATTTTATATCATGCATCATGCTTTAGAGTTAAACCTCCTTTTTGAGCTTTAATTTTACATCAATTACCTACCTACCCTAAAGCTTCAAATTCATTGAACCTAATGATAAATACCTCTAATTATTTGTGATTATGTATTTATATAGTAGAGATACTATATGCCTTGAAATACTATTGTATGTGACAATTTCATATGGTATGTACTGAATTATATTTTTAATTTCACCCTAATGATGAGCATAAAAATTCAAAGTGTGGTAAATTCTAACTTTCCTGCATATTAATAAGGAATTGAAAAATAAAAATAGATAAATGAAAAGGGTTAGTTATTTAAAAGTATAAAATTAAAATACTTTGTTGATTTGTTTTCTTTTAAAAGTGAGGCATTAATTAATTTTCCAATTGTGATGATCGAATATTTTATTTCTCATTCGATCAATTTATTTTTTTGACATAAAAATTAAATCATGGTAGGGAGAGAATACTTTTTAGTTTGTTGAGATTCCATCCTTAAGTACAAGCCTGCAATCAAGTATGGGTGGTTTTGATAATCCCATTTCATTCATGGTTTTTGATATTGAAATGCATCACTTTTATGTAAAAAAGATTAATTATTTTCTAGATAATTAATTTAATTGTTCATATTGGATAAGATGTAATGTTTTGTAAGAAATAAGTAAAAGAAGACAAAAGTGACCACGATTTTGACTAAAATTTGGATATCCATGATGAATGATGTTAATGGGATGATTCTAGGGGTTAAAACTGAAGAAAATAGGTGAAATTGGAATATTACAGGCGGTTAAAATATTACAGGCTATGTAAATATTATAGGTGGTGTAAATATTATAGGTTATATAAATATTTTAGGCTGTGTAAATTAATACATGGTGAATAGATTACATGTGGTGAATAAGTTACATATGATGAGAAAATTGTATATGGTTAATAGATTACATGCGGTGAATAGATTACACATGGTGAAAAAATCCAAGATCTCCTAGAAACGGTCAGATTCAATGTATTAAGGGGTGTCGACCTATTTTATAGCCCATGGACCACCCATGACCACTTTTTGATTTGTCTTAAATGTTATTAAATTTTAAAAGATCAAATATGAATTATATAAATAGAAATCCATTTTTCTACTATCAAGGAGATTCAGAGACCAAAGTATAGGGTGAGAAGTAACACTATTGCAGGATCCTTCACCACTTTCTCTCTAGATTTTCATTATTATTTATTTTATTTCTTTCCTTACCTCTTACTCTCTCATCACTAGGATGAGGGGGTAAACCCACCTTATATTAGGGTTATATAGCCAAAGGGGTAAGGTGCTGTTGGATCTCTTTATTTCTTATTCATGTATTTGGGTTTCTGTAGTTTATTTAATCAATTTCACATCCCTTTATTTTACTTTTACCATGAACATTGGTATTTTAATTTGAAAGTAACATCATAATTGTGCAACTAGTTACCCTGAATTGAGTCATGAATAATGTCTAATTCAGGGAAACTAGGTTTAAAAATGGCATTGATACAAACTCAACTCGGTGAAACCCTAAATTACCAGACTAATAGAAATAGTGGATTTCCGCATTAAGGAGGGGATACCATGACCATTAGATTCACCTCACCTTGAATCTAATTCCAAATATGGATTAATAAATTTATTTTCTAAAATACAATTTCACCTGAACCCTGAAACTAGAAAACCCTAATAGACTTTTAAAAACTCGATTTCAAACCAATCAATCTACTTTGCTTTAAATTATTTCTTTCTTAAAACTATTTCCAAAAACCCAATATGATTCCTGAACACATTATTGAATTTAATTAAATCAATTATTTATAAAAAAATCTAATTAAATTTATTTCCTCATATCTGCAGGATCGATATAGATATTTCATCTATATTTATTTTAATTAATTAAATAACGTTGATATGAGTTTTATAAATTTGTATTTTGATTATACCCAAGGGAAATAAAGATTCCCTTTGGGCTTATAATATGAAAACATTATAAACCAACAAACATGGAAATATTTCATTAAATGTTGTGACGAGGAATCATTTTAGGTGAATTTTAATTATTATTTTTTTATTTGAAATTATCTATTTTATCACATTGATTGAAATTTTTAAATTTATGAAACAGTAAAGAGTGCTAAAAATAAGTGGTATGAATCAAAACCAATGTACCCTTATCATAAATCAATGATGAGGCATGCTTCACTTTAAAATAAAATAGTATATATTTTAAATTTACAATTAAAGTTTTATATGATATGAAACAACTTATGTTCCTTTGTTTATATGAATATTAATGAATCAAAATATAAAACCACTTCCATACCATATCATCTACCATGGAAAGAGTCTTGTGTAAATAAAAAATAACAAATAGTATATGAAAACACACAACAAGTATGAGAATCATATGTAATTATGGCATAATAAAAATTTATTATGATTTATAATAGTATTACATAAAAATATCTATTTATGTTTTTATGTTTTTTATATAGTTTATTCATAAGAATCAATATCAATTATACCCGAAGAACAACTACTTTCAATACCTTTGAAGAAACTAGAACAATATGTCCATGTTAGAGGTGTATGTTTTAGAGTTTCACCTCAAGAATATTTCGAGAATACAAAGTTAGAAGGAGATACATATGAGATAATAAAATACATGAAAGAAAAATTAGATTCTTTAAATGATATTGTTTTCCAGTCTGGTTTGGTAGAACACTATATACAAAAGGGTCAAAGGGAACTAAAAATAGAAAAATAATCAGTACATGAAAAGCCACACCTCACCAGCTTTAAGGCTAGCCATTTCTCTCAACCACCTATATTACCTGAGTTAATAAATTTTTTCATAACACTTTATGCTAAATGTGAATTAAACAACTACTAGTAAATTTATATTACTAAAATTTCATAGGTTGAAATTGTATGTGATTTATATCTATCAGTACCCAACCATCATTTTTTTAAGAGGGGTAAAGTTTACAATATCCAAGGAGACATGATTCACAATAAACTACCCCAAAAAATATCTCATCAGAGTGGGTATTGAATTATCTCATGATCTGATCATCTAGTTTTATGTTCTTTTTGATGATCCTGATCTCAACATGGTTGAAGATAATATTGGAACTTTCATAGCATGTCCATTTAATCTTATAAAGACACATGGTGATAGTGAGGTATATACATTATAATGTTTTTCCAATATAAACATTTAATAGTTGATAAAAAAAGGTATGTAATGAGGTATGGTATTACAGAAGGGAAAATGAAGGGGAGAAATTTCAAATCAAAAGAATCTGATGGATTAACCAAGAAATCAAAAGAACCTTATAGAAGTACCTTCACCCAACTTGTTACACTAACACATATTTTAACATTGTATGTTCATGTAGATACAATATTTAGAGATGGAAATGTTCCATACATTGAATATGAAGAAGCAATACTTGTAGAGGCCGTTACATACATGATTTTCCTCAAGAGTATAAATGAAATTATCAAGTTTGAATGGATGGAAGTCTCAATTGTGAATGCATACATGTGTTACATTTTCAAAATATTTGTGTCTAAAAGATGATCTACTATATTCATTTTAGTTACCAACTATTCATATTTTTTATATTCATATATATTACTACTATATGAAGAGAAAATCCTACAAAAAAAAAATTTGATTCCTTAATCCTACTATCATTTATACACCTAAAGTTAATTTGGAAATAAAAGAAATTTAAAAAAGGTGAACTACTCATAGAGTTTAAAAATAAAATAATAGATAAAAAAATCATTTTGATGCCAAAAATCCTGAGGAAAAAACTACAATCTAATCATATGAAATAAAATTTTCATTTTTAATGACCCATAACACTATAAATAAAATTTATGTTCTTATAATTATTTCATATAGTATAAATCACATAAAATCCCTTAGATAACATAATAAAAACTTTATAAATGAATAATTAATGAAATAAGGGGTATTTCTAGAAGTTAAAGAACCTATACCAATGAAATAGTGACTTGACCTTAGGAATAGTAATGTGACCTTTATGAATATTAAATCATCCAAATGAATAGAAACCACACCCATGAAAGTATAAATAAACTTTAGGCATCTTATAAATGAAATTATGATATAATTATATCATAGTATAAGTGAATAAATATTTTAAAAAATATTAATTAAGTATTGATATTTTTTTAAGTCATAAATATTTAATTACAATTTTATAATTAATAAAATGATTTAAAAGAAATTTTATTTTCATAAAATTTATTCATAAATTAATATTTTGTTGTATTATGATTTGAGGATAGTTTTTTTTGAGACCTTAGTTAATTTTTCACAGTGTTATAAAATCAATTATAAATTTAAAATCTGTATTTTTTGAGTAAATAATGATTTTAATTAAAAATTAAATTTATCATATTTAGAATATTATTTTCATAAAATGGAGTATATTTTTTAATTCCACACATCAAAAAATGGTTAGGGTTACTTTTTTATATTTTTCTAAAATACTTGAATTTTTAGTGAATAGTGAAATACAGTAATTTATGGTATATATATATTATAAGATAGATATACTATTAAATGAGTCATGAATGATTTAATAACCCTAATCTTCAACTTTACTGCATTATTTTAATATATTCTATGATAATACTCAATCTATTCATAGTCTTGAGCCAAAATAATAAACAAATGAACAAAATATTCAAAAAACACCTCTCTCATCCACTATAAATACCAACCCTTATCCCCACACCTTCCAAGATTTTAAAATTGTCAAATTTGTACTCAATAATATTCCCAAGACCCTCCCCCACATTAAATAGCTCTTGGTATTATCAAAATACCAAAATATTTTCCCTAAGGAGGTTCTCAACGAAGAGAAAATCACGAGGTAAAAACCTCTTTCTTTTTCTTTTAATTTATTTTTGAGTTCTCTTCTTTTCTTATTATCTCCTCACCTACCCTAATCTAAATATCATGATAACTATATTACCTCACATATACTTTAATTTTATTATGATAATGGAAAAATCCATCATCAAACCCCATCTCCTCTCCATTTTATTGTAAAAATTGAAACGTCGTCCGTGAGGTGTTGTTTTATCGATTTCAAGGAAAACAAGTTTTCATTTTCCTTCACCATATTGAAGGATATTCATAATATAATTTTAATAGTTGAAAAATATTTTTAAATTTTTATTACAACCATTTTTATGTTCTATAATTAATATATTTACATAATACTAAATGATAAAACAAAATGAGTTCGTTGTGATCTAAAACGGCTGAAATTAATATCATTAACATGTTATCTAATGATACATCCTCGTATATGGTAAAAAAACATATAAAACCAATTAACCTTATTTATTTTAATTAATAAAATAAATTTCCAATTCTATAAAATTTTACCCATTTTACATGAACTTCGTTACTTATAAACAAGCAAGTCAATCATGAAAACCAAGAAAATGAATGCTCCCAAACAACAAAATTAAACTATATAACTAATTAATAAGGCCATGAATGAACTTAGAAAAACTATAATTAATAAAATACATATATAAAAGGTTATAAATTAATTAATTAATTGATTTAATTTTATTATTCAAGACATTAAGGTCAAGTGAAGAACACATTCAGACATAAGGTAAGGGTTTCTTCCCAAACCTTCATTTTCAATCAAGTTATGATTTCTACATCATTGCACCAAATTAATTCTTAATTATTTTTATATACTTATAGAAATTTAGGTTTATATGTTCCAAAATCATTTATACAGATCATTTCATCTTTATTTTATGGGGAAATACATTTTTTATAAGGGTTCCTTCTCATTTATTCCTGATACACAAGCCAGATTAAAGGGAACATCTAAATTTATTACACATTTTCAAGTAACATACATAATATATTTTAAGACACTATTATTTTTCTATAGTCACTAATTTTTTCATTAAAAACTACATTTTTTCATTTCTGGTTTTATACAATCAATCATGACAAATACAAATGATTTTTCGAAAATAACTCTTCTTTGCGAAGTAAAAAGGGCATTTCTCCCAATAATTCCTTGATAATTTTATTAGATTATTTTCATATATTTATAAAAATCTATTGAATTTTATGATTTATTGAGATTTATATCTTATGATTGTAATCTACCATATTTTATTAAATCGTTTATGATCGGTTTGACTGTGGATGTACTATCTTGATACCATTCACCATACTACTCAGAATGGTTAGTGATTATGTTTATAGATTGGGGAAATATATTTATATTTCATATGTATATGTTATTTATGTTTAACCCCATTTATAGGAGGAATTAATTGAACTATAAAGTGATGGGTGGGGATTATTATACCCCCTTGATGCATCATAGGTCTCATGAGAAACAATTGATATGGACTTGGCCAAGGCCTTACCCATTTTCAAATATTATTTTGGCTGAGGCCTTAATCATTTATTTTTAGATATCATGGATGAGGCCTCGACTATATGTTTCAGATTTCCATAATTAGTAATTCCCTTATTATGATATTAATATTTGATAATCCATTTGAATATTCAACTAGTAGAATATCTATGGTTAAGATTTATTCTCATGTGATTATTTTTATGGAATTATTTATTCGGATTTTATTCTTACCATATCATGCTCAATATTATGTTATAATGACATGTGTTTTCATTCATTCAGTATGCCTTTTTTAATATTATTTTCTACTATATTACTTACCCTTACTGAGCATCAAATATCACCCCTTTCTTATGTTTTATTTTCATGAGGATGAAAAGATGAATATTATGAATGACTTGTAGGGATAATATAGGAGTTATGGATGTTTCCAATTAAATTTATATATTTTATTTTCTTTAAAGTTGTAATGTAAAACTTAAGTTTGTATCTAGTTTTCCCAAACTAATAAACTATTTGGTCTTTTAGGATGTAACTTCCTTGTTTATTATGCCAATGAAATGAAGTAAGGCACCAAGTTTGGAAAACTGGGGTCAGAGTATCTACAATTATTATCAATTAAATTTTAGTAGAAGCCTTGAAAAATATATTTAAAAAACATATATTAGGGAACATAACCCTAAGATATACTTTGAGGATATTCATATAAGAACATCCTATAATTTTGGTAAGGTAGATATTATGTGGGTATTCATATAAATACATCTCTGTTTGGATACTACATGTGGATGTGGTTATGGAATAGATATAGCTAGGGCTAACAAATCCAACAACGTGTCATGGGCTCGACTCGGGTTAACCTGGTACACAAAAAAGGGCCTTACTTTGCACCTTGTTTGACACTCCTGGGGTATATGCTTAGGATAATTCACCTTTTCTTTACAAACCATTATGAAGGATTTAAAATTAAATATGTCCCCAATGAAACCATGTTTATGATTATGATTTTAGCTATGCATAAAATTTCAATTTATGTTATGTGTTTTTCTAGATTGAGATTATAAATTATGATCCATAACCTAATTTAGTGTATGTAATTCTTTAAAAATGGTGCCTAGTGGAAGGAATGAAAGCCGCATTAACACATATTTCCCATGTAGGGATTACCCTTTAATATAAGATAATGATGTTGGTATTGGAGCTACTAATGGTGATGAGAAATGTATAACTATATTAGGATAACTGACTCAGGTTTTAAATAATAACCTTACCCGTATAGAGCATCATTAACCACAACATGGGGGAGCAATGTTAGAATAATTTATGTGATAACATCCACCATCATTAAATGGAACTAAAAACCCATTTGTAGCATAGTAGTGGATAGGTTCCTTAGAGAAGATATTTCTAACTTTGGGAAGTAATGAAAGGGAGAAGGTTTTCATGGAAGTTTATCATCTATCAGAAGATGTAGTTCAATGGTGATCATTAATTCAAAACAAAAAGGAGGAGGAAGAAATTTTAAATGTGGAACAGATGTATTTTAAGGAAATTTTCCTAGAAAAATATTTCCCTCATGAACAACAATCACATATGGAGAGGTAATTATTGAATTTGAAACCAAAAGAGGATGAAAATGTTGAAAAGTATGAATCCATATTTACAAGATTATTAAGGCATGATGTAGACTACATACATAATCTAAGGACAAGGAATGATAGATTCTTTGAAGGTTTAAAACCATTCTTCCAATGGGAACTAGTCTCCAAAAATTTTTCATTATACAAAGGTATATCTCATGTGCTACCAAGATAGAGAAAGAATTTTATAAGTCTTATTACTTTGATATAAAATAGAATAATAATAGGGTGGTGGGGGAAAGAATGAACAATGGGAAGAATAAACAGAGGGAAGGTGATTTAATGATACAATTATATGGAGATGAGACACTATGCTAATGATTGTCCAAATCATTAAGGAAATATTCCTCAGAAAATGCCACAGGAGCAGGACAAAGCTTATGTGATCACAATTATTGAGGTTGAAATTCCTAATGATGTGGTGGAAGGTGATTTAATCATTTCCTCAAACTTATATAATGATTTATTTTATTATGGGTCATCAAATTCTTTTCTATCTTCCCAGTTTTCTAAAAAATAGACATTTCTCTTTTGATTTAATTAATTAGTTTTCAGTCACAACTTCTGAGGGGAGTATCATTACAACAAAGATGTGTTATTCAGTCCCCTTTATGACACATAAACGCGCTTTAGTTGCTGACCTTATCATCATTTCTATTATTGAATTTTTTATAATCATTGGTATTGAATTGTTTTCAAAATATGATGCAAAAATATATTGAAAAAAGAATGAAATTACGATTGGTGAGGAAGATATAAAATCCCTTATCTTTACAGTATAAAACTCATTATCTAAGTCATATCTAGATCCACCTCTAGTAGCTCTTCTAAATGAAATTATCGGAGAGTAAGAGAAAAAATCATCTAAGGATGGGAAAAGAAATATTCAAATTGAATATGTACCAATTGTAGAAGAATATATTGATGTATTTTTAGAGGATTTACCTATAAATCCTCCAGAGAGGGAAGTTGAGTTATCTATTGATTTAATCTTGGTACAAGACCTATATCAAAGAATCCTTATAGAATGGACAATGTGGACTTAGTAGAGTTGAAGAAACAATTATAGGAATTGAGTCAAAAATGATTTATTCACCCTATTATTTCTCCATGGGGATCCAATTTTCTTTTTATGAAGAAGAAATATTGATCTATGAGGCTCTGCATTGATTATAGAGAAATCAATTCTATTACAATAAAGAACAAATATACCCTACCTTTTATTGATGATTTATTTGATCTACTTCATGGATCTATATAATTTTCTATGATTGACCTTCAATTTGGAAATCATCAGTTGTGTGTGAGGAAGGAAGATATTCCAAATACAATATTTGAAAACAATTATAGACATTAAGAGTTTACAGTGATGCCATTTGGACTGACTAATGCACCCTCTATTTTTATGTATCTAATGAAAAAAGTGTTCAAGGAATATCTCGATGATTTTTTGTGGAATTTATTGATAATACATTGATATATTCCAAAATCTATGAGGACCATGACAACCACTTGTGGGTTGTTCTAGAGACTCTTAGATGAAAAGAGTTATATGGGAAGTTCAAAAAGTGTGAATTCTAGGTTCAAAAAGTTTCTTTTCTTGGCTATTTTTTCTATAAGGATGGAATCTCAGTTGATCCTGTGAAGAAAAATGTGGTTCATAAATGGCCTACACCAATGAACAAAATTTATGTATGTAGTTTTATTAGTTTAGTAGGTTATTATTTGTGTTTCGTTTAAAATATTTCTTTATTATCTAACTCGTTAAAAAAGTTTACTTGTATAGGGGTTAAGTTTGTATGGAAAACATATTGTGAAGAATGTTTTGAAGAATTGAAGAGGAGATTAGTGAATAATCCTATCTTGACTCTACTGTCGTGAAATGTCGGATTTGTGATTTAT
Source organism: Viscum album (assembly GCA_963277665.1). NCBI lineage: Eukaryota > Viridiplantae > Streptophyta > Magnoliopsida > Santalales > Viscaceae > Viscum > Viscum album. The sequence goes on from OY728152.1 coordinate 1,922,612,576, forward strand.
AGTGATTAATCAAAGAAATGACCCAGTTATGTCCTTATGAAGAATGATAGAGTTATTTCCTATACGTCAGGGTAGTTAAAAACTCATGAAAAAAACTATCCAACTCATGATATTGAGTTAGAAGCTGTAATATTTTCTATGAAAATATGGATAAACTATCTCTATGGTGAAAGATGTGAGATATATATATATCACAAGATCTTGAAATATATCTTACCACAAAAATACATCATCACGAGGAAAAGATGATGGTTTGAGATACTCAAGGACTATGATTGGTCAATACACTACCACCCAAGGAAGGTGAATATGGTAGAATATGCATTGAGCCAAAGGATCATGGAGTTTTGACCAAGATGAGGATTGAAAAAGGACCATGTGGTTATAGATCTAGTAAATATGTATATGGGAATTATCAAAGAAGGTGAAACAACATTACTTTTTCAATTTGTTTCCCAACCATCTTTATTAGAAAGGATTAAAAGTTCTTAGTATGATGATGAGAATCTTCGAATGAAAATTAATGCTATAAATTATGGGAAGTTGGAAAACTTCGTGTGTGAGGATGGAATTTTAAATTTTTTGGAATAGGTTTTGTGTTCCCTTTTTACCTGATCTAAAAAGTGAGTTATTAGATGATTCCCATAGTTCAAATTTATATATACACCATAGTAGCACTAAGATGTATTGAGATTTGAAGGAACATTTCTGGTGGGATAACATGAAGTGAGAAATTACTAATTATATATCAATATGTTTAGGTTGTCAATAGGTGAAGGATGAAAGACAACATCCTAGAGGAGTCATGCAACATATTAATACTCATACATTGAAATAAGATGACATAATTATGGATTTGGTCACTAGATTACCAAAAACTCCAATAAATAATGATGAAAATATGGGTAGTTATTGATTGACTTACCAAATATGTACATTTCCTCTATATAAGGGAGGATTTATAACTAGATCACATTGCGTGGATCTATATTAATGAAGTTTTAAGACTTCATGGATAACTTCTCTCAATTCTATTGGATTGTTATCCATTATTTACATCAAAATTCTAGAAGTCTTCAGGAAGCATTAGATACTGAGCTTCATTTGAGTATTGTTTATCACCCTCAAACTGATGGGTAGTCAGAAAGGAATATACAAACTTTAGAAGACATGTTGAGATCATGATCACTTTATTTTGAAGGTACGTGGGATTAGTATTTACCTTTGGAATATTTTTCTTAAAATAATAGTTCCTATTCAAGTATTCAAATGGAAACATATGAAGCATTGTATGGAAAGATATGACAACTTTTTGAGATGAAGTTGGTGAAAGGAAGTTTGTGGGTCCATAGCTTGTGGAGGAAATAATAAGAAAGATAAATACTATTGAAACCCATATCAAAGAATCTAAAAGTAAGAAAAAGAGCTATAGTGATAATAAAAGGAAGGATTTGGAATTTCAAGTGTGAGATAATTTTTTCTTGAAAGTATCTCCATGGAAGGGTATTATAAGATTTGGAAAGAAAGGGAAACTAAGCCCTAGGTATATTGGTCCTTTTGAATTTCTAGAGATAATTGGAGATGTGGATTATCATTTGGAAACGATGCCTAGCCTTTCTAAAGTACACAATGTGTTCCACATCTCTTTGTTAAGGAAGTAAATTCCAAACCCATCACATGTACTCACTTATGAAGAAATAAAATTGGAACCTAACTTATCTTATTGGGAAGAGCCTATCTAGATTCTAGACAATAAAGAACAGTCATTGAGGAATTAGATGACATGGATGGTAAAGGAAATTTTTAGAACTCCTAAAATTTAAGAGGTGATGTGGGAGCCTAAAGAGCTTATTATTAAGGACTACCCAAATCATTTTATGAGGTGAGATTCTAGAAATTTCGAGGATGAAATTTTTTATAGGAGGGGAGAATGTAATGACCTATAACTCTATCAATCAAATTTCTCTTATAGCTATTTCATATAGTATAAATCACATAAAATCACATAGAGAACATAATACAAACTTTATAAATGAATAATGAATGAAATAAGAGGCATTTCTAGAAGTTAAGGAACCTATACTGATAAAATAGTAACTTGACCATAGTAATAGTAATATGACCCTTATGAATAGTAAATCAGCGAAATGAATAGTAACCTCACCCATTAAAGTATAAAAAAATTTGGGCATCTTATAAATTAAAGTATGATATAATTATATCATTGTATAAATTAATAAATATTTTAAAAATTATTAATTAAGTGTTGGTATTTTTATAAGCCATAAATATTTAATTACTTTTTTATAATAAATAAAATGATTTAAAAGATTTTTTTTCATAAAATGTATTCATAAATTAATATTTCGTTGTATTATGATTTTAGGATAATTTTTTGAGAGCTTACTTAATTTTTCAGAATGTTATAAAATAAGTTATAAATTAAAAATATGTATTTTTTCGTGTAAATGATGATTTTAATTAAAAATTATTTTCTCATATTTATAAAATTATTTTAATAAAATGGATTTTAATTTTGAATTCTAAATTTCAAAAAATTGTTAGGGTTAATTTTTGGTGAATAGTGAAATACAGTAATTTACAGTATATATACATTATAAGAGAAATACACTATTTCTTGAGTAATGAATGATGTAATCACCATAATCTATAACATACCTTAATTATTATAATATATTTTATTATAATTCTCAAACTATTCACAGTCTTGTGTCAAAATTATAAACAAATGAACAAAATATTCAAAAAACACCCCTCTCCTCCACTATAAGTACCACCCCTCAGCACCACTTCTCCTCACACCTTACAAGATTTGAGAATTATCAAATTTCTAAAAAATAGTCTTAGAAATACCATAAAACACATATTTTATCTCTTGGTATCATAAAAATACCAAAACCTTTTCCCTAAGGAGGTTCTCAAGGAGGAGAAAATCAATAGGTAAAAACCTCTTTCTTTTTTTTTAATTTCTTTTTAAGTTATTTTATTTATTATTATCAGCTCACCTACCCTAATAAAAATCTAATTATAACTCAATTAAACTACATATATTGTTATTTTATTAAGTTAATGGAAAAATCCATCATCAATCCCCTTCTCCTCTCCCTTTTATTCTAATAATAGAAACCTCATCCATTAGGTGTTGTTTAATCCCCTTCATGAATGAAAAGTTTTCATTTTCCTTCACTGTATTCAAGACTATTCATAAATAAATTTATTATTTGAAACATATTTTAAAATATATATTAAAACCTGTTTTATGTTTTGGAAGTAATATATTTACATAATACTAAATAATAACACAAAATGAGTTCGTTTTGATCTAAAACTGCTAAAATTAATCTAAACGTTTATCAATAACATGTTATATAATGATTCATAATAATATCTATTAAAAAAAAAATAAAAAACCAATTAAACTTATGGATTATAATTAATAACATATAATTCCAATTTTTAAGAATTATACCCATTATACATGAACTTCATTACTTATAAACAAGAAAACCAATCATGAAAACTAAGAAAAGGAATGCTCCTGAATGATGAAATTAAACTCTAAAACTCATTAACAATACCATAAATCAACTTAATAAAACTATAATTAATCAAATAAATATAGAAAAAGTTTTTTAATTATTTAATTAATAGATTTAATTTGATTGTCTCAGACATTAAGGTCAAGTGAAGAACACATTCAAACATAAGGTAAGGGTTTCTTCTCGAACCTCCATTTTCATCCGGGTTGTGCTTTCTCCCTCTTTACACAAAATAAATTCTTAATTATTTTTACATAATTCTTATAAATTCTATTTATATGTTCCAAAATCATTTATCCAGACCATTTCATTTTTATTTTATAGGTAAATACATGTTTTAAAATGTTATCTTCTCATTTCTTCCTGATACGTGAGCCCGATTAAAGGGAACATCTCGATTTCTTACCCATCTTTAGGTACTATACATAATTTGTTTAAGAAAAAATTGTTTTTATAAAATCAATAATTTTTTTAGGAAAAAATTTATTCTATTCATTTTTGATTTTATACAAAAAATCATGAAAAATGAAAATGATTTTTCCAAAAGAACTCTTCTTTGAAAAGTAAAATGGGTATTTCTCTCAAGAATTCTTCGATGACTTTTAGAGTATTTTCAAATATTTCATCAAATTTGTTGAATTTTATGATTTATGGAGATTTATATCTTATTATTATCATCTAAAATATTTTATTAAATGTTTTATGATCAGTTTGACTGTGTATGTGCTATCTTGATTACATTAACGATACTAATCAGAATGGTTTGTGATTATGTTTATAGATTGAGGAAAGATATTTACATTTCATATGTATATGTTGTTTATGTCTAAACCCATTTATATTTTGAATTAATTGGACTTAGAAAGTGATGTGTGGGGACCTCTATATCCCCTTGATGAATCAGTAGGTCTCATGAGAAAAAACACATATGGACTCAGCAGAGGCCTTTCCCATTTTCAAATATGGTTTGGGATGAGACCTTAACAATTTATTTTTAGATGTCTGGGATGATACTTAAATGGTATGTTTTAGATGTCCAACATTATGCATTACCTCATTATTATATTAGTATTTGATAATCAATGTTAATATTAGAAAAGTAGAATATTTGTTGTTAATATTCATTTTCATGTGACTATTTTGATTGAATTATTTATTTAGCTTTTATTATTTTTATATTATGCTCTAAAGTATGTTCTAATGGAATGTGTTGTTAGTCATTCACCATGAATTATTGTTTATATTAGGTTATGTTGTATTACATACCCTTAATGAGCATTAGATCTCACCCCTTATGATTTATTTTTCCCCAGGATGTGAAGATGAATATTATGAATGACTAGCAAGGATAATCTAGGAGTTGTGCATGTTTCCAATGTAATTTATATATTGTATTTCCTTTCAAATTTTAATGTAAAAATTATATTTGTATTTGGTTTTCCAAAACTAATAATCTATTCAGTACTTCAGGATATGACCTCCTTTTTTATTATGCCAATGAAATGAAGTAAGGCACCAGCTCCGAGAAACTAGGGTTAGGGTCTCTACACTTTTTTAGCATTAAATATTTTTCTTTGTTTTTGAGGAAGTAATATACTCTCATCACACTCTATTTAGATACCCTTAATGCTTATTTTTTGGATAAAAATTATGGATTTCCAAAAAATCGATCACTTATGATATCAATTATGAATTTTTAATGCACTACAATCAACATTTTATTGATAAAGTTAAAATTATACATTTAAGTTTATGTTTTAATGAGAATAATATTATGATAGGGATATATATAAGTATCATATAAATCATTGTATGAGTTCATTGACTGAACACAATACTCCTATGGATTTCTTCAAATGGAGATAGATTAAGGTATATATAGAAAAATTTAACTATCAAAACGTATTTTAAAACAATTCACTTATTTTGATGAATGTTTCTATAGTGTTCGAAACAAAATAATGATAATGACTGTGCATATTACATTTGTAAATTTATGAAAGATATAATATACCATTAGAAAACTAGAATCTTTGAATTGGTATTTCCAAAGGTAATTAAAATATCTTTTAAAATATTTTTCAATAAGTTTTAGGTCTATATTTTCATAGTACTACCAATATTATAGATAGTCTACATACTCAAAAGAAGAATTAGATCTTCTTAGAGATAAGTGGACATATTACACGATGTTAAAATATCTACTGATATCAAATTTTGGTGATTACATATTATGTTTTCAATTTTTTTTATTTTTATAAATCATAGTGAGTTAACCACACGTCAACTCAAAAAATAGTGTGGCCAATATGACTCAGAGTGCCTGTTTTCATATAATAGTTTCATTTTAGTGTAAAATACGATTTATATATCCAAAACCAAGAAAAAATGATTGTATTTTTTCTATACTTTTGAAAAATGATCAATAATTTATTTGTGATGTATAAGAATAAACCACATGTCAATTCAATACACAACATAGCCAGTATGACCCAAAGTGATTATTTTTAATATAATAGTGCCATTTTATTCTAAAACACAATTGGAATTTCCAAAACCAAGAAAAAAATATCATTTTTTCTTGATACTTTATGAAAATGATCTATAATTCATTTTTGATGTGTAGGGATTAACCTCACATCAAACTAATACATTATGTAACCAATATGACTCAAAGTGCATGTTTTCAATATAAACATGTCATTTTATTCTAAAACATGATTCACATATCGAAAAGTTAGAAAACAGGATTTTATTGTCTTTATACTATATAAAAATGATTCATAATTTATTTTTTATGTGTGGGAATAAACCACAAATCAATTTGACACACGATGTGGCTAGTATGACTCAAAGTGCATGTTTTCACATTAAAAGGTATCATTTTACTGTAATTTTTTTTCAAATATCCTTAAATTGTAAAATGAGATCTTATTGTCATTATAGTTTTGGAAAATCATCCATTATTCATTTTTATGTTTAGGAATCGAAATCACATCAATTTGACACACGATGTGACTAGTATGACTAAAAGTGTATGTTTTTAATATAAAAATGCAATTTTAGTCTAAAGAATGATTCAAATAAAAAATTCAGTAAAATGAGCTCACATTTTCTTGATACTTTAGGAAAAAATCCATAATTCATTTTTGATGCGTACAAATTTACTGCACATCAATCCGACACATGATGTGGCCGATATGACTCAAAGTGAAAGTTTTAAATATAAATGTGTCATTTTAGTCTAAAACATGATTCACATAGACAAAAATGAGTGAACATGATCATATTATCTTTATAATTTAATAAAACTATCCATAATTCATTTTTAACGTGTGGGAATTCACAACATATAAATTTGACTCATAATGTGGTGGGTATGACTCAAAGTGCATGTTTTCACATTAAAAAAGTGTCAGTTTACTCTAAAACACACATCAAAGAGGAAAAACCAAAAAAATTTAATATTATCTTGATACTTTATAAAAATTACCCACAATTCATTTTTAGTGTGTAGTAATCAACTGCACATTAATCAAATACATGATGTGTTGATATGACTCAAGGTGTGTGTTTTAATTTTAAGTATCATTTTAGTCAAAAAATGATTCACAAAGAAAAAATCAAGAAAATAATATTGAATTGTATTTTTACTTTATATAAATAATCCATAATTTAGTTTTAAACGTAGGAATTGACCACACATGAATCTGACACCTGTCATGGCCTGTATGACTCAAAGTGCATATTTTAAATATAATAGTGTCATTTTATTCAAAATGAAATTTACATATCCAAAACTAAGAAAAAGAGATAATATTTTATTGATAATTTAGGAAAATGATCTATAATTCATGTTTGACATTTATAAATTGACCTCACATCAATCCAACACACGATGTGTTCAGTATGACTCAAAGTGCATGGTTTCAATATAGAAGTGTCATTTTAGTCTAAAAAATGATTCACATAGCCAGAAATGATTAAAAAATATTAATTTTTCTTTATACTTATGGAAAACGATCCCCAATTCATTTTTATGTGTAGGATTCAACCACACATCAATGATGAAAACAATGCAGTTGATATGACTCCGAGTGCATGTTTTCATATTTAAAAAGTTTTACCTCACTCTAGAACACATGTAACATAAGAAAAACAAATAAAATGAGATTAAATTTTCTTTATACTTTAGGAAAATGGTAATTAAATTATTTTATATGTGTAGGAATCAACAACACATTAATCTGACACACGATGGGGTTGGTACAACTCAAAGTGTATATTTTCACATTAAAAAAGTCTCTTTTAACACTAAAATACATCTCACAAAGACAAAAATAATAAAACAATCTCATATTGTCTTGGTACTTTAGTCCAATGATAAATAATTAATTTGTGACATTTATAAATTGACCGAACATCAATTAGATACATGATGTGGCTGATATGACTCAAGTAATTTGTTTTCACATTAAAAGATGTCTTTTTAGTCTAAAACATGATTCACATAGCCAAAAATAAGAAATAAAGTATGGATTGTTTTGATTATTTAGTTCAATGATCCATAATTAATTTATGAATCGTAGGAATTTATTGAACATAAATCTGACACATGATGTTGTTGGTATAAATCAAAGTGCATTTTTCCAATGTAAGTGTTATTTAATCTAAATAACCATTCAAATAGCCCAAACCAAGAAAAAAAGCTCATAATTTATTTATAATTTAGGAAAACAATTCATAATTCATTTTTTACATGCTGTAATTTACCTCACATCAATTTGACACATTAGGTGGCTGGTATGACTTGAATTTCTTATTTCAATATAAAAGGGTCATTTTAGTCTAAAATGTAATTCACATAGCCCAAATCAAAAAATGATCTTGTATTGTCTTGATACTTTAGGAAAACGATATATAATTTTTTTGATGTGTATAAATCTACCACACATCAATCAGACACATGACATGGATAATATGACTGAAAGAAAATTTTTTCATTATAATTGTATCATTTTAGGCTAAAACATGATTCAAATAGTAAAAAATGAGAAAAAAGATTTTATTGTTAGGGAATTTTAGTAAAATGATCCACAATTCATTTATAACATGTAGGTCCCAACCACACATCAATTCGACACATGACATGGCTGGTATGACTCAAAGTGCTTGTTTTCAATATAAAAGTGTCATTTTAGTCTAAAATAAGGATCACATAGAAAAAACTAAGGAAAAGAGTTTATATTATCTTGATACTTTAGGGAAATGATCTATAATTCAATTAAAATGTCTAGGAATCAACCAAATATCAATATGACATATGATGTGACTGATATGACTAAAAGTGTGTTTTTTAAATATAAAAGCGTCATTTTAGTCCAAAACACAATCCACATATCCAAAACCAAGAAAACCATCTTTTATTGTCTTGAATATTTTGGAAAATGGTACATAATTCATTTATGATGTATAGGAATTGACCGCATGTTAATCTAACACATGATGTGACCGGTATGTCTCAAAGGACGTGTATTTAATATAAAAGTCTCATTCTAGTTTAAGACACACATCACATTATCAAAACTAATAAAACAAGATTGGTTTGTTTTCAAAATTTTGGACAGTGATCCATATTTGGTAAAAGGAGTCTGAGGAAGCATGAATAGATACCCCAAGCAGAAGGCGTGAACCACGTTCACATATTGTGTGTAAGCTATAGTAACTAACAATATAATTAATGTAATTAATTATATCAATAAATATTAATAAAAAATATCTAAATAATAAATAATAATGTAATTAATAATGTTATTAATAATTAATAATGTAATTAAAATATTAGTAATTAATGATATAATCATTAAAAACTATTTTACTAATTAAGATAATTAATAATTGTTGATTTCATTAATATATTTAGTCTTAAACATTATAATTTATAGAGATTATTAATTAACAATGTAATTAATAATTCAAAATATAATTATTAATTAATAGTATAATTAATAATTAAGAATAAAATTAAAAATATATTCATTAATAATATAATTAATAGTATAACTAATAATATCATCAATACATTCAGTAATTAACAATATAATTTATCATATGTAGATTATATAACATTATAATTACAATTTGTTTATATTTTTATTCACTTTTAATAAAATAAACATTGGTTTTATTATAAAGATATGATTTTGTTTCTAGTTCAGTTAGTCATTGGAAAAAGCCTGCTATATGAGTTTTGTTAATGTATTAGGTTGTAATTTTTTTGATTAATTTCAAATATTACGTCAATGTAAAAATTTTGTATGTATTTATTTAAAGAACATTTTGAATTGAAATGATGGTTCAATATAATATTCGTATTTTAATTATGTTTAATTGTAATATTTAAATTGTTTTTCCATACTTGTTAATTTATGTCTTTTTTGTTAGGGCTGTTATGGAGCTGCAATAACTGGTATGAGATTTATTAATGCTAACACAAGTGCAGATTAAGACCATGATCTTTTAAGGATTCTTTGATTGTTAGTGCTGATAATGACAATTTTTAGCACTGATAAATACCATTTCTATAATAGTGATAATTCATTTTTATTTATATATTTATTTATAGAATTGAAAACATTTATATAATTATTTTAAAAATAAAATTTTAAAATATGACTATACATTTTATATTCAGATATAATTTTTTTACATATTTCCATTTATTTTATATGTCTTTATATTTAAATAAATATATATATATACATATTTCAATATAACTGTATAATTAGATATAAAATTTTTATATTGTATTTATAAATATTTCTTGTAAATATGTTAATATACTATATTTGATGATAATGATATATTTATAAAAATAAATTTATATATGATGTGTTTAAATAATATTGACACACACATTCACAAACACACACACACACACACATATTTACACACACAGAGACACACACACATTTCACACATACACGCACAAATATTTACATATATGTATTTATTTACATATATTATAAAATACAAATAAATATATATTTGTATATTAATAGACTCATACTTATATATAAACTTTATTTGTATAGGTATATATATATATTAATAATTTTTTATAAGGTAAATAAAAAAAAATATATTTTATTTTAAATAAAATTAATAATAAATATATATTTATTTCCAACTGGTTCATATATTTAAAATTACATTTTTATGTAAATATTTTTAAATATTTATTTGTAAAATTGTTTTATTATATGAAAATATTTGTAAATAAGTATATATTTAATTATAAATAACACTAAAATATGAAAAATGGTAAAATTTAAACACTATAATATCCATGATTTCAAGTTGTCAAGAAAATATAATTTTACTATGTTAAAAATAACTTCAATGTTAAAATTATACCGAAATAATATTACCAACATTGATATGTTAGAAATGAAATTTATTACTTTTAATGTCTCAAAAATTCTTACACAACATAAATATCATGAAAAATACATTACAAAGTATTTTTAAACAGTTTTCTTGTCTTACTGTGAAAGAAAGAAACAAAATCCTAAAAATAAATCATAAAACCTGATCTACAAATTCATCTTTATTTTTTAAAGTAAATGTGAATTCATATCGTGACACTAAAATAAAATTTATTTAAAAAAAATTATATATTATTAAAATAAATTAATAACATACCCACGAATGTTGTGGAATCTTATGTAGTTAAAAATTATTAACCTTTTAACATGTATAATCTGCTAACATATACATATAATTACATATAATATATATATATATATATATATATATATATATATTTCTTGTAATATCATTAATTTATTGAAATTTTTATGTCATCCAACTGTTATTAAATGACTATTTCTTAATAAAAATTAATCATAATTAATTAATATTAATTTTTAATAATTATATAAGCCATTTTCACTAAATATCTTATATATTAAGTGTAACTATATATTTAGTCTTATAAAAATCCAATTTAATATAATATATTATATTTATATCAATATACATGTATTTATATATTAATATATGATTTTTAATGATATATAAATTCTTTTAATGAATTATACCTTTTTCAGCGCTAAAAAAATCACTGATAAATGTAATCTTTATCAACGCTAAAAAAGCATTGAGAAAGGTATAATTTTATCAATTATTTTTTAGCACTGATAAAGGTTCTCTTTATTAATATTTTTAGCTATCACTGATAAATACACCCCTTTATCAGTGCTGATAAAGGGTAATGCTGAATATAGCCCAATCCGTAGTAGTGTTTAATGTTAATAAAGTACACTTTTTTCAGTGCCTTTATTACTGTTATTTTTTAGCACTGATAAATGTTAGCACTTAATAAACATGAATCTATAGTATTGTGTTGATTAATGGATGATAACTCAAGAGTGTCTTTGGATTACCTTGATGGGAAACACTCATTGTGGTAACATCACTGAGGGGTTAAAATTGGAAGAGAAATAATGATCACGACATTGACTACATTGAAATGAGTTCTCTATGTGCATATGGCCTTGAGGTTCCATTGGAGTGTTGAAGTAATGTTACAAAATAATGTGATAATTTGTTGAGGTGTATATGGCATGTTAGACTCAGGCGCAATATTTTTGATCAGTATTGTAGACCTCTCTGTGAGATGACATTCTTTGGTTGATGGATCCTCACAGTGGAACATGCAAGGTGGAAGTAGGGATCAAAGTAACAATTACTTGAGTTGGGATGTAGTTGTTTATTCCTACATAACCTTCAGAAATATTGAATTATTCATAATAGAGCATCCCCTTATTCCTTATATAGCCTATAGCCACACCACTTTGATCTAATATAGGTTTCATTTTTTAATGTTTATTCATACTTATCAGTGATTTATTCTTTTTAATCACATGGGAGTAGTTATGTGGTTAGTTGAATATGACATAAGTGGATTTTAATCTGACCTAGATCATCAAAATCCCACTTTATTCATACACGAGCCAAATATTTTGATTTTTAATAATCCATAACCTTTTTTCTAAATTTGTTTAATCCTAATAATTAATATAACAATCATGTTAGGTAAGAATTAAATAATAAATATAAATGTATTCAATTAAATTATAAAATGTTTATAATTAATATAATCTGAATTATAATAATTATATAATATACATAATAAGTATTAAAATTAACTTACATGTATAATTAATTAATTATTTAGAAAATAATAATAAATATTAACTAATCAATAAGTGTGTATACATTTTTTTAGAAAAGATGGAGGCTGAACCAATTTTATTAGAAGAAATTAAAATATATAAGTCTAGATGAGTACATGAAGAAAAGGAACAACCCAAATAAGAAACTACTTACCAATATTTTTCAACAGTCGAGCGCTTAACCTTCTTTCTTCTTCTTGAAGGGTGTACTAGCTGACCCTTCCCCAACTGCTCCCCTGGCCTCTCGATCACCCCTACTTGAAATAGATTAAAACCTTTTATAAAGCATCTCAACATCAGTGATTTTATAATTAGAGTCTCCCTCTTTCCATTCCTCACATTTTTCTGGAGAGGTGTCTCTTGCCATAGGCATCACCATCCATTCAATGACCATTATCTAGATCTACAATCTATTATTGATGAATTGAATCTTTCATCTCAATGGTACTGTCTTTCCGCTCATATAAAGAAGCAGTGTTACCTCTTGATGAGCACCCCACCACCACTAGAGTGGAAACTAGAAACTTTTTCTTCTTGTAGGAGACAAGATGAAATCATTCACTATCCACAACAGGCTTTGAAGAATCATGGAATGTTTTAGAGATTATTGGATATTAATAATATAAGATTTGTTTACCCTTTTGATTACCTAAAGTAGTCATCCTTTCCTAGGAAAGCTGGGGATCCACCTATAAATGGACTTCTTATTCAATCGCCTGTTTATCCACTAAGTCATAATCTTTAATAGATACATCCCCTTTGAATGTGTTATAAGTATTAGTGTAGTGAATAATCAGCTCTTCCGAAAAAATGGAAACCCAAGATTTTATCTTGTTGTGGAGGCATAGACATTTGGGTGGTCACCCATTCCAGGAACAACAACCTGCCCCTCTTTCCTCTGCTCAAAATTTTTAGTATTAATGTCTAGTATATCATGAGTTTTACAAAGTTCTTTGCAATCCTCATGCTACTACAAGTAAGGAAGAACATCATCTTTCTGAGCAGGAGAAATTTTTCTCTTTTTAAGACACTTTATCATGTCATGTCCATGAAAAGCACAAAATCTGCAAAATATAGATCCCCTACAGGTAGATTATTCATGAAAAATAACATTACATTCCTTGCATAATTTAGGCACATTTTCATATATGATATTCAACTACATTATATCATCATCAGTTTCTATAATTACCTTATCAGTAAGAGTTGATCCCAGTTCAACCTCAATCTAAAACCTAGAGAAGTGCCCAAAACACACTACTTTTGTTTCCTTGTCAATTTCAATCGGAATACTGATGGACAGAGCAATATCAAACAAAATTTTAGGATACCAGAGAATCCAACTTAATTCATAAACCCTTAACCATATTTTATTAGTGGTATTACCAACCTCAAAGTGATTGAATTTTTATCCCATTCATGCAAATGAATAATTCCAGGTTTGAGCGCTATTAAACCAAAGCCCCAGGCTCATATTTTCAATTATTCAAAAGGGAAGAGAAAATGAAAACACCCCCATCATAGAGATACACACTTCCATGATTAAAATATCCAAATAAATCAAATTCACTCCTTAGGATCATCAATTTTTAGAGGCTAAGCGCCTTTAGGTAAAAATAAATGAGCAATAATTGAGAACTCACCCATTTTGATCCACTATGATACTTGTCGGGATCATCGTTGATGTACACAATACTCCTTTTTCTTCGAATGAAATAATTAGTTTCTCTTTTAAATCTTTCAAAATAATAATTAACAAAAGAAACCTCATCCAGAGCACTATTACTCATTTGGAAGTGGGTCGTTGGAGTATATTCATGTGCCTCTACCCCAATAGCCCTTGTTGTTTCATCACTCCCATCCACGTGCTGTGATTCATACCTGTCAGACGCATCAGCTGTAACCCTAGTGGTTTGACCCATAATTTCAACAAAAATATGTCCTTCACAATGAGTTTTAGTCATCTCAGAAGCAACCGCAATACAACACCATGGGAGAGTCCGACCCGAACCCTTATCCTCTGGAAGCGTGTATACATATCTAAATTATTCTTATATATAATTACATGTTATTATGAAATTTAATAAATGAGTAATCGAATTAAATGAATTCTTATTATAATATATAAACAATTATAATTAATAATAAAATTTATAGAATTATTAATTATATACAACCACTAAAAATTAATTCTAAATATTTTAAAAAGTATAAATCAAATGTTAAAATAAAAATTACAAAGCACAACCAAAAAATCACTAAAAATATAATTGTTTGTGTGTGACAAGAATGTTCAAAATGGTTGTTTCAAATATGTATTAAAAATGACTCTAACAAGTCACATATGTATATGTTTTAAAAAATGTGAATGTAAATATCAAAATTGTTGCAATTTATTGAAATGCATGTTTTTTTCATGAAATTACATGAAAAAATATTAAAAAATGATTTGAAAAATTGTGATATTTTTTACTAATTAGTGACCAAACACACATCCAACTTCAACCCAACTAATATAATTTGATGCATATCACAAAACCATCATGAATCAAAAAACATTATCATGACATATCCCTCAGGGTCACATGAATCTCATATCCAAATCTCACTCTCTCAAAGATTTTCAGAAACACATCTCACATAATATCAAGGATTGATCATACCTAACTGATCACTAAGCTCACCATCAAAAGTTAATTTTAAATCATATTATTTCACCTATCATTTAGATATTATAAAAATTGTTTTATTGTTCTCATGGAAGGGAATATATCATAAATTCACTATCACAATAATACATAGTTTCCATAATTCTCTATAGAATTATCATCCACAAGTAGGAATACACCCTCAATGCCACCCCACTATACAAATTTACCCAATACAATATGAGTCACAACCCACCAATCATTGAATCACACAAATAATAAATAACTACCTATACCATTAAGCACATTGATCACCTCTAGCATGAATCACCAACCTTGGTTTCCATTCCATATGTACCTAAGGCACCCATCATGAAAAAATAAAAACATGATGACAAATCATTCGTGTGTCATTTCCATCACGTGAAACATCTACCCATGATTACCTCACTAAGACATAAACATGACTGGGCTCACTCCTCTCACTCAGGTTACCCTCATACATCACAACTCTTCCTGAGAAATAATTGGCAGGGTGCCTGTTATTCAAGTAAAGTACTATAGTCACCCATATACAGAGTCATATCTCACCATTGAAATATCCTCCAACATACTCTATAGATCATACTCCACATAGGTCACATCTCATATAACTGCTTCCTAACTCCAGGTAAAATCCAGGAAACTCAAAGTCCATCACCCCTTCCTAGGGATCCCATCAATACCAAGTGTCCATATACCCACACCAACTACCCATTTTAGGTTTCCAATCCTCATTGGGTACCCATGAACCTAACTACCTCCTCAAAGATTGATTTCAAATCCATGTGCATATCAATGGAATAACTGTACAATGATTTATATCGATAAAATCATAAAAATCTAGTTTAGTTAAGTAGAACACCAAAAATATGTTATTTAAGAAAATTACAAATAATTTATTAATGATACCTTAAATAACCAAACCTCTTTTATTTTTAGAATAGTTATCATAATCACACATAGTCATGGACATGTCAAGTGAAACTACCTTGTGAATATGATGCATGAACGTAAACCTCTTGTCAACTTAGGCCAAGATAAAAAAACAATAAATCTTAATATAAAACATAATTATTTTAAAATCCCCAAACTATAACATAATAAACCAATAACAACAATCCTAACTCTCTAGATTCTTGGACATTATCTCATATAGGTTCTTTCCATACATAAAAATAGCATCCATCCCAAGTTATTACCATTATTATATTTGTATACCATATCCCAAGTTGTTAGGAAAATAAAATAAAGCTTTGATTCTACTTAAATTCTAGCCAACCCAAACAACTCCAAGTTATAGAGCACTACATGGTCTCAAGCTTGCCTCCCCATATGCTATACGTTTCCTACTAGTAGCGAAGTTCTGATGAACCATGCAAGGAGACTACACCCTTTAGTATAATCACAAAATAACATAAAAATTATAGAAAAATTACAAAAAAATAACTCTATATAGTATAATATAGAATTTCTTCATAAAAAACCATTATAATAACAAAATTATTCAATTAAAAACTTGTACATATATGTCACACAATAAAAAATCTTATTAATATTACCCAACCAGTTGATCATAATCTATACAAGATAAATAAAAATAAAAGACATAGAGCCCCAATAGTTTTCCTTGACCTCACCTTGGACCTGTCTACAAATCCAGATAAGTTATTCTAGCTTCTTCAACTATACTAGGGATATATCACAATCCAAAATTCCTGTCAAAATATCTACATGCACACCAAAGTGCTCAGGTAGAGTTTGAGAAAAAAACTATGTAGGCTACTATCAACAATGTCCCCAATAAAAACTAGTATATATATATATAAATTAATGTACCATTTATACATTTAAACTTATTAATAACCATTCATACATTGATTTTCAATTTATTATAAATAAAAAAATCATTTGATAATAAAAAAGATATTTTTTCAGAAAAATATTTTTATGTGTGTAATGTATTTTTATCTTAATAAATTAAATTAGTAAATATTTATAAATTGTTTTTATGTAATTTATTGATAATTTAATTAATATAAAAAATTAATAATCATTTAATGGTTTTTACTAGTAAAATAATGATAATACATTCATGTTATGCTTCAAAAATAAATTTTTTTTTTCTAAAAATGGTTTTACGCGTTTTATGAACGGATATTAAAACTGATTTTTTCTAAAATTTAAAAATTTTAACTGATAAAATTAGCTTCATTATTTTATTGAAAACTTGAAAATTATATTAGGTTTATTTTTTGGGTTTTTTCTAAAAAGGTTTATTTTTTGTGAATAATGAAAAATAATGATTTTAAAAATATTGTAACTTTTATGAAATTGTTATGATACAATATTGAATCAAAAATATATAAAACCACATTATCAATAAAATATGTATTTATGGATTAAAATAATTTATTTCAAATTATTATTTTGAATTTTTAATCCCATGATTTACTTTATGGAACCTAAGTTATATTTTAATCTAATAAAATATATTCTTGTCTCTTTGCATTTAATTGAGTGGTTGGAAGGTTCAATTCAGTTTTGTTTTGATATAAATGTATAATAACCATCAGTTTTCAATAATAAACCCAAAAAATTCTTTGTAATCAATATTATACATCATTTTGATGAAAAATCATTTTATGCATAAAAATTCATTTTCTTAAAAACCATTCTTTATTTCATTACACATAATTATATTAAAATGAGTTTTTACCACTTATGAAAATTGAATAATAGAAAATTTATTCCATATTTATAATTAAAAGGTTCAAATTTTATAATGATTTTATTTTTTTATTCATAATTAATAGTTACCATGGTAAAAGTTTGTCATCATGGTAAAGGTTAAAAAGGTTAACGAGGGGGCTAAACTAAGAGACAAGGCTTAAAATATCTTTCAAAATTTTATAAATTTTATTTTATGAGTTTATTTAAAACCAAAATTATATTATGTTCTAAATTTTACTAAATTGGAGCAATCTTTCCTAAGAAATACATTTATTATATTTAAATTTTCTTAATATTTACAAGGGTTACACTACTCTCACTTATAAAAGCACACCTACTCTCCTCACTTATCCACACACTTTTATCACCCTAGATTGAAAAATATATAGAACCCAAAACTCTCATACCCCTATCCTAAATGTATTTTTATCACTAAAAGACCAATCCTAGAAGGATTATAGTGTAATCTAAAGGAAGATGTCCAAGGAGGAGGTATAAGTCTTAAAAAATTATTTCAATTTTGTTTATTATTTTACATCCTTAAAATATATTATAACAATCCAAATATAATTAAATAAACATATTTACTAAACTTAAATATTATTATTTTTATGTAACAATTATTTTCTACTTCTTTTCCATCTAATGGAAAATGAAAATGTTACTCATGCATACGTGTGGAATACAATGTTCGCGAAGGAATGTGATTCGTTTTTCATCACTACCTCACACAAATAGATATAAATATAGATTTAATGGATATATATGATTTTTCTTAATTAATTATGATTTATTAAATATAAAATATTTTATACCTTCTTACCCTCTTATCCGCTCGAAAATGGAAAACATCGCTTGTGTGTACGGGTGAACTATCATCTCCACAAAGTGATGTAATTAGTTTTTTCATCACAAAATAAAATGGATAATCATAAGGATGATTTAATGAATAAATATTATATTTATAATAAAAGTATTATTTTTTAGATTTAATCCTTTTTATTCTATTTTTACTTTTAATCTATTGGAAAAATTAAAACATCGCTCATGCATACGAGTGAACTACCGCCTCCATGAATGACACATATGATTTTTCATTAACACATTAAATGGATAGTTTTAAAAGTATATTTTACGTAAAAATATGGTAATTATAATATTTTTAATATTTTTTAGATGATGGATCTATTATCCCTTCAACCATGGTCAACACACCGAAGATATTTTTGGTCGAATGACCTCAAAATATTCGATGTTTACTTTAATAATTTAAGAACTAGATAGAACATCATAATAAATGAAATAAAAGGTGTAATAATAATTGAATTAGAAAAAAATGATTATAAAAAATTACATAATTAATATAATTTTATTAATTACAGAACATACGAAGTAGGACGAGACTCGAGGTAAGGGTTTTTATTTTAAATTTTGTTTTAAAGTTTTCCTTCCAACTATTATTCCTCTATATCCATATTATTAAAAATGATTCTATAATTTTATTATCTATATTTCAATTATTTTTAAAACCATTTTTGAAAATATTTTACTTTTTTTACAATAGTTTTAAAAGGAATCTTTTTTAATTTATTCACATGGGTATCTTTTAACTCTTTTTAAAAAAGTAAAAAAGAATATAATTTTATGCTTTACCACATTACTATCTTTTCCTACTATCATAGTTGTTATTTTTTATCAATATTACTCTAAAATTTTCATGGATTTTTAGAAAATATTATATTACTATTGTTATGGTATTTTTTAAGAGTGCTCAAAATAAAAGGATATTTATTCTTATCTTTAAGTAAAAATAGATTTTTTTTACTTATTAGTTCAAATGAGTTTTTCAAGGGTTTTATAATGAAAAAGTGAAATATTATAAATGTTTTTTTTCTATATATAGTATGTGTTAATTATATATGATTATGGGAGATCCCAAGATATATATCTTGAATGTATTGTGTAATGATTTCATCTTCAAAGAAAAAATGTTAGAGATAACTGATTAGGTTACGCTTATTGAAAGGGTTATATGAAATAGTTTAACAAAAGTTTTAATATGATTCCTCAAGATGAATTAATGGTTCATCTATGATTTATATGGGTTTAAAAGTTTTTATTTTATAAAATTTTGATTTTATTATTTTATTATGATTTATTTTATATTCTCTATGTTTATTTGAAAGAAGGTAATAATTTTAATGGGTTTCCATGATTTTTACTGGACTAATAGGTTTACATTATTTTTATATCACTCCTTATTATTTATTTATTATAACATGTTTTAAATTTTTTTTCATAGGATATAAAGATGTGTAGGATCTATAGAAAGGTTAATATTTTCTATTTGACGACTCTTCTTAAAAGAAGGAAACGTCTCTTGAATGAAACATGAGTGTAAATTTTAGAATTTTTTTGTATTTAAAAAAGTACACTATGTGAAAATGTATACTTTATTACATTATGGATTTATTAATTCTCTAAAACTCTATACCAAAAATATAATGGTAATGTAAGAATTTGAAATCATTGTAATCAAACTCATAATTATGGGTTGTTTAAGTTATAGAGTGTTATAGTTGGCATCAAAGTAAATTTTAGATAACTTTAGAGGTTATGAAGTAATAAAATAATGATAATTTGTTAGTTTTAGATACAATATTTTATTTATAAGTATAAGGGTTATCATAATTTACAATTTTTATATAACCTTAAAGTTTTATATATTATATAGAATTATGTTTCTTTTTTGGAGATTTTAGGCTAAATCAAAGGAGTTAAACATAAGGTCACATAGTTAAGGAAATATTAGAATTTATTTTATTCCTAAAATGGTTTATTATAATCTTATATATTCACACTAACCATTTTTGGTTTTATAAAATAGTTCAAACTAGTAGGAACCAAGATAAAAATCGATTTGGAGGATGTATGGTGGTTGTATGAATGAGAAAACAAAAAAGATAGGAGCTGGGGTAAAAAATATTATGGTTATGGATAAATATCTATTACGAGTTATGATTAACAAACTTAACCTAGGTGATTTCACTAATGCATCAAATAATAGAAAAATGGAGTTTCATGGAAGTTCAGGTGATATATATCATAAAGGTAAAAAGATTAAAATTCTTACATGTCAATAATGTTGGAATAAGCACATAAGGAAATATAACAAAGGAATATAAAAATGTTTCTTATATGGTAAATGAGGGAATAGTGAAATAAACTACCAAAGAAAAATGAAGAGTTTAGTTAACCCAATGAAGGGGAATACAGTTCTTCCTATGGTATAAATAAAAATTCTATGTTTTAAATATGGGGATTATGGAAATTATGAAAGTAGATTCTAAATGAGGAAAAATCATGAAAGGGATTTTCAAGATCATATGAATAAAGTTTTAGAAAATTCATATGATATTATAACTAAAGATAAATAAACAACAAAAAACATATAAGAGGTATACATTATTTTAATAGTTTTTTTCATGTTTAAAGTAGAAAACATGATTATATCTATATTGATGAATCTTAGGACATGATTAATATTTTTTTATTATAGGATCAAATTATTAAGGAATAATCTGACAAATGATGATTAAAGGTTTATAGTGGTAGTTGAATGATTGGAATTCCTACATACATGGTTTCAAGAATTATAATGTAGTTGTATTTTATTTAAGTATTGGTAATATTAAAATATTAACATATGTTCAAAGGTATAAATAACGTTTTGTAGTCTTATGTGATTGTGTTCAAAAGTGATTAATGATATTTTGGTTGGTTGTTTTTGGGTTTTAGAAACAATACATGATTGAAGTATAAAAATTAATATGGATTAATATGATATTTGATGTAGATGTAATTATTGTTAATTGTGATAAAGGGTTATTATATTTTTGGGAACATATGTTGTATTGTATATATAACCTGGAGATTAGAAAAGTAATCTTGTGATTATGAGGTTAAATTTATTCAGTAATAATTATACTATATTTTTTGAGACATTATAAGAATCAAGATAAATGATATTTTTTCTAGTATGAGATTTTTTGCGAAAGTGGTTTATATTAATTGATGAATACATATTGAGTTAACTTTTGGAAGTTTATATAATTCTTATTAAATATTTGTGTTGATTTAGGTTATTTATGGAAAATATTGGAATGCTTTTTAGAATATATGAAAAGGCTATATACATTTTTTATGAGACTTTATGAGTAATTTATTTTGTTTGGAGATAAATTTTATGTTAATTTTGGAAGAATATGTGATCAAATAATTCTAGTCTTCAAGTTTCAAATTTGGCTTGGAATATTTTGAATAGATTTAGGGTTATTTATTTATGGAATGATTAAAGTTGAACTTTGGGATTTATTTTTGAGGTTTTGGAGATTAATGTATTATTTTCTTCATATAAAAGTTTATTCATATTGGATATTACCTTAACTTATACTAACCATTTATGGTTTTATTTAATGGATAAAAATTAGAGGAATAAACTGTCATCCATTTGGGGATATTATGATCTATTAAAAGTTAATTTTAGTGTTTCAGGAATAAGAAATTCATCATGATTATTCATCATTTTGAATATGAGATAAACCCAAGGTGGAAATATACTCAAAATACAATTGAAGGATTAAATTGAACTTATGGAATGGAAAGAAATCAAGTAAGTATATTTTCTCATATTCTCCATCACTATTGTAAAATAATTTACAAACCCAAGAAAGATAAAGATAAATCTATCAAGCCTTATAGCTTTACTATCAAGTTATACTTTTGGAAAACTACTCACTAGTATGTGTCCTATAATGATACATACATGCTTTTAGAAATATTTAATCCACAAATACTAATTTTCCTAGTAGTGACTTAGAAATTAATTATCATGATAAAATATTCTTATGATTTTATTACTTTTTCCCGATTCACTACTTTTGGTAAGATAAAAAAATTTCAAGGATGTAATTTATCTGAGTGGGGAGAATGTAACACCCCAAGATTTCAAAATGTATATTCTTTTAAATTATATCATGCTTAATTTCTTATATTACACATAAAAATAAAATAAATTTAATTATTTTTAATTACAAATTAAATGAGAGAGATTACAAGAGGTATAAATGAAACATAATTTACAAAATAAATAATTTTGTTAAATTAAAATGGTTATATTTCACATAGGAAAATATGATTCATTATAGAGAAACTATTTTTAACTGTTTTAATAAATTATATATTTTTATTAAATATAATAATTTTAAGGAAATATATAAATTTACTGATAAAAATTAAATTAATAATTAGTAAAATAAATTAATAACATCCATGTAATTATTAAGTAATTATAAGGAATACTAATATAATAATTCTTTTCCAAATAGAAAATTTATGTTTATAAATATTATTTTTATTATATTTTATATGTTTTATTTTAAAGATATATTTCTTTTATTTGGAGTATCAAATTTATTAAAAATATTATTTTTTATACATGTAAACTAATAATAATAATTCATAAATTGATTATAATGTTTTTATAAATGAAGATAAAATCATTTGATGGGAAAATGAGATATTTTTTTTCTTCAGAAAACTGTTTTAAGTGTGAAATATATTTTCATCTTAATATGTTAAATTAATAATTATTGATAATTAATTTTATTTAATTATTAATAAAATATTAAATCAAATAAATTATCAATATTAGATTGGTTATTACCAGGTAAATAATGAGAATAAATTAATTTTATACTTCTAAAATACATTTTTTTAAAATGGTTTTCATGCATTTTGTTCATGAATATTAAAATTAATTTATTCCACATTTATAAATTTTATTTTATAAAATTAAATTAACTTTTAATTCATCATGTCTAAATTAGAATAAAGTTATTTCTTGGATTTTCCTAAAAAGGTTGATTTTTGAGTTAAGAGTGATAACTACTGATTTTACAAATAACTTAGCTTTTATAACATCATTATGATATAAGTACGACTTAAAAAATATATAAAACCTTTTTCTGTAAAAAATATATATTTAATGAGTAAAATGGATAATTTAAAGTATTATGTTGCATTTAGAAGCCCATAATTTAATTTTTGAAACCTAAGTTATATTTGAATATAATAAAAAACTATTTTGGTTCTTTGCATTCAATTGAGTGGTTAGAAGGTGAAATTAGGTTTTTTATTGATCTAAATACATAATTACCTTATTTTTTTATTATTAAGCAAAAAAAATTATTTTAATCAATAATATACATAATTTTGATGAAAAAACATTTTTATACTTAAAAATACATTTTTCTAAAAACTGTTTTTCATTGTGTTATGAATAATTATATTACAAGAGTTTTTTACCTATTATAGAAATTTAATTTTAGAAAATGGATTCCATATTTGTAAAAATAATTTTTAAATTTTATAATGAGTTAAGTTTATTTTTTAGTCATAATTAATAGTTACCATGGTAAAATTTTATTACCATACTAAATTTTCGAATAATTAACAAGGGGTTAAACTAAAGGATATGGATTAAAATATTTAAAACTTATTTAAATTTGTTTGGATGAGTTAATTTTACCCTTAATTTATCATATATTTTAAATTTTACTAAATTAATGCATCTTTACTTTAGAAATACATTTATGATATTTAAAATTTCTTAATATTTACAAGGGTGACAACCCTCTCACTTATAAAAGGGAACCTCCTATACTTACTTATTGACACACTTTTCACAACCTATATGGACCAATATCTACCAAAATTACACCCAAATATCTTTTCAATTTCCTAGAGGTCCTAGTCTCACCAAAATACCAATCCTTGAAGGCCTAAGGTGTAAGCCAAAGGAAGATATCCATGGATGTGGTATAAGTATTAATCAAATTATTTTAAGTTTATTTCTTTTTATAACTCCTTAAAATATATTCTAACTATACTAATATAATGAAATATTTATATTTAATATAATAAAATTTTATTATGTTTATGGTTCAACTATTTTCTATAACCTTTACATAAAATAGTAAATAAAAACGTCGATTGTGCGTATGTGTAAAATACCACCTCTATCAAGTGATGCATTTCATTTTTAATAACCACCTCACACATATGGTTATAAAATTGATTCAATGTATATAAATTATTTTTATGGAATAATTATGATTTTTTAAAGAAAAAATATTTTCTACCTTCTTACCCTCTTATCGTGGTCTGACATCTCTAAGCCATGAACCTAGTCATCTAACCCCATGGGTCTCCTATAATACCTTGGTTTCCTTCAAAAAACATCATAGGCTATTACCCATCAGGTCACTTATCTGACTAATGACAATACCCATATTCCAAAACATGTTTTTTCAGTGTTTTTTATCCTCACTCTCACACACCCTGTGAAATTTTCTATGAGGTCACCTATCTTGACCACTACTTCAGGAAAAACATGCTTAACTGTGTAGTTTTAATAAGGTAGGCTCCCAAAAATAACGGTGCATCTTATTGAGATGTGTAGTAACATTTAGTCTTTTAAGAATCATTTTTCTAGATGTGTTACACTACCCACCCCATTAAAACACAAAGTCCTAATAATGGACCCTAAAAATCAAACCATGTAAGTCTCTAGGAAATTTAGGCTGGGTATTGGCTCTGATACCATTTTTCATGACCCGACCTCTTCAGTCCATGAACCTGGTCATCAGACCCTATGGGTCTCCTGTAATACCTTGGTTTCCTTCCCAGCAGACCATATTCTGTTAACCACTGGGTCACTTATCTAAATAATGGCTATCCCCAGAGGCCTATACGTGTTCTTTAAGTTTTTTTTACTCACTCACACATATCATGAGAAACTTCTCAGGATATCACCCATCCTGACCAATACTCAGGACCAAGAATGCTTAATTATGGAGTTATAATCAAGTAGGATACCGAAAAGAAAGGTTCACCTTATTCATATTTTTATTAAAATTTATTCCTTTAAATATCACTTTTCCAGGGGTGTTACACCTCTAATCTATTTGAAAATGGAAAGCCTCACTCATGTGTACGTGCAGAGTATCATCTCCATAAAGCGATATAATTCATTTTTCATCATTGCCTCAAATGGATGGTTATAAGGATGGATTTAAGGAATAAATATGATATTTATAATATTATTATGATTATATAATGGTAAAAATTTATCTTATTTATCTATTTTCATTCATTGGAAAAATGAAAATGTCGCTCATGCATACGATAGGACCACCACATCTATGAACTATGTATCTTATTTTTCATTAACACATTATATGGGTGGATTTAAAAGTATATTAATGTAAAAAAATTATAATTACATCAGTTTTAATTTTATATAGATTATTTAACTATAACCCCTTTGATGATGGTCAACACATCGATGCTTTTTTCAGCCAAACGAGCTCAAAACGTCTAATTTCAACTTAACTGATTTTGTAACTAAATAACACATAGTAATAAATGAAATAAAAGGAATAATAATATGAGAATGAGCATGAAATGTTTTCTAAATTATGTAAATAATTAATATAATTTTACCATTTAGGAATTAGAGAACGTATAAAGAAAGACGAGACTCAAGGAAATAGTGTTTTTAAAAACCTTGTTTTAAAGCTTTCCTTCCAACTATTTTATCTCTATGTCAATGTTCTTAAAAATAATTAAATAATGTTATTATCTGTACTTAGATGATTGTTTAAATTAATTTTCAACTATCTTTGAAATTTTTTATAGTGGTTTAAAAATAAATTTTTAACATTTTCTATATGAGTCACTTTTGACTCTTTTTACTAAGAATGTTTTTAACATTAACTATATGAATTCCTTTTCCCAAAATATTATAATTATTAATTATCAATCTTAATCTACAAGTTTAAATTATTTTTCAAAGAAGATATTTTTTTCATCCTTTTGGGAATTTTTTGTTTCCAAGAGTTCTCAACATATAAGGATGTTTGTATTTATTTTAATGTGAAAATGGAAAATGTTTTTATTAATGGGTAAAAATGAGTTTTTCAAGGGTTTTCTGAATAAAATGTTAAATATTATAAATTTTTAGTTCATGATACAATACATGGGAATTATAAACAATGAAAGATGATCCAATAATATAGATCTATAATGCCTTGGGTAATGAATTAGTCTTTGAAGACAAAATATTGAGGATAACAAATTCAGTTACTACTATTGAAAGGGTTATATGATAGATTTTAACATGGGTTTGAATATGATGCCTAAATATGACTTCATGTTTTTTATATTATTTTTATATGGTTTAAAGGTTTTATTTAAGTAAATTTTTATTTTCTTATATGATTATGGTTTATTTTATTTGATCAAATTTTATTACAGAAACAGTAAAAACATTTTTTGGGTTTTTATGATTTTCACTAGAATAATGAGTTTTGTTAATTTTTATATCACTTATTGAAAATTTTGTACTCTTACACATTTTAAAATGTTTTTCATAGGATCTAAGGTTGTTTATATAAATATAGAAATGTTAATATTTCCACAATGGCGTGTCTTCTTAAAAGAATGAAATACATCATTAATAAAATAAGGATGTAAATTTATGAACCTCTTTTTGTGGAAAAAATGTACACTATGACGAAATATTCACCTTTTTATCTTATGGTTTTCCTAATCCTCTAAAATTATAAACATAAAAGATCAAGGGAATTTAATAATGTGAACTACTTATTGTTAAACTCATAATTATTAGTGGTTTAAGTAATTGGGTGTCATAAATACTCATTATCATGATCACCCCTGAATATCATACCATCAATGGTAACTAAATAAATAATAAGAAACATCATACATTCCAGCGGGGTCGTCAGGAAATAAGGAGGGTTGTAGTGACAATGTTACGGGATGAAGAGTCATTAGATCTTGTGACGGTGTGTAGCAGGGCAATGAGGAGGGTTGCGGCGGTGACATTCTGAGATGAGGAGTCATCAGATCCAACGATGGCATGCAGTAGGGTGGTGATAACTGGTGGCGTTTTGGGTGATGGTGGTGGCACGCAGGCCAGCGGCTGATGGAACAGTGATGGGACAGGCGACCAGAAATGGGGTAGTGCTGTGAAAAAAAAACAAATGAAAATTGATGAATTAAAAAAAATTAGGCATGTGGGCCATGTATTGGGTTTCATGCCACTGGTCTTATGAGCCAATATATATAGTAATAAAGTGGATAGTTGGGTGGGTTATCCCTTGGGGGAGATGACATACCTTTCAGGCTTGTGTCGATGTGTGTGTGTTTGATGTATTTTTACCCTCAAATAACCATATATATAAGGAAATATATAGAATAAATAAAATAAAATATTTACATTGGTTATATTTCTATTAATTGTACGGTCTTTGGTTATATGTTCATTGGTTATATAGTCGTTGGATAAATGGTATTTGGGTATACATGTATCAAATTAAAATTTTGAAGATTTTATATTAGTGTTGTAGAAGTTTCAAATTTAATGTAAATATTATATTTAGTATTTTATTAAAATATAAATAATAACTATAATAATAATTAAAATAATATTTATTTGAATAAAATAAAAATATATTAATTTATTTGTTACAATATTTTTTATTTTAGATAAATTGTTTTTAATAAATTTATTACTTTTAAATTTTTTTTAATTAAATTAATTTATAAAATTCAAATAATTATTTTAATATAAATGGTTTTTAGAATTAATTGAATGGTTAATAGATAAATAATTATAAATAAAATCATTTTATGATAAAAAAAATAGTTTTAAAGATTTGTTTTTCTATATGTTATATATTTATTTCTTAATAAATTGAATGGGCCACTATTAAATAATTATTTTAATGGAATTTATTGTTTACATATAGGAAAAAATAAATTGACATTCATATAATGATTATAACTTTATAATAAATAAAAATAAATTCATATAATGTATAAAAAGATTTATTTCGAAAAAAATATGTTTTAAATTATGAATTTTATTTTAAAATTTATTCATAACACTTTTAGAAATAAAATCAATTAAAATTGATATCATATTTCAAATCTTTATATTAGAATTAGGTAATAAGGATAATATTATTTTTTGGGAAAAAATAAAATAAAAAATCAAGTAAAAGCGTGTCATCATGGTAAAGGGTAAAATGAGAATTAATGCCATAAAATACCCTCTAAAATGTTGTTCAAATTATATTTATGTGGTATTTATTGACTCATATCCATTTTTTCACCTATATTCACTTTCTTATTAAAATTACATTCCATACGCATTAAGAATTGAATATTTGTGAATATACCACTCATAATCACTTATAAAAGGAACTCTCCTCAACCCACCTCAAACCACTTCTTTATTTTAGTTTCATCTCTAATATATATGAGAAATATATCCCTAAAAATCCCCTCTAACATTTATAATCCCTTGATCTCAAGAATTATCCCTAAACCCTTCAAAACCAAATATGGTTTCCAAAGGTGGTCATGTTCCAATATAATAAGCAACTATATCATTTTTATATTTTTTATCTTATTCATACAACTATTCTTAAATCACCTTTAAAAATTTATTAAAATGTTATTTACATCATTATTATTCTATAAAAACTATATTACACTTATAAATTAACATATTCTTTCTCATTCATTCATTATAAGATGTTCTTATTTGGGTTGGTTTTACCACCTAAATGATGCTATTACATTTTCCCCATTAATGATTAATAAATTGTAAATACTGGTAATATGTGGTAATAATTATGAATTTAATATGTATTTATAATTCTTTAATGATAATAGTTTTTTTAAATTTCTTTATTGGTAATATTTATATCTATATTCTTTAATAAAATCAATTATTTTTATTGATTGAATATCTTAGAAAATAGATATTTCTAACCATCTCCACAATATCTATGAAATAATAAAATGAATCTATAACTATATCAAAAAAATATATCATCTCTATAAAAATTATTGAGGTGATGAACACATGATCAAGAAGTAAGGATCAACACCACTATACATAAGAAAGAGTGAGATAAATGTAAGAATTGATACTCAATGGTTAATTGTGAATATAAATGAATAATAAATGGGTAATAATAAAATATAAATTAATTGTATTAATTAAAATAAGTACAAATAAGGCTTTTATATAGATTAAAAGTAAACCTAATTTCATTATATCTAAAGTTAGAGAGCGTCTGTGCAAGTGGGAATCTGAGGTAAGGGGTTTTCATCTCAATTTCATTTCTTTGAGACATGCTAATTTTTAGGTACCAATTTTTTTTATAGTTTATATACCACCAGCATATATATTATTAATCATGATTTATATTTTTTAATGTAATTTGAAATTCTATTCTCTCATTCCTTAGCTTTTGTCCATACATTACCAAATCCATAAGCTTTTTTCTCGATTCAATCTTCTTTCCTTGATTTATAATTATTCTTCTTTATTATATCCCTCTAAGTTTGATATATTCTTATAGTTATCTATCTAATATTATATTTTTATATTTTACTCTGTGGATATTTTAATTTCATATCAAATCAACTTCTTTACTTGATTTCTTCCTTCGTAAAAATATGATGTGTTTAAGAATAATTCCTATAATCTATATAGGTTATTTTTATTTCATGTCCATTATCTTTCTTAACAAAAATGTTTTATTTTACTATTTTGAAAGTTAAATATCTAATATATTATATAACCCTCATATTTTTCCATTAATAATATCTAAAAAGTAGTTTTTTATCTCTTCCATCAATGTGGGTTATTTTAAAACTTCTAAAAATTATTAAAAAGTACTTCTTTCCACTTCCATTACAATTTATATATTTCACTCCACATTTATTCTAATTTACCTTGATTTCTTTTCAAGGTTCCATTTTTCAAATGTTTATTATTAATTTTTTAAATATCTTTTTTTCACATTGAAAATGATTTTGAAAGTGACTTATATACTTTATTTCATGAAAACATTTCCAAAAAATAAAAATATCTTTTTAGGATTCCTCTTATATTTTTCTATATATCTCTAAAAGTTCCATCACAAATGCAATTATGTTTCATTTATCTATCTCTAAATTCTCATATGATATGTTTATGTTGGGTGATAAAATTTTGGGAATCATTTGATCTAATTATTTATTACTCTATGTGATTCCTTATCAAAATGTTTTATAGACCATTTTATTTTCATGGGATAATCAAGATATGATGTATGATTTTTTTATGGAACACATATGTATGGTTTATCATTATATGGTGGAGGGGTTTGTAATTATACATCCCTCCAATTCATTGGGTAAATCATTATATCTCATGAGAAAATTATGTTATGCATGGACATGATGTGTGTAGCTATGTCTGCCACTTTATCATGAGATAATCATGTTATTCATGGTCATGAAGTGTTTATCTATGTTCACCACGTTATGTATGGAAATAATTTGGCTAGTTATGTTTAACATTTTATGCATGTATTTGATATGGTTAGTTAGGTAAAAAAAATTATATATGGACATGATATTGTTTGCTATGTTCATAATATTATGATTTTTTATGTTAATTTTTATTCTATATTCCTAAGTTATTTCCTTTTTACTCATGATTATTTCCTTATACATAACATCCATTTTCTGTGGTATATGTTATGCTTTCATGATGGCCATTTTAGTTTTATACTTTCATATTCCATGATCTATAATCATTCTATCATAATTTATTATTATGTTTTATGGTTATATGATTTTATTCCTTTAATAATTCTATTTTCATATTCCTCCCATGTTTATGATCTAATGATATGTTCTCTCTAACTCATTTATATAATTTTCATTTATCTAGAATTTGAGTTCACTATTTTCTTATGTTTATACTTCCCCATGAACTTATATATAGGAATATGTATAGAAATATATCATGTGTATAGAATTTTGCAGAAGATATTGAGTAATTAATGTGTAATAAGATAGTTATTTAGATAATCTCTAAAATTGATAAACTGTTGGGCACTATAAATGTATTTTAATTTTGATATGACATGTATAATGATGGGAAATAATATAAAATATATGTATTGCATGCTTGGGTAAAGTAAAAATGTCCAGTTACTCCCTTGATTAATGTGTCATCAACAAGGTGTGAGTCCTATGTATATTGGATTGGTTTAGGTACTCCCTTGATTATAAATTGAATGATAAATTTTGGGTTCCCTATATGATAAACGGAGTTGGGTACTACCCCCCTGAGACATGGCATATGTCTTTTGTGAAGGCATTGGGTGTACCAGAAGTGCTTGATGGGGCATGACTTACTCATATTTTATTGTAATTGATGATTAATTTGACATTTTCATGAAGATAAATGTTGTGATTAATAGGATTCAATCAAAGATTAATTGACAATCAAATGATGGAACCAAGATGCTGGATCATCGTATATTATTTATATTTAATTTAAAAAATTATGGAATTACCTTGTGATGAATTATTTCTTCATTAATGGATGTGAAATCATCTATAAGTTTTATCATTATCATGTTATATGAATAAAGAGTAGATTCCCACAAGAAATGATCCACACATGTTCTAAAAATCTCCAAACATCACTGTAGTAATCTCCAGGTGTTAGCATAGTAGATCCCGATGCTTGCATCGTTCACCTTTGATTTCCTAGAGAATATCTTCAAGGAAGGGTTCACTTTGATCTCTCTAGACTTTAGAGTAATGGTTGAGGAGGATTTCATGACCCCCCACCCCCAGGGCATGTGCTGTGACTACCGCAAGCCCGCCTATCATAGGCCAGGGGCTGACGACTAGCACCGAGTAGGAATATCCGATAAGTGGGAGGCATTTTCCCAAGTACCAATACACACACACTCGTCCCCAAGAAAAAGTGCTGAAATTGAAAACACTGAGCAGACATGCATGTATAATACTAAGAAAACCCACACATAGTAAACAAAACAAATTGAAAGTAAAGGGAGATAATATACAATCCCAAAAAATAAATAGTACAAGCTCCTAGAATCAATCTGCCAAAAACCCTACATGAAGGGTAGGTACAGAAGATATCAGAAGTGGATAAAGTACACCTTGACTATCGGGAATCTCTCTATGTACCACTTGTGTAGATCCCACAAAGGCTCCTATAAAATCAATCAGTCATCTACACAATACACGACATGTGGGGGTGAAGCCCGTGTAAGGGTGAGTAAAACAATATTCAGTAGGGACCCCAAAACAAAAAGGTATACTGCAAAGTAATACACAAAGGCATACTACCAAAGAGGTACATGAAGTGTAGCCTCTAAGAAGTACAGTCAAGAGAGTCATTAGAGTCAACTCACACTAGGTACATGTCTATAACATGGATATACTTTAGAAAGTCTAGGCACATTCAAATATGATGAGACTTACAGTCTCTTCAGGAGACTCACTCCACATCTTCACAAGAGACCTACTCCACATCATTGCATGAGACCTAATCTGCATCTTTGCAGGAGATATAATCCACGTATTTAGAGGATACTTACTCCACATATTCACCAGAGACATACTCTGTGTCTTTTCAGGAGGCCTACTCTGCATCTTCATAGGGGACATATTCTGCGTCTTCACAGGAGACCTACTCCACATCTTCACCAAAGACTTAATCCAAGTGTGTCACAGTTAACCGGAGACTTTCTCTGGCCTTTATATAGAGTTTTTAGGGAATTAAAAGGTTATGTGTTAACCTTGAATTCTTATTTAATTATGGAGAAAAGAAAACACGTCATCATGTTGCTACATTGAAGCATTGCCACACCGTTTCAATTAAAAAATGAAACAAGCTGACTCGTCAGAGCGTCACTGCGAAATGTTTAATAAATAAAACAAACTTCTTTAACTTTATTTTATTCTTATTTAAAAAATCCAAAAATAAGATTTTTTAGTTGACCCGCACTGGTCATTGTTAGGCCCCACATAAAGAAAACTCTACATTACAAACTCAAAGGTGGTATCATATTTTCAATCTGAGTCACTATTCACATCTATTAAGATTTTAAAATAAAATAATTTTATTTAATTATTTTATTTACGGTTACATCCTTTTTAGGTTTTCTCATTGGAGACCCACGCTGACTAAAGTTAAGTCTCACCTAGGGTAAAACTGCTATCCTAAATGCGACAGTGCCCTCATATTTTTGATATGGGAACCTATTTATAACATAACTCAATTTTCCGAAAAACTGCGCACACACGCTATTTTAATAACTCAAAATAGTTCAAACATTTATTTCAGGCACCCTGGACCACATAATCATTTTCCATCTTAGCAACTCATCTCTAAATAATCCCAAATAATTTTCAAAAAATTACATAGAAGATCTATGAAATTATATTCTCCCCCTTGGCCTTTAGGTCCTCAAAAACCAAACCAAGGGATAAAAAATAAATGGGGATACTGTACTTGAATATGAGCCTCCCAATCCCATGTGATCACCCAGAGATTCTCATGCTGTCAGTGAACATGAACTAGAGGAATCGACCACTTATGAAGGGTCCTCTCCTGTTGATCCTAGATATTGATCGGGTACTCTATGAAATTCTCCCCATCGTCGATGTTCATCTCTCCCCAGTCAATGATGTGTGATAGGTCGTGCACGTATCTCCTTATCTAGGATACATGGAAGACGTCATGAACCCGATCTAACTATGGAGGTAGGGCCGATTGGTACACCACATCACAAACTCTATGCAGTATTAGAAAAGGTCCAATGAACCTCATAGGTAACTTTCTGCCCCTACCAAATCTTTGTATCCCACATTGAGGAGAGACTTGAAAAAACACATGGTCTCCCTCCTCAAAATCCAAGGGCCTCCATCGCTTATCATTATAAGACTTTTGACACATCTGTGTAGTATTTATCTACTCCTAGATGACCTGAAACTTCTATGTAGTACCCTACACCAACTTTAGGCCTAAGAGTGCTAACTCTCCAGAGTCTGTCCAGCAAAGTGGTGACCTACATGGTCATTTGTACAAGGCCTCTAATGCTTCTATACATTTGGTGGAGTGGTAGCTGTTATTGTATGGAAAATCCACCAGAGGTAGGTGATCCTCCCAACTACAGAAAAAATTGATGATTCAAGAATGTAACATGTACTCTAGGACCTGAATGGGTTTCTCTGTCATACCATCTATCTATGGGTGTAAAGCTATGCTCAAGAATAACTAAGTCCCAAATTCCTCCTACAATCCCTTCCACAATCAGGATGTGAAACAAGTATCATGATCTGAGACTATCATTGATGGGACTCTATGGAGTCAAAATATATCCTATACGTAGAGGCATCTCAATCTCTCTACTAAACCTTGTTCCCAAATCACTAGGAAGTAGGCCAACTTGGTGAGTCGGTCAACGATCACCAAGATGGTATCATTCCCCCTGGACATACATGGTAAAACCGTCATGATGTCCATCGATATTCCATCACATTTCCACTCTGTCACCTCAAGGGTTTGATCCAAACCCATTGAAACTTGGTGCTTGGACTTCACTTGATGATAAGTGAGGCATCTAGACAAAATCCACCACTACCTTCTTCACCACCAACCACAAGAACTGTCATCGAAGGTACTGGTACATCATTGCTACAACTGGATGTACCTCCAAAGGGGATGTATGGAACTCCCTCAACACATACTACCATAACATAACCGGTACAACTGCACGTCCTCTAAAAATAATGATGTGATCCCCACCTTTCGAATATCCATTAGGGGCATGACTTGTGTACATATGATCATTTTTAGTATTTTAGCTGGCATCTCCAAGATGTGCCTCCTTGACACGCTGTAATAGTGGAGGGGTAACTACCATTGACTGGAGATAAATTTCTCCATCTCCATCCATGAAGGATATTTGAAATAAATCATACTGCTCTAATGCCCCGTTCAGTAGCTTTGAACTCGATCTCTTACTGAGAGCATCTACCACCACCACTACTATAAAATTAGGCTATATCCACGGTTTGGAACCGTGGCTAGTATTACCGTGGCTATAGGGCCAAACCTATAGCCATAATTTCAAACCGTGGCTGTAGCCCTAGAGCCACGGTTACAACTGTGACTATAGACCTATAGCCACCGTTTCAAACCATGGGTATAGCCCTATTGCCACAGTTTCAAACTATGGCTATAGGTTTTTCCCTATAGCCACGGAAATACCATCCACGGTTCAATGAATAGTGGCTATAGGGTTTTAGCCACTCTTTGAAACCGTGGCTAAAACCATTCCCATTTCATAAAAAAACCCACCCCCTGGACAGTAGCCCCTCCCCCCTCATATACATCCATTTCACCCCTTGAACCTCCCTTACACACCCCTTTCCCCCTACTCGACCCACTTGGACAGTAGCCCCCCACCCCTATTGGACCTCCATGGATAGCAGCCCCCCCATACCCCTGCTGGACACCCTAGACAGTAGCCCCCCCTGTTGGACCCCCCTGGATAGTAGCAGCCCCCTACAGGACCCCCTGGATAGCAGTATCCCCCTGTTGGAACCCCCTGGATAGTATCCCCCCTGATAGACCCCCTTGACAGAAGCCACCCATACTGGACCCCCTTGCACCACCCCTACTGGACACCCCTCTCCCTTGCACCCCTGCTGGACACCCCCTTTGCACCCCTTGGACAACAGCCACCCCCCACATCCCTTGCACCCCTTTCACACACCCCCTTGCACACCCCTTTCCCCTTGCTGGATCCCCCTGGATAGCAGCCCCCCACCCCCTGCTGGACCCCCTGAAAAGTAGCCCCAACCCCCCTGGATAGCAGCCCCCCCTCTGGACCCCCTGGACAGCCCCCCCCCCCTTCTAGACCCTCTAGATATAATCCCCCTACTAAACCCCCTGGACAAAATCCCCCCTGCTAGACCCCCTGGTTAGCCCCCCCTACTGGACAACAGCACCCCTTACACATCCCCTGCACAAATCCTAAGGGATCCTTAGTTAAGCAGATTGACCAAGCTGGTCAGCTTCAGGATTTTCACTTAGATGTACCTACCAAATCATAACCTGTAGAGGCTGCTTTATCTAGTGTTGAGAGAGTTGTTTCCCCAGTGCCTTTAGATTTTGTTTCCATCGTATATTTTTAATATTTCATAGAAAGACTTCTTTTAGATTTCAGTGGAATTTTGAGTTATCAGGAACTTCCTATTGTTGCCTCTACATCTAGTGCTCTACCTCCCTCAGCATTAGTTGATGTTGATTTAATCCAGTATATAGTCAAATAGTATCTTCAT
The DNA here is from genome assembly GCA_963277665.1 of Viscum album. Classification (NCBI taxonomy): domain Eukaryota; kingdom Viridiplantae; phylum Streptophyta; class Magnoliopsida; order Santalales; family Viscaceae; genus Viscum; species Viscum album. The sequence goes on from OY728152.1 coordinate 1,922,650,121, forward strand.
GTTGTTATAGGTGATGTGCATTCATCTCATCAGGATTAATTGATGCATATTCTGTAGAATGGGTTTTCAAGGAATAGGTTGACCAGTTGAAAGTGATGACAACTCTACTGAAGCTATTCATGGAGGAGAAGATTTCATTAGTAGTATGGAGAGATGAAGAAATATTATTATAGACTTTTTCAATCTTATGAAGCCTTTCCTATATGTATCCAATTCTCTAGTGGCTACCGGCTGGAAGCCAAAAGTGCAATAGTGAAGTGGACTCCAAAGTCCGCACTAATACAGTGGTCAAAGTTTCTAGAGTTATGGGCCACAAGCATTCAACCCAACCAGATCAGGATACACCAATCCAACAATATCCCTTGTTATATCCCTTTATGAGAAAGAGGTTAAGAGTTCCCCTTTTTCTCTAAATCTTGAGAGTGTGGCTGATCCTTATGGGTTCACAAATTAATTAATTATGTTCTACTAGGACATAGTTCGTGATGAGATTCTTAACGCTATGAGGGAGTTCTATAACCATGCCTTAAAGCCCTATGGAATCAACTCCAATTTTATTTCCCTGATCCCAAAGAAGGAAAATGTTGTGGATGCAAAGGATTTCAGACCTATTGCTATTATGAATACCTTTCCAATAAATATTAGCAAAATTATTGCTATGAGGTTAGGTCCCATTGCTCGTGGGTTTATCTCTTCAAATCAACCCCTCGAATAGCCCTTGGACACCCCCCTGGACAGCCCCCCTAGACACCCCACCTGCACCCTGCCCCCGGCCCTACAGACCCCCCGAACCCCCCCCGCCAGATAGCCCTTGGACACCCCCTAGACATCCCCTCCTAGACACCCCACTTGGACCCTCCCCCTGCCCTGCAGACCCCCCAGCACCACCCCTAGACAGCCCTTGGAAACCCCACCTGCACCCTCCCCCTTTCCCTGCAGAACCCCTGGCACCCCCCGGACAGCCCTTGGACACCCCACCTGGACAACCCCTCCTAGAAAATTCTATAGCCATCAGTACCTTCACTTCATTATGAAATAATGGTAAATGAAAAATGCCTTGAAACTTTTCTAAGAATAGTTTTTATCTGGCTTAGTCTGAATAATAGACTTCCACCACTTATAACTCATACTCTCTAGTAGGATGGTAACAAAACTTACCTTGAGAGACTCATAAATCTAAAGATGGATAAAAATATCCTCAAGCTTCGGTACCAAAACCAATTCATCTGAAGAATCTTATTACCCATGAATTATTGTGGGGCTACTGTCTTGATTCTGGGGTTCCTAGGTGTGCCTTCAAGATCGATTTATTCAAGTCTTTTGATTCGGTCAGGTGGGAATCCTTATTGGATGCTTTAGATCTGCTCGGCTTTTCGGCTAGGTTCTGTTCTTGGGTTATAATATGCGTCTCTACCCCAATGTTCTCAGTGAACATTAATGGCAGTTTACATGGATACTTTTCAGGGGAAAGAGGGATCAGGAAAGAGGATCTTCTTTCGCCTTTCCTTTTTGTGATTTGTATGGAGTTTTTCTCGCACATCCTGGAATGCAAGAGGCTGGGGGCTGGTGCGGTGGTTGGTGCGGGCTGGAGTGTCTTGTACGGGAGAAAAGGCAGGCACCAGGGGGATGTTAGGGGGCTGGTGCAGGTTGGAATAGGTGGTAGTAGGATGGTGTTTGCTAGATTGTAGGTGGATGGGGGCTGTTGGGCATGTGGCAGGGGCTGGTGCGGGCAGGGATATAGGAGGCCAGGGGCTGGTGAGGGATGGAACCGGTGGCTGGGGCTGTTTTGTAGCTGGAAGAGGGCTGGCATGAGTCTTTTGCAGGAGGCTGGGGGGTGGTGGATGGTGTGGTGGATGATGTGATGGCTGGTGCGGCTTGACGGTAGGTGGCTAGGGGTTGGTGTGGGCTCAAATGCAGGTGGAAGGGGGCTGGAATGCTGGTGGAAGGGGGATCGTTGTAGGTTTTGGGGGGATTGTGCGGGCTGATTCGAAGGTGGCAGGTGGGGCTATTGTGGGTTAGAATTCTAGTGGCAGTGGGCGGAAATGAAGGTGGAAGGGGCTGGTGTGGGCTGGATGTGGCTGTAGCAGGGCCAAATAATGACATTACCACGGCGTGATCACAGCGTGACCACGGCATGATCGCGGTGTGACCACGGCGTGATCGCGACATGACCACAACATGTTGTCCCGGTCCAGCGATATCCATGGGGCAGCATATTCCAGACAGGAGCGAAGGGAGTGGGAGGAGGCAGGGAAACATTCCAGTCATCGCCCCACTAACAAAAATTGTGATTAGTGAGTCTCAACATTGATCACAAGGCTCATGGAATACTATCACTACGAACCACCACAAGGTGTCATCCTAGAGCAGGGCCAAATCATGGAATTACAACGACATGACCGCGACGTGACCATGGCGTGACCGCGACATGAATGTGGCATGTTGGCCCGGTCCAACGACATCCGTAGGGAAACATCTTCTGGCCAGGAGCGAAGGGAGCAGGAGGAGGTGGGGTGACATTCCGGCCATCGCCCCACCAACAGAAATTGTGATTAGTCAGTCTCAACATTGACCACAAGACTCAGGGAAAACTATCACTGTGAACTGCTGTGAATTGTCCTCCTAGGGAAGGGCCAAACCATGGTGTGACTGCGGCGTAACCACGGTGTGACTGCGGCGTGACCGCGGTGTGACCGCAGTGTGTTGGACCGGTTCGGTGATATCCGTGGGGAAGCATATTCCAGCTAAGAGCGAACGGAGCGGGAGGAGGCGTGGTAACATTCTGGTAGTCACCCCGCCGACATAAATTGTGATTAGTCAGTCTCAACATTGATCACAAGACTCATAGAATACTATCTCTGCGAATTTCCGCGGAGTGTTATCCTGGAGCAGGGCCAAATCACGGCATTACCTCGGCGTGACAATGGTGTGATCGTGGCGTGACGGTGACGTGACCGTGACATGACCGGGGCGTGACCGTGGCATGACGGTGGCATGACTGCGGCGTGACGGTGGCATAACCGCGGCATGACCACGACCTGATCGCGGCGTGACCGCAGTGTGACCGTGGCGTGACCACGGCCTGACCATGGCATGACTACGGCGTGACCATGGCGTGTTGGCCCGGTCTAGCGACATCTGCGGGGCAACATCTTCTGGCCATGAGGAAAGGGAGCAGGAGGAGGCGGGGAAACATTCTGACCATCGCCATGCCGACAGATGATAGAACAGATCAACTATTTAATATGCTATAAAAGGGATTTCCAGATAAGGTTGTAGTGAGCGGCACAATGACACAACGTCAAAAGGGAAACAAAACGACGGAAAGGAATCATAAACCCTACACAAACCATTTACAAATTCATTCAATTTTCCTAAACATGGAAATTTTATTTATAATCTTCAAAGCGTGAAAAGGAAAGTGTCCTGGTCAAAGAATATTCCTACTCAGGCAATGTCATGTGAGTTAAACAAGTATGATAAGACAATTTATATTATTCAATGAAAACAAAAACTAACTAGCCACAAAACAAACACCAACAAGAGGCATAAGAAAGACTCAAAGCAGATCTAAACATGATACAAATAACTATCACTACTCTTTGGTTTAGAAGATAGCGCACCTCCATTTGAGGGGATTTATTATAAAATCATGGCATTGATTTATTATAAAAACATGAATTTATTTATAAAAACATGAATTTATTTATCAAATGAAACAATTATATTAAAGATCACTTATTCAAGATATGAAATTCAATATAATTAAGCAGAATTAAGAAAGAAGCTAAATTCAATTTAAATCATTCTTGAATTAAATAGGCTAGAAGAGGGATCCTACCTCAAGGTGGAACCAAACCATCCACTTTGGATCTTGTACCTTTCTAACTAAAAGTTTCTGCTCTCCCACTGGGTATACGCACCTTCACAGACATGCAAGGACACCTAGTCCCTATGCATACACCTGCATGGCCAAGAGCATGTGCTAGGGGATCCTTGCACATATTCTTATATGCATATACCAGTCTACACTCACCTCTATAGGCATTTGTATATATATACATGGGAACACATAGCCCCATATGTGCATAATCAATACCATGGTTGACTATACACATAACGGGGGAACCCACATACATATACTTTCTTACCTATGCACATGTAGGAAAGTCGCCCTTAACTTGGCTACTCGAAACCAATGAGCAGGGATCAACGCACTGCATAAAGGATATTAGGAAAATTAAAACACTTAAAGGATGCTATATAACCAGTGAGAAACCAATCAACGACATTAAAGCCTTACCTCGATTGGGATAACCAAATCCACCCGAACCAACACGAAATAATCCAACGCCCTACTGAAAACATAATATGGAGTAAAAAAACACTAAAATCCCCAAATACATGAGGTGCGAGACAAGTAGTAACCATATAATATCACCTTATATCAAAGCCGACATACTGAATCAATATGAACCCCATTTCCCCCCTTCGCAGAATATAATTACCCTTTTTCCACAGAAAGAATTAAAAGACCAAAGTGTCCAATGCAATAAAGAAAATAAAATAAAAACTAAACTAAAACATACATTTCTACTGTGACTATACATGTCACCAACCAACATATAAGAACCATAATGCCCCATGGGTCAAATCATCTTCCTGCAAGAAAGGGGGAAATATATCCATGTTTCAAAATGATTTTATCAAATAGTACATTCCTATTAATTAACAATTATTCTTCTTTTTAATGGTATATAATTAGTTTGGGTCGAGTTTCAGCTTAATTTGGGGGTTTTTTACCAACAGTTTCTAAAATCATAGTGAAATATTATTGAGGGGGGGGGGGGGGGGGGTTCCCCTATGGTTTCCAAAAACCGTAGGAAAATATTGTCTAATGTAATCTATTCCCAACAGTTTAATGAAACCATTGGGAAAAAACATAAAATTATTACTTAAACCAATGGTTTTTTCAAACTGTTGGTATGAAGGTGTTGGTATAAGTGGGATTTCCACCAGTGAATGTAATTTAAAATATCATATTGAATCTAGATATGTAAAGGTAAATTCATGCAATGTGGTAGTGGAATCAACCCACCAAAAGGAGGACAGATTGCAGGATTCAAATCTATCTTTATAAGATATAAATAAAAAAAGTAGACATAATGGCTTGGATTTTTAAAAGAAAAACATTTAAAGCCATACCAATAACAACTAGTGGTATCATAAAAAATCTAATTTGTTGCAACTAATATCAGTCCATGATTTAGTGAAAGCAATATCTTGTAAATAGGAGGGAATATTTGGAGAAACCTAATTATAAAGAAATGGGGGAGTTAGAGATGGATTGTAATGGTTATTAAACCTTATCTAAGATTAAAGAAACCTATAGAGACTAACTACACCCCACCCCACCCCCTTGAACCCCTACCCCTACCCTACAAACCCCCCTTGAAGACCACCCCCTTCCCCCTACACTGCAGACCTCCCCACTCCAACCTGCCCCCTCCACCCACCCCCTCCCCATCCTCCTGCCCTGCGACCTCCCCCCTGCCTCCTTGCCCTCCAGACCTCCCCCTCCCCCTCCCCCTGCCCAAAAAACATCCCCCTGCCCCCTTCCCCAGCCCCTACCCTCTACCCCTACCCCCATCCATCCTACCCTTGCCCCCTCCACCCACACCTTGCCCCTGCCCCTGCCCCTTGCCCCTGCCCCCTGATCTGCAGACCTCCCCCCTGCCCCATGCCCCCTGCCCCCCTCCACCCTCCCCCCTGCCCCTACCCCTGCCCCCTGCCCCTACCCCCTTTACCCCGCCCCCTGCCCCCCGGCCCCCTGCCCTCCTCCACCCTGCCCTCTCCACCCTTCCCCCCTCCCCCCTCCCCCCTACCCCGTGCCCCTACCCCCTCCACCCTTCCCCCTCCCCTGCCCCCTGCCCCTGCCCCCTCCACCCAACCCCTAGCTTGCACAACCCCCCTGCACCCCCTGCACCGCCCTAACCCCCCTAGCCTGCACCAGCCTCCCTGCACCAGCCCCTATCCCGCACCAGCCCCCCTAGCCTTCAAACCCCCCTTTCAGTCAAAATAATTTTTGGAGATTCCCGTGGTGTCTCAAATGAGAGGAGTAATGATTAAAATGGAAAACATAAATGCAATAATGTCAAACAATCTATATAAGAATAATCTACCACTTTGAGTTTTTGCAGACAGTGCACCTCCATTAGAGGGGTTTTATTACAAAACCATGAATTATTTATAAAATGAAACAATTATTTTAACTAACACTTGATCAAGAATTTTAATTTAATATAAACAAGAGGGAATCAAGAAAGCAGTTAAATGCAATTTAAAAAATTCTTGAATTAAAGAGGCTGGGAGAGGGACTCTACCTCAAAGGTGTCAAGACCCACAAAAGAGGACCCTTATATATATATGCTCACATGCATAAGCATGGGCTATGTTTTATTGATGGTTCTCTATATAGCATGCATCCCTATCCACAGACAGAGCCTATCATGCAAGAGAATACACACAAGAAATCCAGTTCTTGTAAAGACATTGAGACAAATAAAACCTCATAAAGATATATTCGGAATGAGTTATACTAATAAAAGGGATGAGAAGAATTCCTTGGGAGGAAGCCGTTTCAAAAGGACCACCAGAGTTTGAGAAATAATATTGGAAAAATGAGGTCCAATGGCAATGTACTCCAAAAGCCTTTACTAAAAAGAACATCACAGTGGTTATCGAACGCAAGGAACAAAAGTAGTATTGCGTTGGAATTGATTGTAATTACCTCTCAATGTCATCAAGTATTATGATGCTTAATTGTGACTTATAGGAATCCTCAAAAACCTGAAAAAAAACAGGTGAAAAAAATGACAAAAAGTATTTAGTATACAAGTTGAAAATTCAAAAATCATAAACAAATAGAAACCCAGTTGATTTTAAACCTTGAAAATTTGTGCATATTTACTATCCTCACTGACCCCAATCATTGATTCAGCTAAAACCTGGCCATATAGAACCCAAAAAAAGTTTAAAACACAAATAGATGCAAGTTCATGCATGCATGAATGAAAGGAAACAATGAGAATTATTAAAATGAACTTACAATCTTAACATATGTGAAATCAATTTCAATACCAATAGTGCCTACACAGCCCCTGCCCCCTTGCACATCCCCAGCGCCCACTTCCCCCTTGCACACCCCCATCCCCCCACTGCCCCCTTACACACCCCTACCCCTACCCCCTACCACCTCCACCCTGCCCCTTTCCCCCCTACTCCCCTCCACCCTTCCCCCTGCCCCTTTCCCCCCTCCACCCTGCCCCCTGCCCCTACCCCCCTCCACCTTGACCCCTGCCCCCTGCCCCCTTCCCCTACTCCCTACCCCACCCCCACTCATGCAGTAGCCCACCACCCCCTCCCTACAGCCCCCCCTGGATAGACCCCCAACACACCCCCACCCCACCTTGCACACCCCCTGCCCCCCTGTACACCCCCCTGTGAGTCAAAAAAATATTTGGAGATGTCTGTGGTATCTCAAATGAGAGGATTAAGGATTAAAATAAAAACCATAAATGCAATAATGTCAAACAAGATATATAATCATAAACTACCACTGTGAGTTTTCACAGACAGTGCACCTCCATTGGAGGGGTTTTATTAAAAAACCATGACTTATTTATAAAATGAAACAATTATTTTAACTAACACTTGATCAAGATTTGAAATTTAATATAAAAAATAAGAATCAAGAACGCAGCTAAATGTGTCAACCGCTGCAGCTGCTTTTGGTGAAAGTGTAGAAGAAATGGCAGACATAACTTTCTTCATATTTTCAAATATCGCATTTTCTTCTATTTAATTTACTTCTTTGATTGCGGAATTCGTCTGTTCCACTATGACCAAACCATAACCGGTACTAGAAGAAACTTTTTCATTATACCAGTATCAAGATGGTACAATCTTCTTCCCAGGTTGACAACGTACTCTGACCTGATGCTCATCTACTAATACCTGATGTAGATGATCGTTCGGGCCCAAATTGTCAGGCTCTTTTTCTACCAAAGAATCCCAAGAATTCTGTGGATTGATATATAACATAAATTAAAATGATAAAATAATATAAGGAATTAAATTCTGTCAAAATAAAATAAATTTAAATATACTTACAATCGCCTTCTCATTGTTAGTATTGGGCACAATACCATCTTTATTTTTTCTGCTTATACAAAACAAAGTAGGGTGAGGAACACAAACCTTGATATTCAATTATTTTTTCTAGAAAAAACAAAGAAATAAATCAAAATTGGAAGTCAAAAAAATTACACTAAAAAAAGATAAATATTTTAAATATTAAGTTACCAGTGTTTTCTCAAGATCTGGGAGTGAAGTGTGTCCACGAGTATAAACATGCTTCATTACACTCTTATTTCTTTTATTTCTGTCTGATTTCTCCTATAAAAAAATAATTATATAATTTCATTAACATAAATAAAACTCGTTTTCAAATAAATAAATGAATATATATGTATATATATAAATTTAACAAATACCTTAAACTCTGGACTCTTCCAATATCCGATCATATCTCTGTATTGTGATATTGGCCAATCATGAATCACTGGTACTTCTTCAAGATCCATGCCAAATCTCTTTTTCTAACCAAGATATAATTCATACTTGTATTCTTGCCACATTTCACCTAAATCCATTAACCTTACAGCCTTGGTATTTTGTCCAATAGTAAAATCATATCATAGATACAATGGACAATATATTTGTTAAGAAAATATTATAAATTAATATATATAAAAGGTGATTAACATTACTTACCTAGATCTTCGCCCAGAAATTGTCCTTTATTTGTTATCTAACTTCCCTCCAAGTTATTTGTGTAACCAGAATTATATTTCTATGTCTAGAAAGTATTCCCATAAAGATTTTACATTCCATACCTTTTTTTAATTATAGCATTGTTTTCATTTTATTCAACCATAATTTTTGTGTGTCGATTCCAAACCTCTCGCATTTTTGTGCGGCCTCGTCGTCTAGTGGTGACTAAAGCTAATCATGAAAAAAAAGTAAAAAAGGATAATAATATATATGAATTTATCATTAATCACAAACAGTAATGTTTAAACACATACCAGTAGATAGGGGATCTACTGACCCCTGAAGTGCAGCGTCTAGAGGGGGAGTAGCCTCTATGGTAGGTGGGATATCTACAATAGGATTAATCTGTACAGTATATGGATAATCCTATACAGATGAGGGTGGTTATGGATATGGATATGGCGGTGGGATATATGGGGGGTGCAATGCCCTGTACAATGGATGGTGGGAATGGAAAATAAGGAGGGATGAGAGTATGAGAACTACCATCTGATGTGGGTGCGGGCAGAAAGGGATATAGAAAATGTGGGTATGGATAATATGGAGGTGGCATAATGGGAGGATGACCTTCTGGTGACTCAAGCATCATGGTAGTAGGCTGAACTGTATAATAAATACCCCTCGCCATACTATCATCCTCGGTAGTACAATCAAACCATCTCCTCGATGAAGTATCCTAAAATAACATAGATGATAAAATTAAACAAATGATAACAAGATAAATAATTTGAAAGACCATAATATTCAAACATAAATTGTACTTACAGTGTTATCCAAATGAGACATATGTTGTTCATTTCTTTATATTATTCTATTTCTTCTAATATCATCATATTCAAACATTTTGACCTGGAAATTTAAAATAATATTCTCAAATAAATAGAAATAATGAAAATGTTAAATAATACAATTGTATCATAAAAAATGAGATAGATTTTTAATGTGATATTTATATTGATAAAATATACTAGTTAATTTGATATCATGTATGGAAGTTTAAAAAAACACATACAATATTACGATAATGTTAGGTAAATACTTACAAATGTATCCATGTTCTGTGTGGTTTGTGAGAATTTTTGGTTCAAAATATGTTCAAACAATTGAGTCATCTATGTCATCAAATGAAAAATTCGAATAAATAACTACAGGTTCATCCACAAAATCATTGTCATCCATGTCTTCATGAAAAATATGTCTAGGAATGACATCAACAATAACACCAAATTGTTGTTGTAACAAGTCAGTTACATAAAACACTTATCTATCCTGTGACGCAAGAATATAAGGTTTATCGGTGTGAAGCTGAAGATTCATATCAATCACTCTAAATCCACAGTTATCAATATGCATTCCTTATCTTTTCATTGAATCAAACCACATTCATTTCATCAGTACAACATGACCTTGTACATAGTAATCTAATAAAATAATTATTTCAACAACACCATAATATGATATATATTTTCACCGAGGTTGTCTATCTGATGCACTCACATAACAATCTATTATGGCACTTATCGTGACACCGTCATGCTATGTTGCCATTTTTTTCACATCTATTTATAACAAATTTAAATTCATTGATAACTATTGATTTACAATCACGTACCAAATCGTTTGGACCAAAGGATAACACTCTTACTTCATATGATACTTCATTCATTGGTAGTGTTAAAACCTAAAATATACCAACATTGAATATTAAATAGAGACATGTGATTATGTTATGAGAAGAAAAAAAAATCTGTTACCTTTGACTTTAACCAAGTAGTAAATTATTTGATGTGCAGTAGTTCCTTCCTCTTAATAGATAGAGAGAGATTTATCTTTTTTATAATTTCTAAATGTTCTCTATAAATATGAAAGCTTAAAAATTTCAGAAGATATGAAGAAATAACATAATGAAGAAAATGCATATTTATTAGTTTAATTACTTGATATAATCATCAAGCACACCACAGTTGACTAATACTATACGATGAGCCATTTCCCACTCTTCACTGCTTAAAGTACACAATGAGTATGATCCAAGTATCCCCCCTGTTTGTGGAAGTGAAGGAAATTCAGGATCAATGGGATCATATTGCTCATCTTCAGTTCTCATAAGTCGATTAGACCTCGTGTTGACGTTAGGCAAGTACAGTGAATAGAAACCCATGCATTCTTGTGATAAATACCATTTCACAATAGAGCCTTTGGGGTGATATTTATTTCTCACATAATATTTCAATGTAAACATCATTCTTTCTGTAGGATACATCCACCGACTCAAAATAGGACCACCAAAAAGAACTTATGTGGGAAGATGCATAGTCAGATGTAACATACACGTGAAAAATGACAGTGGGAAAATTTTCTCCAAGTCACAAAGAATAATCGGTGCATCTCTCTACAATTTCTAAACAACACTTCTGCTCAGTCTTTTGACACAAATTTCTTGATAAAAATTACATAAATTAATCACAACAACTCTAACATTATGTGAAAGTAAACATCGAATGGAAATAGGAATCAACTCATGTAACAAGACATGGAAATCATGGATTTTAAGAGATTTTAGTTTCACATCTTGTGTATTCACCCTTTTCGAAATATTACTTGAATAACTATCTGTAACCTTCAAACTTTCCAAGACCTGAAGAAATTGTTTCTTCTCCACATTTGTCATCGAATAACAGGCAATAGGGACTGTCCACTTATTTTGACCAATTAACTCAGGATGAAGTTTTACTCTTATACCCCAATCCATCAAATCATGACGAGACCGAAAATCGTCTTTTATTTTGACTTTGACATTTAAAATAGTAGCAAGTAACATCTCACAAATGTTTTTCATGATATGAATTATATCCAAACAATGAAGAAATAAATTCAATGACTAATACATCAACTCAAAGAATATTCCTTTCTTTCTCCAATTGTTATTGGAATTTGAATTAACATGTTTTCTCTTTCGGATATTTTATTGACTTTTGCCAATAACATAATTCAAATCATCAAGTTATTTAACAATATCATTCCCTAAAATTTTTTGAGGTGTCTCATCTGTATCGACAGAATTATCGAACTGTCTTCGATTTTTCCTGTATGGATGATCCATCAGTAGAAATTTCTGATGCCCTATGAAGCTGAAAGTTCATCAAAACTTTAATCTTCAGAAACAAGTATTTTTCATACAAATAGGGTATGATAATTTCCCTATAGTACTCCAACCAAACATCATTCTATAGGTAGGGAAATCATTTATCGTCGATAATAAAGCCGCATGAAACATAAATTACTCCTTCCGGAATGCATCGTATGCCTGTGCACCAATAATCAAAAGATCATTAATTCCTCTATTAATGGATGCAAGTATATATCAATATCATTTCTATGATCAATGGGTCCACATATCAATATACTCATGATAGTAAATGTATTCTTCATACACATCCATGAAGGAAAGTTATAAATGTGAATAAAAACAGGCCAAGTACTGTGTGCAGTATGCATTTGGTGAAATGGGTTGAAACCATCATAGGATAATCCCAATCTAACATTTCATAAGTCAACTGAAAAATTAGGATGTAACCAATCAAATTTCTTCCAAGAAAACCCATCTGCAGGATATACTATTTCATCCTTATCTTTATTTATTTCATCTTCATGCCATCTCATATTCTTTTCTGTTTGTTATGAAATAATTTTTTTTGAAGCCTGGGAATTAATGGGAAGTACCACATCACTTTCTCTGATATGAAAGATTATGTTCCGTCTTTATTAGTCTTCCACCTTGATGTGCCACAATGTTTTCACTGACTTAACTATGCATTTTCCTTCTATAATAGACAAGAATCCTTGGGGCAATAATGAATCTTAATAGATGAAAATCCAAATTTGTCAACCAACTTTGATTCAATGTAATTATTTTCTGGAATACATGCATCATCAGGCAGTAAATCCTTAACAAATGTAAGGAGATATCCTACCGTAGTATTACTAAATCCATACATTACTTTTCCATGATATAATCACATTAAAAACTCAAGTTTGATCATTTTTTCACATGCCTGATATACTGGAGTATTTGCATCTTCCATTAGCTTTTAAACACTCTCAACCTCATCATCCTGATTAATAGACGAAAACTGTGTTCTGGTATTCATTTCCTCTTGCACTGATCTACATGAGGAGATGGCTTTAGACACAAAATTAAACCGATCAAAAATCAGATTTTTCATACCAATCCTTTCCGCTGAATCCCAGTCATTCACCACTTGCACTTTTTCTCCATTGTGATACCACACATGATAAATTTTTTGGAAACCTTGTTTAGTGATATGATAACTCACTTCCTTGCAAGTTAACCATGGTATTCGAACAAAATCAAAACACGAGCATCATATCAATCCGACATATTAATCATTAGTGAATGCAAAGTCCAATAAATATCATAACTCCTTCTAAAATTCATCAGTGATCCAATCAATGTTATACATCCAGTATCTATTCATTCTGAGGAATATAAACTTACATTAAATAAATAATCAAGAGAATGACTTAACATTACATGTATTTTTTCATAAGATAATAAGTAACCATCAATAACATGTTAATAAAAAATCATAACAAATATTATGGTTAAGGGAATTCATAAATGTTTCAAATTATAAAAAATAATGAATAGTCACACCTTTCTATGACCACATAAGATTATTTTGGTGTACCTACAACACCCACATTAAAACCTAGATGTTTTAACAATGACCTATTATGTTTTTTATAGAATTATCTAATGGGCACCCCCTCTTGGACACCCCTCCCCCTACCTCTTGGGCGCCCCCCCGGACACCCTATGCCCTCCTAGATAGCCCCCGACCCCCCTGGACAACCCCCTACCCCTACACCCCCACACCCCTTTCCCCCCTCCCTACCCCCTGCAAACTGCTCCCCCAGACCCCTTCACCCCCCCTCCTAGACAACCCTCCCCCTGTACCCACTACTCCCTGCCCCCCACCTCCCCCACCTCCTAGATAGCCCCCTCCCATGCCCCCCTCACAACACACTGCCCCCTGAACACCCCCCTACAACCCACACCCCCTGCCCCTCCCCCTGCACACTTCCCCCCTAACCCCAACCCCAGACACCCCCCTCCAAGACAACCCCCCTCCCCCTACACCCCCTGCCCCCTACTCCCTTCACACCGCCCGCACCTCCCACCCCCCTCCTGGATAGCCCCCCCTGCACACTGCCCCCCCGGGATAGCCCCCTCCCCCTACACCCGTTTCCTTCTCCCCCTACATCTCACACCCCCTGCTCCCTACACACTGCCCCCTCCCTGCACACTGCCCCCTCCTGGACAGCCCCCCTCTAATACATGATCACATGTGTTTTTTTTTAAATTGGGACAAACACAAAAACTAGGATGAATAGTGTATCAAAACACTTATTGTAACAAACAATTTTCAATAAATACGCAATCTGTACATGCTTAGCCAAAAACACTTGGTGTTACAAATAATTTTCAAAAAATACCATCAAACAGACTCTTATATAGAGGCAGTAATCTTAATCAGTTCACAATAAGTGATGTCAAGCAAAGCCTTCAGGTTAATTTAATAGCATTTGAGCAGTTAAAAAATAGTTGGAATTTGTTTTTTCAAATAAAAACACTTATACTAAAATTTACTAAAATAAAACTTAAATAAGCAATAAAGAAACTCATATACTAAAGCATTTCTCATAGGCGATAAATTTTATAAGCAGTGCTGTAAAACAGATCCTTGAAATACTTTCCCCTTGTGATAAGTAGTTTGAAAAATAACCGGTGTGTTCTATTTCTGAAAAAACACTACTGCATAAATTTCAAGAACAAAACCACTTTAAATAAATATTTCTATAAACAATCAAGAAACCCTAACACAAAAGCACTTATAAAATTTGAAAAAAAGATGTATCTCACGTCAAAGGGAGCCAAAAATTGATGCACCAGTGGATTGCTAAGAAATGATATCTCATGTTAGAAAATAATATTGATTTATAAATAAGAAACCAAAAAATCAATTTATATAGGCATATAATGATAAATAATCATAAATCAATTAATAAAATCACCTAAGTAAAATATCACATATAACATAAAATCATGGTATGAAACCCACATATCATGGAATATTCAAGGAATTTGAATCTCTATGTTCCTAGAATGATGACTGAAACAACATGTTCATTCCATAAAACTCAGGGATAAAATACCCCAATATCCTAAATCTCTATGTAGAATAATTTAAATCAATCACTCAAGGTAAAATCATATTCAATTTTAATAACTATCAATAAGACCACAGTCTCATCCCTGAACTGTTAGTGTTTTCTCCTTGAATGGGTTGAACACTCCCAGACATGATTATTTACCCTGAATTGAAAAATTCTAAGAATCATATCTAATACAAAAAAATTGCATGATAATATAAAAAGAAACCTCTTATACCACTTTGTAAATTCCCAACCCAAGAGCCACTAAATAGATCCCCAAGATAGTTGGTAAAATGGCTTCAAGAGTGCCACCACATATGTTAGAGGCAACCGACCAATAGTGAGTGTATAATTATGGTACAATAGAGAGTCTATAACCTTATAAAAATAATATCATATCATTATAAAATAACTACATCAAAAATAAGAAGAAGTATATATGAATGACATAGAATCAAATGATAACAATAAATAATAAAGAGAAAAATATCATCAGCATAAAACAAATGTGATGGTGCAAAGAAATCCCTCCCAAACCCCAACCGCTGATAAAGCCCAATATTAATAAGATCAATAAGATACAAACCAAGATAATACTCAGCTATAGGAAATAAAATCTGAAATAAAGGATCTCCTTTCTAACTCATCATTAACACTAGAATAAACCCCTTGGGGGCACATTAATAAGAATAGGGATCCTAACACTGCACAGGTTAAAACAAATCAAATCAATGAACCTCTGTGAAAATAATTTCATTTTCAGAATAGAAAAAATGAAACTCCATTTTATTGTATAAAAATAATTTGATATATTAATATTCAAGGACATGTTACCATCCTTTACCTTCTTCTTCATGATATTCAGACATTTATAAGCATTGTAGAGGAAATTCTGAATGTTCCTCCCAGGGAAAAACTCATCCTGATTTGTCAAAATAAAACCCTTAGCAATCTCACCCATCTTGCATGTCATGATTTTTCTAATGACCTTTGGTATAAAAAACCCAATAGAAATAGTCCAAAATCCTTTATATACAGATCATTATATTTCTTTGGATTTAATACAATGATGTTGGAGTTCACCCAAAAAAGCATTGATTAAAGAATAAAAATTTCCCTCACAGCATTTATGACCTCAAGATGAAGAATGTCCCATTAAAACATGAAAAAACTTTTTCAAAGGCATCTGGTCTAGAAACACCATCCATATATAATTATAAGAGAGATGCATGAATCTTTTTTTTTTCACTAGTGGCCTCAACTTGCCTTCTATTCTGAATATCATCAATTCTTTCTTCATTTCATTTGATCAGTTTTTCAGTTTTTCCTTCTCCATTATCTGAGTAAATCCCTTGAAAATAAAAAGTCATGGAATTTTTCATTTCATTCTTAGAACTAATCATATTACTATTAATTTATAGAGAAGTGAGACTCCTCACGTTTTTCTCCCTATGCAGGCTATGAAAGAAAAGTGAATTTAGATCCCCCTCCTTCATCCAACTAATATTAAATTTATTATGATAAAGGTTCTCTTTTAGAGTCAGGATAATATCAATTTTGGATATGTATTTTATCTCCTCCTGAGAGGGCACATCTCGAGGCATGTTTTTTTTGTTGGAAAATAATCAGATGAGATTAAGCCTCCTTAATGTCACTATCAAGATTAAAAAAGGATTCTTTAATCTATTCTTTTAGTTTAGACTTTACAATATTTATCTTGCAAGTTATAATATGTAGAGGAATCCCCACAAAATCAATCTTCTAGGAATCCAAAATGATTTATCTACAGTCTGGCACAACAAGCCAAGAATTGTTAAACATGAAAGGAAGTGGGGTTGACCTTGATCTATTAATACAGAATTAAAATAATTGAGGACTATGATCAGAATGAAATCTTGGAATGGTGAGTCCATATATCTCAACTCCACTATTACTTACATCCAATTACACAACGAACCTATCCAATCTACTTTCCATCCTCACCTTTTAAGTATATCAACTCCATGTTTAATCAACTCCAAATATGGACACTTTGGCCAAGCCACATTTATCAATACAAGAAAAAAATTCACTAGATGAGATTTTATAGAAATTACTGCTAGTTTTTTAATCAGGCCTCAAAATAGCATTAATTTCACCAAGAAAAATCCAAATCCTAGAAATATTCTTTGAGATGGATGCCAAATTTATTCAAAGATATCTTCGCCTTGTATATAAATTGAAGGCATATAAAAAAGTCACAGAAATAGTAGTGTTACCAATGCAATAGGAGATGGTCACCGACTGATGATAATTATGGAAAGAATTGATAGTGACACTATCATTACTAAGAACCAACAAAAAATATGTGGAAGCATCAAATTGATAATTAGAAAAAATGAGTAACCGAAAGATTTACAATTGAATTCCATCCAATTATCAAACTTCAATCTTGGTTTGGTAAGACTAATCAATATATGTTTTTTGTTAACAATAATGTGCCTAAGCGTTTTAACCATGGGAGAGTTCCCAATCCCTTGGAAGTTCCAAAAGATGACCTTCATTACATATCAGACCATAGCCTAGTATTAGGCCTATCATAACATTGTGTCCTTACTTTATCAAAACCAATAGTTCCCCAAACCTCTTCACCCATATCATCTATTGAATCAGTAGATGAGGGTTCACACAGGTCCTGTTCGGATGGGGAAAACTCCTTGTCATATCCCATAGAGGATTTGGTACTAAGGGAATTGAAACAGTTAGCTGATTAAACAGGGGGTCAAAAGAAGGCTTCCAAGTAGTTTCCTCCTTGAAATATTGGATGAAGGAACTACTGATAAATCACAAGAGTTCTAATAACCATCTCCTGGAAATCTTATAAGATAATTAGCCTACTCAGTAGGGAATTCATTAACTCTAAAGGAACCTGAAACGAATGCAATTCTCTAGATAGGATCCTGCTCAAAATCCAAATTAGGACAAGAATAATCACCTTGATCTATAAGTAAAGTAGGTGCTGGTTCCTCATCATAGACAACACATGAAGCCTTCCCTAGGGGTAAAAAATGACCTTCTCGAGCTCCATAACATTTAAATCCTTATTTGGTACTAAAGTATTGGACTTCTCTATTTCTATCTCATTGGAACCTTCAATGGTAGTGAAATAGTGACCCGATCAGGTTCCATAACAATGATATCCTTAACTGGTACTGAAGCATTGGAAAACTTAGGTTACATCTCATCGGAATACTTCACAAGTGCTGAAGTAGTGGCATGTTCGGGTTCTATAATAACACCCTACATAAGATATTAAGTAGTGAGCTACTCAGTGGAAAAACACCTTGACTAGAGACCATGACAATAGTATCGGTAGTAGAATGGATATGACCGGACTCATCAATAGCATAGAAAACAATAACATCATTAGAGGAATTCCCACATTAGTTCTCCTAGCAACATCCAAGATAGGATCACCCTTGTATCAACCCCCATGAGAAGGGGCTTCTATAGATGTGTCATGACTAGAGGGTTGGACCAAACCCTTATCATTCTTTCTTCTGCTCCTGGAATCGTCATGTACCCTAATATTTCAATGATTACATAGTTTGTTTCTATTGCAGTCAGAGGCCATATGCCAAAAAAATGACAATTTTCATAGAATTATAGCTTCCTCTCAAAAAAAATATCAAGATTAATATCCTCATCTCGGGTGGTTAGAACCACTTCTTTAACAAGGGTGGAAGCCATATCAACCTCAATAAGAATCCATACATAATTCCCAAAAGATGGATTGTCTATCTACTTTTCCATAAGGACTCTAAATCAACCATAGGGTTTAACTATTTCACCACATTCACAACATGCACATAATAAAACCTTCAAATTTAGAGAAATAATCATCACTTAGAAATAATAATAAGCTGGTAAAACATGTAAAAAAACTAGTTTAGTTAATACTTCTATCCACCTAAAGGAAAACTGAAATATTCTAGTTGCAAAAATGCAAAAAATAATAGAGAATAAGAATCCCATACCTGGAAGTAAGCTTCAAATAAAACTAAACCAAAAATAGGGGGATATATGAAAAATTGTCACTGCCTCAAAATGATGCACAATGCTACATAAAATAAAGGATGAATGGGGGATATAAACATGCCTAGAATCATGAGCAGGAAAGATTTTGGTGGAATAAGGATATTATCAAAGTTCAAGAATGAATTTCACTTGGACATTCTTGAGAGTTGAGATGTTACCATGAAGGTGACCGGGTTTCCACATTCGGTGGAAGCGACGGGTAGCGTCATGAGGGGGATTAGGATGGGGCAGCATCATGAAGGCCATCTTGGAAATGTTGGGGGATGAGGATTGGGGATAGGAGAGGTCACCAAGGCTGTCAAGGAAGAAGGGTCTCCATTGAGAGGAGAGGTCGCCACTGAGAGTAGAGGTCACCGCCGAGAGTGGAGAAGTCGCGAGGGTGGAGGAGGGAAGCCGAGATGAGAAGTTGTGCTAAGAAAACAGGGCCACCGAGAGAGAAGAGGTCGCAGGTATAAGGTGGGTTGCGAGGGGTCGAGGGAGGAGAGGAATCACGAACAGTGGGGAGGAGGATCCCGATAGATGGTAAAAAACATAGATACAGATTTTTTTAATTATGGATATAAATAACGATTTAGCCACAATTTTAATAGAAGTGTGGCTAAAACTAAGCTATAGCCACAGTCTTATAAAACTATGGATATAGGTCTATGGCTATAGCCTTTTTTTCTAGTAGTACACGTTACCCTTCCCAGGAGTATAGACTATCTCGAAGTCATAGTCCTTGAGGAACTCTAGCCAAAACCTCTGTCTCATGTTAAGATTATTATGAGAAAATATATAATTGATACATTTGTGTTCTAATTATATGATAAATTGCTCACCCATAAGGTAGTGTCTCCACATATTCAATATGAAGACTACCACTACCAACTCTAGATCACGCGTTACATAGTTATGCTCATGTGGTCTTAGCTTCCGTGGACTATAAGCAATCACCATTTCCCCTACATTAGGACACAACCAAGCCCGATTCCTGATGTATCAAAGTACATTATGTACTCTACACTCTCCTCTAGAAATATTAGGATAGGAGTTCTCATCAAACTCTAATTCAGCTATTGAAAACTCTCTTGACGTTTCTCTAACCACACGAAAGAATGCCCCTTTTGAGTCAGAGCCGTCA
Source organism: Viscum album (assembly GCA_963277665.1). Lineage (NCBI taxonomy): Eukaryota > Viridiplantae > Streptophyta > Magnoliopsida > Santalales > Viscaceae > Viscum > Viscum album. The sequence goes on from OY728152.1 coordinate 1,922,670,456, forward strand.
AGGGTTCTTTCAGATTGAGCATGATAAGAGAGGAATATTATGGCTAATACCTACATAGAGTAAGTCTCCAAGTAACTATGACACACATAGAGTAAGTCTCTAGTGAAGATGCAGAGTAAGTCTCTTGCAAAGACAAGGGGTAGGTCTCATGAGAAAGATGCTAAGTAGGTCTCCTATGAAGATGGGAAGTAGGTTTCCTACAAATATGCGGAGTGGGAATCCTATGAAGATGCATAGTAGGTCTCTTCTGAATATGTGGTGTACTTATCCTATGAAGACAGAATGTAGGTCTCATGTGAAGACATAGAGCATGTCTTCTACAAAGATGCGGAGTGAGAATTTTGTAGAGACTGTATGTCTCATCAGTTTTAAATGTTACTAGAAATTCTTAAGTATATTCATGATATAGACATATACTTTGTGTGATATGACTCTAATTACTCTCTTTAGTGTACTTATTAGAGGCTGCACTTCATATACCTCTTTGGTAGTCTAACTTTGTGTATTTCTTTGTGGAATAGCTTTGTGGTTTGGGGTCCCTAATGAGTATTGTTTTACTCAAAATTATACAAGATTTTCCCACACATGTACTGTATTGTGAAGATGTCTGAAAAATTTGGAAGGATTCTTGGTGGTCTAACATAGGTGGTACTTAGAGAGAGGCTCGACAGACGAGGTGTACTTCAGCGACTTCCGATAGATTATGTACCTACCCTTCAGGTAGGGTTTTTGGCATATAGATTCCAGGATCTTGTACTTTAATTTTCTTGGGCTTGTATACTGGACCCCTTTACTTTCATTTTGTATTATTTACTCTGTGTGGGTTTTCTTAGTAGTTTACATGCATTTCGGCTCAGCGTTTTCAATTTCAACACTTTTTCATGGAGATGGGTGTGTGTGCACATGTACTTGGGAAAATACCACCCACTTGTGGGATATGCCTACTCAATACTAGTCACCGGCCCCTAGCCTATAGAATGTGTGCTTGGTGTAGTCACAACATGGGCCCAAAGGGAAGGGTCGTGAGAGAGGATCACTCTCAATTTTTGAGATAATTCTTGGAGATAGAGATCTTTAGGCTTTCGAGAGAATTCTTTATAGATGTAATTGTGCATAACTAAAAAGAAATGGAAACCCTTAAGAAAATAATATAATTAGGTTTATATACCACTAGGGTTAGAAAATAATAATTTCACAAGTGTCCATTTATTATCTCTTTAATCACAGTGAAACCCCATGTATTTTATAATAATAATAATATTATTATTATTTTATCATGACACATTGAAAGATAACAAATTCAGTTAAATATTATTTATTTAAATAATATTTAATATATATTATTTATCACCCAACCATTAAACTCGGTCATCCATTCCTCCACAATATTGATCATGCCTTGAATAATAGTGATTTATTTATTAAATAAATATCACTACATTATTTGTAAATAAATAAATATTATATTAACTAAATAGAAAATAAATAATTATTAAATATTCTTCTCATAAAATATTCTCTCAAATAACTAGTGATGTAATATATGAGATCAAGAAAACATTAATAATTATTAAACCATGTATGTTTAATGCCTCTTATTTTTCTATGTAAATATTTGGAATATATATAGTAATATTTTCAGAGCTAGGTATTGAGAAAACATGATATTATGAGGACTAGAGAGCCAAGTATTGATATTATAAAAATATTAAATATATTAATATCATGTGTAACATCCCGATTCCGGAAGCCACCCGAAGGCACCCTGTACCCGGTTGGTCACATGGCCTCAAGTGCATTTCCCCAAATGCCAGAGGCTGCCGACTAGCAGCGAGGGCCTTGGGTGTGATAATGGGGAAAATATGCCCTCATTGGCAGGGTACACATCGGAAGTACAAAAATACATACAACAGTGGAAGCCGTAAATACCAAACAACAATAACATCAGGATATTGATAAAGGAAACCACTAGAGAATATATATATATATATATATATATATATATATAAATGATGAATGATACATATATGTCTAGGAAAATAGCTAAACAAGTTACGATGCTGGAATACAACAGTGCTAAACCAAAGTACAAAAGAAAGCAGATAAAATCTTCAGCATCGCAAGCCATAGCTTAGTCCCATGCTCTCCAGCTCCATAAAAATAAAGAACTTGAAGTTGAAGGGAGCTTTCCCTTATCTATATCTACAACAATATAATCTATTTGGGCCCAAAAGCATGACCCAAACAGGGTGTGAGACAAAATACCAGTAGGCAACCACCTGAATATCTGTGCCTAATAGTCAGTGAATATATGGCAGAAAAAACTATAGAAAGCAGTAAACAAGAAGGTACTCAGCAGCAAACATTCCACAGTTTCTAGAAAATAATTTACAAACAAGTAAGCAGCCACTCAATAAAGTAGAACAAATAGGTAACCCTCTGGGTAGTTCTCACAGCCTAACCCCTATGGTTCAACCAACAAGTACTAGAAACCCTCTAGAAGGCACACATAGTCTCACCCCTCTGGTTCAGCTAAAGAATATACTCTCTGGGGAAGAACTCACCATCAATTCCCCCTATAGTCTTGTATCGTTCTAAAGGCACTTTGGGAAATCACTCAACATCTCATTCCCCCATTTGGCCCGCATTGAGGAACTACAAACACTCTGAGGAAGCACTCAACTTCAATTCCCCCTGTGGTCTCAGATTTTATTATAAAGACACTCTAAATAAGCCCTTACGTCCATTATCCCTATGGTCTTCTACACTAGGTTCTCACGGCCCTATGTAAGTCAAACATGTATAGCACATATATCACCCCATGTAAACCTCAAGAACTACTTGGATACCATTCTAAGGCATATCAACTTAAAAGAACAATAGTCACACTATCCTAAAAACTGGGCATGGAACTGGCAATAGCCTGACAGAAAAAACTAGACCAAACGGTCATAAACAGGAAAAACATGCATGGGAAAATACATCCAAAGCATATAAAATTACCCTATTCACAAACATTAACCTCTACTCAGGCATACAAGAAAAACATGCAAACAACAGGGGAAAAACAGTAAACACACGATACTCCACTCAAGGGTATTGGTGGGATTTTCACATAATACTCAAATAATTTTTACAGAAAGGCCCAAAACACCTACCTTGATGTTAGGAGATTGATATACTTGAACCATTAGGCTTGAATATCCTTAGAACGTTTAAGATCTACAAAAATTTCTAAAACTATCAACCCACGATAACTTGAAAAAGAGAAAGAATTGGGAAATAATGCTCTAGGAGAAGAGAGAACTCACCGCAGTGATTCCAACGCACTCATTGATGTTTGAATCGGAGGATGGATAGTGGTTTGGGGGCTAATCGAAGATCCATGGCTGCTCAACACTCTCAGATGAATATGACCTAGAAGAAGTCGATTCTGGAGATTAGACGTGATCCCAGTGAGTTTAATGAAAAAAAAGTACACGACATGTAATTTTGGAGTACACGATGTGTACTCATATTTTTCGTACTCCGCTTTAGGTGGCCTCCATGTCACCACTACATGGCCGAGTGTGTGGCCATGACATGGCCATCGCACGACCTCCAGCGACATCATAGTACACGACATGTACTTATAAAGTACACAAAATGTACTTTGAAAATTTCCAGATTTTCCTCTTTTCCTCAAAAATGACTATAAAAGGAAGAACATACCTGAAAAGAAGATCCGGGTTCTTACAAACTTCCCCCCTTAAAAAAATTCGTCTCCGAATTTCCCTAGCGCAGTGTAGAGGAAGAAACCCCGAATAGCTCCAACCACTATGCTCGCACATCGGCCTCCCTCTCCCAAGTCTCGTCCTATACCCGCCCGTGCTTCTATAGCACTGATACAAGAGGAAAAGACCAGCCACAGAGAACCTTTGTACTGCGATCAACAATCCGGATTGGATGCTTCTCGAAAGATGAATCCACATCAAGATCAACCTCCTCAGATTGAAGGACATGAGACGGGTCTGAAAAGTAACGTCGGAGCTGAGAAACGTGAAAAATGTCATGCATATCCTAGTACCTCTGAGGTAACTACAACCGATAGGCAACAAACCCAAATCTCTCCAACACCTCAAACGGTCTGACGTACCTCGATGAAATCTTAACCTGTCTCCTAATCTTTCAGTGCCCCAACCTCACTGTGACATGCAAGAAAACCTGATCCCTGACCTCGAACACCAGAGGTCGTCTCTGCTGATCAGCATAAGACTTTTGACGGGACTATGCAGTACCCATCCTCTTTCGAATCAACTCTATCTACTCTGTAGTCTCCTAAACAAGATGAGGTCCCATCAAAGCTTCCTCTCCTACCTCCAGCCAACATAAGGGTGATCGTCATGGCCTATCGTACAAAGCCTCATAAGGTGCCATCTGAATAGTCACTTGAAAACTATTATTGTAGGAAAACTACACAAGAGGTATATGCTTCTCCCAAGAACCACCAAAATCCAGAATACATGCTCGGAACATTTCCTCAAGCACCTAAATCGTACGCTCAGACTGGCCATCTGTCTAGGGATGGTATACTGTACTCAAAAGTACATGTGTACCCAAAGCCTTATGAATCCTTTTCTAGACCCGATAAGTAATACGCGCATCCCTATCTGAAACAATGGAGCGTGGAACTCCATGCAGACGTAAAATCTCTCGAATGTACAACCACCCCAGGTCATCAATGATGAAAGTCTCGTTGATCGGAAAGAAGTGAGAAACATCCATAAGTCTATCAACAATGAACCATACATCATCATTACCACGAAGTGATCTCAGTAACCATGTCATGAAGTCCATCACGACGTCATTCCACTTCCAATCAGGAATGGGTAACTGTTTTAAAAGACCTGATGGTCACTGATGTTCCCCCTTCACCTGCTGACAAGTAGAAAATTTCATGAAGAAACCAGCAAAATCTCTCTTCATACCAGGCCACCAATAATGACAGTGAAGATTTCTATACATCTTGGTGCCCCCAGGATGAACTGTCTAAAAAGAGGAATGAATGTCCTGTATCATATCCTTGCGTATATCTGCTGGCACCCATACACACCCCTGGAAACACAAGATCTCATCATCACTTATGGTCTATCCAGTAATAGGGTCCTCTCCTGACACACTCTCCCATAGGACTAGGACTTCAGAATCTGATAGCTGTCTCATTCAAACTCAATCAAGAAGCATAGAGGTAACAACTACAGATGATAGAAAAATCGTCCCCTTTATGTTGCGCACCTCTAGATGCATCTCAGATAACAGATCCATAAGCTTCCACTCACTTTTGGCCTCCTGAACTACCTGTAACTGAGTCCTCCTGCTCAACGCATCAGGCACAACGTTTCCCTTCCAAGTGTATAGGCAAGCTCAAAGTCGAAGGACTGTATGTACTCAACCCACCTCTGCCATCTCAAATTCAAGTCACAATGATTGAAAATGTACCTGATACATTTTTGTTTGGTGAAAACCACAAAATACTCTCCCAGAATTAATGTCTCTAATAGCATAGGGCATGAACAACAACAGACAACTCCAGATTATGCATTGGGTAGTTCCTCTCATGTGGCCTCAACTGTCGAGACCCTTAAAAAAACTCCATATCCCTGCATAAGAACATATCCTAGCCCGATACCTGAGGAATCACAGTAGAAAATGTAGCTCTTGTTTGGATCTGGAAAGACTAGTATCGGTGTTGAATTCAACCTCCCTTTCATCTCTTGAAAGGCTGACTCACATCAATCTGACCATAAAAACTTCACAGCATTCTTAGTCAGACCAGTCAACGGTGCTGCTAAGCCTGAAAGGTCCTGTATGAAGCATCTGTAGTATCCAGCCAGCCCTATAAAACTCCGTACCTCAAAGACGTTATTCGGATGCTCCCAGGAAACTACTACTCTCACTTTCTCTAGGTCTACTGATACTCCTGTCTCGGAGATAACATGACTCAAGAAGTGAATCTGATCCATCCAAAAGTGGCATTTTGAGAGCATGGCATATAACTGATGATCTCTCAGTGTACTCAGAACGATCTCAAGATGTGTGTCATGGTCGCGTCGAGTGTGATAGTACACAAAGATATCATCCATGAAGACCACCACGAAAGAGTCTAAGTATGTATGAAACACTCGGTTAATCAGTGCCATGAAAACTACAGGTGCGTTTGTGAGATTGAACGACATAACCATATACTAATATAGACCATACCTTCTCATGGAGGCTGTAATAGGTATATTTGATGGTTTAACACGCAACTGATGATAACCGGATCTCAAGTCAATCTTCGAGAACACTCGGGCTCCTCGAAGATGATCAAAGAGATCATCAATCCTAGGCAAGGGATAATGGTTCTTGACCGTCAACTGGTTCAACTTTCGATAATCCACACAAAGCCTGAGGGTACCATCTCCCTTATTCGAAAAAAGAATAGGTGAACTCCAAGGGGAAGTACTGGGTTAGATGAAACCCTTTGCCTACAACTCCTCCAACTGCTTCTTGAGCTCATGCAAATCATGTGTAGTCATCCTATAAAGAGGAATGGACACCGGTGCCACTCCTGGCATGAGATCAATTGAAATGTCTACCTCATACTTCACTGGAAAACCCGAAGAGTCCTCTATAAAGACATATCTGAAACGATCCACCACTTGAGGAAACTGTAACTGTGAATTCCCCTGGTCATCCAGATCAAGACTAGAAATCTGGGCTGTAACTGCTCCCAACCCATGATGCTCTGGACCCGCTCTGCTCGCTCGGACATCCCACTCGCCCCTATGAAGAAAATATCCACCCTCTGGTGATATGAAACTCACCCTGCAGTGATAATAATCGATGAATTCCTAGAAGGGAACTAGCCAGTCCATTCCAAGAATGACATCATTGCCTGTTATCTCTAGGACATAGAGCTCCCATAGAAAGTGATACCCAACCACCTTTAGAGGGAACTCCTTGCACTGAAGTACACAAGCTATCCTAGTCTCCAACGATGTGTCTAGAGTCAAAGTATTGGTAGAGGAAAAGATGCAGATCCCAAGTCTCTCCACAACAGAAACCGAGATAAAGCTATGGGAAGCCCATGTATCAAAAAGAGCATAAGATAAAACTGAGGATACTAAGATCTTACCTCGAACTGCAGAGGTTCCAGGATCCTGATCCTTTTGGGTCTACTCCATTACAAAATCTTAACCTATACCACAACCCTATGAACCTGCCTGGCTGTTCTATGCTGATCCACCCTTCTGTTGCTGAAAGACCAGTGACTGACCACCATGACCTCGACCTCTACCTTAGCCCGAACGGACGAAAGAACTCCAGTTCCCAGAATGGTGAGAAACTGGTGGCACTTCTCCTAAATGAGGAGTCATGGATGAACCCCTGTCACTAGCTACTGGTGAGAAAACCTGACAGAAGCGCTGAATGTGGCCCATCTTGCCGCAAGATCAGCACCCCAATGGGTCTCTCTAGAACTACGACATCGTATTCCCAACCCTTCCACACTGGTAGAATACCACCTGTCTACCTGAAGATGCATCCCACCTCCTCATAAGGTCTGCATGAACATTATAAAACCCTATCAGAGCTATGCATCAGCACCTGTGTCCCGAATGACGGCTGGTGCAAAGACTAGAAAAATAGGAGGACGTCTCAGTGGCATGACTCTCCAAGGTCAAGAGTACACCTTAGACCAAAGTTATCAAGGAATGAAAAAAAGAGTGTAATAAGGGAATAAGAGAAAGAAGACACTCAAGTTTTACAATACATGACTACATGACATGTATAAAGACTACACGGCGTGGTCCCTGAAGTCATTTACATGGGCGTGCACTTCTTCCAAAACTGTTCATGTAACACCCCAAACACATGGCATGTTATCCTAACACACGGCATATACCTGAATCCTCTTCCCCTACCCGATTCCTTATACATGGTTAAGCCACATAACTCTCCTAAGACAACACTACACGGCGTGTTCAAGGTAGACACGGTATGTACTCAACAAGCTTCACATTTCCCGTGTTGTTAGTGACATGGCCTGTGTACCCATGTCACACTACACGACGTATTCTAGAAAGAAATGACATGTACTAATAAGTCCCAATAGACCATGTGGTTAGATACACGACCGACTACATGGATGACACTACATGACGTGTTCCAGGCGGACACGGCATGTATGAGAAAGGATGACACTGACCCGTGTTGTTCGTGACACGACCAGGTACCTAGGTCAGACTACACAGTGTGTTCAATGTAGACACAATGTGTATAAGAAGAGACTCCATCGACTGTGTTGTTAACTACCTGGATGGAATCCTAGGATTACACTACATAGCGTGAACAATCAGTACAAGGCATGTTCCCCCAAGGTTTTCCCTATCCTGTGTCTCTGCCCACACGGCCTGTGACACAGTTTGAGAATACACGACATGTATAAAAGGTACATGGCGTGTACTTATGAAAAATTGTTTCTTCTCAAATAGAAGAATAGATGGCGTGTAGTCAAAACTACACGGTGTGTATTATGGGTTTTTCTAGACAGTAAGCCTCAGAAACTACTCTGGAGCCCCAAAAACACTAAAACGAACACTAAAAGTTCCAAATTACGATCCGTGAGGGCCTATACTCCCCGCGAATCAAAGTTTGGAATGTTTAACAAGTTAAAAACAAGGTAAACAAGTCAATGATCCACCAAATTCCGGTCCATGAGGGCCCATAACACTTCAAAACCAAAATTTGGAATTCATTCAGGTAAAACCTTACACAATCAATGCTCTAACAAGAAGCAGATATTTTTATCAAGGTATCTATCACAACAACATGCATATTCTACACAACATCTATCACAACAACATGCAATTTCTAATGCATTCTAGATGACATGGCAATAATGCATGACATGTGATTTATAGAAAATGCCTATATGATGAATGAGATGGCATACCCTTATCTCATAGGGTTGAGATAGAAGTAGAACCTCAATAATATCAATGGTAACATCACAAAACATGTGAATCACTCAAGGTGAAATCAAATCAACTTTAATAATCAAAAAACCAGAAAAATTACAATTAAACGAGGTAGATTAGCTTTTCTCTGTACATGGGTTAGATATTCCCATGCACAACTTATTACTGAGTACCTATTCCATCCTATCCCTAGCTAAAGGCTCCAAAAAATAATTGAAGAGAAAATAATTCCTCTGATACCAATTTGTAACGTCCCGGTTCCGAAAGCCACCCTGAGGTGCCCCACACCCAGTTGGTCACATGGACTCAAGCACATTTCCCCAAATGGTAGAGGCTGTCAACTAGCAGCGAGGGACTTGGGTGTGATAATGGGGAAACTATGCCCTCATTGGCAGAGTACACAGTGGAAGTACACAAATACGTACAACAATAGAAGTAGTAAATACCAAACAATAGTAACAACGGAAGACTGATAAAGGAAAAAACTTGAGCAGATATATATATATATATATATAAATTATTCATGATACATATATGTCTAGGAAAACAGAAAAACAAGTCACAATGATGGATTAAAACAATGCTAAACCAAAGTTCAAAAGAAAGTAGATAAACTCCTCAGCATCGCAAGCCATAGATTGGTCCCATACTCTCCATCTCCACAACAATCAAGAACCTGAAGTCGAAGGGAACTTACCTTTATCTATACCTGCAACAATATAATCTGTTTGGGACCAAAATCATGACCCAAATAGGGTGTGAAACAAAATCCCAGTAGGAAACCACCCAAAGATCTGTGCCTAATAGTTAGTGAATATATGGTAGGAAAAAGTACAGAAAGTATTAAACAAGAAGGTACTCAGCAGCAAACAATCCACAGTTTCTAGAAAATAATTTACAAACAAGTAAGCAGCCACTCAAGAAAGTAGAACAAACAGGTAAAGCTCTGGGTAGTTCTCACAGCCTAACCCCTATGGTTCAACCAACAAGTACTTGAAACCCTCTGGGAGGCACACATAGTCTCACCCCTCTGGTTTAGCTAAAGAATAGACTCTCTGGGGAAGCACTGACCGCCAATTCCCCCTATAGTCTCGTATCGTACTAAAGGTGCTCTGGGGAAGCACCCAATGTATCATTCTTCCTGTAGCCTGCATCAAGGTACTACAGAAATTCTCAGGAAGTACTCAACTTCAATTCCCCCTATAGTCTCACATCGTTTTATAAAGACACTCTGGAGAAGCCCTTACGTCCATTCTTCCTGTGGTCTACTACACTAGGTTCTCACATCCCTATGTAATTCAAACATGTATAGAATGAGTATCTCCCCAAGTAAATCTCAAGAAAGACTTGTCTAGAATTCTAAGGCATATAAATATTAAAGAACAACAGCCACACTATCCTAAAAACTAGGCACGGAACTGGAAATAGCCTAACCAAAAAAACTAGACCAAACAGTCATAAATAGGAAAAACATGCATGAAAAAATACATCCAAAGCACATAAAATTACATTATTCACAAACATTAACCTCTACTCAGACATAAAAGAAAAACATGCAAACAACAGGGCTAAAATAGTAAACACGCGATACCCCTCTCAAGGTTATTGGAGGAATTTGCACATAATACTCAAAGACTTTCTATAGAAAGGAACAAGCCACATACCTTGATGTTAAAAGATCAATATAATTGAACCACGGGGCTTGAATAGCCTTATAACATCGAATATCTACAAAAAAATCTAAAATGTTCAACCCATGATAACTTGGAAAAGAGAAGGAATTGGGAAACGATGCTCTAGGAGAAGAGAGAACTCACCGCTGTGATTCCAACACACTCACCAGTGTTCGAATCAAAGGATGGATAGAGGTTCAGGGGCTCATCGAAGATCCACGACTACTTAGTGCTCTCGGATAAAGACAACCTAGAAGAAGTCGATTCTGGCGATTAGACGCGACCCTAATGCGTTTAATGAAAAAAAGAAAGTAAAAGGCATGTAATTTTGGAGTACATGGCGTGTACTCTCCTTTTCCATACTCCGCTTTAGGAGGCCTCCATGTCACCCCTATATAGCGGTGTGTGTGGCCATAACATGGCGAACACACAGCCTCTAGCAGCATCGCATTACATGGCGTGTACTTTGAAAATTTCTAGATTTTCCTCTTTTCCTTAAAAAGAACCCGAAAAGGAAGAACATACCTGAAGATCCTGGTTATTACATCATGCATGCATAGTTTTCCAAAAATAGGATAATAAATCCAAAATAGGTTCCCAGATTAACAATTTAAGACCACTGTTGAGTTCATAATATGGGATATACCCTAGGCATGACAAGATCGTTTTCGATGCCGAGCGTTTATTAAAAAGTTTCCACACACACAAATAATAAAATAAATATATAAATTTATTTATTTTATTATGATTTGATACAATAGCCTAGAATAATATATAAATATATAGTTATTACCAAATTGAAGGGTTGTCTACATAAACCTGAGATTGTGATCAGAGTCGTTGGAGGAGAGCTTGGAGAATGACAATGGATCAAGATCGCGACAAGGATCATTTCACCAACAGAGGTTGTGGATCTCACCAATGACATCAGCATGAAAATATTATTTTTTATAAATCCATCCAACTTGAGGTAGGGTGTTTTATTTCTATGATTTATTTACCCCTTTGATTATCCCACGAAGAACAAAAATCAAATCAACAAATAGATTGATTTGTGGATAAATTGTGTTGTAGGTGCATGTTTATTTCCAATGTTTGGGATATTATTCTTATTATTTATTATGGGTTTATTAATTCATCATTATAATCGAAAAATATCAATTAGAATCCAGAAAATGGTTGAGTTTTATTCCTTATCTTATGTTTTGTGCATTTTTATCTCTCTGTTCTTTGTGCACTCATCACCGGTGTTTTTTTGATGGTTTGAAAAATACCTAATAATCAATCATTATGAAACCATTCTTTGGTGAAATGATTTTATACTGTAGTTTGGGTTTGATATTCAATGATGGAATCAAGATATGATGACAATGATGATGAATTGAGAGTGGATTGGCATCTGTCATGCGTGTTTGGGCACACGATAGTTGTGTGGTGTTACGAGTGATGTTTTCTAGAAGAATCAGAAGTTAGATTATGATCATTATCAATGATGGAACTCCGGAGATTATATATTTATAATTATTATAGATATTTGTGGGCGAAATTTAAGGTGGATGTAGTGGAATAAAAAAACACGTAAAGACCCACATGTTTTGGGAAATCCCATGTTACATGATGTGTAATCCAAAGAACACATGTTGTATTTCCCTGTATGTGGAACTGGGGTTTATACGTGAAATAAAGTGTCACTATCATTGTAAAACATTCCAAACAACATTTTAATCAACTTGGAGACTCAACGTGTACCCATGGGGTACACGATCATGAACATGATTAGGTACATGGGCACATAAATGGCCCGGTATATGCGAATGACCTTGAGTACATGTGCACGGCCTGGAGTACATGAGCACAGGATGGAGTGCACGGATAGACCCAATGCAAGAATGACACACCATGTACTACCAGTATAAACCACATACCTTCCCTAGATAGGTATGAGTCCCTTTTTCTCATCAACATGGACTAGTTTTCTTAGGATTCATTCCCTCGATCTATCCCATGAGGGTATATCGTGGAATTATGTTCTGAGAATTGGATTGGTATCACATCTAAGGGATTAGTCTCAAATAGAGTTATTGGAATACCTATGTGAAGCCTTGGGTGGAATACTTTATCATCTTATTCCCTAAGAAGGGTTTTAGGAATTTGGATGACCTTCATACTCAGGTGTCGATCCCCCACTTAAAGGTTTTTTCTAGATTGGGTTTTTGGTATACCCTATAGACCTAGGTGCAATCCCCCATCATTGTATCGATCTATTCTGAATTATAGAGTGTACTTCCTCATGGATAAACCCAGAAATCATGAAATATCAGAAGGATTTCATCAGTTTTATCAGACTTTCTAAGTGATTTCTTTTGGGAAAGTGTAGCTACGAACTCTTGAGAAGAATATTAGGTTGGAAAAGTCATAGTGACCTTACCTTGATACTTAGTGTCTATCATGAGTATATGCATATGTTTTAGATTATTCCTCATAGTTTGAATGGAATAGCCTTATGATGAGATGATTACTATCTTGATTCTTATGTTTGGTTATTTCAGGATGTCCTACTGGGTATTGTTAACCTCACCTTTGCATGGTCTATTCCCGCACATATCATGTATTAAGAAGACAATAGACCTTTTGATAGGGTTATTGGTGGACTATAAGCATATGGATCTTAGATTGGGCTAGAGAGACTATGGTTCATACCAAGATTCATATTTGGTTATAGTTTCCTCATTCTAGCATGTAGGACTTATTTAAAGATTTCTAGGCTGGTTTTTTGAGATTTATTATTTATAGTATTATTTTCAAACTATGATTATGATATTTATATGTATTCATGAATTGGTATCATTTTTACTTTTCCTTTTATTATTTTATGGTTTAGAGATGTGTGTGTGTTTATAGGTACCTTAGGCTAAGGCCTCCCGTGTTTGTGATATGCCTACTTGGTGCTAGTTTCCAGCCTTAGGCCTATTAGAGGCAAGCTTGAGGTGTTACACTCAGATTATCTCAGACCAGGTAGGCTCTGGTGGGTTGGGTCATGACAAACTTATATTATAGGGGTTTATCCTAGGACCAAAGTTTGGAATTTTGTCTAGCTGTGATATTGGTTTGGGTTATATGGGAACTTTGTTAAGTGTTTTCAGTTCATCTTTTAGGGAAGGGAATCCAATTTTGATGTGGTATCTGACGTATCTATACAAAAAGACTCTGAATACATGCTTATCAACTTGGTACATGTTGGCATTGATTGTAGGGAAAACATTGGTACATGCATTATATAGTAATGGGTTATGATTCCATTCCCTTCTTTAGTCATATTTTCATATATATATACATGATCGTGGTACATATTGTCTATTTTAGGATGCAATTATGATGATTTCCAATTAGGATTTAGCATAAAAATCACAATAATGACCCCTTTAGTGATGAGGATTTGATACAAGAACTTGTATAAGAGGTGGTACCTCTGGGTGATTTTCCATCCATACCTTCACTTATCAAGTAGAAAATGATGCCAAAAGTAATGTAAGATGAGGTTCACAAGATGAGCACACTTCATGAATTAGAGTAAGTGACCCCTTAGGTTTTAAAGCAATCCATACCCCCATGTGGCCAAGGATTGGCTCAAGTTGGTTACGTGAGTCTTTTTCCTCAATAGGACACCTACATGAAAGATGGTGGTCCTATGGTGAGCCTTCTATATGGCTCCACTGGGCAGTGGTGGGGCCTAATGACCTTATCGAGTGAAGAGAAAAATATTTCATGGACATAGTTTGAGTGCCTTTTCAAAGAGGAGCTTTCTCTAGATATATTATGGTCTATTCATATCCAAAAGCTTCTATGGATTTTACAAGTAAACATGACTATGGATGAGTATTCATCGAGGTTCACCAACCTCTCATGATACTCGATGGATATGGTATTTGATTAGTTATTTTAGGCTTGAAACCTTGACTAAGGCCCATTCAGAGTGACCTAGGATTGTATGATAGATCTATGAATTCCTACTAATGCTGGGGTGATGGATCATACTTTGGTAGTGGAGATATTTTTGGTCGAGCAGACATTGGTGGCTGGCGCTGGTAGTGGGAACACAGGAGATGAGACTTTGGTAGTGGGTAGCTGATGGGAGATCCATGAATCTAGACATGAAATACGTTTTATGAGGTGATCACAAAATAGAGGGTTCATAGTTCAAGGATCATATGATGGTTCTAGTTATCTTAGGGATAGCTAGCACTGCTCTTGTGACAATCATGGATATCTTATGTGAGATTGTCCGAATCATTGTACAGCTGACCGATATAAAGTGGATGGACCACTTAGGCATAGGTAGTGGTAAGAGCATGGAGATCTAGAGGGAATTTAATGTGAAATATGAGTAGATATAGTAGCTGGAGGTGGTATACAATTTGACTCGTTTCCACCACCACCCCTTGGTGGTCCACTCCAGGATTAGGGAGTTGGGGGTCAGGGGTGAGGACAACTTTAGGTAGTTCAGTCCTGCAACCTCGAGGCTCCTGGTATGATTATAGGAATGATTTTTGTCTTTTATAACTTAATTTTAGTCTTTATAAACATAGTCATGAGCCACTCTTTTCTTACTACATCCCTAGTTTGAGACCTATAGATTCTTCTTGACCCTGTGGCTCGACCTTTTCACTTGGATACTCCTACAAGAGGTGACTCAGTGGCACACACTTATGATGATAGTGTTATCTAAATATTAGAGGAGAGAGTTTCTTATAGTATCTATTTTTAGTAATGATGGGGCCTTATAACGTCATCTTAGTCATGGACTGGCTATATATAGTTCATGCACAAATGGACTATTTTGGGTAGAGGATGTGGTGTGTCTACATAGATGTGATGAATTTTTCCTTTATGGGAATAAAGGAAACACATATAGAGTAGGATACGAATATATTTAAGAGGGTACAACTAATTATTTACCATTTAGATAGAATAACCCTTGGAGTAGTGGATTCTATGAGCTTTCAGTTTCCTCCAACGGTTACAGAGTATGTAGACATATTTCTTGAGGACATGTTGGGTTTACCTCCCCACTGAGACTTAGAATCATATGTATACTTACACCCCAGGATGACCCTAATATCTATTCCAACATATCAGACGGATCCTATAGAGCTTTATGAGTTATGGGTGTAGTTAGAGGACATGTTGAGGAAGGTCTTTGTAAGACCCATTATGTCACCTCAGGCAACCTGAGTTTTATTCTCCAAGAAGGTGGATGGGATATTGATGTTGTATGTAGATTAAAATTTCCTAAACTCAGTTACTGTAAAGAAAAATTACCCACTAATGAGTTTTTCTGACCTATTTAATCAGTTGAGAAGGTCGAGATGGTTCTGAATGATAGACCTCAGATCACATTGTCACCAGCCGTGAGTAAGATATGCGGACATACCGAAGATGATATTTTGGTATATCTATGGTCATTATGAGTATTTGGTGATACCTTTTGGAATTATTAATTCCATATAAGTGTTCATGTGACTCACAAAACATATATTTTATCCATTCTTGGACCAGTTTGTAGTGGTCTTCATTGATGATTTACTAGACGTTTGAGGAGGAGCACATGAGACACTCGAGGATAGTTCTAGAAACATTCTAAGATAACCAAATTTATGGGAATCTCTAAAAGTGTCATTTATGGACCCATGAGGTCCAAAATATGGGACATGTTATCTCAGCAAGGCTGTACCAGTGGACCTAATAAAGGTAGAGGTAGTGTTATCACTTGAACAACCCAAGAGCATGACGGAGGTGTAGAGATCCCTTGGGTTGGAAATATATTATAGGATATTTATACCCGATTTATCCTAGAAAACAACTCCCTTTATTACTTTGAACCGGAATGGTTGGAATTTCATCTGGATAGAGAGGTTTCGATAGGATTTCCAAGAGTTGAAGCGGAGGTTGATGAGTGCTCCCATCTTGAGATTTCCATAGGAGTGTGTCCATTACTTAGTGTTCTATGATGACTTAGGGACCAAACTTGGTTTTGTTATGATGAATAGGTAGGAAGTGATTTCCGATACATACTACAATTGAGACCACTTGAGAATAAATACACGACCCATGTTCTTGAGTTAGAAGCGATTTTTTTCCCTGAAGATGTGGTGAAACTACCCTATGGGTGAGTGGTTTATAATCTATTATAATTAAAAGAGTCTCGAGTATATCTTCTTTTATAAGGATATTAACATGAGACAGAGGTGATAGTTAGAGTTCCTCCAAGATTATGACTTCAAGATAACCTACACTCTTGAGAAAGGGAACATGGTAGTAGATGCTCATATACAAATGTAGTTCGCAGTTCTTGAATAAAGAATCAGAGTAGTTATCTTGTTTATAGTTGTCAATTGTTGAAGAGGATGACGCAACTTACCTTCAGTCGATGGTGGTTATCCCTTTGATTATTTATCATGTGAGGGAGGCTATTCTTGGAGATACCAAATATGAGGCCTTACATACTCTGATATCCATTGGATGTGATCTTGATTTATTTTATGATGGTGTAGAGAATTCTATCCTTTTCAAATCATGAATGATGGTTCCAATAATGTTGTGTGAGGGGGGTGTTGAAAGAGTTTCATACTGCCCCTTTGATAGGACATCCGAGTGTGGAAAAATATTTACCAAGGCCTCCAATGTTTGTTCTGGTGGCTAGGTATAAATAAGTATATATTGGTGTTTGTCTCTCTATGCCATACTTGTTAGAAAGTGAACGCTTGCCACCAGGTTCTAGTGGGTTTAGTTCAACCCCTTGAGGTTCCTGAGTGGAAGTGAGATCATATATCTATGGACTTCATTACGTATTTCGAAAATATTTATAGATGACATGATGCCATTTTGGTGACCATATAATGACTCACCATGTCATCCCACTTCCTATCTATCATAGATAAGAGTTTAGTAGAGATCTTGGGATTACTTTATGTGCGGAAGATAGTTTTTTTCCAAAAAGTTACTTTAACAATTGTTTTAGACCATGATGATCACTTCATGTCATGATTATGGAGAGTATTTAAAGAACCCTTTGGGACTCATTTGTGTTTAAGAATAGAATTTCACCCCCATAATGATAGATAGACTGAGAAAAAAATTATAGTTTTGGAGGATATACTACAAGATTGTATGTTGGAATTTGTCCATAGTTGGGAGAGTCATCTACACTTGGTAGTGTTTTCATAAAAATACAACTACCATTCCACCATTAGTATAGAATCATTCATTACATTTTATGAAAAACACTAGAGGTTACCACTATGTTGGATTGATCGAGGTGATTCAACACTCAAGGGCCCAGCATTGGTGTAAGCTACAATATAGAAGGCATAAATCATCTAAGAGTGGATGAAGACCATAAAAAGTTACCATAAGTCCTATATGGACTAAGGATGGAGGACTTTGGAATTTGAGGAGGGAGACCATGTGTTCCTATCAGTATCCTCTCAATGTAGATTGTAAATATTTGTCTGAGGTGACAAGTTATCTTTGATATTCATTATCCCCTTCCATACACAATGTAGAGTCAGTGAGGTTGTGTACCACTTTTATCTACCACCATAATTAGACTGGGTACACATTGTCTTTCATGTGTCACTACTAAGTAGGTATGTTCATGACTCATCATTGATTATCAAGTGGGGTGAGGAAGAAATCTAGGATAATTCTACCATTTTGGAATACCTACTATCGATTTATGATAGGCATGGGAATATCCTATAAAGTATATTGATTCCCTTGGTTTGTGTTTGGTGAAATCACTAGAGTCTTAAAGAGATCACCAATGAAAAAGACACCCAGAAGCGAGTTCAGTACCCACATATTTTTTAGTGATTTTTTTTCTTTTTAGGATAAAAATACCTAAGGTGGGGAGAATTTAACATCTTTGTTATTTCCATGTAAAGCTTTGTAATACATCTATTAATATTTTCATAGCCAAGTGCTGAGACGACACAAGATTTCAAGGCCCAGTGAGCCTAATATTGATATTATAAAAATATTAAATATATTAGTACCACGTATGAATAGTTTTATTAAAATTGGGGAATAAATCCCAAACAGAGTCTTGGATTGGAAATCTAAAATCACTATTGAGTCCAAAATATGATCTTTACCCTATAAAATGTATAATATTTGTTAGTGTCGTGCATTTGTTAAAAATATATCATAGGAGGGAATAATAAAATAAGTAAGTAAATTTATTTATTATAATACATTTTAAAGATTCAGCCAATAATCCTCTATAAATATACATTTATAACCAAATTTCAGGGTTAACCACATAACCCTCTGATCGTAGGAAGAGACATTGGAGGCGAACCTGGAGAACATTAATAGATCGAGATCAGGATCAAGGATCCTTTCACTAACAATGGTTGTGGATCTCCCCAATGAAGTTCAAGTGTATCCGTTATTCATTATAAGTTGATACAACCTATGTTAGGGTATTTTTTGGGATTTATTTACATATTTTATTATCCCATAATGAACAAAAATCAAATAAACCAACAGATTGACTTTAAAATAGATCATGTTGTGGGTACAGGTTTATTTCTGGGGTTTGGGAGATTATTATTATTGTTTTTATTGGTTTATTAATTATTCATTCTAAAATAAATAGATTGAGTCTAATCCAAACCATGGATGAGGTTAATTCCTCATCTTGTGTTTTGTGCATTTTTTCTCTCCCCGTTCTTTGTGTGTTCTTCATCGATGTTTCATTTGGATGGTGGTTCAACAAATACCTAGTAATTAATCATTGCACAAATTTTATTCAGTGAAAAGGTTTGATACCATAGCTTAGGTTTGAGATTCATTGATGGTATCATGATATGATAGCAATGAAGATGGATCAAGATTTTATTGTTGCCTTTTATACATGGTTGGGTGTGCAATAGAAATGTGGTTCTACGGGCGATGTTTTCTGTGTGTATCAAAAGCCAAATTCTAGTCATAAAAAATTATGTAGATCATTCAATCATAGATCTATGATTACTAGAGATATTGGAAGTGTTAATTTTAGGGTGGAATCAGAAAAATCAGAAAAATTGTGAAGTCCCATGGGTTTTGTGAAATCACTCATTACACATTGCGTAATCCATAGAACACACACTTTGTAACCCCATATTCCACACTAGGGTTTAATCATGAAATAAAGTATCACATTCCATTATACAAGTTTCACATGCTCTATGAATCTACCTAGTGACTTAGAATATACACTTGGGGTACACAGGCATGGACACAACTAGGTACACAAGAACAGACACAACTAGGTACACTTGCACAACTTAGAGTACACAAGCACAATATGGAGTACACGAGCATGGGCTGGAGCCCATGGGTAGAATTGGGGTAGGAAAGACATGGAATTTACTACTATTACATGCAAAATACTTTTACTAGGGGGGTATGAGGCCCTTTTTATCTTCAGTATGGTCTAGTTTTTTTAGGGTGCATTCCCTCTATCTATCCCCTGAGGGTATAGTGTGGCCTTATATCCTGAGAATAGGATTGTGATATACTCTAAGGGATTATTATCAGATAGAGTTACTAGAATCCATCTGTGAGGCATGGGGTGGAATCCTATATCGTCTTCAACCCTAAGTGGGGTTCTAGGAATCATCTTGACCAATATACTAAGGCTTTGATCCGCTACTTACTAGGTTATTCCATATTGGGATGTTGATATACCCCATAGCCCTGGGTGCAATCCCCCATTTATGTATCAATCTTTTCCCTCTTTAAGTTGGTACTTCCTCATGGATATTCCTGATGACTATGACATCTCAGATAGATTCCATTGGTGAAATTAGACTCACAGAATGAGTTATCCCTGAGGAGTGTTTCTATGATCTCTTAATCATAGTCATGGGATGGAAATATGATTGTGAAGTTACCTTGAGACTTAGTGTATATCATGAGTATATTTGGATATTTTTTGTAGGCCTTTTAGTTTGATTGGCATACCCCGTTGATGAGATTAATACTATCTTGATACTTATGTTTGGTTATTTCAAGGTGTCATACTAGGTATTGTTATACTCACCCCTTCACGGGCTCTACCTACATATAATGTGTCCTATATAGATGATAGGACATTAGATGGGGTTCTTATTAGAATAGGAGTACAAAGATATTAGATTGGGATAAACATAATGTGGTTCATAATAGGAGTCACATTTGATTGTAGTCCCCTCATTTTAGTGGGTTGGGCTTCTTTACAATTTTGGTGGGATTATATTTTTCCATTTATGATTTCTAGTATTATTGTTATACTTTTATTGTGGGATTTAGATGTATACATGAATTGGTATCAATTTCAACCATTTTATGGTTTGGATATGTGTGTTTATGTACATGTACCTTAGGATAAGGCCTATCATGTGTGTTATATTCATAATTGGTGCTTGTCTCTGGCCCCTGGCCTATTAGAGGCATGCTTGGGGTGTCACACACAACTTAACACTAGCCAGGTGAGACTTGGTGGTTTGGGTCATGATAGTTCGGTAATAATAGTTATTGAAATTGTTAAATTAATTATAAATAATAATATTATTTAACCGAATTCATAAAAACAATTAGTGTGTGACCTTCTTGGCCTATTTCTTATTTGCAATATAAGAAGCAGTATAAAGTCCAAGGTTAGCCTCTAGAGATATTATAAGGCATACATAGATAAATAAGCTAATTTCTCAATGACATAAAACCTCACATGAACACTTACCATGAAATATGATCCCTTTATCATGATATCTCTAATCAAGAAGGTTCCATACTGGCGACATCAACCTATGTGCATGATATCCCTTTATTTGAATTTTAGGGAATTGAAATTTCTTATAGAACACATGGATAATGATTTATTTAGGATATATCACCTCCATTAAAGGGACAGATATATTAACTTTCATTAAGGATAGAAGGTAGAAATCCTTTCTCACATTATTCATTAATTAAGTATTCGTGACACAGACAATGTATCATAATTTTCCATGAACATCCTTCATCATGGTTCTTTTCAATACATAAATGTATGTGAATCATGATATCCATTAATAAAAATAATAAATTCTAAGGACCAATGAACATGTTCATAGATAGAAACATCTAATGACACATATAAATGTGGATTTCATACTAAGAGGTGTTGTTATTATAATCTCATATACTAAAAATTACCAAGGGAATACACCATTAGAAGGTTCCTCAAAGTCCTATGAGTCTCTAACACTTATAAACTATATCATTTGTGTTACTAAAATGATTTCTTCTGGATATAGAATATATATTTAAAAATACTATCATGTCACTTCTGGTTTCTCATGATAGCGGGGAACTACTATGATCTTTTAGTGAGACAACTAGTCTTAGTACATTATCACATGATATGTTACACAAAAGAACAATCATGATTTTAGAAGGAGTTTATTAATATTCAAAAATATTAATAAAAGTAATCATAAAGTACATATAAGTTGGTAATAGGGCACCAACTCCAACAAACTCCCACTCGCACTAGATCCAACTACTAACAACCTCCAGTCCACAAGCTCTCACATGATACTCATGATTCTAATGAAATCATGATTTAATCAAGGGGTCCACCATGTTTTCTTCTATGTAAACTCTTCTTATTTAAACTTCATCCTTATAAGAAAAATTCCTCAATTGATGATACTTTTTAAGTATGTGTTAGGTCCATTGGTGTGACCTTGGATCTTTTGAAAGAGCCGCCACTACAGTCTTATCACAATACAATGTGATATTTTCTTTATACATAGGCACCTCATCAATATCCAAGAAAAAGTTTCATATCCCTATAGATTATTTGGTTACATCAGAAGATGCTATATATTTTAACTCTACTGTAGAATCAGTGATGATTAGATTCTTTTAAACTCGTCCAGTTCACAGTTCCTCCATTGAGACTAAAAACATATACTATCTACAAATATATATCATTATGATCAATTTGAAAACTAAAATCAGTATAACCCCTGATGGATAGCTCCTTGTATCCTCCATACACTAGTAAAATATGCTTAGTTCTTCTTAGATACTTAAGGATAACATTAATAGTAGAACAATGTTGTTCACCCAGATGATATTGATACCAACCTACCATGCTCAATGTATAGGCAACATCAATTCAAGTACATAACTTGGAATTCATGATTGAACCTATCAACAAAGAGTTTTTGATCCTACTCATTATCTATTTCTCTTATCATGTATGAGGACACATTTTCTTGGAAAAATGTATACCATGTGACATGAAAACTAAACCCCTATTGGATTTTTATATAATAAATATCTTTAGTATCTGATCAATGTATATACCTTGAATTAGTCCAATAAGCCTCCTGGATCTATCATGAATGATCTTTATCCCTATAATATAGGATTATTTACCTAAGTCCTTCATGGATAAACACTTTATTAACCATTAATTAATATACTATAAGATTGGTATGTCATTTTTAATAAGTAACATGCCATAAATATATAATACTAGGATAATGACCGCATTCCCACTAAATCTCTTGTAAACACGTGTCTCACATTCATTATTAATGAAACCAAAATATTTTATAGCTTTATTGAACCAAAAATTCCATAACCTAGATACATACTTTATTCCATAAGTGGATCTATGAAACATTTACATTATCTTACCATCACATAGAGTCACAAAACCTTCTGATTGTTTCATATAGATATCATCCTGAAGTTTCTAGTTAAGGAATGATGTTTTGAAATCCATATTGAAAATTTTATATTCATGGTATACTAATATATCAAGTAGAATTATGATGGATTTAAATATGGAAAATAGAGAAAAAATCATCATAGACAATGAATTTCCATTGTTTAAACCCTTTATACACTATTTATTTCTTTATTAGTACTTACTTTACCCTCTATGTACATTTTTATCTTGAATATCCATTTTCACCCAAAAATATTTACATCAACTGGTGGATCGACCAGAACCCAAGCTTGGTTCTGATATATGGAATCCATTTTAGACTTCATGTCTTATTTCCATCTTGTAGCTTATGAGCTCTCTACTACCTCTTTATAGGATAAAGGTTTATTATTTTCAACCAATAATGAGTCACCATATTTAGTGACTAGAAAACTATATCTCTCTCATTCTCTTACCTCTATAGTGGTCTTATACATTACTTGTGTTTTAGGAATAACTTCTTATATGGGGACCTATGAAATCAATTCATGCAATAACTCCTATTTATCTTGGGTATCAACTTCATCAAAGTCAATATTTCTCCCACTACCCCCTTAAGGATGTAACAGCCCGAGATTTTATGAAAAATATTCTTTTTATTTCACTAATGTCTTGTGTTGTACACTACACCAAAAGGAGCTTGCACAACACGCATCCTTGTCTTGCCTTGCATTACACGCAATCGCGACCTTCCTCGATAGCGTGTGTAATACGCAATACCGAGTTTCACTAAACAACGATGTGCTATTAAAATATTATTAAAACTAGCCATTATGAATAGTAATAACCACTTTTTAAAATTCTGTAAATCTTATTTTTCAAAATGAACTTCATTCTTGGATTCGGAGTATCGAATTTATCCTAAGGTGAAATTTTGGTACTTTTCGGATAACTTTCATATTCTGATGAATAGTGAAAATTACTAAATTATAATTAAAAACAACTTTTTTTAATCGAAATAATTAATAGTGATAAATTATTAATTTGAGTGGTTTTAAAGTATATTTAGAATATATTTTTTCAATTTAATACAATGTTGGTCATTGGTTGTAATTTCACATTTAAACCAGACATAATCAAGTGTCAATCTTTTGATATATATTGTTTCCTAAAAACACGCTATTTATTTTAACAGCAGGATTTAATTATAAAATTAATTAATGCAACTTCTATGTTATGAATTTGGTAAAATAGATTTCATTTTTGAATTCGGAATATGAAATATAGCTTAGGATGAAATTTTTGCATTGTTCTGAAAAACATCAATTTTTGATGAATAGTGAAACTACTAAGTGGTAGTTAAAAAAACTAATTTTTTCATAAAACTTAATTTTGCCGCTTCTGTGAATGGAATTTCGAAAATCCGAGAGACACGGTTAATATCAAGGACTAAAATGTGGTTCAATGAGATGAAAATAATTTTTTGGTGAATAGTAACTTTTTACTTTTTTTTACCGCAGTTAATAGTAAATAGGGTAACTAAGGGTAAATATGATATTACTATTACCCTAACACATGTCCTAATTCTATTGGACAAGTGTAATTCGACCAAAAACAAACTTAGGAATAAAATATGACCATTTAGGCCCACTTGGATTAGATTAGGACATTTATTATTAATTTATTTAAAGAAAGGTTAAAATAGTTAAAATCAAAGTTTAATAAGTAAATCATTTTTAATATGGGGTTATACATAAGATAAATTCGATTGTAAATATTCATTAGAAAGATAAAAAGATTTCCTACATGATGGTATTTTATTTGTAATTTTTAGACATCAAATAATGTAATTTATTTATGACACAACGATGATGCAGTAATTATCTTATTAATGAAATATTGACATAATTGATGTTATAAACACCAAAATAAATGTAATTTGAGACTTTTTATGAATTACACTAATTTTATAGGTTACTATGATATATTATTGTTGATTTAATCAACTTGGTTCGAACATTTAATTCTGTTATGACTTTCACAAAAATCATATATCATATAGTGTCAAAATTGACACAAAATAGTTTTTAAATCAAATATTATATTATTAATTGTTAGTTTATTCCTAAAAATCTAAGGTTCGGCCAAATGACTTAGATAAGGATATATATATTAATAATAAACAATTTGGGGTTCGTTTGGCATGTTATAGTAAGTTTATTAACCATATAGTGAAAGAAAACAAAAAGACATGGTAAAAGTTAAATTATTTAACTGAGAGTTAAATCTAATTGATAAGGTTAAAATAATATCCTAAACTTGTCTAAATTCTATTGGTTGATAGGATTTCGACCCATCCCCACCTTAGCTTCGAAATAAGGCCCTTTGGAACCATTATAAACCAATTTTGACTTTAATATAAAATAATATTTTCAGATATTCCTAAGGTGCCCCTCTCCTCCCCTATAAAAGGACACCTCCTCCCCCTCCTCCTCACACCAATTTGAGCACTCAAGATCGGCCAACCCCTGACAAAATCTCTTCTCCACTTCCCTAGAAACATCCTAGAGGTTCTGGTCTTCCTCAAAGACCAATTTTAGTGCCCTAAGAGGAGGTCTCAAAGAGGCCCTTCAAAGAAGAGGTAATTACCGTTACCAATTCTTTCATCTTTATTTCTTCTTCCACTTCTTCTTCTTAGGTTGTTTCATTATGAAGTAATAACATCAGTATCACTCATATACTGATATGTTATTATATTTATGAAACAACCCTATTTCACCATCTATCCATCCTACAGAAAAAGAAATCACCGCGCGTGCGTACGTACGGAATACCGTCTCCACGCCGTGGTGTAATCTATTTTCCACCACCACCTTACATGGATGGGTATAATGGTGTAAAGAATAACTATACATAGTTATTACAACATCATATTGATTCTGATATATTGTATAATCCACTTCAATTCAGTTCAATATTTATGGAAATGATATCATCGCTCGTGCGTACGTACGGACTACCGTCTCCACGACGCGATGAGATTCATTCTCCATGTTAACCATTTAAGAATGATTATAAAGTATATATAAGAAATAATAATGAAATATATGATATTATAAAGCTACTGGATTTATGTATATATATACATATGTATGTCATCTACTTACTTCCATTTCAAGACAATAAGGAAAGGAAAACAGCGTTCATGCGTACGTACGGACTACCGTCTCCATGAACGGTGTTTTTCATTTTATTTATCTACCTATTATATATATATATATATACTGAATATATATGATATATAAATCATATTTTATATTCTGGAAGTAAGTAAATCATGATATAAGTAATAATAATGTCAAGAACAACAAGTCAAAACACCTACGATAAATGAAATGATTTTACCCAAAATGCTTCTTTAACATGGAATTTACAAAAGAACAGGTAATATAATGTCATAAGTGAACCATATATGATATCATAACAATTAATATGATTCTGGAATAAGTCAATAACATGATTTAAATCATTATACAGGAGGTTCGGAAACTTACAAAGCAAGTCGGACATAAGGTAAGGGAAATATCACAATCTCATTTTTATCCGAGATTGTTTATTCGTAAGTATTTACTGGGGTGTATTTTATCATCCACATCCATGTTTCATCAATATGTAATATTACTTCCATCCACCTACAATTGTTTAAATCTATTTTTACCCTTCGGTGAGTTTTTAGTAAAAGAAATGAAAGGAATCTTTTGTCGTTTTTCGTACGAGGTACTTTTTGACTTTTTCGACAAAAGTACGAAGAATGTTTTTTTTAACTTATACGACATGAATGGATTTTTAAAACATTATTTCCAAGAAGCTTCCTTTACAAGTTTTCAAGTTTATTTTTAATCAACTTCTTTTATTTTAAAGTCGTATGACATGTTATGAAAGGAAAAATGTTTTTGAAGAAGAAAGGATATTTTCCTCAAGAATGGAGTTCAAGTATTTTATCAAAATTATTTTCCATCTAAGATAATAAAAGGGTTCTGTTTTGATCCCTATTATTACATGGATTTGATTATGTTGTGATGGAAATATTTTTATGAATTCCTTTATCTTATATGAATTGATTTATGATGTCATGATATTTCAAGAATCCCATTTTTGTTACATGTGTTATGGGATGATGTATGTTTTATGATTATGTGGCACACATAAGAAAGGATTCATTATAAGATGGGTGGGACCTATATCTCCCTCCAATGCATTGGGTAAAGATTTTATATCTCATGAGATAGACATGGCTGAAATGGTAGGTTATACCGGTTCAGTGAAACAGGACTGAAACGAGGGTTACTCGATTCATAAAGGGACTTTGTCCACTAAGATAGTCTTGGCAATGAGTCATGACTAACAAGAAATGATTTTCCATGATTATGTGTGCATGCCACAAAGTTTCAAGTTTCATGTTATGATTATGGTGATCTCATTTTCACTTCTATGATTTGTTCCATGTTAAGATATTATGATCTCTTTTGCAGGTTATGATTTTCAAAAAGATATGATATGATTTTTATTTTTTTTGTATACCCTTACTGAGCATTTGAGCTCACCCTTTTATGTTTTCTTTTCCCCAGGATATAAAGAAAGGTTTTAGGTAAAAAAAATGGAAGATCTTTATGGGAGATATTGAAGATCTTTCACCAGGATTAGAAGATTATGTTCCGAGTTTCCAAAGACACTAAACTATTATGATCCTTGTGTGTGTGTTTTTGTTATGTACTAAGTATTCCGCAAAAGTAATGTAATGTCCATGTACGTCAGGATTCGGGTCTCTACAGTTGGTATCAAAGGAAAGGTTTAGTCAACCTTTGGAAACTAGGATGCGAAAACGTTAGTGAGATCCCTAGAGATATTTCTAAGGTATGTCTAGGGATGCCCCTAAGGATAAGTAAACGTATAGGATATAGTCTTAGAACTATGGTAACGATATTAGATTAAACCAAAGATGATAGATATTTAAGTTACTCCCCCTTTATTATGATTTTTGCATCTAAAACTATTCTGTTTGGGTTTTAGAAAATGGCTGGAAACAAGATGATTCACAATAATGGAGGATATGATGGACAATGGAA
Source organism: Viscum album (assembly GCA_963277665.1). Lineage (NCBI taxonomy): Eukaryota > Viridiplantae > Streptophyta > Magnoliopsida > Santalales > Viscaceae > Viscum > Viscum album. The sequence goes on from OY728152.1 coordinate 1,922,698,984, forward strand.
TGATATTCTTCATGAGCAACCAAATGAAATGGGATTTGGATGTCCAAACATCATTATTATGCCGAATCAGCAATCTCACAATATGATCAATAAAGTAAAATTTGGTAAGTTTCCTGACTCGACTAATAAGAGAAAGATGGAGTTCCATGATGATCATAGAGGAAAGAAAGTTCAATTTCCCCTATGTAAATCATGTGGGAAGAGGCATCAAGGAGAATGTTTCAAGGGAACTGGAAGATGCTTTGGGTGTGGAAAAGAAGGACACAAAGCATGTAAGTGCAAAGGAAAAGGGTCGGTTAACACCATGGATGAGGATAATGGTATTGCTACGACATCAAAAATGGTTAAGTGTTTTAAATGTGGAATGTATGGGCATTATGCAAACAAATGCCCTAAGGGAAAGACTCATGAAGAGAATCAGTATGGTCATATGGGTAGTATTTATGTGGATGATGATGAAGAGACTACAAATGATATGTGAGATGAAAGAATTTTTGAAGCTCGATCAATGGTTTGAGAATGTAGTGGAATGATTACATGTTTATCATGTGTAATTTTGGAATAAAGAGACATCTATGGATTGTTACACTGTTGTCTTTCCTTGTGTTTTGAAAGTGTATGATTAACGTTACCAGTATCCATGAAAGGTTATTCAGATATTTTTGGAATGTAGATGATATGCGCATAATGAAGGGATAAGGAGAAAATTAAATGTTTGATAGTATTCATGAGCTCATGATTGATATAAGGAGTAAGTGATATCATGGTTTGAGTATATAGAATTTTGAGGATTTTGGTATGTGGAAAGTGTTAACTTTTAACTACATTCAAGTTTTCACTAAGGTTCAATGGGTATTCAAGATAATACATGATTAAGGACTTTGAATGTTTATAATGTGACCAACAAAACATATCTTATGATATATGGGGATCAACGATGGTATTAAATCTCTGGTAATCGTTTTCACTATATTATGAGAATGGACTGCAGTATTATGGATAAGCCTAAAGATTGGAATGGATTATGTTGGACATAAGTTAGTATTGTTTAAGGATAGAAGTTTTTCCGATATTATTGATGGGATGTTATAGTAATATAGTTTTAGAAAAAGGACAACCTGCAGTACGGGCGACAACCCATCGCTTCGGACAAGGCTGTGGGAATCGAACCCACAACCGAAGTGCGACTGGCCTTTATCGCCTACCACTGGCCTACAGGAAGTCCCTGTTTAGTAGAAACTAGTTTTATTATATTAAGCAGTATGATATATGAAGTATAAGTCCATTTTAGGAACCATATATGATTAATCTCACTATAGATCGACTTATGCATATAATTTTTGCTAACCTTTTGTTTGAGACAGATGGAATGACCCGTCGTTCTATCACATGATCTGCTAACACTTCACAAATAACAAATTCAACTTCATATATTTAAGAGATGAAGTTGAAATTGTTAAAGGAACGAACAACAATGAGGTTTACCAACATAAAGTAAGTATTTATTCTAATTCAAATTCTTTAACTTTAGGGAAACGATCTTGAAAACCAAAAATGTTGTCCTAGTGATCTTATATCTGATGAATCAGATGGTACCTTAGATCGTCACAAATTTATGGATTTGTGATTACTGGCTTTTCCATAGCCATATTCTCTACCACTCTCCATCAGAACATGATGGTTATATTTTTCTTCCATATCCATATTTTCACCTATGTGGAAACCCAGTGATTAGTTTATTTGGGTAACCGTTAGGTTTCATACTTTTGTTTTTAAAGATTGGTTTTGGTATTCCTTTTTACGATGTGGGATTCTATTAAAGAAACTTTCGAATAGTAAACCATTTATAACCCCGACGAATTTCGAGGGCGAAATTCATTTTAAGGGGGGTAGAATGTAACAGCCCGAGATTTTATGAAAAATATTCTTTTTATTTCACTAATGTCTTGTGTTGTACACTACACCAAAAGGAGCTTGCACAACACACATCCTTGTCTTGCCTTGCATTACACGCAGTCGCGACCTTCCTCGATAGCGTGTGTAATACGCAATACCGAGTTTCACTAAACAACGATGTGCTATTAAAATATTATTAAAACTAGCCATTATGAATAGTAATAACCACTTTTTAAAATTCTGTAAATCTTATTTTTCAAAATGAACTTCATTCTTGGATTCAGAGTATCGAATTTAGCCTAAGGTGAAATTTTGGTACTTTTCAGATAACTTTCATATTCTGATGAATAGTGAAAATTACTAAATTATAATTAAAAAACAACTTTTTTTAATCGAAATAATTAATAGTGATAAATTATTAATTTGAGTGGTTTTAAAGTATATTTAGAATATATTTTTTCAATTTAATACAATGTTGGTCATTGGTTGTAATTTCACATTTAAACCAGACATAATCAAGTGTCAATCTTTTGATATATATTGTTTCCTAAAAACACACTATTTATTTTAACAGCAGGATTTAATTATAAAATTAATTAATGCAACTTCTATGTTATGAATTTGGTAAAATAGATTTCATTTTTGAATTCGGAATATGAAATATAGCTTAGGATGAAATTTTTTCATTGTTCTGAAAAACATCAATTTTTGATGAATAGTGAAACTACTAAGTGGTAGTTAAAAAAACTAATTTTTTCATAAAACTTAATTTTGCCGCTTCTGTGAATGGAATTTCGAAAATCCGAGAGACACGGTTAATATCAAGGACTAAAATGTGGTTCAATGAGATGAAAATAATTTTTTGGTGAATAGTAACTTTTTACTTTTTTTTACCGCGGTTAATAGTAAATAGGGTAACTAAGGGTAAATATGATATTACTATTACCCTAACACATGTCCTAATTCTATTGGACAAGTGTAATTCGACCAAAAACAAACTTAGGAATAAAATATGACCATTTAGGCCCACTTGGATTAGATTAGGACATTTATTATTAATTTATTTAAAGAAAGGTTAAAATAGTTAAAATCAAAGTTTAATAAGTAAATCATTTTTAATATGGGGTTATACATAAGATAAATTCGATTGTAAATATTCATTAGAAAGCTAAAAAGATTTCCTACATGATGGTATTTTATTTGTAATTTTTAGACATCAAATAATTTAATTTATTTATGACACAACGATGATGCAGTAATTATCTTATTAATGAAATATTGACATAATTGATGTTATAAACACCAAAATAAATGTAATTTGAGACTTTTTATGAATTACACTAATTTTATAGGTTACTATGATATATTATTGTTTATTTAATCAACTTGGTTCGAACATTTAATTCTGTTATGACTTTCACAAAAATCATATATCATATAGTGTCAAAATTGACACAAAATAGTTTTTAAATCAAATATTATATTATTAATTGTTAGTTTATTCCTAAAAATCTAAGGTTCGGCCAAATGACTTAGATAAGGATATATATATTAATAATAAACAATTTGGGGTTCGTTTGGCATGTTATAGTAAGTTTATTAACCATATAGTGAAAGAAAACAAAAAGACATGGTAAAAGTTAAATTATTTAACTGAGAGTTAAATCTAATTGATAAGGTTAAAATAATATCCTAAACTTGTCTAAATTCTATTGGTTGATAGGATTTCGACCCATCCCCACCTTAGCTTCGAAATAAGGCCCTTTGGAACCATTATAAACCGATTTTGACTTTAATATAAAATAATATTTTCAGATATTCCTAAGGTGCCCCTCTCCTCCCCTATAAAAGGACACCTCCTCCCCCTCCTCCTCACACCAATTTGAGCACTCAAGCTCGGCCAACCCCTGCCAAAATCTCTTCTCCACTTCCCTAGAAACATCCTAGAGGTTCTGGTCTTCCTCAAAGACCAATTTTAGTGCCCTAAGAGGAGGTCTCAAAGAGGCGCTTCAAAGAAGAGGTAATTACCATTACCAATTCTTTCATCTTTATTTCTTCTTCCACTTCTTCTTCTTAGGTTGTTTCATTATGAAGTAATAACATCAGTATCACTCATATAATGATATGTTATTATATGTATGAAACAACCCTATTTCACCATCTATCCATCCTACGGAAAAAGAAATCACCGCGCGTGCGTACGTACGGAATACCGTCTCCACGCCGTGGTGTAATCTATTTTCCACCACCACCTTACATGGATGGGTATAATGGTGTAAAGAATAACTATACATAGTTATTACAACATCATATTGATTCTGATATATTGCATAATCCACTTCAATTCAGTTCAATATTTATGGAAATGATATCATCGCTCGTGCGTACGTACGGACTACCGTCTCCACGACGCGATGAGATTCATTCTCCATGTTAACCATTTAAGAATGATTATAAAGTATATATAAGAAATAATAATGAAATATATGACATTATAAAGCTACTGGATTTATGTATATATATATACATATGTATGTCATCTACTTACTTCCATTTCAAGACAATAAGGAAAGGAAAACAGCGTTCATGCGTACGTACGGACTACCGTCTCCATGAACGGTGTTTTTCATTTTATTTATCTACCTATTATATATATATATATATACTGAATATATATGATATATAAATCATATTTTATATTCTTGAAGTAAGTAAATCATGATATAAGTAATAATAATGTCAAGAACAACAAGTCAAAACACCTACGATAAATGAAACGATTTTACCCAAAACGCTTCTTTAACATGGAATTTACAAAAGAACGGGTAATATAATGTCATAAGTGAACCATATATGATATCATAACAATGAATATGATTCTGGAATAAGTCAATAACATGATTTAAATCATTATACAGGAGGTTCGGACACTTACAAAGCAAGTCGGACATAAGGTAAGGGAAATATCACAATCTCATTTTTATCCGAGATTGTTTATTCGTAAGTATTTACTGGGGTGTATTTTATCATCCACATCCATGTTTCATCAATATGTAATATTACTTCCATCCACCTACAATTGTTTAAATCTATTTTTACCCTTCGGTGAGTTTTTAGTAAAAGAAATGAAAGGAATCTTTTGTCGTTTTTCGTACGAGGTACTTTTTGACTTTTTCGACAAAAGTACGAAGAATGTTTTTTTTAACTTATACGGCATGAATGGATTTTTAAAACATTATTTCCAAGAAGCTTCCTTTACAAGTTTTCAAGTTTATTTTTAATCAAATTATTTTATTTTAAAGTCGTATGACATGTTATGAAAGGAAAAATGTTTTTGAAGAAGAAAGGATATTTTCCTCAAGAATGGAGTTCAAGTATTTTATCAAAATTATTTTCCATCTAAGATAATAAAAGGGTTCTGTTTTTATCCCTATTATTACATGGATTTGATTATGTTGTGATGGAAATATTTTTATGAATTCCTTTATCTTATATGAATTGATTTATGATGTCATGATGTTTCAAGAATCCCATTTTTGTTACATGTGTTATGGGATGATGTATGTTTTATGATTATGTGGCACACATAAGAAAGGATTCATTATAAGATGGGTGGGACCTATATCTCCCTCCAATGCATTGGGTAAAGATTTTATATCTCATGAGATAGACATGGCTGAAATGGTAGGTTATACCGGTTCAGTGAAACAGGACTGAAACGAGGGTTACTCGATTCAGAAAGGGACTTTGTCCACTAAGATAGTCTTGGCAATGAGTCATGACTAACAAGAAATGATTTTCCATGATTATGTGTGCATGCCACAAAGTTTCAAGTTTCATGTTATGATTATGGTGATCTCATTTTCACTTCTATGATTTGTTCCATGTTAAGATATTATGATCTCTTTTGCAGGTTATGATTTTCAAAAAGATATGATATGATTTTTATTTTTTTTGTATACCCTTACTGAGCATTTGAGCTCACCCTTTTATGTTTTCTTTTCCCCAGGATATAAAGAAAGGTTTTAGGTAAAAAAAAATGGAAGATCTTTATGGGATATATTGAAGATCTTTCACCAGGATTAGAAGATTATGTTCCGAGTTTCCAAAGACACTAAACTATTACGATCCTTGTGTGTGTGTTTTTGTTATGTACTAAGTATTCCGCAAAAGTAATGTAATGTCCATGTACGTCAGGCTTCGGGTCTCTACAAAGGATGTTCTCCCTCTTGAGAAAGATATATTCTCTGGTGATAATCACTTTCTTGTCTGAGAGGTTTTGAAGGTAGTATCCTTTTGTTTCCATAAGATACCCTATAAAGGAACACTTTGTTCCTTAGGGTTCTAGTTTGTTGTTTTAAAAGGCCTCAACAAACACATAGCAACCCCATACACATGTATATGACAAAAAAAGTTTCTTTACACTCTATATCAAAAATTAAATTCCATATTCTACTTTTGTTAGTACTCAGTTTAGTGTGTATATCACATTTTGTAATTCATATCCCAAAAATGATAATGGACAATATACCCGACTCATAATTTACCTTACCATATATATAAAGGTATGGATCCTCCTTTCACTAACACCATTCCACTGCAATGTGTAAGTTAGAGTGAGTTTAGATAGAATCCCAAAGTCCCATAGAAATTTAATTAACTCTTGGTTAAGATATTTACCACCTCAATATGATCAAAGATTTATTGTATTCTTTACAATTTTATTCTCTGATTCATTCTTGAATTCTTGGAATTTATAAAAGGACTCCAACTTATATATCATCAAATAGATATATCCATATCTACTCAAGTAATTAGTAAAAGTTATGAACTAAGAATACCCATCTATATATTCTACTAGAAATGGTCCAAAAACATCAATGTGTACCAATCCTTGAAGCTCTATATCCCTTTCACAATGTTCACCGAATGGTGGTTTGATCATTTTTTCCTATATACAAGCATGAAATCTCTCAAGTGGTTTTAACTTAAAAGAGTCTAAATAACCTTCTTGACATATATTAGTTAAAGGCATTTCATTTACATAACCGAGATGGTAATGCCATATATGGGTTTTATATAAGTCATGTGTACATGATTCATTATAAATTTTCAACACTTGGTTTTCATAATTTAATACATAAAGACCATTATTTAAATGCGCCATATCATAACATATGTTGTATTTATAAAAGAAACAACTTTTACTTCTAAATTTGAAAATAAAACCATCTGTATTTCGACAAGATGCATATATTATGTTATTGGTAATAGTTAGTATATAATAAAAATCTATTAAAACAAATATCATTCTCATTGGTAATGAAAGGTGGTAGTTTCCAATGGCTAGAGCAGCCAACCTCACACCATTGGAAGCTCAAAAATCAACATATCATCTGGAAATCTTTTAGAATATAATTGGTTCCCATATTTTGATACAAATTCAAGCACCACAAGTTTTATATAATACCTAATTTGTTTATATTGAAATATTAAACTAAATAATGAATGCACCATTATCTTCCCCTTGATTTTGGGTGCAATTTCTCTTCAAGTGTCCTTGCTTTCCACAAGAAAAATATATCACTTCTTTTTTATTTCCTTACATTTGGATATTTCATTTGTTGGAAGTATGGGGCTTGGGAACTTTATACTTATTATGATTCTTGCACCCCTTTTCCTCGTTCTTCCTTTATTATTCACTATAAGGACTGTGAGTTTGTCACACCCCTTGTCCTTGTCTACATGGAGAATCAGAGTAAGAAGTTTCAAAGTACTCATCTCATTATTTATCATTTTATAATTAACAAGAACTAGAGAATGAATTAGGTAGTGGGTAAGTTATATGATATATGACCAACTGATATGATAATTTAATCCCTAATATGTCTAATAATTCAATGTATCCAATAAGCTTGAGTACATGAGTCTCATATGGCATTGAATCTCAAATATTGGTTATAAATAGAGCATTAGAGATCTCACATCTATATTTTCATTCTTATCTTGATAGAGATACAAAAGGTGAGACATCATTCTATATGGCTCCATGTCCTGATGTTGATTTAGAATATCATTAGCCATGAAATATAGCATCAAACATTGAACATATATGGAATCGTTCAAATGTTTCTCATAGAGAGATAACTCTTGTTCACTACACTCTTTACCAGGTGCACCAGAAATAGGTTCTTCGTATACATACAATTTCCTTTCATGTCTTAGGATAACGCATAAGTGCCTTTTACACTCTTAAAATTCTATTCCAGAAAGAAGGTCATCCTTGTCAAGAATGGATCGTAGTGATATGTTTGAAGTTATGATTATTTCCAATTCTATAAATAATATGAGAATAATTTTAGTAATTTATCTAATAATAGGTAGATAAATAAAAATTATATTATATTCATTAATCTCTCACTATTTTATTGAAACCCAATATCCCTCACCATTGTCTTATGAATATCCTGTTGTGTGGAAATTCTAGTATAAAAGATCTATATTCCCCTTCTCGTCACCCCAACTTTGGATGGCAAAGTAATTTGATAGGTTTTAGTTAGACATTCCAAATACCAATTGTATAAACTCACAGTTCCTTGATCTGTTAAGTGGAATCCCCAATCCTAAAATCCTTAAATTTTATTTTTTCAACCTTTTACAATTAGTTACACCGAGTCCTACTTTGTCAGTCAACACTTAATGTAAAAGAAGTTTAGACACCCCAAAACTTCAAGTCAGAATCCCAAAATAATTAAAATCACCCTGGATTTGGCTGATCAAGAACTTTGAACTGTATTTTGATTTTAACTTAGTAGTGGAAGGCTATACCAACATAATATATATAATTTAGGGATTTTATATTTATGTGTTAACTAACCATTTTTATCTTTATTATATGTTTTTAATATTAAGTTAATTTACTTAAGTGATTAACCATATCTTAGATACATTATACCCATAATTCAATTTATTTTAGGTCCATGTTGCTTGCTTGTTAATTCATTACTTCATGTGATCATGAAAAGATATTTATAATGAAATTAACCATGCACTTGATGGAAATAAATTAATAAAGTGGTATGATCATGATATTTTAATAATGGTTAGTCTATCTAGCGGATGCTAAACTAACTTTTTACCTAGGGGGAAAGATCCTGAACCATGAAAGGGTTCTTGTTACAGCTTTCCACTTGTACACCTATGTATCTCTCTTGGATTGGTTTTTCCTTGACACCAAACCAGAATCTACTCCACTAGATTGGGATCTTCATCTATTACATATTCTTTTGCTAACATGTAGGTGAGGGGAACCAAAGGATTGGTTAAGGGGTTTACATAAAATAAAACATGTTCTCACAATCCCTTACATAATGATAGGAGGGATGAAAAACATATCATATATTTTATTTAATAATAGATTAAAAGAAACCAATCACATACAAAGGTTTGGTCTATTCTCATGATCATCCACATACATACAACAAATTATACATTTAATAAAACAATATTTACTTCTAATCGTTCGTATCTAAGATAAATTATGCTCTAATCAATTGATTATATTTTTTAATTAATCAATTCTTTTATCTTAATTATCATCTGAATTTTCTTGAGATTATTATCCATCATAATTTTAATCAAATTAAATAAATTTATTTTAAATTAACTATGTACAAAAATGTACCGTTGAGGTAACATGGCGAGTACCCGTCCTCCCTACCCAACGTGTATAATATTCGTATACTATTTACTCATGATACATGTGACATACATGACTTAACATGTAATTTCCTGGAATTCACTATCAACTAAATAACCACACAGAACACATGGTATTTACACATCATGTTTTGTTCTAATGTGCATATATTAATGACTGTATTACAACTTATACATGATATTCTATTTCAAACATTACATAGAAATTAACTAGACATTTAATATATATATATATATATATATAACCCATTTAATGGCATGTACTATCAACTTAATGACCACATGGAACACATGATGATAAGGTTTAAATAGTATAATAAATTAATTTTTAATTATAGATAAATTGGTAATATACATAGTGTGTACAATCCATCTACATGACATTTATATTTGTTACCATCTATCAATGTAACATGCCTAGGAACTCAACATGTAATGATCCCATGAAAATAATGGATTACATCCCGTGTACATTGGATACATGATGAGTGGTCTCTGATTTACACAATCACTAATAATGTAAGCCATGTAAGAGAATACACGACCTATATTTCACTAATAGACTACATGTTGTGTATATATATTACATACCATGTATTCTGGATGACCATAAACCATCCTAGACTAGTCAACATGTAGTGTATTTAAATACACACTATGTGTAATAAATTCACATGACTTGAATTAATTATGAATTAATTCTTGGTGCATTGATCATGGGTACACGACATATACCAATAGGCTACATGACGTGTACTCTTGTGTCTTTCATGAAGCTACATTGTAAAAATATCAAAAACTGAATAAAATGAATTTCCCACTTTCTCACTCTATGTGCCAACCTATTTTCTCTGCTATTCAAAATGTTTATACATGTGAACTAATGTTTTTTATCTAGTGAAAGATTTTATTTTCTAACACTTTTGCAGGTACATTGTATTTTCATGCTACGACAACTCAAAACACCCCCATGGCATACCACTTGTACTAGGGAGCTATCAATTCCCTCTTATTTTCATATTTTCTAATATTAAATTTCCAATTCTTTAAAATTAACTACCATACCACTCCCAAAATCATTATATTGATAGTGGGGACACTGTCTCTTACTAAGTGTAGGGGGTCTTCTCATAGTTTCACTAGTGATACACTTGAATTTTTATTTTTCTCACTTTTCAAGGAGACATTTTTCAAAATAATAAGCACGATTTAGACCTAAAAATCATTATTACCCTATAATTAAATAAAATATTAAGTGTAAAAGTGTTAAGGATCATGTTTTACTCCTACATAGACTTTTTTAAAATGATTTCTAAGTTTAGATAATTAATTCAAGTTCCAAATCAATGAAATCATGATTAATTTACCTATTACTTAGGATTTATGTACTTTTGTGATTAAAAATTTGTATTTTATTCTCACTACCAGAGAGGACTATAAGACTTTAATTTATTACTCTTATTTGAGAATATTTCTTGAGAGATACCTAGGTCATGTAAACTGACTAGAACTTTCACGGAGATCTTATCAAAACAACGACCGAACAATTATGGATTTAAAATTATTGAGGCATTCTTTGATATCCACTTTCCCTGAGACCCACCTTATATCTATCCTTTGTTTATCCCATATTTTCCATGAATGTAATATTATAATTAAGCTATTTAAATTATGTTTCCCTTCCTATCCTACCCCTTGTACAATGCTTATTGATATCTTTTAACAAGTACGGGGGATAAATTCAGGCAGCATGGGATGCTTCCACTATTATGAGATGTATGATGCACTCAACTAACTATGAAGTTGTGATCCATATACCATTTTTTCACTCATTAATATTCCATTACTTTGAAAAATACAAAAAGAAAAGAAAAATTGATATGGGCTATACATTAGGAGGGTAAAAAAGCACTATTTTCCAGACTGATGAATCCCTCAAAGAATTATATGTGGTTAGGTGATGGATGTTAGATATATCCTAGGCATGGATTTCAAAAAATAAAAAATAAAAAGAAAAAATAAAGGAACATAATAATCTTTGTATACATACTTGATTCACCTATGGATCCAATCCGAGCTAATGGACTACAGATTTAACCAGCCAAAAGGAGGAACATCATCACACTTATTATTTCACATTTTTCATTGTACTGTAGATCTTATCCTCCTAATTGAGCCCAATTTTTTCACATTTTACCTACCTACCCACAAATGCAGATTCATTAGAACATGACTTCTTAATCCCTCAATATTAATCATATAATTTTCTTTACACAGTGGAGATGATAGAACTAGTGCAAGCCTATGGTTGGGAACATGTACTCAGGGTACATGCATGCCTCTACTTACATTTTCTACCCTCAGTGATGAGAGAATAGAATAGTGAGGTATATTACAATTGGGAATATAACTTAAGGAATAATTAAGAGGTTATTATTAGAAGACTAATTTTTTTTTGAAAAACTAGACTATGAGGCATGACTAACTATCTTTGAAGGTTTAATTCGGGAACTTAACCCTTTTTATACTTAAACCTAATTTTAATTTCATAGACATAATGAATATTTATTTCTTTACAAATTTCTTATCATTTGCAAAATATTTGTTGAGATGTCATTTCTTGAGGATGAGCAATTTTTCAAGTGTCGGGGGATTTGTTAAGACTAATTTATATATACATTATGCTGTCAATTTTTTATAGTTTTTCATTAAATTAATTGATAATTCATATGGTATGTGTATAATTTTTCAGGAATAAAAGATACATAGGTCTCTAAGGAAGATAGGCAGAAAAAGATAAAAATGGACCAATACACATCGTGATGCTCTAGTACACGTCGTGTACCTAAGGATCATAGCCTGCCTCAAGTTGTGAAGCCAATCTGTAAACAAGCCACAAATCTAGCAAGGAAAAATCCACTTCATGTCATGAATGACCCACTCACATCATGATTCCAGTCAAATCCCCAGGTGAGAAGTTCCTGAATAATCTAAAAAAAAGTCAGATAGAGATGAGGTACACGTCAAGAACTCCAAGGTCATGTCTTGTACCTATTCAAACCTCTTAAATTCAAGAGAGACCCACGCACCATGCTGAAGATCCAAAATCCATAGAAAATGGCACGGATCGAGGATACATAATATGTACTTCAGGTAAACGTCATGATGAAATATGCCTATATAAGAAGTGGAGTAGCATAGCAGTTTAATGATTCTGATACCTGCTTCTATTATCCCTTTTGTATCCTTTTCAAATTATTTCACCCTTTACCCTATCAAACTCTCAATTTCTTAGTATTTGTGAATTTTTATTAATACAAGAGCTGTGGATCTTCTGTACTTCAATGAATTCAATTCCCACCATCACATGTAGATCTAATTTTCATTTCTTCTTCTCACGTAAGTATTTTATTTATAAATTTGATTTACATAGTTCATTTTTTATTTCAGTTACCATTTCGAAACCTTTGCATGATCCCAATTCCATTAATTCTAATCAATCCATCAAGAATACTATCTTTAACTTGTTTAAATTCTTTATAACCCACCATGAGTAGCTAAAGTTCTTAGGGGTAGGGATCAAGCAATTTATTTTTATAATTAAACACACCTTTAAGTCTAAACTTATAAATCCTATTTTAATTAGTATCTAGGAATTGAACCAATGATCTATCCCATTTGTGTGAACATCCCGGACCATGGGATTATCAAACAAATTATTCTATCCTAATTGGAGTAAACTAAGATATGAACACTATCTTAGGAAACATTCTTCCTTAAGAAGCCAAACTTAATGCACCTAGACTGTCACTATCTCTCGACCAAAGAATAGCTACTTCTTAGGTAGGACTAGGAGTCTAAGACAAAAGTCAAATAATGATCCCTGTTTTCTTTTCACACTAAGAAACATGATATTTCCAATGTTAGAATTAAAGGAAATCATTCCCTCAGATACATGAATTGATCCCAACCACTTGTTTACCATTTAAAGTCATCCTAAAATAGAACTTAGATCAAACTCTAAAATAAAGACTTCTTGAAAGGATTCCCTTACAGGTTAAGGAATCAGAATTTTTCCAAAATCAAACGGAAGTCTCCCTATGGATTCGAACATGTAATTACACTACACTATATCTCTATAGTTAGTGAATGTTTGGAAACAATTATAAATTATAAATTTGATACACGTCATAGGAAGTAATGACACCATCGCATGGTATCCATCAATACTCTAAACTTAGATTCCTTAATTTCTCAAAATGTTTTATGATTATGTGTCTTTCACAAAGAGTGTTGGATTTGGCATATAAGACTAGGACACTGTAATATACACTCCCTTAGAAAGATTACTATAAAATTCTTAGTCAAGGATCTATCCAAACATGAGTTTCTAAATGACCAAGTTTGTAATCCTTATCAAAAGGGTAAACAACACAAAATCTCTTTCAAACCAAGGAAATAATTTTAAACTTCTTAACCCATCAATTTTGTTCACATGGACTTGTTTGGATCATCTACAGTTTCAATACTTAATGGGAATCACTAGGTTTATGTTCTTGTAGATAACTATTCTAGATATACATGGACCTCTTTCTTAGCTCACAAAAGTGAAGCTTGTTCTCATTTCACCAAGTATGCTAGAATAGTAGAAAACCTAAGTGGTCTTAAAATTAAAACCCTAAAAAGAAACCATGACTGTGAGTTTGAAAACCAAGAGTTTTAATCTTTTTACTCAAAAAATGGCTATAGTCATAACTTATCTTCCCCTAGGAAACCTAAAAAAATGGTGTTGTAGAAATCATAAATAGAACCTTACAAGAAATAGCAAGAAATATGCTTAATGAATATGACCTACCTATATAATTTTGGGATAAAACTGTTAATATAACCTGATATATTATTAATAGAGTCTTAATTAGACACATTCTTAAGAAAACTCCATATGATTTGTAGAATAATTGAAAACCCAAAGTTAATTACTTTGATGTTTTTGGTTAAAATTCTTATATTCTCAATACTAAGGAAAGTATTTAAAAATTTTCATCCAAAAGTGATGATAGAATATTTCTAGGTTACTCAATCTCTAGTAAATCCTATAGAGTCTTTAATAAAATAACTAAATGTGTGGAAGAATATATACATGTAAAATTTTATGAAACATATCCACTTGAGCCTAATACCTCTCTAGAAAACCTTGAGGATTATTTGTTAAATCTGGACATAAGTGAAAAATATTTTGACCCTGCTGTCAAGAAATCTATCAAATCTTTAGGTTCTAGAAATTCTCTTGATTCTAGTCACGATGAACCCAAAACTGTTGAAGAACCTAAAATATCTAGCCCTTATTTTTATAGATCTGTTAGAACCCTTAAGAACCATCCTTTAGATGCTATAGCTCGAGACTTAGAAAAAGGAACTCATACTATAGCTTCTCTAATAAATCAGGTTGAACATCAATCTCTGTTGTCATAGATTGAGCCTAAGAACATCAATGAGGCAATCAATGATGATTTTTGAGGGATTTCTATGCAAGAAGAATTAAATTAGTTTAAAAGAAATAAAGTATGGAAACTAGTTGATAGACCTAAAGACACCATGATAATAGGCACTAAATGGGTGTTTAGGAAAATGGTAGATGAATCTAGAACCATAGTAAGAAATAAAGCTAGATTAGTTGCACAAGGTTATAGTCAAGAAGAAGGGAGTGAATATGAGGAAGCTTTTTCACAAGTTTCTATACTTGAATACATTAGAATATTGCTTACATAAGCAATACATCTAAATTTCAAACTATATCAAATGGATGTTAAGAGTGCATTCCTAAATGGGTATATAGTTTAAAATCTTTTTGTTGAACAACCCCCTGGTTTTACAAACCCACATTTTCCAAAGAATGTTTTTAAAATAAAAAAAAGCTTCATATGTTTTAAAAAAAGATCCAAGAGCTTGTTATTATAGACTAAGTACTTTTCTTGTTTCTAAAGGTTCTACAAAAGGTATATCTGATCCTAATCTCTTTATAAAAATAATTTCTAATTATTTTTTAGTTGTTCAAATCTATTTTAATGATATTGTTTTTGGATCTTCTAAAAAATTATTTATGTGTTATTTTTTCAAAGATGATGAAAAATGAATTTTAAATGAGTTTGATGGGTGAACAAAAAATTATTTCTTGGATTTAAAATCATTCTAATTAAAGAAGGTAATATTTTGAATCAATGTAAATATACTATAGATATTCTAAAATTTTTTGGTTGGGATAGTACTAAAAGTAGTGACAATCTAATGAGTTTCACCAATAAGTTGGATCTTGATAAAAATGGTAAATATGTTGATCAAACCACTTATAGAGGAATGATTGGGAGTTTACTCTACTTAACTGCTAGTAGGCTTGATATTATGTTAATTGTGTGTATCTATGTTTGTTTTCAAGAAAATCCTAAAGAGTCACATCTTCTTGCTGTTAAAAAGAATTTTAAAATACCTCAAACATACTACTAAATTAGGATTGTTCTATCCTAGAGGACAATCATTTAACCCAGTTAGCTATTTAGATACCGATTTTGGTGTTTGTAAGCTAGATAGAAAAAGAACCTCTGGAACATGTCACTTTTTGGTCAATTCACTAGTATCATTATGTAGTAAAAAAGAAAAATTATATTGCATTATCTACTGCCAAAGCTAAATACATAGTTTCTGGTAGTTTTTGTGTTTAGATTTTGTGGATATAACACACTTTGCTAGATTATGGATATCAATTTAGATAGATCCCTATAAATTTTGACAACACAAGTTCAATTAAAAATATCTAAGAATCCTATTTCTCATTCAAGAGAAAAACATATTGATGTAAGACATCAATTTTTGAGAGATCATTATCAAAAGGGTTATATTACTTTATAATTCATTGGAACTAAACATTATATTACAGACATTTTCACCAAGCCATTAAATTTTGAAAGGATCAGTTACATCATATATGAGTTAGGAATGATCATCGTTGAGTGACCCATTTACTATCTCATAGTTACTGTCTCATATTTTACTATCTCGTAGTTACTGTCTGACTGAAAATTATTTTTTTTATTAAGAAAACACTTTTGAGGAAAAGTGAGAAACCTTATGTTCCAACAGGAACAAACAGCAACAAACAGGAGATCAGAAACACCCTCACCCAAGCACAGCAGCATCCGCCAACTCCAGAGAAGGACCACTCGGCGATCCCATGAAAGCACGGTCCCTCCCGATGGCAAGCCATCCCCCTATATCCACCACATCCCTAATGGCCTGCAGAGGAACAAGCAGCATGCTCCAGCCCGACCGAGCTGAACTGACCCTTCCGTATTCCTCCCACAGCCAGAACGAAAACTCAACACAACATAAGTTAAGAAACAAGTAAACTAGAATCATTGAACACCAGATGTATTTTACCAGAGTCAGTGACTCTGAACAGTTTCCAGGATAAACTAGATACCTGCAGGAAAGGATCTCCCCTTATTAGGTCTTCAAAGGAGGAAGTTAGTAAATTCCAGACCTGCATATATTCCTCAAGGATGATCAACCCCTTATTAAAACCTCCAACCAGGATCGAGTCCTGTTTATCCACCCAAGCATACTGGTCCTCCTTAAGCTCCACTTCAAGGTTCCTACCCATAATCTTGGCTGCATCTTCTTCCGAGGCGTTGAGATACAACACCTGTTCTGACACCACATCACCAGATCTTAGGATCAAATCCAGGGACGGATCATGTTGTCCATATGCCTTTTGGTTATACCTGGCCTCCTTGTCTATCTTCTCCACCAAAATTTTCTTTGCTGAACGGGTCTTCATAGGAGGAGGTAAGGAAGAGTAATCCTTCCTACCCCTCCTACCCCGCTTCTTCCTGACCCTCCTCAAACCCGATTCTGTTTCGGAGAGACTTCTACAGACCACGTCGCATTCATTTCCCCTTCCACCATCCTCATACTCTGAACAGGTTTTTCCCTTAATCCGACCTTCCAACAAAAACCCATCATCACTCCCCCTATTGTCCTTGACATCCTCAATCCAGGTAGATGGTTTAGTTCTGTGTTCATCCTCAGCCAGCAATCCATACCTGTTGCTCAAAGCAACTGTACTCCGGACTGAAGAACAAACCCCTAGCAGACAGGCAGCGCTCAACCCCCTGGCATCTTCAAAGTTAGACTGATCCTGCACCTCCACACCAGTCCCTACCAGATTGCTAGAAGCACCATCCAGGGCCGACCCTACCCCATTGTTCCCTTCCTTCCCCAAGACACAAGTTCTCTCAACATCTGATCCCTCCAGGGAGGCGGGTTGTTCATAACCCCTGCCCATATATTGAGGCTGTGGGTTCAGAGACTCCCATCCACTGGCTGGCACACAAATGGTCTCTGACCTGGAAGGCTCACCTTCAAGAAGAGAGGAGCTCCCTAACGCCCCCGTCGAAGGACCCCGGTCCTGTAAACTCATGCTACTCGATGCCTGAACACCACCCAGATCCTTTTTGGGGTCATCAACCACCGCCTCCACCTGAGACACTGGCTCCTGGACACCCCGAAGTGGCTCACTATGGTCACTAGTCTCCACCTGACTCTCTTGTGTCCTCAGATGGAGCGTAACAGGCTCAGAAACGATACCAGTACAAGCCCCATGACCTTGAACATGACCAGGGGCTCCCTTGCTCCCCGAATAAGCCTCAGCCGCCACCGTTGCAGCCCGTTTACGACAGTCCTCCACACGGTGACCCTGTCTATGGCAGAATGAGCAGAACGAGGTCCACGATTCATAGAAAATCCTTTGCACATACCTGTACTGCCCTTCAATCACGATCCATACCTTGTTGGGTGGAGGGCGGGATAGTTCCATTTCCACACAGATGCGCGCTACGATTGGATGCACCAAGGCGTCAGTCTTCCAATCCGCACAGAGGAAACGGCCTACAGAATTTCCAATTGAACGAAGGAGAGCTGGGTTCTGAAATGGGAGTGGTAACCCTGGAAGTTGAATCCATATTTCCAATGAGGAGGGGTCGTGATTCATGTTCAGATCGAACGTCCAGCGATGTAAATAGAAAGAAAACCCCCTAACAGATCTGCCAGCACGGGACCAAGCCAAGGCCAAGTCGTCTTCATCCGCGAGACAAACAAGAATTTGGCGCGGTCCAAGGAGACCGACAACCGCACAGTGGTTTAGACCCCATTCCTGATTCACGAACTTTTCTAACACCTCCACCGGAGGCCTTTGTCGAGTGAACTTCGCAACCAGAGCCGTGGATAGGTGCGACGAAGCTTCAAGGAATTATTTAGAAGAAACCGGAACAACCGGATGACCGTTGCAGAGGCCAGGTACCTTTGGAGAAACGTCAATACTGGGTAAAAAGGAGCGCCTTCTGTGTACTGCATCCCGAGGAGGAGGAGGAAGAGCCTGCCCCTCCCCCGGACGGGGAGGGGCCATCACCACCGCCATGCTACTAGGGCATCGCCGCCGCCTTCTCTCATGTTTTCTATCTCATTTTTACTATCTCACTTTTTATAGTCACACAATTTAGAGTCACACTGCAATATTAACACCATGGCTTCCTATCCCGGTCTAACTGTTATGACTCAAACTTATAATTTTAGAAATCTTTTTACCATATCAATTTATTGATTATTTTATTTCTTTTTTTACCATGTTTTTGTGTTTTACAATGTTTGAACTCCATAAATGATAAAAAAAACCATCCTTTTACTTATCTATTCACTCGTACTCTATACTCCTGAAGATAATCTCTATTCTCTTGAAATCCTCTTATTTATTGAGTCAAAATTGAATGCCCAAGATGAATCATCCATCTTCATCATCTCCTAGAAAGAACCGATCTTTAAATAAATAGAAAATGGATCAGATTACCATGCCCGAGAAACCGCTAAACCCAGGTCTTGAGGATCGAACCGTCGTGCCAGAGAATGAAATATGTGCAACATAGATCCTACCAAGTAAGTCACTTGTTCTAAAAGTCTTATAAGAACAAGGATAGTTATAGTGGTTTAAAAGAGAGAAAATACCTATCTATCTGAAGCTAGTTTTTTGATTTTATTAGTATGTTCAGTACTCTTTCAACTCTAAAGTTGATTTTGTGGTTAGAAGCTTGGTGAATGGACAAATATGTACCTTTTCTTCAAGGTTGTGGGATACCTTCTTAGGAATACTACATGAAGAATTTTTTAAGACTATCAAAGAGGTCCTCCTCCTCCAAGTGATTTTTTTATCTTGGAAGATGCTCTGATTGAGTTGATTGGAAAAAAAAAGAGAAAAGAATTCATATTGCTGCTGAATTGGATAGAGAGACTAGGTTGTTGTTTAAGTTTATTCAACACCTAATATGTCTAAGGAAAGAAGAACTTTCTACTCTAAATCATCAATATGTGTTTTTGATACATCTTCTGAATAATGGTCACAAAATCAATTTGTGCAGGTGCATTATCCTTCACATTTGTGACATGATCAAGACAACATAAAAGTCAACTTATCTTTTATATTCAAGGTTTATCCATACTATGCTACTTTCCAAAGGTGTGGTTGGTAAGAATGAAGAAGTTTTTGAAGATTATGATTTCTATATATCTAAGGATACATGAAAAATAATGAAGATTAGTTGGAATCCATGGAAGAGATTATGTGTTGAAGATAATGAGAGGTTGTATGAGGATTTTAGTCATATTGAGAATCCTTCATGGACTAATAATGTATCTGATACTAGTTTAGAATCTGATGAGATTTTAGAATACTTAGATAAAGGAATAGATGTTGGTAGAATTGAAGGATAAAAAGATGCTGATGAAGGTGAAACAATTATGGAAGATTCTCCTGGATAACCTCAGGATGTTCCCTCTAGAGAATATTTTCTCTTTAAAGGTAATGAAGATGCTGGTGGAAAGGGTGAACCTATTGATGAAAGTAATGATTATAAAGAAGAAGAAAATTATACTATGGAAGAGAAAGCTACTATCGAGGAACAGACAGAAGAACATGTAGAAACAGAAGTGATTTAATTTGTTGAAGAAATAATGGAGCAATATTTTCAATTAGATTGAGATGTGGTTGAATCTGATAGAACAGAGGGTATGGAAATTGTTCAAGAGATTGAGTCTGTTAGTCCTACAAGATATTAATTTGTTGAGGGGGAGAAACCCCACAACATTTAATGGATTGAAGTTGGAAATCCTATTGATGCAAGTTCTGTGGATACCTAGTATAGTTTTATAAGGTATTTCAATATTAATGAGCCTCAAGGAATCTCAGTTTAGGGATTGGATATTTCAACCATGTTTCAGTTGAAACTAGTCTCTAAATTTGTATCTTATAAGGATCTAGAACCTATCTCAGTTTCAGTTCCCACTCCTAGACCTACTCAAGAAACTCCTAGTTATATATGTCAAGAAGATCTGAATGTTTTTGGAGAAAATTTATTGTCTGGTTTTGAGAACCTCATGAAGTCACAAGCTGCCCCTATGAGCAATCTCAGTGAAAGGGATTATGCATTCATTCTGGAGAAAATCATATGGAAGATCCAACACGAGATGCTTCATAAAATTCAAGAAGTTCGGATTGAAAACAAGTAGTTGAGTGATGAGGTGAAATCATGAAAATCTATGGTTGAGGAAATGAAGAAAGATTTTTAAGTTTCTAAATCCCATGTTTCTCATCTCAGTGAGGATGATACTGATAAGACCCCAAGGAATGTTGTATCTCTGATTCAACCCAACTTGATTACTATGTATGAAAATGTGACTAAGAATAACACTAATATAGAAAATGAGATACATGGGCTTGTATCTAGAATCAATAATATGAAAACTAATTATAAAGGATACTTAAATTCTATTCTAAAACAGATTAATTTTATCATATTAGTTGTTTCTTCTCCATCTAATTCTTCCCAGCCATATTAGCCTCTGGAAACTGAAATGATCAGATCATTATTCATAGAAGAGCTCCAGTCGGTGTTGAGTGGTACTGATTAGTAGAGTCTCTCTACAATCATTAAAAACCATGACCATGTTCTTGAACTAGTAAGAATTCATTGAAAATTTTCCACTGATGCTCAAGAAGAAATATCTAAGAAAGTGGAATACTACCTCAATATGATCTATTCTAAGCATGAGTTGAAAGACCATTTTAAGTATTTTGCGGTGAATTTGAAGCTACCCCCTATAACTCAAGAATTCAAAAATCATGTACAATAGACATCACACATACTATTTAGAAATTCATGGAAAATAAAGATTACTTTGTAAAGGACATGATGTATGGTGGTGAAATCATCATATATTTTATCAATCTGTTGAAGCCTTACCTGTATGTTTGTAGCACAACCATAATGGCTCCTAAAACTACTCCTTTGAGGATCGGTCTACCTCCTTACACCTATCCTTCTTCCTCCACTTCATCTTCCCCTACTACAATGTTTATTTCTCATGCTTTGAGCTAGATCATACCTGTTATTCTTTAAAATCATTTTCCTTAGTATTCCACCAAACCAACCCTTTCCCATTATATCATTGAAGGATTTCCATTAACTTCCATTACTACTACTTCTACCACCTCAACTTCTGTACCTCTTGCTTCTACTCCTGTCATCTCTAACAAGGATAAAGTGCAGGTTACAGAATCTGAAGAGAAGTGATGGATAGTTTTTGATAGGGTTTTTATGTGTTCTCTTTTTGTGATTGTAATAAAATCTCTTTTTATATTCAATGAAAAGTCCTCTATCTCTTTTATTCACTTGTTGGTTTTATTTAGTGTTTGTTTTTTTATTTTCTTAATCTCTTTTTGATAATCCTAAAAGAGGGATAAATAAGAATTGGATTTTAGGAATTAATGGGAAAATAACCTTTATGGGAGAATAAATACATTTATGATATTTGTTACATATATTCTCTAATACCTTGATTTGATAATAAAATGTAAGGATTATAAATTACATGATTTTTTGATGATAAAAAGGGATATATTGTTGGAATCCTCTTTTTTTAATTCTTATAAATCATGTAAGTCATGTTTAAATCTTATAAATCATGATTACTCTTGTTATACTATGTTTTATTATGATTATGATTAACCTTAATCCATTATGTGAGTATTACTTATTAAGACATATGGAAGATATTTGACTAAGTATGAGACACCATTTCTCTACACAAATGGTCTCACTGTTTAGTCTAGAAATCAGAAAAGTTCATGACACCGTTTCCATGAAACCATAACTGTGCTACCGGTTCCATACTTCGCAAAGGACTAGATACTGTTTCCGGAACACCGATTCTATGACACCATAACAAGACACCATTTAGAAGTTTTATAAAGGACAATATACCATTTATGTGACACCATAACAAGACATCATAACAGGACATAATCCCAAGTCACCGCCTCTGACTCACCATGACTGTGGAACCATTCCTAACTCACCGCAAATATGATATCGTTACTTATTTAACAAATTTTTATGTATTTTTCAATTAAATTTAAAATTTTATTCTAAAGGTTATATTTGAGTCATTTAATGACCCTGAAATAATTAATGATCATTTGTAGACATGACACCTGATAGTATGAGTTAATAGGTGTGGGGATCATGCTTATTATCATCAATAACACAAACATCCAAGATAAAAGACAAGGTGGTGCATGAGCTGGATAGTGGTGGCAGTGACAACTGAAAGAGACGTTAGAGTGAACATACATGAATACAAGAACACATAGAAGAACACACAAAGCACTCTCATTTTCTACTAGCTATATTGATATGGATCAAAACTTTGAACATCCTTTCTTCAACAACACCAATAAGAGAAGAAGAGAAACTCACTGAACTAGAAAACCAGAACACGGAACTCTCGACACTCTATTTCTGAGTCTGCTTTCAGAAGAGGACCCGAACATAAAATATGATACATCCTAGAAGTCCAAAGGTACATAGAAAAACACTCAGAGAAATTCTAATCCGTTATTATTATATTCCGCTTGGTTTTGTACTATTTTATTAATCTTTGGAGTAGTGCATGCATCTATCTATTAAACACACACCGTCTCCTATACTAAACTGAAGGATACAAGATATCTTTAAACAAATATCTTATTACAACTTATTTCACCCATGTATAACTATGGAATAGGTCATGTGTGACCTAGCTATTATATTTTCTATGTAGAATAGTGGTAGAGGTCAAGTGACCTGAACAATATTGTGTAATGTTGTGTAAACCCTGATCTGGGGTGTGGATCAAAAATTTATATATAAATTTCTTGGTGGAAAGTGATTAACAAGTGGAGTGGACTAGGTCTCAGATTGATAATGAACCACTTGTTTTATCAACCATGTTTTAAAATTTACTTTTTCTCTATTTTAATTCATATTTCAGAAAACTTAGTTTCACTTTGATAGTTATTATTGGATAGTATTTATAACTAATTTGATTCAGTAAATTAGTTTAAAAGGTTATATCAATATCTCATATTGTTATAACTAATAAATAATCAGTCTTCTGGGAAATTAATTGATTAGTAAAACTATTATATATTCACTACTTTAATTGACTAGCCTATTTTCTTTTTAAATTGGGGGATCTAAAAATAAATTTTTTAATAGAAATTTTTATAGGAACTCAATTCACCCCCTCTTGAGTGTCCCACCCCGACCAATAGAAAGGATGAAGCTATGGAAATTAGTCGATCAAGTTTCTCATTTAGACTCTATTTGTGGATTTATAGATTTCAGACGTGTCTCCCTATGATGTGAATTCTTACATATTATATTCCCTTCTGCATAATTGAGAGGACGATCCTAGAGAAATGGCTCGGTTAATCTAAGGTTGGGAACCTTGCAGGTTCAGGTTTGGAAGTTAAACTTCAATCTCAATGATTTTAAATACAATTTCATGCATGTTTGGATTAAAATTCATGTGGTCTTATAGAATCATAAAATTTTGTATGACATCACATCAGTGATTGAAATTAAAATTAGGATGGATAATGTCACCTAAATGGTTAGTTTGGGTCATTATGCACATGTTTTGGTTGAGGTTGATTTAGATTCTCCCATAATTGATAGGGTGGTCCTCTCCACTCCACATGATGAGATCACTCTTAGAATTGAGTTTTATAAAACACATATATTCTATGATTCTTGTCAAATTATTGGAAATTAGTGGTCTACATATATATGAGACATTTTTTTTCTCTAACTGTTAGATTAAAGGACATTATTTGAAACACTATATAAGGAAGTAAAATCATGTGACTCTATAGTGAATTGATGATTAGAATAATAACCAAGTTGTAGATAATGTTAGACATTCCTCTAATTCTAGGATTTTAAATCCCCCAAGAGGACAGATCCAAGTAATCACTGAAGGGTATTATTAAGGAACTCAAAGGGTTGATCCTAAATTTCCTTCTTTGAAGGATGGATGCATTTAATTTCTTACTCTAAGATCTATATCTTCTCCTCAAGATGTTTCTTGGGTTTGTTTCTCCTACTCAAGTGAACGATAATCCCATTTTTTATTGGGATGACATTGAATATGAGAGTCACTTAGATATTGATGTAGTTACTTTTAAGGATGGATTATATAGATACATAATGGATGATCATGTTGGTGAGGAATATAATTATATTCAATATTCCAAGGAGAAGGATTATGGGTATTTAAACTTTTGGTAGAAAAAAGAATGATTTATTTAAAAAGGTACAAAGGGAAAGATAAAATAAATGTTACTACTTCAGTGGAATCTAATACCAAAAGGGCACTCATGTCTCATTTTTAGGACCAATGTAAATTTTCCAATGTGAAGGGGAATGAAAGGGGTTTTGACCCTCTTAGGAAGTCCTGCTCTCCCTCTGGAAACTTCATGGATTCTTCAGGTAAAAACATAGTTTTCAACGAATCATAGACATCTTATTATCCTGATTATGGTCATAAAGGGGATTAATAAGTGGGTGGAAACCCATATTTTAATATCCTTGATCATCGAAATAATTAATACCATGGAATAAAGACCCCCATGAATCCTATATTTAGTGAAATAAGGCTTCTAATTGGTCTTATGTTGTACTTAGAACCTGTTTATGACAGAGAACCATCCTATTCCACACCTAAAAATCCTTGGTTTCAATGATGGTTGGGTCTGAATTGGTTGGCATGACCAATGATCATAGAAAAAAACATGTTGGGTTTGAGATTCTCAAGCTAGATGAAGTAAAGACTACCCCTCTGGTAGTAAGTACTAATCATGTTCAAATAATAAAGGAGAAATTACATAGGAATGTAAGTATTCACAAACCCTTTGAGTTTCTTGCATCTACAAGTAGCGAGGAGGAAGAAAAGATAAATGATCATGTGTCTGGAGTAGAAGATATGATGGATTTTGTAGATATTGGACTTTTAGATGATGAAGGGGGACAATGGATACATGTCAAAACCTGGAGAATAGTAAGACATCCCCGTGGTCAAGGTGGATGCTCCTCTCACCATAGTATGAGTACTCATTCTCGAGTCACTTGATGCCCTTTGTTTACTGTTTTGTATGTGGACATTTTTGTCTTGTATGTTGCTGCTTTATAGCTTGTTTTTATTTAATAAAGGGGCCTCCACACCTTAATCTTTTCAAAAAATATTGAAAAAATATAAATATATATAAGTAATTAATAATTTGAAAATAATTAATAATTCGTAATTCATATTTATTTAAAATTTTAAATTTTAAATAATAAATAATAAATAATAAATAAAAAATAAAAAAATAATATATAATATATAATACTTAAATATATAAATACACATAAATAAATAAATACATATACATTTATTTATTTATATATATATACTGATATAATATATGTAAATATATATAAATATACATAAATATACATTAATATATACAAATATATATACATAAAAAATTAATAATTAGTAAATAATTAATAATTAATAATTAATAATGATGGATTCACATTCACCTAGTCTGTCCTCCTTGTAGCACAACTAGCACCACTAGGGTTTCACCTATCACTCCTCATGGTGGCCATTTCCACTTCCACTAATGGCTTGGTTATCTCTCTTGAACTTGCACCTCAACTTCCCTCCCCGGTCTTCAGGTGTCGACTTTGGATTTGTTATAGATATTTCCTATCTTTCATCTTTGGTGCTGATGATGTCGTCATGGCATTGGTAGAGGCGGGGATCAGCAGCATCCATGCTTCAAGTAGAGAATATGGTGTGGTTTCAGAGATCTGTTCCAGATCATTCTCATCCTTCATCGTTGGTGGCGACATCTTGGATTTCGAGATCTGTTCCAGATATTTACTGATCATTGGTGGCGGTGTCACTGTATTAGAATCGACAAAGGAAAGAAGCAATGATGTTCATGATTCAAGAAAATATGGTGACATTTATTTGGCACTTGATGGAGGCAAGGTTTATGCTGACATTTGATATATCGGACATAAATGACAGTGTGGTTTTGGGTGGCATCAGTGGACTAGTTTTGGTGCAAGAAGGCGTTAGGGAAGGTGATGATGGCGTCCATTGTTTTTTTTGTGATTATAGTGTGGCCTCAATGATGGAATATTGGGAGGACTTCAGTGTTCATTTCCTCGAGCGGTGTTAGTGGTTGGCTGAGGTGACATCAATGGTCCTTCATCGATGTAGGAGGTCATCAAGAAGGGCTCAAGTATCTTAGGCAGTTTGGGTGATGGTGACCATCGAAGAGGTAGTGGCATCGGATCCTATCTACTTAGGGTTTTGAAATACCTTAGGCATTTAATCCATGTGAATTACCTTGATCCTTTAGGTCATTGGGGTTGTGGGCCATATCGCAGGGGTGCATGTGTCATGATGTACCTTGTTTTCTGTCTCGACGTATTTGGAAGGTGAAAGTATAGTTCATTATAGTGTTTTAAGGTGGGAGACCTTGATAGAGGGATTGTAACACCCCAAGATTTCATAGTAAGTTATTATCTTTAAAGTAATATAATAGCTTATGCTGCACACAACACCGAGTTCGAGCGCACCCCAACTTTCCAAACTAGTCGTTCAAAAAGTGGTTATGAATAGTATTAACAAAATTTTGAATTTTATATACTCCATCTAATTTTAGAATCCATCCTATTTGTTTCTTATACATAATATAATAATAAATTCATTTTTTTCAGATAAAAGAAGTATTTATCAAAAAATGAAATTTTAACACCTTTTAATGGAGAAGCCTTCTTAAAACCAATATTTAACAGTTTTATATATTTAATTTAATGAATTTAAATTATTATTTAGAATCTAGACATAAAAATTTATTTTGGATAAATTTTTGGTACTTTTCTGATAACATTAATAGTTTGATGAATAGTAAAAAATACTAAATTTTAATTGAAAACAACTTTTTTTATTGAAATAATTTATAGTGTTAAATTATGAATTTTAAAGGTTTGGAAGTATAATCTGATTATATTTTTATCATTTAATATAATGTAGGTCATTATAAGTAATTTTACATTTGAATTTAACATAGACACATGTCAATATTTTGATAGTTTTTACTTCTTAAAAACCCATTTTTGGTTTTGGCAACAAGAATTAATTTTAAATTAATTAATTCTACTTCTATGTTTTGAATTTCATAAAATAGAATTCATTTTTTAATTTTTAATATCAAAATTATCTTAGGGTGAATTTTTGGTATTCTTTTTTAACACTTTCAATTTTCTATGAATTGGGAAAAACACTGTGTTATTGTTTAAAAATAGACTTTTTATATAAATAATTATTTATTTTAAGTCAATATAAGTATATAATACCTATATTAGTTCAATATGATTAATTGAATTCATTTTTACAATGAAATTTGATGTATAAAATTGTATTTAACTATTTTACCATCTTTTACCCACCTTCTAGGAGCATTTTCAAATTTGAATAAAACTTAATTTTCCCGATTTTGTGAGTTGAATTCCAAAAATCCATGAGAAACGATTGACTTCAGTAAGTAAAATGTGGTTCAATAAAAAGAAAATATTTTTTGGTGAATCGTAACTTTTGACTTTTATTTACCACGTTTACAAGTAAATAAGGCAATTAAAGGTAAAAATGATATTATAATTACCCTAACATGTGTCCTAATTATATTGGATAAGTGTAATTCGACTAAAAACAACCTTAGGAATAAAATATGATCCTTTAGGTCCACTTGGATTAGATTAATACATTTATTATTATTTTATTTAAAGAAGATTTAAAGTGTTAAATTCAAAGTTTATTAACTAAAACATTTTTAGTATTGGGTTATAAATAATATAGATTAGACTATAAATATTCATTATAAATATAAAAATATTTCCTACCTAATGGTATTTTATTTATAATTTTTAGATATTAAATAATTAAATTTATTTATGACACAATGATGATGTAGTAATTACCTTCTTAATGAAATATTAAAGAAATTTATATTATAAATATTAAAATAAAGAGAATTTAAAAGTTTTTATGACATTCTTGAATTTTCTAGGTTAATATAACATTTTACGGATGATTAGATAATTTTTTTTGAAGTGATAAGGTTGTTATGACTTTCAGAAAAACAAAATACCAAATAGTGTCAAAATTGACATAAATTAAAATTTAAAACAATACTTATATTATTGGTTGATATAATATTCCTAAAAATCTATGGTTCATCCAAAGAGCTTAAATAATATTCTCTATGTCATTAATGAACCACTTTAGGTTCTTTTGAAAGTTTAGAGTAAGTTTATTAACCATATAGTGTAAGAATATAAGAAGACACAATAAAAGTTAAACTATTTAACTAATAGTTAATTCTAAAAGATAAGGTTAATATGGTGACCTAAACTTGTCTAAAACCTACTGGTTGAGAGTATTTTGACACATACCCACCATATATTTGAAATAAATAAATTTGGATCCATTAGAAATCGAAAATGATTTATAATAAAATAATATTTCAAGGTTTTCCTAAAGTGACCCTCACCTATCTTATAAAAGGGAACTTTACCTTATCTCAAAATCACACCTCCCAACTTCCCTCACATTAACCTATAGTCCTTAGATCAGAAATCCAACCTAAGGAGCCCTTTTGATTAACTCAAAAGGAAATACCAGAAGAAGAGGTAATAATTTCACCACCCACTTTCAAGTTCTTTATTCTTCCACTCAATATTTGTTGTTTCCATACCCAAATAATAACTCTAGTACTTCCTACATACTATGATGTTATTATAAATATGGTACAACCATATTATTTATTCAATCCATCATATAAATGACAAATTCACCATACGTGCGTACATACGGCTTACCGTCTCCACATTGTGGTGTAGTTTGTTATTCAAAAACTTCAATATTTGGATGGGTATAAAAATGAGTATAACTGATTTAAATAATAAATATAAAATGTGAATGAGTCTTTATATATGACATACCATCCAGTTATATAGGATTTTACCATTAAAAGAATGATATTGTCGCTCGTGCGTAGGTATGGCTTACCGTCTCCACTAACGCGATGAGATTCATTACCCATCATAATCATTCAAGAATAATTTCCATTTTATGATTAAGAATAATGTTTAATAACATAATATCATTTTGGATATGAATCAAATACAGAATATACATAACAAAAAAGACTTATGTAACCAAATATATAAAGGAAAACGAATCAGTTAACAACCAAAACCATGATACTACTGAAATATCATTAACAAAGCAATATTAGAAGATCATATATGATATCATATTTATCTATTTGGTTATTTTATAATTTAATGACAATGAGTTCACCATTATATAGGATGTTAACCTACCCTATACTATGGAAAAGTAAAAGGTAAGGGGTTTTCATCTCACTTTTATTCCAATGAGATTCATGCTATATTTTCCACTATTACCTTTTGTGTGGTGTATGTACTTCCCATGATTGTATTGTTTTCATAAAATAATTTAATTTATGGGTATTTGAATCATCATTGGATTATGTTTCTTTAATGGGTTGTATGTTTCGTATGTTACCAAATCGGTAAGGGAATTTCAAATTTCAATTTCCACTCTTTCGGTTTTACGCAAACTTCATTGATTATTTTACTCCAAGATTATGTGTGAAATCGCTATTTATTTACTTATATAGTAATTTCAACTCACCTTTTTGTGGATATAAGTTTGATACACATAATAAATCCATTGATAAATTTTCAAGTCATAGATATGAACTTGATAAGAGTAATTTTAACTCAATATCTATTCATTGAGTTAAACATCCAAATCATTGGTATTATTTTTACATGAATATGTGTGAATGTCCTATGATTGATTTAAACTGAATATCCAATCATATTGAGTGTATTTATATTTGTCACACATAATTATGTCATTGATTTATCCTTAACCTAACAATACAATCTTTATAACATAATTCATCACAACATACATTCCATTGAGACTTCTTTTTTATTATGCGCCAATTCACATTTATTTGGTGTATATACTGTACTTTGACATAATATATCTTGAATACTATTATTCTCATGATATTATAAATTTTTGATTACCTGGAATATTTGTATTAAAGCGTCTCTCATTTGCTTAGGAACTCTAACTAAAATATCATTTTAAATGTTTTAAAAATTTATTCTTCTAAATATTTCTCATTAATGTCCATGTTATATAAAAAGTTTTAAGGATTTATTTATATGGAAATTAATGTTTTAAAATTAAAATTCCATTTAAAAGTTTCAAAGTTTTTTGAGACACTTTGATT
Source organism: Viscum album (assembly GCA_963277665.1). Lineage (NCBI taxonomy): Eukaryota > Viridiplantae > Streptophyta > Magnoliopsida > Santalales > Viscaceae > Viscum > Viscum album. Next base: position 1,922,730,416 of record OY728152.1, read on the forward strand.
CAAAAATCTATTTTAAACAGCTTCTTGATAAATAGTGAGACTTTTAAATGTTTTCAAGAAAAAGGGGATATTTCTCTCAAATAGTTTTAATGACTATTTTCATCTATGTCAACATCCTTTTATGGATTATAAACTTGTTTGAAGATGATGGTACAAATATTCCATATTTTATTGAAGGTTCTGTGATATATTTGACCGTGTATGTGTTATTTTCATAGCATTCATGGTTTATGGTTATAGTATTGACATTTCGTATGCGATTTTTAATACGAATGTTTATGTTATGTTTCAACCTTTTCATTTTAGGAATTTATTGGACTAAGTAAGTGATGGGCGGATCCTGCTATAACTCCTCGATGCATCGGTAGGTCTCATGAGACAATAGAAGTGGAATTGGTTGAGGCCTTTCCCAATTTGATATATGGTTTTGGCCGAGGCCTTAATCGTTTTTAGACATCTTGGCTGAGGCCTTGAAAAAATGGTTTATAATGTCCCACAATATACATTTACTAATTATAAAAATATTATTTATGGTTCATGTGGTTATTCAACTAGTAGAATACCCAAGACTATGTTTTATTACGACATTATTTACTCACCTCACATTCCTTCCATAAAGTGTTCATGTTTATTATTTGTAAAGTCACATGTTTTCAATTATTTACCATACCTAATATTTATGTTATCATCCGCTGTATTTCCTACCATTACTAAGATTTTGAGCTCACCCCTTTCTTTGTTTTATTTTTCTTAGGATGCGAAGAAGTATATTATGAGTGACCTGCAGGGATAGTGTAAGGGATATGAATGTGGTCAATGGAGACAATGTTGTTGTTGTTTTTCATTTTATAATGTAATTTAAAACTTATGAATATATCTAGTACTTCAAAGGCTACTAAACTGATTGGACTTTCAGGATTTTATCCCTTATGATCATGCCAATGTTATGCAATAATGCACCGACTCTTGGCTTCTGGGGTCGGGGAATTATAGTTGGTATTAGAGTAAGTTTAGTACCAACCTTAGAATCTCTATTTTGAAAAAAATCTGACTAGAAAACACTACCCTAAGATAGACATTGAGGATTAGTATAGGAGAACATCCAAAAATTTTGGTAATTTAAGTATTATGTGGGTTTTCCAAGCAATACATCCCTGTCTGGATATGGTCAGGTAGAGGCGGCACTGGCACAGATATACCTAGGAGTGAAAACTCTGACAAGAAGTTTCCGGCTTGACCCGGGGTATCCTGGTACACGAAAACGGGCCTTGATACACTCTGGGTTACGATACTCCCGGGGGATATGCTTAGATAATTCAAATTTTCTTTACAAACCGATTTAAAGGATTTTAATATAAGATGAGAAAAAACAACCTTGGTTAATCATAAGATGTTTTAGATTGAAAATAAGATGTCATGATATTCTCAAAATGATTTTATGACTCACAATATGCTTTCTTGTGTTATCCAATGGATGGATTCCAAGGAAGTCATAGTAACATTGATCATGATGTACAAGGTGGACACAGTGGTGTAAATGAGCAACGAAATGGAATGTTGATAGGTGTAAAAGATATCGTGTTCATACCGAATGAGTTTTCCAAAAATATGATCAATAAAATATATATTAAACAGCTCCTGAACTCAACAAAGAAGAGAAAGAGGTGAATGATAAGAGCTCCAGTAGTGGAAACCGTGGAGAAAAGAAAGCTCAATTTCCTCCATGCCATAAATGTGGAAGGAGACACCCAAGAAAGTGTCTCAATGGAACAAATAAATGCTTTATGTGTGGGAAATAAGGACATAAAGTAAATAATTACCAAGAAAAAAAATCCGAGTATTATGGAAGAAAATAAAAATGATCCTAAGAGTCCAATTACAGTCATTTTCTGTAAATTTAAGTGACCTTGGCATTACCTGAGTTAATGACCTATTCTATAGGATAACCTCTAAGTCATAGAATAACCTATATGGAAATAAATGGATGGAGAAATGTTTAAAAGTATAGGATTACTTTGGAAGAATATTCTCTTGTATGTGTAACCATGTAGTTTGTTATGTGAAAATTCTATTTGAGGAAGAATTATCTTTTCTATTAGGATATTGTTATAAAGAACCATTTGGGTTTATATGATCCTTGAATTTAGGAAATTACAGGTTATTAATTTTTGGGATGAAAATGCGAGGTATGAGATAAAATTTATGGTTAAATTATGTTATATCTATTTTGAGTAATTTACCTCATTTTGTGAATGTTATAAAATATAGTTTTTGAAAAAGGACAACACACAAACCGTGTGAAAACCCGTTGCGTCAGACAAAGCAGTGGGAATCGTACCCACAACCAGAGTGCGATTGAGATTTATCGCCTACCACTAGACTACGTGGCATCCTTGGATAGTGTGACTAATTCTTTTTAGTTAAATGATTTTATTGATCAATAATAAATTTATTTGGGATCTTATGTCTTATGAAATGGATATCCTTAGTACAGAAAAATGATTTGGTTATTAAGTGATAAATGTTATTTTGGAAGACATTTTATATGTTGGGAACACAATATACCTAAGGAAAATAGAATATTATGGGATTTAATTTGAAGAGTAAAGGTGTATTTTTATCTATGTTTTTATTGTGTATTTATAATGATTTGGGTTATTTATGGAAATGCTTTACCTATCATAGAGAATATGTGATTTCATTAATTACTTTTAAGTATGTAACTTTAAGAGTAGTAGATGTTATTTGGAGATACAATTTAACATGGAAGATTATATAATCAAATTCTTCCAAGTTTTGGGTTTCAATATTAGTTTGTATTATATTGAATAATTTTAAGGACTATTGTTTATTGAATGTTATTTATTGAACTTTGGGTATTTTTTGTTTAATTTTAGAAATTAAGATTAGTATTTATTTCTCTAAAGGATTATCCTTTTTGGGGATCAACTGATCTTGTACTAACCATTTTGGTTATGGTTAATCTCTAAAGACATGAAAAATAAATAGTTTATTCTTTTTGGATCATGTGATTCTATAGAAGTTGATTCTAGTGCTTCTGGTGTGACAAAGTCATCTTGAATACTCATCATTTGAAAAAAAAGATGAGTTAGATTTAGAAATTTATTAAACGATGAATCTATACTTAAAAATTAAGTATATATCTTTATGTTCTTAGTAAATATCATAAATAAATTCCTCAAATTTATGAAATGGAACTTAAAAAAGAATTTTCTGTTTACTTTTCCCACTGGGAAACTAATGACCATTTATCCCATCACAAGTTTGTGGCTTTCTTGTTGATAACTTTCTCCTGATCATGTTTTCTATCATTCTATATCATAACTTGACACTTATTTTATCTTCCATATCCATGTTTTCCTACATGGAATCCTAGTATGGGTTATCTCAGGCGACCTTTGCAATTCTCTTTTTTTTAAGTGATAGTTTAATTGAGTCTTTTCCGATGTGGGACTTTCAATAAAGTTCCGAAGACCAATTTTAAAATTGTGAGGTCAGAATTTTCAAAATAGGGGAAGAATGTAACACCCAAAGATTTTATATTAAGTTATTTTCTTTAATGTAATTCAATATCTTGTGTTATACGCAACACCGATTTCGAGCGGACCACAACTTTCCAAACTAGTCGTTCAAAAAGCAGTTATGAATTGTATTAACTGAATTTTTAATTTAATATACTCCATATAATTTTATAATCCATATTATGTGTTTCTTAGACATAATATAAGAACAAATTCATTTTTTTAGATAAAAGAAGTATTTTTCAAACAATGAAATTTTACCACCTTTTATTGGAGAACCCTTATTAAAACCAATATTTGAAACTTTTATATATTCAATTCAATTTAATTAAATTATTCTTTAGAATCGGGACATAAAAATTTATTTTGGATAAATTTTTGGTACTTTTCTGATAACATTCATAGTTTGATGAATAATGAAAAAAATACTAAATTCTAATTGAAAACAACTTTTTAAATAAAAATAATTTGTAGTGTTAAATTATGAATTTTAATGGTTTTTAAGTATAATCATATTATAATTTTATCATTTAATACAATTTAGGTCATTATAAGTAATTTTACATTTAAATTTGACATAAACACTTGTCAATCTTTTGATAGTTTTTACTTTTTTGACAATGAGAATTAATTTTAAATTAATTAATTATAATTCTATTTTTTTAATTTTATAAAATAGAATTCATTTTTGAATTTGAAATATCAAAATTATCTTAGGGTGAATTTTTGGTATTTTTTTTGAAAACTTTCAATTTTCCATGAATAGTGAAAAACACTGCATTATTGTTTAAAAACAGACTTTTTATTTAATCAATTATTTATTTTATTTATTTTAAGTCCATATAAATACATAATACCTATATTAGTTCAATATGATTAATTGGATTATTTTTTATAATAAAATTTGATGTATAAAATTTTATTGAACCTTTTTACTGCCTTTTACCCACCTTCTAAGAGAATTTGCAAATTTGAATAAAACTTAATTTTACCATTTATATGAGTTGAATTTCAAAAAACTGAGAAACATTTTTGAAATCAGTAAGTAAAATGTGGTTCAATAAGATGAAAATAATTTTTTTTGAATAGTAACATTGACTTTTATTTACCACTGTTAAAAGTAAATAGTGTAATAAAAGGTAAAAATGATATTATAATTACCATAACACATGTACTAATTCTATTGGATTAGTTTAATTCGACCAAAAAAACCTTAGGAACAAAATATGATCCTTTAGGAACACTTGTATTAGATTAAGTCATTTATTATTATTTTATTTAAAGAAGAGTTAAAAATGTTAAATTAAAAGTTTATTAACTAAACCATCCTTTATATAGGGTTATAAATAAGATAAATTAGACTATAAATATTCATTAGAAATATAAAAAGATTTCCTACATAATAGTATTTTATTTATAATTTTTAGATATTAAATAATTTAATTTATTTATAAAACAATGATGATGAAATAATTACCTTTTTAATGAAATATTAAAATAGTTTATATTATAAATATTAAAATAAATATAATTTAACATTTTTGATACCATAAAAAATTTTCAAGGTTAATATGACATTTTATAGTTGATTAGATAATTTTTTTTCAATGTGATAAGGTTGTTATGACTTTCACAAAAACAAAATACCAAATAGTGTCAAAATTGACATAAATTAAATTTTAAAACAATACCTATATTATTGGTTGATATAATATTCTTAAAAATATAAGGTTCGGCCAAAGGGATTAAATAATATTCTATATGTCATTAATGAACCACTTGAGGTTCCCTTGGAAGTTTAGAGTAAGTTTATTAACCATATAGTGTAAGAATACAAGAAGACACTATAAAAGTTAAACTATTTAACTAATAGTTAAATATAAAATATAAGGTTAATATGGTGACCAAAACTTATCTAAAACCTATTTGTAGAGAGTATTTAGACACATATCCACCTGATATTTGAAATAAATCAATTTGGATCCATTATAAAGCAAAAATGATTTATAATAAAATAATATTTCAAGGTTTTCCTAAAGTGATCCACACCTCTCTTATAAAAGGGTCCTTCCCATTATCTCAAAATCACACCTCCAAATCAATTTTTATCGGACAAAACCTAACCAAATATCCTCCCAACTTCCCTCAAATCAACATAGAGTCCTTACTTTCATCATAAATTCAACCTAAGGAGCCATTTTGATCAACTCAAAATGAAACACCTGAAGAAGAGGTAATAATTTCACCACCCTCTTCCAAATTGTTTCTTCTTTCACTTCCACTTTCTTTGTTGTTTCCACACCAAAATAATAACTCCAGTACCTCCTATATACTATGATGTTATTATAAATATGTTACAAATATATTCGTTAATCTATCCATCCTATAAATGAAAAAGTCACCATACGCGCGTACGTACAGCTTACCGTCTCCATGTTGTGGTGTAGTTTGTTATTCAAAAACATCATTATTTGGATGGGTATAAAAATGAGTATAACTGATTTAAATAATAAATATAACATGTTAATGATTCTTTATATATGATATACCATCCAATTATATACTATTTCACCATCAAAAGAATGATATTGTCGCTCATGCGTACGTATGACTTACCATCTCCACGACCACGATGAGATTCATTCCCCATCTTAATCATTAAAGAATAATTTCAATTTTATGATCGAAATTAATGTTTAAGAACTTATTATAATTCTTTATATGAATCAAATACAAAATATACATAACAAATATGACTTACATAACAAAACATATAAAGGAAAACGAATTGGTTAACAACCAAAACAATGATACTACTGAAATATCATTAACAAAGCAAGATTAGAAGATCATATATGATATCATATTTATGTATTTGGTTATTTTATAATTTAATGACAATTATTTACCCATTATAAAGGAGGTTAAACTACCATATACTATGTAAAAGTACAAGGTAAGGGGTTTTCATCTCACTTTTATTCCCGTGAGATTCATGCTATATTTTCCACTATTAACTTTTGTGTGGTGTATGTACTACCCATGTTTGTATTTTTTTCATAATATACTTTAATTTATGGGTATTTACATCTTCATTGGATGATCCTTCTTTCATGGGGTGTATTTTTTGTAAGTTACCAAATCAGTAAGGAAATTTCAAATTTCAATTTCCACTCATTCAGTTTTATGAAAACTTCATTTATTATTTTACTCCAAGATTATTTGTCAAATCACTATTTGTTTAATTATGTAGTAATTTCCACTCCCCTTTGTGTGGATATAATTTTTATACACATAATCACCCCATTGATAAATTCTCAAGTCATCAATATGAACTTGATAAGAGTAATTTTAACTCAATATCTATTCATTGAGTTAAACATCCAAATCATTGGTGTTGTTTTTACAAGAATATGTGTGAATGTACTATGATTGATTTACACTAAATATCCAATAATATTGAGTGTATTTATATTTTTCACACATAATTATGTCATTTAATTATCCTTAAACTAAGGATACAATCTTTATAAGTGAATTCATCTCAACTTACATTCCATTGAGACTTCTTTGTTGTTATGCGCCAATTCACATTTATTTGGTGTATATACTGTAATTTCACATAGTATAGCATGAATCCATTTATTATCATGATATTATAATGTTTTTATTACCTAAATTATTTTTTTTTCTAGAATCTCTCATGTATTTATGAAAACTAACTAAAATGTCATTTTAAATGTTTTAAAAATTTATTCTTCTAAATATTTCTAATTAACATCATTGTTTTAAAAATGGTTTTAAGGATTTATTTATATGGACATGAATGTTTTAAAATTAAAGTTACTTTTAAAATTTTCAAATTGGTATGGGACACTTTGATTGAAAAATCTATTTTAAATATATTCTTGATAAATAGTGAGAGTTTTAAATGTTTTCAAGAAAAATGAGATATTACTCTTAAATAGTTTTAATGACTATTTTCATCTATGTAAAAATCCTTTGATGGATTCTAAACTTGTTTGAAGTTGATGATACAAATATTCCATATTTTATTGAAGTTTTTGTGATATATTTTACCGTGGATGTGTTATTTTTATACCATTTATGGTTTATGGTTAAAGTATTTCTATTTCGTATGATAGTTTTAATACTAATGTTTAAGTTATGTTTCAACCTTTTCATATGAGGAATGTATTGGACTTAGTAAGTGATGGGTGGAGCCCGCTATAGCTCTTCAATTCATTATTAGGTCTCATGAGACAATTAGACGTGGAATTGGCCGAGGCCTTTCCCAATTTGATATATGGCTTTGGCTGAGGCCTTAATCATTTTCAGATATATTGGCCGAGGCCTTGACATAATGTTTCAGAATTTACCACATTATACATTCCCTCATTATGAAAATATTATTGACAGTTCATGTGGCTATTTGACTTGTAGAATACCCATGACTATTTTTTATTATGGCATTATTTAATCTGCTCATATTCCTGCCATAAAGTGTTCATGTTTATTATTTTTAAAGTCATGTGTTTTCAATTATTCACCATGCCTAATGTTTATGTTATCATCTGATGTATTATGTACCCTTACTATGCATTTGAGATCACCCCTTTCTATGTTTTATTTTTCCCAGTATTTGAAGAAGTATATTATCACTGAGTTGTAGGGATAGTCTAGGGGATATGAATGTGGCAAATGAAGACAATGTTGTTGTTGTTTTTCATTTTTATAATGTAATGTAAAACTTATGAATATATATAGTACTTCCAAGGCTACTAAAATGATCGGTCTTTCGGGATTTGATCCCTTTTGATCATGCCAATGTTATGTAATAATGCACTGACTCTAGTCTTCTGGGGTTGGGGCCTTATAGTTGTAATCAATGGAAGTTTAGTACAAACCTTGGAAGCTATATTTAGAAAAAAAACATTGATTAGAAAACACTAACCTAACATAGACATTGACAATTACTATAGAAGAAAAATAAAAAAAATTTGTAATGTAAATATCATGTAGATTTTCTAAGCAATAAGTCCTTGTCTGGATACGAGCAGGTAGAAGCGGCTCTGGCACAAATGTACCTAGGAGTGAAAAATATGACAAGGAGTTTCGGGCTTGACCCAAGGTATCCTGGTACATGACAACGGGTCTTGCTGCACTCTTGGTTATGACACTCTCATGGGATATGCTTAGATAATTCACAGTTTCATTACAAAATTATTTGAAGGACTTTAATATTATATGATAACAAATAACCCTATTTAATCTTAAGGTGTTTTAGATTGAAGATAAGGTGTCATGATATTCTCAAAATGATTTTATGACTCACACTATACTTTCTTGTGTTAGCCAATAGATCGATTCCCAGGAAGTAATAGTATCATTGAACATGATGTACAAGGTGGGAATGGTGGTGGAAATGAGGAATGAAATGGAATGTTTATAGGTGTAAAAGATATCATGTTTATGTCAAATCAGTTTTCCAAAAATATTGTCAACAACATATATATTAACCAGCTCCCGAACTAAAAAAAGAAGATAAATGAGGTGAATGAAAAGAGCCCCATCAGTGGAAACCGTGGAGAAAAGAAAGCTCAATTTCCATCATGTTATAAATGTGGAAGGATAAACCGAGGAAAGTGTCTCAATGGAATAAAGAAATGTTTTATGTGTTGGAAATAAGAACATAAAGTAAATAATTTATGAGGAAAAATTAAGAGTACTATAGAAGAAAATAAAAATGATCCTAAGAATCCAAATACTGTCATTTGCTATAAATTTAAGGGACCTTAACATTATCTAAGTCAATGATCTATTCTATAGGATAACCTCTTAGTCAAGGATGAACCTATGTGAAAATAAATGGATGGAGAAATGTTTTAAAGTATTTGATTACTTTAAAATAATATTCTCTTGTGTGTGTAACCATGCAGTTTGTTGTGTGAAAATTCTATTTGAAAAAGAATTATCTTTTATTTTTTGATATAGTTATAAAGAACCATTTGTGTTTATATGATCTTTGAATTTGAGGAAATTACAGGTTATTAATTTTTGGGATGAAAATGTGAGGTATGAGGTAACATTTGTGGTTAAATTATGTTATGGTTATTTTGATGAATTTATCACATTTTTGGAATGCTATAAAATATAGTTTCTGAAAATGGACAACATGCAGGACTTTTGACAACCAGTCGCGTTAGAAAAAGCTGTGGGAATCAAACCCACAACCAGAGTGCGATTGTGATTTATCGCCCACCACTAGACTACATGACATCCCAGGTTAGTGTGACTAATTATTTTTAGTTAAATTATTTTATTGATCAATAATAAGTTGATTTGGGATCTTATGTCTTATTAAATGGATATACCTAGTATAGGAAAATAGTTTGGTGATTAAGTGATAAATTCTATTTTGGATGACATTCAATCTATTGAGAACACTATATGATTAAGGAAAATATAATACTATGGGATTTCATTTGAGGTGTAAAGGTGGATTTTTATCTATGTTTTTATTGTGGATTTATATCTATTTGGGTTATTTATGGAAATGATTAACCTATCAAAGAGAATATGTGATTTGGTTAATTACTTTTAAGTATTTTACTTTAGGAGTATTCGAGGTCATTTGGAGATACAATTTAACGTGCAAGACTACGTAATCAAATTCTTCTAAGTTTTGGGTTTCAATATTAGTTTGGATTATATTGAAGGATTTTAAGGAAAATTGTTTATTGAATTGAATTTAATGAACTTTGGGTATTGTTGGTTTAATTTTAGAAATTAAGATTAATATTTCTTTCTCTAAAGGATTATCCATTTTGGGGATCATCTAATCTTGTACTAACCATTTTGGTTATGGTTAATCTCTAAAGACAAGGGAAATAAATAGTTTATCCTTTGTGGATCATGGGATTATCTAGAAGATGATTCTAGCGCTTTAGGTGTGACCAAGTCATCTTAAATAATCATCATTTGGAAAAAAAGATGAGATAATGGTAGAAATTTATTAAAGGATGAATCTCTACTAAAAAATTAAGTATATCTCTTTATGTTCTTATTAAATCTTATAAATAAATTCCTCAACTTTATGAAATGGAACTTAAAATAAAAAAACATTATCCGTTTACTTTTCCGACCGGGAAACTAATGACCTTTTATCCCATCACAAGTTTGTAGTTTTTTTGTTGTTAACTTTCTACTAACCATGTTTTATATCACTCTCCATAAAAATTTTACACTTACTTTATCTTCCATATCCATGTTTTCTTACATGGAATCCTAGTATGGGTTATCTCAGGTGACCTTTGTACTTCTCTTTCTTTTTAAAGTGATAGTTTTATTGAATCTTTTCTGATGTGGGACTTTCAATGAATTTCCCAAGCCCAATTTTAAAATTGCAAGGATGCAATTTCCAAAATGGGGAAGAATGTAACACCCCAAGATTTCCTAGTATGTTATTTTCTTTAAAGTAATTCAATAGATTGTGCTACATGCAACACTGAGTTCAAGCGCACCCAGACTTACCAATATATTCATTCAAAAAGTGGTTATGAATATTATTAACTGAATTTGTAATTTTATATACTTAATATAATTTTAGAATCCATATTATTTGTTTCCTAGACATAATATAAGAACAAATTCAATTTTTTCAGATAAAAGAAGTATTTTTTTTAAAATGCAATTTTACCATCTTTCAATGGTGAACCCTTCTTAAAACCAATATTTGACACTTTTATATATTCAATTTAATGAAATTAAAATATTCTTTAGAATCAGAACCTAAAAATTTATTTTGGACAAAATTTTGGTACATTTCTAATAACATTTATATTTTTATGAATAGTGAAAAATACCAAATTTTAATTGAAAACAACTTTTTTAATCGAAATAATTTATAGTGTTAAATTATGAATTTGAACTGTTTGAAAGTATAATAATATTATATTTTTTCCTTTTAATATAATTTAGGTCATTATAAGTAATTTCATATTTAAATTTGACAAAAACAGATGTCAATCTTTTGATAGTTTTTACTTCTAAAAAACCTACCTTTTGGTTTTGACAATGAGAATTAATTTTAAATTAATTAATGACAATTCTATGTATTGAATTTTTTAAAATAGAATTAATTTTTTAATTTGGAATATCAAAATTATCTTAGTGTGAATTTTTGGTATTTTTTTGAGAAGTTTCAATTTTCGAGGAATAGTGAAAAACACTGCGTTATTGTTTCAAAACAGATTTTTTATTTAAATAATTATTTATTTTATTTATTTTAAGTCAATATAAAAACATAATAAATATATTAGTTTAATATTATTATTTGGATTCATTTTTATAATAAAATTTGATGTATAAAATTTTATTGAACTCTTTTACCGTCTTTTACCCACATTCTAGGAGCATTTTCCAATTTACATAAAACTTAATTTTACCACTTTTTTAAGTTGAATTTAAAAAATCTGAGAGATATGGTTGACATCAGTAAGTAAAATTTGGTTCAATAAGATGAAAATAATTTTTTGTGAATAGTAACTTTTGAATTTTATTTACCACAGTTAAAAGTAAATATGGTAATTAAAGGTAAAAATGATATTATAATTATGCAAACACATGTCCTAATTCTATTGGATAAGTGTAATTCGACCAAAAAAACCTTAGGAATAAAATATGATCCTTTAGGTCCCCTTGAATTAGATTAGGACATTTATTATTATTTTATCTAAAGAAGAGTTAAAAGTGTTAAATTCAAAGTTTATTAACTAAACCATTTTTAATATAGAGTTATAAATAAGATAAATTTTACTATAAATATTCATTATAAATATAAAAATATTTCCTACATATTGGTAATTTATTTAAAATTTTTAGATATTAAGTAGTTAAATTTATTTATGACACAATTATGATGAAATAATTACTTTCTTAATGAAATATTAAAATAGTTTATATTATAAATATTAAAATTAATAGAATTTAAAAGTTTTTATTCCATACAAGAATTTTCTAGAATAATATGACATGTTAGGGTTGATTAGATAATTTTTTTTCAATGTTATAAGATTTTTATGACTTTCACAAAAACAAAATACCAAATAGTGTCAAAATTAACAGAAATTAAATTATAAATCAATACCTATATTATTGGTTGATATAATATTAAAAAAAAATCTAAGGATCGGAGAAAGGGATTAAATAATATTCTATATGTCAGAAATGAACCAATTGAGGTTCTCTTGGATGTTTAGAGTAAGTTTATTAACCATATAGTGTAAGAATACAAGAAGACACTCTAAAAGTTAAACTATTTAACTAATAGTTAAATCTAAAAGATAAGATTAATATGGTGATCTAAACTTATCTAAAACCTATTTTATGGGATTATTTCGACACATACCCACATTATATTTGAAATAAATCAATTTGGATCCATTAGAAATGGAAAATGATTTATAATAAAATAATATTTCAAGGTTTTCCTAAAGTGACCCTCACCTCTTTTATAAAAGGGTACTTCCCCTTCTCTCAAAATCACACCTCCAAAGCCATTTGGAACGGCCAAAACCTACCCAAATATCCTCCCAAATTCACTCAAATGAACCTAGATTCCTTACATTGATCATAAATCCAACCTAAGGAGCCCTTTTGATCAACTCAAAAGGAAACACCTGAAGAAGAGGTAATAATTTCACCACCCACTTCCAGGTTCTTTCTTCTTCCACTTCCTCTTTCTTTGTTTTTTCCATACCAAAATAATAACACCAGTACCTATCCAACCTATAAATGAAAAATTCACCATAAGTGCATACGTACGGCTTACTGTCTCTATGTCATGGTGTAGTTTGTTATTGAAAAACATCATTATTTGGATGGGTATAAAATTTAGTATAACTGATTTAAATATTAAATATAACATGTTAATTATTCATTATATATGATATCCAATACAATTATATACGATTTAACAATCAAAAGAATGATATTGTCGCTCATGCGTACGTATGACTTACCATCTCCATGAACGTGCTGAGATTCATTCCCCATCGTAATCATTCAAGAATAATTTCCATTTTATGATTAAAAATTTGGTTTAAGAACTTAATATCATTCTGGGTATGAATCAAATACAACATATACATAAATAACATGACTTACATAACAAATCATATAAAGTAAAATGAATCAATTAACAACCAAAACAACGATACTACTAAAATATCATTAAAAAAGAAATATTAGAAGATCATATATGATATCATATTTATTTATTTGGTTTTTGTATAATTTAATGTCAATTATTTCACCATTATACAGGAGGTTAACCGATCCTATACTATAGAAAAGTATATGGTAAGGGTTTTTCATCTCACTTTTATTCCCATGAGATTCATGCTATATTTGCCACTAATACCTTATGTGTGGTGTACGTACTAACCATGATTGTATTTTTTGCATAATTTAATTTAATTTATGGGTATTTACATCATAATTGGATGATACTTGTTTCATGGGGTGTATGTTTCGTAAGTTTTCAAATTGGTAAGGGAATTTGAAATTTCAATTTCCAATCATTCAATTTTATGCAAACTTCATTGATTATTCGACTCCATGATTATTTGTGAAATAAATATTTATTTATATATGTAGTAATTTCCACTCCACTTTGCGTGGATATAATTTTGATAAACATAATCACTCCATTGATAAATTCTCAAGTCATCGATATGAACTTGATAAGAGTAATTTTAACTCAATCTCTATTCATTGAGTTAAACATCCAAATCATTGGTGTTGCTTTTACAAGAATACGTGTGAATATCCTAGGATTGATTTTCACTGAATATCCAATCATATTGCGTGTATTTATATTTGTCACAAATAATTATTTCATTGATTTATCCTTAACCTAAGGATACAATATTTATAAGTGAATTCATATCAACATAAATTCTATTGAGACTTCTTTTTTATTATATGCCAATTCACATTTATTTTGTATATATAAAGTATTTTGACATAGTATATCATGAATCCCTTTATTTTCATGATATTATAATGTTTTTATTACCTCAATTATTTGTATTCAAGCATCTCTCATTTGGTTTGGAACTCTAACTAAAATATCATTTTTAATGTTTTAATTTTTTTTCTAAATATTTCTCATTAATGTCCATGATTTAAAAATGGTTTTAAGGATTTATTAATAAGGAAATTAATGTTTTAAAATTAAAATTCCATTTAAAAGTTTTAAATTGGTATGGAAAACTTTGATTCAGAAATCTATTTTAAATATCTTCTTGATAAATAGCAAGACTTTTAAATGTTTTCAAGAAAAAAGGGATATTTCTCTCATATAGTTTTAATGACTTTTTTCATCTATGTCAACATCCTTTGATGGATTATAATTTTTTTAAAGTTGATGATACAATATTCCATATTGTATTGAAGGTTTTGTGATATATTTGACCTTGGGTGTGTTATTTTTATACCATTCATGGCTTATGGTTAAAGTATTGACATTTCTTATGAAAGTTTTAATACGAATATTTATGTTATGTTTAAACCCTATTATATGAGGAATGTATTGCACTTACTAAGTGATGGGTGTAGCCCGCTATAGCTCCTAAATGCATCAGTATGTCTCATTATACAATTAGTCGTGTTATTGGCCAAGGCTTTTCCCTATTTGATATATGGTTTTGGCTGAGGCATTAATCATTTTTATATAATTAGTCATGTTATTGTCATATATTTCAAGATTAAGAAAGAGAATGAAGATCATTTGAGGATTTCTCTACAGACTTTGAGAAAGGATAAAATGTACACTAAAGTTAGAAATTGTGAATTCTAGATACAAAAAGTATCATTATTGGTTCATGTAATAAAAAAAGAGGGTATATTTTTAGACTCTTAAAAGACAAAGTCAGTTTAATAATAGACCTTACTAACAACTTTAAAAGAGACATGTAGTTTTCTTACACTTTTTAGGTACTGTCAATGCTTTGTGATAAATTTCTCGTAACTATCAAATACACTAACCAAGTTAACTTGGAAGGGGTTTATGTAACTTTAGAAAAATTAATGTAAGGGAAATTTATAGTATATGAAGATAAGGATGGATAGTACTCCTTTACTCACACTACCTTGAAGTGGATAAGGGTTTATGATATAATGTGATGTATCAAAGAAGATATCAGGATGTTTCCTTCGGTAAAATGACATGGTAGTGGTATATGAGTCATATTAATTAAATATATATAAGAAAAATTATCCTATGAATTATTTGAATATATTAGTGGTAATATTTCAATTAAAGATATGAAGTAATTATCTCTTTAGATAAAAGTGTGATATGTATACTGGTTATAATAGATTAAAGTATATATTCACATAGAAGAAGTTGAACATGTTACAAAGGAGATGGTTAGAGTTGATCAAGGACTATGTATACTCAATAAATTACTACTATGGGAAGGATAAAAATATGTATAATGCTATGATTATAAACAATCATGATAACGTATTGATATTTGTATTTGATGCATATATTTTAGAGATTTTTAATACATTAATTTGCATAATATAATTGATATTAATTCTAATATTTGGAATTTTTAACTTATTTAGTGATTTATGATCAGATACTAACAATAATTTTAAAAGGAATATAAAATAAGTGAATATGAGGAGAAAACGTTCCATGTCATGACACCGGAAAAATAGGGATTCCCAGAATGAAGGATTCATATGGAACAATCCCAGGTGATGAAACTGAAGAACATTGGTGAAATATAGCTTTAGTAGTTGGAAACATATGGTTCACATCATGGAAAAATTAAAAAAAAGGAAAGTATTACATGAAATGAATCCAAGATAGGAAATGAAGAAAATCAGAGGAGGTACTAATACTTTCAAGATGTGAAACAACATTCACATAATGAAAGCTTCCAGATAGACCTAGATCATAAATATTTAACATAGATTTCAATGGAGACTTTTTAAATTTGGTCCAAGATGTCATTTAACACTGGGGGAGGACTAGTTATTCATTGTGGGATAAATTTATGGCCAATTAAATGTAACTCTACCCCCTAGAGTTTTATAAATAAAGGGTTGGGCTACTGTTGATGAGGAGATTCAGAGACCAACATCCAAGGAAAGAAATTACTCTGTTGCAGGGTCAACCACCACGTTATATATATTTTTTATTATGGTTTTTTTATTCTTTACCCCATAATCCATAATCACTAGTATGAGGGGGGTAAAACCCTCCTTGTGATAGGGTAATGTAGAAAAGGGGGAAGGTTCCTTTATATTTATTTCTCTTATTCTATTCATGTATCTAGTTTGCTACAGTTTATTTATCCAATTACATTACCTTTCTCTTTGTTTAATCATTACCATTGGTTAATAAATGTTAACGCATCCTTTTAATTTTTCAAATGGTTACCTTGAATTAAGATATGACCATTGTTTCATTCAGGGATATCTGGTTTAAATATGGTATTAATACAAACCTGATTTGGAAATCCCCTAAACTACCTAACCATGGTAAAAGGGGGATTGTCGGGTTAATGAGAGGATACCATGAATAATTGATCCCCCTCATTTTAACTAGACACAACACATGGATTAATTTATTTAATTGGTAAAATTCAATTTCAATTAAACCTTGAAACTATAAAATACCAACACACCTTCAAATATTATTTCAAACAAACCAATATGCTTCACCATCATTTACTAATTTATTAAAACTACCTTCAAACCTATTTTTCATTATTTTCCCTTATTTATTTAAA
Source organism: Viscum album (assembly GCA_963277665.1). NCBI lineage: Eukaryota > Viridiplantae > Streptophyta > Magnoliopsida > Santalales > Viscaceae > Viscum > Viscum album. The sequence goes on from OY728152.1 coordinate 1,922,747,772, forward strand.
AAATAGACAGTTTTCTTTCAAAATATAATTAAAATAATTCACTATCTCTATGGGTTCAACATCAAGCTTTTCTAATAGTATATTTTAATTAATAATGGTGCACAATTTGAGTTTTTATAAATTTGAATTTTGATTAGAACTGTAGGTAAATAATGACAACCTTTGGGCCCATCAAAACTAGAGGTGTTTCCAGGGTTAGTTGCAAGTTAGTTTTAGGTTTTTATTTTTAATTTTACTTTTGTTTCTTTATTTCAATTACTCTTTCTAAGTAATTTGTTTTTTGAAAATAATTATCAATTTGAAATCATTAATGAAAAATTATAACACTTTGGAAAATAAAAAAGACATCATAAATTTCAAATTTGATTCTGAACTAAGCCTGAAGAGAAAAGTCACTATGAACATTGAATGTGTAGAAATTAACCAAGTTGTTGGGGTTCTTCAAATAGATCTAGGGATGCATACGCTCATAGCAAAGGGGAAACCATAAAATATAGGATTAGAACCTCTAATCCAAGCAACTACCATCATTTAAAATAACTTTGATATTAAACCAGTGATCATTCAGATGATTTCAAACATGGTATAATTTTCTATCCTTCCTCATGAAGACCCGAACACGCATTCGGTGAACTTCATTGAGATATATGACATGTTTCAGTTAAAGAATGTTTCAATCAAAGAATTAAGGCTTAACCTATTCCAATTTTCTTTATGAGATCAATATCGGGAGTGGATTCAAAGCTTACAATCCCATTATATCACTTCATGGGATGAGTTGTAAAAACACTATCTCACATGTTTCTTCCCACCATCTAAATTAATGGATATCCAAGTAAGAATTTTAAATTTAAATCATTTCAAAGAAGAATATCTATACTCTTCCCCCAAAAGATACAAATATATGACTAGAAAATTCCCCCATCAGGGTATAGAAACCTAGATTCCAATACAAGACATCAATAAGGGGATTGAATAAGGAAACATGTTGATTTTGGATAATGAAGTTAGAGGATCGTAAATGAAAAAATCACGAGAAGAAAGCTACATCCTACTAGATGAGATGGAAAGAAAAAAATTACAATGGAAGACCGAGGGAACACAATGTAGAGGCATACATATGGTTGAAACCAATAGATGGATGGTAGTGTAGACGAAATCCCTAACATGAAAATGGATACAATGACGAGCCAACAACAACATCCCCAAGGTATGTTTATGGAGGACAAAATTTATGTTGATTATAATCATGGTAATAATTTTAAGGGGTATAGAAAACAAAAACAACAAGCTCAAGGGTATCAGTAGAGAGAATCAAGATTCTTGACACCCAAAGGACATTAAATCACAATCTAGTTCCAAGGGATGGAGAAATCATTAGCTACATTCAAAACATACCCAAGGGATTATATCAATAAAATTACGACTTATTAAAAATATCATAGTGCATAAATGAAGGAGATGAAGGATGAATCAAGAGATTAGAGGGTGGTACATTGAACCTATAATTCCAAGTAGGACAAGTCGTTGAGAAACGTAGAGACAAACCATGTAGAATACTTCCTAGGTTCCTCGAAGTGCACCCACATGAAGATTTGAAATTCATAACTTTGAGGAGTTGTAAAATCACTATAGATCAACCAAAACCAAGAAAATTATAAGAAAAAAATCAAGTAGAGATGGAAAAGAGTAAGGAACAAGTAGCTGAAGAAGATAAATAATAACCACTACAATTCAAGTCACATATGGATTTTATAGAATGAATGGAACAAGGTAAGATCAATGCACGGAAAGGTACATTTTTGGAAAATTTTTAAAAAAATCATATTAATATTCATTTTTCATATTACCTCACAAAATTTTTGACCTACTCAAAATTAATGAAAGATAAAATGACCAATAATAATATTTTTGAGGAAATTGAAACCATTCCACTCACATGAGAGTGTTCAGAAGTGGTACTAAGGGACCTACCTAAGAAGCTATGTGATCCATGCATATTTTCAATTTCAATCATTATTTGAGCTAATAAACTTGGAAAATCATTATGCGACTAAGGTTGGAGTATCAATATCATGCCATACACAACTTTCAAGAGTTTGAGACTAGAATGAATAAAGGCCACCAGAGTTAGAATACTGCTAGTAGAATCAACAGTGAAATTCCCCTAAGGGGTCATCAAATATATTTTGATCAAATTCAGAAAATAAACCTTACTATTGAATTCTTAGTGATAGACATAGATGAGGAACATACTCCATTCATTCTAGGGAGACTATTTTTATCCACTAGGAGAGCACTAATCGATGTACAAAGTGGATATCCATGTTTGAGAGTTGGCTGTGAACAAGTAAGTTTAAATATTCATCAAGGTATAAAGAACTATGATATAAGGGAATACAATGAGTTTTTAGAAGATAAAATACCCAAATTTTATGGTATCACTAAATCTAAAGAAGTTAATGAGGTGGATAACATTGTCAAGAATGATAATAAAAATAAAATTACTAAGAAGAAGAAAGAAAAGATGAATGGTCAGACCACTGACACAGGAAGAGTGACCAACTCCAACACATTTGAGAAAGGAAAACATGCATGGATGGTACACGAAATTCCATATATCCATTCAGTATTAAGGAAGAAATAGTGGATTGGCCTGATGTATATCAAGTAAGTAATTCCTTCAGTAAGAGTCAAGTTATTTTGGGAGTAAGGACAAGGACCAGATTAATGGAAATGAAATAGCTAAAAACATTCATGGATCATAACTAGGTAAAAATTTTCAACTATATGTCACATGATCTGAAGATGAAAGATGTAAGGTTGATCCGACGATTTTAAACAAAAGTGATTCCAAGAGTAAACCTGATTTTTTTTTAATTTTTAATTTTTATTTTATTTTTAGAGGCACACATGAACTCACCCAAAAATATTTAAAATTTCATCGATTATGTCATTTAATTTAACTTGTGTATTTTTAATTTTGTAGGTCCATCAAGACACTAGAAGTAAGTATTAGGAACACCAAAGTTGAATCTATAAGATCAATACACATCTTGAAACTTATTCATGTCATGAAAATTAGAGAACACACATCATGAAACACACACACGTCATGAATATGTTGGAGGCTGAACCTGTGGTGCCGTGTTTCAAAAATAACTAAAATGTGATTGAGAATATTAATTGTGTGATTTTATACTATATTACACCAATTTAATTTCTTTAAGGTTTTAAATTAAAATTGTATTCTTGCATTTGATTATTACTTTACTCAATCAAACTATGAGACATAAACTACCTAAGATACTTTCCATTCCATGATTTTAAATTTCCATGTCAGTAAATTTGAACTAGATAAATGGGAAAAATATTTAGTAGAGATAAGCTTGTAGATTTGGATTTTTGAAAATCATGATTTAGAGAGCATTTTAATTTATGTAAAAGAAAATTTTATATGATTTTCTTATTCTTTGAATTTTAGATATTTTGATTAATTGATATTATTATTCATATATTTACATGATTTGTTGTTACAAACCATAATTATCATTTCCAAGACATCCTTTAACCCAATATTTCCAATTATATATATAGTATATTTCCAAAGAGATTCAGTCATGCTTACTTCTAGAACTTTCTTTAAATCTGTTTGAAGTTATGATTGCACAAAATTAAAATATAATATGATTGAGGAAATTTAATTGATTAGACCTTATCGTAAGACTCACATTATATTAATCCATTTTAATCCCATAGAAACCCTGAACAACCTTGTTTTGGGAGAGCCATGTTACAAGACCATTTTATCCTTTCCGTCCTTCCTCTAAATATTTTTCACGATTATAAAAAATAATAGTGGAGGAGATGATGACTGGTTGAAGTGATACATATTTTTTAATGGATAAGTGTGGGGTTATTTTCATGGTATTTTGGGAATTAAAATTTATTTTATTTATTACACACCATCATTAAAAAAAATTAATGGGTTATGTCTTGGGAAATTCAAAAATCACAATTTCTTAATTAGTGATTTTGTTATAACTATTAAAAATAGTTTCATGAAGATATCATTTGGGGTTGGGTGGTGGATGTGAGATTTTTCCCAATCACAATTTTTGAAAGAAAAATAATGGAAAAAGAAATTATAAATACATGAGGGTGTTTCATTTATTTTATTTCATATCATTATGGGGCGTATATGAGATACTAGGGAGAGAGGATACTTTCATTGATATTTTTTATATTATCATGTAAAATACCATAGAGATAACCACCTTATTGATCTGTAGTTGTTTACATCATTGACCTATATTCCCTAAGCCTCAGATTAATTTGATCCTAAATGGTGAAGCCCTATTGATTATTTGTGATTTTGACTCTATGCGATGGAGAAAGTAGGTTCATTGAAAGCATATAGTAAGTGATATGTTATTGAGGTATGTATTAAGATCTATTTACAATCATACCTTGATATGAGTGAAAAAATTCAAAGTGGGGTAAATTAAAATTTTAATTCATATTAATAGTGAATTGAAAAATGAAAATGGATGAATGAAAACTCTTGACTGCTTAAAAATAATAAAATAAAAATACTTTAATGATTTTTTTCTTTGAAAAACGAGACATTGATGAATTTTCATGTATGTTTCTAAAATGTTTAATTTCACACTTGATCAATTGATTTTATTGATGTTGAATTTAAAACGTGGTAAGGTGAGTATCCGTTATATCATGTTGATATTCCATCCTTGAGGACAAGTCGAAATTTAAGTGTGAGGGTATTTATGATACATGTATTTAATAAATATATTTTATCATGTATTAATATATTAATTTTAATTATATAATTGATATTTAAGACAATATTTTGAATTTTTAACTTATTTTGTGATTTATGGCAGGGTGCTACCAATAATTTTAAAAGGAATTGAAAATAGGTGAATATGAGGAGAAAAACAGACTTTCTTATGTGTCACTTCATGTAGGTAACCAAAACTAAAAAAACAAGGCTTCCCATGATGAAGGATGATTATGAAACACTCATGTCGACCAAAACTCAAGAACATGGGTGAAATATAACTTTAGGAGTTGGAAACACGGGTTTAACATCATGAAAACATTACACAGTGTGAAATTAATTCATAGTGGGAATCCAAGACATGATGTGAAGAAAATACAAGGAGGTCTTGATACATTCATGACATAAAGAAAGTTTCACACCATGAAAGATTCTAGATATACCCAGATCAAAATTATTTAACATAGATTTCAATAGAGACTTTTAAATATAGTCTAGGATGCCATTTAATATCATTATAGGACTCATGATTAAATATGAACCACATTAAAATCCAAGTAAATTAAACTCGATCCACCTAAATTTATATAAATAGAAGGATGGAGTGCTACTATCGATGAGATCTGAAGACTAAAGTCTAGGGTGAGAAGCTGCATAGCTGCAGGGTCCATCGCCACTGTATCTCTAATTTTAATTATGATTTATTTTGTTTTGTTCCATCCACTTACTCACTCATCACTAGGATGATGGGGTAAAACCCTCCTTGTGATAGGGTAATTTAGCCAAAGGGTGATGGTTATGTTGGATTTATTTCTTTTATTTTATCCATGTATTTGGTTTCCATAGTTTATTTATCCAATTCTAATCCCTTTCATTTTGTTTAATCATGGACATTGCTTAATAAATCTAAAATTAACCATTTAATTTCACATTTGGTTAGCCTAAATTGAGTATGACCATTTTTGTATTTAGGGAAACCATTTTTAAATATGGTATTGAAAAAAAACAATTAGGTAATGCCCTAAACTACATGACCATGGGAAAAGGGGGACTGCTGAGTTGTTGAGAGGATACCATGACCATTGGATTTACCTCATCTTGACTCTAATTCCACAGTTTGATTAATTGATTGAATTTATAAAATCCAATCACAACCAAACATTGAAACTATCGAATCTGGGTACACCATCAAATGGTATTAAAAAAAACAATATTCTTTACCTTCAATTACCACTTTGGACCCATTAATTATCTATGATGAGAATTTAAAGAGACCCAATACTCATGGATTTTCAAAGGATAGATCTTGAAATCATAATCTATGTGGAAAAATCCTATCATTACCAAGTGTTTAATTAATCATCCATCTATGTGAAGGTTAAGGGGGAGTAAGGGTGTAAATTCAGCTTAATTCCCCGAAGTCCATCTTGGCCTAGCCTGAATCGTAACTAGGATTGGTGTAATGACCCAATGTTTTTAGTAAAAACACTTCCTGAATAAATATGTGTTATATAATATTATACACATAAAAAATATAGAGAAAACTATAAATACTATTTTTCATTAATAAATATTGTTATATTAATCAGAAATGAAACAAATTAAAATTCCAAAAATTACAATTAGAAAAAAAATATAAAATAGGAAATCCAAAATGGGAAAATATAGATCACCCCAATCTACTAGAATCATCGCACCACTATAAACACTATAGGAAAGAAACATAATATTAGTAAACAAAGCCACATTATTGAAAATGGAAATATATAACCTTGAGAGGAATTGAGTTGAATATTAGTGAAAGAATAGATTAGTATATATTAGGGGTAATGTGACTATTGGAATAGTAATGTGACTATTAGAATAGTATGTGACCATTGGAGTAGTAATGTGACCATTATAAATAGTAACCCGGTTGTCAGAATAGTAATTTCTCCTCAAATAATAAATTATAGTAAAAATAATATTTATCTTGATTAATTTATCTAAGTATAAATTTTATAATTACAAAAAAATTAATATCTTTACTAAAAACTCAAATAAAATATAAGAAATTTTTTAATAAACTATATTTTAAAAGTATTTTATAAAAATAATTATTTTTATAATAAAAATTAAAATTAAGTATTTTATAAATTTATTTTCATAAAATTAATATAATTTTTTAAATTATCATGTCAAAATTATCCAATGGTTATTTTTTGGTAATTTTATAAAATACATCAATTTTACGGTGAATTGTAAAATACTGTTTTTCACATAACCGGTGTAACTCAAAATCACATCATTCATGATCTAATAATGAAATAATCCTGTCTAAAAATTTAGGTATGGCCATTGTATATTTAATTTCATAAATTTTTCATTAAAATACAATAAACTAAATTTACAAACCTAAAAATAACTTTTCAAAACCTAAAGTCAAAAGTGATTCTTTAAAATAACATTTTTTCTTTTTTCCCACTTTCCTTTTTAATAAACTAATGAATTCGAAATATATAGAATATTTAAAGTCTTAAACACATTATATTATATTAATATATTTTTTCTATTCTGAAAAAAATCACTATTATATGTTTTAACTTTTATATATTATTTTATTCAATATTTTATTCTAAAAATACCCCTCTTCAAGTATAGATAACCCCTCTCCCTTCCCTTGAAAACCCACTCCTACCACCCATTCCAATGCCTAATATCTACCAAAATCCCCCCTATCAAGACCATTATAATAATTAGGGAAATTTTAGAGAAATCCAACTCTAACCACCATGGAGTTATAGTGCCATACAAGAGAAGCTACACCAAATTAAGTAAGTTCTAATCCATTTCTCTCTCTCTTTTATTTATTCTACCTCTTCTCTTTATTTTACAACCAATCCTTTCACAAAAAAACATTAAAATAATTAATTATTCAACAATTTATCATTATAATAATAATTTTAACCTACTATAACTATCATACTACTATATGTATAAATTTTAAACTTATCATTCCCACTCTCCCGACAATGTCCCATTGAAGGTTGGTTAACCACCTACGGAGACATTTCCATGTCAGCACATATAACCATAATCAAGGATGGATATTATAAAATATATATAATATATACAAATGGAATTATATTCAATATAAGTTATCGAATTTATTATCATAATGTATAAAATTCATTTAATAAAACAGAGGAATCAAAGAGAATCAGAATTTTTTTAAGGAATATATGATATCAAAATGCTTCAATTTTATCAAATGAAGTTAAGAAATATAATACAATAATTATAATTGGTAAATATTTGTATAAATGACTATAATTAAATTCTGAATCAATTTATTGATAAATATAATTTTATTATTTAGGTGGCATAAGACGAAAAAACATAGGAATTAAGGTATAGGGATTCTCAAACCCAACTTTATTTCTTTGGGGTTTCCCTATTTCACACCAACTTTAGTTTGTATGTCCCTTTTGTGTTAATTAAATTTAATTTCATTATTATTCACTATTTTCCAAGGATATACAAGTTTCCAACCTAGTTTTATGACAAATGTAAATATTTTCATAAATTAATCTTCTTTCTAATTAACATCTTGACTCCTATTGAGATTGTTTCTTACTCACTCAAGTGGGATGATTATTATGTAATATATGTTTTTACCTTTCCTATTTAAGAAAAAAATGTTTATTCATGAATGTATGCTTTATGAAACCCTAATGAAACCCATTATCTTCCTTGGGTTTACTTCAGGAATTTTTTTGATATACATTCCATGTGGCATTTAGGATTATGTAAATGTCATGATGTGAGGGGTGGGACCAGAATTATATAAATCTCAAATTCATTGGGTAATGTGATGTATCTCATGAGATAATGTGTAATATGCGTGAACTTGATGCTAGCTTTTTTTGAAATGATGATGTTATGATTATGCACATATGTTATTCATGAACATGATGTTAGTTTTGTTTACAACTATGTGTGGTATTTGACCATTGGTACATGATGTTTAATTTTTATACATCTCCAAATTCTATGCCTTTATCACATGTTCACCTCATGTTGTTGTTGATCATACTGTTCTTATGATATGCTGATGATGTTTATGATCACCCATGTTATATTGATTCATGTCCCTTATTTATCCTCTTAATAGGCTTTAATCTCACCCCTTTCGCTAATGTATATCCTTAGGTGATTACTTGTACAAAGGAGACTTTAAGTACCATTAATAAGCTAGAGAAGAAGAAATTAAATAATTTTTATGTTTTATTATTTAAAAGTTATGTATAATCCTAATTTTACTAGGACACTAAATCTGTGGATCCTGAATTTCTAATTCTATTATATTTTTTATCTTTAAAATGATGTAATAGTTATGAATGAAAAAATAGGGTCTCTATAGTTGGTATCAGATCATATATTAGTTAATTTGTAAATTAGGATTATAAAAAATTATTGAAAACCATTAGGATAAGACTACGTATATGTAAACATCCAAGAATATTTGTTTTATCAAAATTTTGAACATAGGTATCCCATAAGATATGAATTTTGAGTTAATTATAAAAAATAACAAATTATTTATTCATGATTTGTTGACTTATGTTTTGTTAAAACCTTTTATATTTTTGAAAATGGTGGGAACTAGGAGAAACAAAGCCAAAAAACCATGTAAGGGACAATACAATGATTATCCGAATGAAATCCCCATTGCCATGATAAGTGGAGTTTAAAACTTTATGGCGATGCTTATCTAGCTATATCAGGCTATGAATAATAACCTGAATCATGTGTAATTTATTCCTTCACCCAAGAAGGATCAAATATCCATTTAGTCATTTATACATCAATGACCACTGTTGTTTAGTGGAACTTTCGATCCACTTATTGACGAATAGTGGGCTAACTCAATGGGGAAGATCTTTTTTATGATCTATTGTTCTAATAAAGAGAAGTTTACTCTTGTTTTTATCATTTATATGGATAATCTGAGCAATGTTGGGTGTTGGTAATGAACAACAAGCCAAATGATTAAATGGAATAGATGGAGTGGGAATAATTTAAGAAAATATTTCTTACTAAGTATTTTCCTCAAACTCTTAATACAAATATGGATAGAGAATTCATAGAGTTGGAGAAAAAGGAAGGTTGATCTATCATATATTATGAGGATAATTTCGAAAGGCTTAAATGATACACCTCGAGTTTTGTTATCAACAATGATATAAGAATATATAGATTCTTAAGTGGTTTAAAACCACACCTTCAAATTTCTCTAGCTATCCAAGACTTTGTGAGTTATGAACAAGTGGTTTGATGTGATCTCAAAGTAGAGATGGAGTTTGGAGAATGGTCCCATGGTTATGGTGATAAGGAGAGAAGAATTTCGTTTCAAGATAGTGGGTAAAATGATAAAGGATGAAAGTGGATCCAACTACCCACATGTCAAAAAGTTGGGAAGAAGCATCATGGGAATTGTCTCAAAGGGATGGGATAATGCTTCAATTGATGGAGAGAATTCCATAAATCTCATGAATATTGAATAGACATAAAGAAGCCATCCACAATTATAGATAAAAGGAGGGAACCTTCTAATGAACCACCCATGATTCAGTGCTTCAATTTTAGGGAGAAAGGGAACTACACAAGCAAGTGCACTAAACCTTGAGTATTTAAGGGTAATCATCCCCAACAACCACCAAGGATAAAGGAGAAAGGGAAAGAATATTACACCACTGATTCTAAAGTAGAGAAACAAAACGAAGTCATACAAATTTCACTTATTATTCAATCAAAAATGGATTTTTTTTATATTTGATTATGGTTCTATGCATTTTTTAATATCCTGTAAGTTTTCTAGAACAATTTAATCGATGTCGTAATACATTGAAGTAGAGATAATCATAAAAATACCAAGTGGTTCAATCATTTAAACCTAAGTGATGGAATCTTCTCCTATAAAAAATATATAGGAAGATTCCTCCATAAAATCTTGTAATACTTCCCGTGGTGGAATTTTACACTATACTGGGCATTTATTGGCTCTAATTATATACATCACACATAAATTTCTAGGAAAATGAGATCTATTTTCATATTATGAACCATCCAATGATCCTCTATGAATAAAAGGAAGATCATGAACCTCCTTTGGAAAATACCTCAATAAGGAAGATCATGAATCTGCTTTAGAATATCCCTCAATACTATGGGTGTTGATACCCTATAGAGAATAATACCTTTCCCAAATGATTGATTCAAAGGAAGGTATCAACCTGATGGAAATTCCCATAGTTAGGGAATACACAGATGTATTATCGAAGAGTTACCCGAAATTCCCCCAAATCGTGAGGTAGAGTTCTCAATTGAGCTCATACCTAGAGATAACCCTATCTCAAAATGACTCAATAGGATGGCTCCAATCAAATTGAATGAGTTAAAAAAGAATCTACAAAAGAATTTGGAAAAAGGGTCCATACACCCTAGCACATCACCTTGGGGTGTGCCAATACTCTTTATTAATAAGAAGGATAGATCAATGTGGATGTGTATATATTGTATGAAACTCAATAAGATAACCATAAAGAACAAGTATCCTCTTACAAAATTTGATTAATTGTTTTATCAATGACATGGAGATCAATACTTCTCAAAGGTGGATCTTCATTCTGGATATCATCAATTGAAGGTAAAGATGGAATATATTCAGAAGACTTATTTTCGTACAAGGTATGGGAACTGTGAGTTTATAGTGTTGCCCTTAAGACTTAATAATCCCCATAAAAGGTTTATGGATTTGATGAATATAGTCTTTATAAACTACCTCAACCAATTTTTAGTAGTTTTTATCGATGATATTATCATTTACTCCAAGAGAAAGGAGGAACATGAAGAGAATATAAGGATTTTTATGGAGATATTAAGAAAGGAGAAAATGTATGATAAGTTTAGAAAGTGTGAATTTTGGATGTATCAAGTCACATTATTAGGGAACATGATCAAAAGTGAGGGAATTTTTGTGGACCCTTCAAAGAGAATGCCAATTGAGGAATGGCCCAAAACCACTAGTGTCATGAAAATCCATAGTTTTCTTGGATTAGTAGGGTGATGCTGATATTTTTTGAGAAATTTCTCATGATTTTATAGACCTATAACTATGTTAAAGTGGGATGGGTTAAAGTATGTTTGGATGGAAGAATTTGAGGAAAGATTTATGGAGCTCAAGAAGAGGCCAGTTACTACACTTGTAATCACACTAAAAAAGGTGGAAAAGGTTTTATGATATATAGTGATTCTTAAAAGAATTATTTGGGTTTTTTACTCATTAATAATGATAAAATGATTTCCTATTCCTCATGATAGTTTGAGATCCATTGGTAGAACTACACGATGCATGATCAGAAGCTATCATCTATGATTTTTTCCTTAAAAAGCTATCAGTACTACCTCTATGATGAGAAGTGTGGCAGATATATTGATCATAAGAGTATAAAGTATATATTCACACAAAATTATCTCAAAATACATTAAAGGATATGGTTAGAAATAATCAATGACTATATTTTCTCTATTCACTACCGTCCAGGAAAAGAAAACAAGGTAGCTGATGCTCTTAGCTGAAAATAACCTGATACTCTGTCCATGATGTGGATTGAGAGAGACCCTCCCTTCATGGAGATTCAAAGGATGGATCTTTACATAATAACGATAGGCAATAAATCCTACCATGGACAAATTATTTCCCAACCATACATTCAAGATATATTCAAGGAGGCCAAACAGGGTGATTTGGAGTTACAAAAGAATGTGAATACAATAAATTAAGGGAATCTATTATATTTTTATATCGATGATGATGGTGTGATTCAGTTTGGAACAAGTATTTTTGTACCTTCATCACCTGATATAAATAAGGTTTTATTGGAAAATGTACATAGCACATCTTTCACCATCTATCCTGGAATTACCAAGATGCACTGTGATCTTTGAGAAAACATCCAATGGGGAAACATGAACAAAGAGATTTTGGAATATGTCTCATGGTGTTTGGTATTTCATAAAGTTAAATCAGAGTGAAATAAGTTCAAATGTATGTTATAACCATTTTGTATACACATGTGGAAATGGGATAATGTCATTATATATTTTGTCACTAGTCTCCCAAAAACATCCAAAGGAAACCATGAAATATGGGTTGTGGTGGATCAACTCACCAAGACTACCCACTTTATTGTTATTTAGGAATATTTACTGCTTGAAAAACTTGTTAATATATATGTAAAGGAACTGGTGAGACTGCATGGGGTTCAAATTTATATCATCTATGATCATGATCTAATGTTCACCTCTAAATTCTATAGAAGTCTTCAACATTATTTGAGTAATTAATTGAATTTCATCGCGACCTAACACCCCCAAAATGATGGTCAATCTGAAAGGATTATTCAGACACTTGAAGACATGTTAAGATCATGATTAATGGAATTTAAATCAGGATGAGATCAGTATATCCCATTAGTTGAGTTCTCATATATCAACAATTTACTCTCGAGTATTCAAATGGATCCATATGAATCTTTGTTTCAGAAGTGATGTAGAATTACATATTTTTAGGATGAAGTTAGTAAACAATATCTATTTGGACTTGAACTTGTGGAAGATATGACATATAAGGTTCAATACATCAAACAACATATTAAAGCTTATCAAAGTAGGAAAAAGTTCTATGATGAAAACCATTTAAGGGACTTGGAGTTCGATGTTGGTGAAATTTTTTTCCTACGAATGTCACCATGGAAAAGAGTCATGTAGTTTAGAAAGAAAGGGAATCTTAGAAGAAGGTACACTAGCCCCTTTGAGATATTTGATTTTATAAGATTATTGGCCAATCATATTTAACTTCTACAAAGTATAGATCAAGTTTATGATGTGTTTCATGTATCACTCTTGAGGAAGTACATACCTGATCCCTCATATGTACTAAGTCCAAATATGGTACAATTATAGAATGAACTCTCACATAAAGAGTATCCAATGAAAATATTAGGTTTTAGAGATAATGTTCTGTACAAAATATAACTCACCTTGTCAAAGTGTTATGGAAAAACCATAGGCATGATGAGAAAACTTGGGAACTAGAGGAAGCAATGAAACAAAAGTAACCTCACCTGTTCTCAACTAAGAATATGAGTTGAAATTTGGGGGATGAAATTTCTAAAGGGGGGAAGGATGTAATGACCTATTTTATTTAGTAAAATTTGTTTCCTGAATAAATTTGTGTTATATAATATTATAAACATACAAAATATAGAGAAAACAAAAAAGAATTTATTTCATTACTAAATACTATTATGTTAATCAATAATGAAACCAATTAAAATTCAAAACATTACCGTTGAAAAAAATATAAAATAGGAAATCCAAAATGTGAAAATATAGATTTCCCCAATCTACTAGAATCATCACCCCCACTACAAACACTATAGAAAAGAAACATAATATTAGTAAACCAAGAAACATTGTAGAAAATATAAATATAGAACCTTGAAAGAAAATAAGTTGAATATTTAGTGAAAGAATATATTAGTATATATATGACGTAATGTGAATGTTGGAATAAGAATGTAACTGTCGGAATAGTAATGTGACCACTGGAATTGTAATATGTCCGTTGGGAATAGTAACCTTACCATTGGAAGAGTAATTTTACTTCAAAAATTAAATTTTAATAAAAATAATATTTATCATGATTTATTTATGTAAGTGTAAATTTTATAATTCTAGAAAAAATATCACGATTAAAAAACTCAATGAAAATATAAAAACATTTTTAATAAACTGTATTTTAAAAGTATTTTGTAAACATCATTATTTTTATATTAAAAATTAAAATTACCTATTATAGAAATTTATTTTGATAAAATTAATATCATTTTTGAAATTATCACATCTAAATTATCCAAGGGTGATGTTTTAGTAATTTTTTGAAATTCTTCAATTTTTTGATGAATAATAAAAATATCGTTCTTTCACATAACCGGTGTAACTCAAAATTACATATTTCATGATGTAATAATGAAATAATACTTTATAAAACTTTAATTTCAGATATATTATATTTAATTTCATAAATGTTTCATTAAAATACAATAAAATCAGTTTCTAAACCTAAAAAGAACTTTCCAAAACCTAAAGTCAAAATTGATTCTTTAAAATAACAATTTTCTTTTTTTCCACTTTCCTTTTTAATAAACTAATTAATTTGAATTATAAAGAGGATTTAAAGTCTTAAAATAATTATATTATTTTAATATATTATTTATATTGTAAAAATATCACCATTACATGTTTTACCTTGGATACATTATTTTATTCAATATTTTATTCTAAAAATACCCCTCTCCTCAAATATAAATAACCCCTCTCAATTACCTTATAAAACCACTCCTACCACCAATTAAAAAGAGTAATCTCTACCCAAATACTCTATATAAATCCCATTAGAATACTTATGGACATTTATTAGTAATCCAACTCCAACCACCAAGGAGTTATAGTGTCATACAGTAGAAGCTACACCAAGGATTAAGTAAGTTACGATCCACTTCTCTCTCTATTTTATTCATTCTTCCCATTATATTTATTTTTCCACCAACACTTCCACAAAAAAACATTAAAATAATTAATTAAGAATTAATTTAACATTATATTAATAATTTTAACCTAATTAAGTATCATAATACTATATATATAAATTTTAAACTTCTCATTCATGCTCTCCTGATAATGTCTCGTCAAAGGTCAGTTAAGCACCTACAGAGACATTTCCCCATCAAACCATATAATCAACATCAATGATGGATATTATAAACAATATATAATATATAAAAATGTAATTATTTTCATTATAATATTTTCAAATTAATTATACTAATGTATAAATTACATTTAAGATAATAGAGAAATCAAAGCAAAATTGGAAATTTTTAAGAAAGATATGATATCAAAACACTTGAATTTCATCAGATAAATTTTCAAAATATAATCAAATGATTATAATTGATAAATATTTGTAAATTTTACTATAATTAACTTCTGTATAAATGTTTTAGTAAATATAAGTTTATTATTTAGGAGGTGAAAAAGCGACAAAATAACACGAGAGTTAAGATAAGGGGATTATCGAACCCAACATTCTTTCATTGGGTTTTCCCTCTTTCACACCAACTTCTGTTTGGATGTAAATTTAATGTTCCTTATATATAATTTCATTATTATTCCATTTTATTTTCTAGTATATACAATTTTCCAATCTGGTTTAATGAAAAATGTAATGATTTTCCAAAATAACTATTCTTTACAATTTATATCTTGAATGCTCTTGAGATTGTTTATTCCTCACTAAAGTGTGATGATTATTATATCATATATATTTTTTTTAAATTTCTTATTTGGGAACCCCAAAGTTTATTAATGAATTAATACTTTATGAAACCTTAAATAAACTCATTATTTTCCTTGGGTTTACTTCTTGACTTTTATTGATATACGTTCTTTGTGGCATTCATGATTATATAAATATTATGATGTAACAGGTGGCCTTAGAATTATGTAGCCCTAAAATTCATTGGTTGATGTGATTTATCTCATGAGATAATGTGAAATATGGAAGAACATGATGCTATATTTGTTCACAATGATGATGTTATTATTATTCAAATATGTTACGCGCGAACATGAGGCTAGATTTATTCACAACTATGTGTGGTATTTGAACACTAAGACACGATGTTTCAATTTTATGCATTGTCACATTCCATGCCTTTATCACATGTTTCCATATTGTTCTTTATGATGATCCTATTACTATGATATGATGATGATATTTATGCTCACCGATGTAATATTTATTCATGTCCCTTATTTATCCTCTTACTAGGATTTTAACTCACCCCTTTCCTTGATGTATATCCTCTTGTGATTACTTTTACTAAAGAGAATACAAGAAACACTAAGAAGCTATATAATGATAAATTAAATAATGTTTATGTTTTATTATGTAAAATTTATGAATAAGCCTATTTTTTCAAAGACACTAAACCTTGGGATCTTGGATTTGTAATGCTATTATGTTTTTTATCTTTAAAATGGTGTAATTGTTATGAAAGAAAAAGTAGGGTTGCTATACTTGTCCCACGACGAGCTTAGGATAATAAATATTAGAATATATTGTAATGAAATCCTAAACCATAGGACCGACTTATAATCTCATCACAATTACCTAGATTAACCTTGAGAAAATCTAAAAAAATTATGAAAAACTTACTGTAGAGAAGATTCAAACCCCCTACACTTCTATTTCAAGCATGCACCAAGACCCAAAGCTATATGTGCTGCACCTATTAAATTTTTATGATATATATAATTATATATCTATTTTATAAAAAAATTAAAAAATATTATAATGATAATTTTAATAAAATATTATTTTTTTACATTATTATAAATGGCACAATCAAACCAAGCCCACAACCCTGCATGAAAAACAGGACCAAACCTGAAGAATTGGTTTAGCCTAGGATCATGCTTGGGTCGAGCTACAAAACTGTTTGGGTTGGCCCAACATGGTCCAAATAGTGTATTCATACCTAAGGTTTTTGGGGTTAATCATGTCTTGGCTCGACCTGACCAGGCTTGGGCCACTCTAGACTGACCTATTTTTACACCCTTAAAAAGGCGAATAAGGAGGATATGAAGCTACATAAAATGGTAAGAAATTTTCCAAAAATCAATCATGAAAATGATGTAATGATAATATTCAGGAATTTAATATTCATCCCACAAATACAAGAATTGAAGGAGTTTTAGATGATTTACATAACTCATCATTCTTTATCCATCCTAGAATCCTAAAAATATATAGAGATCTCATGAATAATTTTTTGTGTGAAAATATAAAGAGAGAGACTGTAAAATATATAACTTAATGCTTGGTGTGTCATCAGGTAAAGGTATGGTAATTTAATTATAAATGGATGATGAAACAATTACCCATACTTGTATAAAAATGGGATAATAACACCATATATTTCATTATAGGTTTTACCAAGGATTAAAATGGACATAATTCCCTTTGGGTTATAGTTTATCACCTTATGAATTTTACACATTTCATTTCTATTAAATAAGATTTCTAACATGTTCAAGTTAACATAACATATATAAAATAAGTAGAAATGCTATGTGGAGTATCACTTCACATTATATTAGATTAGGATATGAGGTTCACATAAAGTTCTGGAGAATTCTTTAACCAACATTGAATACAAAATTAAGATTTAATACTTCTTATCATCCTCAAACATTTGGTCAATCTGAAAGGACTATTCAAACCTTAAAATATATGTTAATATCATATTCAATGGATTTAAAATTAGTCCAAGATCAATAATTTCCTCTATTATAGTTATCATATAACATGTTTTTCCATTATAGAATTAAAATGGAACCATATGAGGATTTGTATGGGAAGAGGTATAAAAATACAACATGTTAGGATAAATTTAGAGAGTACAATATAATGTAACTATATCATTATTAATAAATGTTATAGAAGATTCAAACCATTAAATGATACATTAAAATTTTAAAAAATTTATAAAATAGATACACTGATAATCATTGGTGACATTTGGAGATAAAGTCAAAAATAAGGTATTCCTTTGAATATCACCACCGAAGAGGTTTATCATACTCTAGAAAAAGGGAAATTTGATCCCTAGATATAATTCCACCTTATAAATCTTTGATCATGTGGGGATAGTATATTATCATATTACACTTCCATTAAACCTCTCCCATGTTCATAATGTGTTCCATTTATCACTTTTTATGCAGTCCATAATTTATCCATCACATGTACTGAACACAAATTTTGTACAAATAGAGTATTGTCTCTCTTATTAGGAACAATCAATAGAAATATTAGATCATAGAGATAAATTACTATTGAATAATACCACTCACATGGTTAAAGTTCTATATAGGAATCATATGATTATGAAAGCTACATGGGAACTAGATTATGTAATGAGGCAAAAGTACCCTCATTTTTTTATTCTTCTATGTAATTAAATTTTGAGGGTGAAGTTATTTTAAGGGGGGGTATGATGTAACACCTCTAGTATGAATTTACATTTAAATAAATATTTTTAATTCAATATTATATAATACATGAAATTCTTAACTAAAAAAACCATGATATATTTTATTGAGAAAAAACATTAGAATTCAATATAATAATTAATACATTTTTATAATGAGGTATGAAACATCATTAAGAAAACTACAAGTGTAATAAAACCATAAGTAAATAAAAAATACCATGAACATGAAATCATTGTCCTTATGATTTTCATTGAAGATCATACCTATAATTATAACTATGGTAATAAGGGAAAAATTATAAATATAATAGACATATTGAGAATGATTTAAATGAATGGATGCAAGATTCTAGAGATGCATGTAATGCCATATATAAGAATATAATATGACTGTTATATATATGGTTGTTAGACATAAAACCATTGGATATATAACCATTGGATATATGGTCATTGAATATACTTTTATTTAATATGTACATTTAGGTTTTGAAATTGTTAGTAAAAAATTAAAAATAACATAATTTATAATTCTTGATTGAAGAAAAGGTTAATAATTAATTAAAATATTTTATTATAAAAATATGTATTTTTATTCATTATATATAATTTTTAAAGAATAATTTGAGGTGTTTCAAGAAATATTCATGTACTGATGGACTGATAAAATTGAGTGGTTAGAAGATAAACATGGGATGTGATTAAATTAATTTAATGTTAAAATGGGATAATTTTTAAAGAATGTTTTTTTCATTATTTTGGGAAATTTTGTGTTAATAATTAAATTAATCACTATAGAGGAATGATTTTAATGAAATTTATTGTTTATATATATATATTCAAATAAATTACTATATGTCTGATGGTTATTATTTGGTAAATAATAAGTATAAATCTATTATTAGGATTAAAAATATATTTTTAAAAAAACTATTTTTATGCATTATACATTTATTTTTTAAAAATTAATTTTTAATTATTTTATAAATTGAAACTATTAGTTCCATATCAATGATATCTACCCTCATGGTGGTGAATTAGGGAAAAATTGATTTTAAAACTCAAATCCATTGATTATGATCTTGTTCTCTCAATGTGAGAAACACTCCTTTCTCTCTATTATATTCTCTCTATGAGTGACTGAAAATTGTAAATCACACAAAAAATTTTACTTGGTTCACCATATATAGTCTAGTATAAAAAGAATATAAATTTTATGTCCCTATAAACTAAAAACACCAGAGTGCACATCTACTATTTGGTTTACACAATAGAGCAGCCTCACTGACCCTCTAAACTCAATGTTCACACAAATTGAATAGCCCACAAAACTTCATCAAATAGAGGAACTCACTGAACCTTACAGGATAACCTTTATCATATTCTCGAGATAAGAATATGGATATACACATGGAATGGTGTTTCTCTTTCACACAATCAGATGATTTTATAGCAAGTTATAACCCCTATAATTTCCTCTTCTTTCTTCTTATTCAATCTTTTAGAAAGTCTTGAAATCTTTTCTATTTATCATGTGTGTGCCTCTCCAAGTCCTTATGGAATCCTATCTCCCAAACTCTATCAAATTTCTCTGTACAGTTGTGGATTATATAACCTCTCATATTTGATCAAAGGTTTAGAGTCAATAAAATCATCCTATTTCATTATAAGATATTTCAATGTGTCCTTTCCAGTTAAATGTGGTGATTAAGGGACATTAACTTTGCATAAAATACCTCAAAAATATAGCACACAAATTTCTATCCAACATATATTTTTGACTACAACCACTTGATTGTGGTGTGTTTTCACCTTTTATGACATAGAATCCTTCAACCAGAGAAACACCTTGGAATATCCTCATAAACTACGGTGCATAAGAGGGATTCAATCAATTTTTTTTCATGCGATCTTTTATTCTATAGTGTTACATCCTCTAGTTGAATAGATCCACAAAATCTTGTTTGAATATAAAGCACCCATGGTCTCACATTATCTCCTCAAAATATTCTTAAACTTCCCTTAAAAAACACATGAATTCATATGTAATGATATTTTATGCTACAATGTGGGAACATTTAGGATTTGAGATCACTAAAAAATCTATTTATATTGAATTTTTACCACCCATGATGTCATTGGTAGCGACAACATGGAAATTTATTCTTCAATAAAGCAACGGTGTAGTATGCTTTCTTTGAGGAAAGAATCTAGACTCTTCTAGGATCACTAAAACTCATTAAAACACCATTAAGATGAAAATTATGGTGTATTAAATTAATTAAGGCATAACCTATGAATATTGAATCCCACTTCAGACTTACCTCTGAAAATTCCACTCTTAATAAGTCTAGATGCCTCTCAAAAACTAATTTGAGTGTGGGTGGTGTTGATGCTTACCTATATATTCCTATGTTAACCTTCACCTGAGTGGATAAGAGCCCATTCCCAGGGTTCCCCTTGTGTCATATATTTACTTCACATACACCTATGCTTGAAAACATAGGTTCTCACATGCACACCCCTATCGGCCATCTTAGTTATGTGATACCTGAGCTTAGCCACCAAGTATGGTAAAAAATTTAAGGGATCTATTCCAACAATATCCCCTTTTGGGTTTGTTGAAAATTCCATATAAACTAAATTGTGATCACATCTCATTTATGAAGAATTTCATAACCAAAACACCTAAACTACTTATTTCTACTGTTATTGTCAAATAGTGCATAAATATTTAATTAATAAGAAACCCTAATCTCATGTGAGTCATAGATCATTGTGATAAATAAGAGTTAAATGAAATAATTATCATATGATAGCACATCATTTCACTATATGAATCAAGCCTTCAACCCTGAAATCTATAATCTAACACATCCCCCCTTATTGGATCATCCTTTCAACAGCTTCTCCTTAAGTACATTCTCTCTCAAATTGAATTATAAAACTTTGTCAAAAAACAGAGGAGAAAATCCTTGAATATGAAAAAGAGAGATTTAAATAGATTATAATGAACTTGAGGATAAAAAATATATCTTTCTCAAGTAGAAATATCCATGGGGAGTGGGGGATCTATCTATAATTTCAACTATAGAGATGGATTCGATTAAACACCAAGATCCAATAAATTCCATTGGAAATATACCTTGGGAAACCTCTTTTTCATTATATGCACTATTTTATTTTAGGTTGTCACATATTCTAACTTCATAACATGTTGTTCAAATTTCTCTTTTAAAAAATGATATTTAATCTCAATGTGATTCATTCTTGAGTGTTGAATGATATTTTTTCTTATGTTTATCACATTTGAGTTATCACAGAATATTAGAATAGAAGATACCTCTTTAATGAAGATATATTTAAGAATTTTTTTCAATTATATAAACTAAGTACAAGATTGAGGCGCCAAAACATATTTAGCCTCTATAGTTCTTAATGAAATTAAATATTACTTTTTTTAATTTTCCAAGAAATAAAAGAGATTCCATTATAGAACAAACCTCTGTAAAATGATTTTAAATCATAAATTGAATCTACCAGATCAATATGATGATACCCCACCAATTTCTATAATGAATTTCTACAATAATATAGCCTAAAATTCACTATTTAGTTGATGTAACATAGTTTCCACCTCATAGACTTCATATGACCTTCCTTTAGATATCCTTGATATCAGATAACTGGATATATGATGAAAAAGTTCCTAAGTGAGTAGATATAAGGTAAATAAAACCATTGATAATTTTCCTATATAAAGTCACATCAACTTATGTACCTTCACCATCCTTTGAAAATTTAATCTAGGTCTCCACTTGATTAGCCATCGGCCTAGAAACATCCATATGAAACCTCTTCAAAACCACATTAACATACTTAATTTGGTAAATAAATGTCCCATATTATATTTGAATCACCTATAGACTGATGAAAAGGATAATTGACAAATTAGTGACGTCTCAAATTTACACCTCATTAATTATAAAATCTACTTTCAATAGGTGTCATCCGAGCCTCCAAATATGATGTCGTCAATATATATAAGCACCTCTATATGATACCCATGAACCATATTGATGTAGAGGTTGTGATAAACCACACATATATAATAATGGAGATTTATTAGGTGGTAATCTAGTTATTATTACCAAGATTATGGTGATTGATTTGTCCCATACAAATACTTCTTCAGTTATCACACTTTTCTCTCATCATCATTAATAAGAAATACATCATACTAATCGATGTTGACTCTGTCATCAAGGAAATAATTCAAGAATTCTTACATTACATCCATATAATAATCCTTAATACCATTTCTCATAGTCATAACTAAAAACAATATGATGGTTTCATCAATGTAAATTCCATAAATTTGGGAATAGAATTTTCACACTATATGTGCCTTATTCCTTTACACCATTCCATCTTGATCGTGTTTTTTTAAAAAACCCATTTGGTTCTAATCAAATTATTATTTTTCTTCTTTGATACAATTTTTTAAGTCTTTTTTCTCAATCTGGTCATGCACCTCATTCAAATATTTGACCCAACTTTCATCCATGGCAGTATCATCAAATGATTTTGGTTTCACCTAAGATCATAACAAAGGTTCATTCCATGCGTTCATCTTTCCTGTATGTACCAAATCTTTCCAGTCACCCATGATGTTTTTATTTGTGATTTCCATTCTAATGAAATATCTACTTGAACCTATTATCCCTGATATATTATATTCATCATCAAAGTTCATTTCATCCCTTTAAACCCCCTTCATCATTTTCCTCCTAAAATAATAGACTATTTTTGTGTGAATTATCCTTTTTTGAATCCAAATTATGCAAAATTTTAGTCATAGTCATATCATAAATTTCAACCATTTTGTCTAGTCATTTTTTATATCATCAATATTATTTTCTCTTGGATACATATCTAAGAAATATCCCTTCATCTACACTTTCATATAACTTTATATTATTATCTTTGTTTATAATTACAAGCTTACTTCAAAACACCCAAAAGTATTTTAGTGTGGGATTTTTTCCATACCATATTTAATATAGTTTCTAATATTTATTTGGATGCCATAATACCTGATTGAAGATATAGAACATTATTAAAACTTATTCTTTCAAATAATTCTCTAGTAGGGTATTTTCAATGAGAATAGTCCTAGAAATGTTGTTGATGACATGATTTCTCCTATAGACATCTCTATTCCATTGAGGAGTTATCACCACTAGCACTTGGTGCTGAATCCCATACATTTATAGATATGCCTTCACTTGGTTATATGAATTCCATTCCAATATTAGAGTAAAGATTTTTAATTTTCACATGAATATTTATTTAGATTCTATTTGGTATTGAGTGATTCACTTATACACTTCAATTTTTTTAGTAATTACCATCAAACAAGCCATCCTACTAAAATCATAAAATAATATATAATACATTTTTTCATCATACGATTTTGGTGTTATTGGACCATTAAAATCCATATAAATAATCTATAATACTCTTGATAATTTTAATTTCTTTGGCTTGTAAGTATTTTTAAAATTATTACCATTTTGAAAAGAATCGCATGTATGTGTGTTATCACATGTACTCTTAGGGAAATCATGTGCTCCATAATTCTTCACCAGATTTCCAATGATATATATATTAAATTCTCTAGATACTTATTGCATATCCTATTTTCATATTCCTTAGAAAAAATGCACCAATTTTCCTCCCCAATAAGATAAATATTTCCATTGACCTGTATTCCTCGTCTAGTAAGTAAACCATATCCAACTTTAATGTTTCACTCCTTATTTCCAAATGTCATAACATGTCTTGAGTCACATAACTTGATCATAATTATCAAATTTTGGATATTTCCTTCCACTAAGTGCACATATGAATTTCATAGACACTTTCCACCAACCTTGGCCTTCCAAGAGCCAATGATTTTTAATCCCCCGTTATTACTAATTAAAATTACTCCAAATTTTTCATATTTAATATCAATAATAAGATATTTATTCACTATCATGTAAAATGTATACATACTATCTAAAAATCATAAACTAGATAAGTCTATTTCCTTCAATTGAATATCAGTAACATTTTTATACTCATAATTTTTTTTCTTCTATGACTAATGAGGATATTCTTTATATGATTGATTCACCTATTTCCCACTTGGTTCAAAAATTTATTCTTGATATTAAAAATTTGAGAACCAATTTTCATTTTCAATGTTTTTTATAGAAGCTTCCAGCTGATGTTTTCCTCCTTTTAGATTCCCATGAGTCACTTCCCGTTCAACCCTTGAGGCACAATAACCTTCTTTGTTCCCAAAAACCTCACACAAAAATAAATGAAAATTAAATTTATAAGGAGATTATATAGAGATATTTTCATGTATTTGGTGTTTGTAATCTCTAAAAAACCATATTTAAATGGATCACATATATTAAATGTGCATATATTTCCATAAAAATAAAACCTAAATTTTAGTGTCATTTATCCATCCTTTTCCACTAGATCAATAGCCTTTTGAGCTTCTCCCAATCCCACTTTACTACAGGGGTTAATGCTTGAGGTCTAGCATAAGTAATGGTTGTCTCCTATTTATGATCAAGATCCAATATATATATTCATTTATTTTTTAAATGATACACTTTTGGGATGAGAATACACACTTCAATTTTCACTTTAGGGTCTGATATAGACTTAAATAGGGCTTCGTCCTTAGAGAAACCTGATACCATGTTAGGTGTAAGGATTATTTCCCGATCCTTAAATTATTTCTCCAAAACATGAATTATTCTTAGAGTTTTTCAGCCCTTTTAACCCTTTGTTTTATAGTAATGGCCAATACATCTATGGTTTTCAAATATTATTTAACTTTTATCTTTAGTATACTTATTTTTTGATGTTTCTAGAAATTTTATATTTCAAAGTTTCAATATTTTCTTCCAGTTTTGGTTTATATTCCCCTTTTGATTCATTTAAAACATTGAGTCTTGAAAATTTGTATTTTTATTCTAGGTTATATCTCTCCAATTTTCATGTTCTTCATTGGTTTCTTCTTGCTCAACCCGAAGATTAACTCTACCATAAACATCATTATTTTCACCATCACTATCATCAGCTTCTAGATTATAATTCATAACTACTAAAGTATCTTCTCTATGGTCCCTACAATCCTCTACTTCTACCAATCTGGACTCCTCTAAGCTACTGTCTTCATGAGATAACAATTTTTCCACTTATATAATTATTACTATAGTTTTACCCTTTTTTACCTTTTAAAGGTCTCTTTGCTGAATATTTATCCTCACCATCTTTATATTTTTTTTAAGACCATTAGTATCGAGATGACCTAACTTACTGCATCGAAAGAAAGAAAGTGGAGTCTTACTTTTTATTTTTTTTCCTTTCTCCTCTTGAGGTTTTGAGTAAAGGATAACCATCACTTCATTAACGTCATATTTATCTAAACCTTCTTTAATAGATTATTTCACCATTGTTTTGAAAAAAACTCTTGAAATATCTACTTTACACTTGATTTATTTTTTCCATTTCTCACTTCATATGAATTAAGTGTACTATGAATTATATTAATAGAACCACCCTTCATATCCTTATCTTTAAGTACAAACACCTTTTCTTTGACTAAATGGCCTGAATGCCTTCTTTTTTATTGATTTTCTGATAACCCCCCTTTCAAGGGATTAGGGGGAACCCTTAAAAGGCTCGTAGGCTTAGGAATTACATTTCCCATAGGCTTGGAGAGATTACATGACTCGTAGGTCTTAAGAAAATCATACAGACTATGACTACTTGAAACTGCTCCTCCCTAGAATCTGCATCGTGATCAGCTCTCCGCCTTTGCATGTTTGCTCAGCTAGAATTTCCATGTGTAGGGGTACATAGATGTGGTACCGATGGAAAATTTCATAACCTATCATTATTATGAAGTCTGTTTAGCCCTTCTCTGGTGGATATTCCCTTCCCTTTCCTCCTCTGGAGTGGTTCCTTATAGAATCTATCTGTGTAACTATAAATCAGGTGGCCCTGAGGGCCTTGAGGTGGCACAAAACCCATGAGGTGGCTTGAAAGCCTTAATGACACGAAGGCCCTGGGTGGCCTAAAGGCCTTAAGGACTCCAAGCCCAAACTGGTGGCCCAAGGTGAATAGTTTCAGCTGCTATAGTACAAAACATTACCTACTACAATGCCTGCTACAGTAACTGCTACAGTGCCTATTACAGTGCCTGTTACAGTCCCAATTTGTTTTTTCCTCCGCCTAGTTTTGAACCTGGGTCTCCCGGATGCACTTAGAGAGACCTCACCAACTTGACTGAGGATCATGTGAAAAAACCTTTTCATTTAATTGTGGAGGAATTCTCTTCAAAATTATTTTAATAATCTTCAAATATTCAATATTTTTATCAAGGACATGTATTTATTCTATAAGATAATTTAGATGATCAAAGAATGAATCTAGAGTTACTGTGGGGATCATCTTCAAGTGTTTATGGTTACTACACAAAACTTTCATATTTTACTCTCAAAAATTGGAATTAACATCATAAATATTCCTGAGTATTTCAAACATGGCACAAGAGGTTTTATAGGACATTACTTAGGTATAGATAAGGTTGGAAAAGGCTTAACCTAATGTGCTGATTTAATTTTCATCCTTATCAAATTCCTTATAGTCTTTATATGATTAGTCTATATATTACATGTTCATTGTAATACCATGAATAACTTATGTGTACACTTCCATTCCCAAAGACCTAAAATAGTGCTGCATTATATTCTTCCATAACGAAAAATTGATTATTTAAAAAATTGGTATACATTTTTTGATTAGCCACCTAAATTTATTACATTCTTTTGAGAGAGAAAAAAATCACCATAAAAATCACCCCTTTGATACCAATTGTTGGTCTCTTATCAAGAAGATTTACCTTGAGGGGGGGGGGGGTCAGGGTAAAATAAATTTAAAAACTTAAATAACATGATTATGATTTTTTTCTATCTATATGAGAAACAATCATTTCAATATCTTACTTTAAATCAATGAGAAACTAAAATAATTAAATATCATATATAGCATCCTTCCTCAGAAGCCACTAGGCGGTTTCCAGGATGGTAGGCCACATGACCTCAAGATAGTCTCCCCATATGCTAGTGGATATTGAGTAGTAGTGATGGACTGGGTTGTGTCCAAGGGGAGACTGTTCCCTCATGAGTCAAAGTGTATCATAGTGGTAATAATAAATGGGAATTAGAGGGCGAAAAAATAAATAAACAATAGCGTAATAATAATAAAAAATCATGATAAATAAACAGGATAAAGTTGAAACATAAATAAGTACAAAAAATGATTATAATCATGTCATGTAGCTATACAGAGATGATGAACACATGATATTGGGTAAATATGCATATACCACATGCTATAAAAAATATAAAAAAAAGTCAAAAAGCTTCCCCTACTAGCATCATGAGTATAGGATCAGTCAGCTTCTCTCGTAATTCATCCTCGTACTGGAAATAAAGCATCAGAAGTAGAATGATTCCATTTATCTACACCTACAATCATGAAGTCTAATCTGGTACCATAGATGGCCTGAGAAGGGTGTGATATATACTCCATAGTCTATAACCAATGGTGTATATAATGATCCAGTTTGTGTATATAAAATTTTCAAGGTGCAGGCAAAAAATAAATGTAAAACTATAAATAAATGAAACACATCAGTTCGGGTTCTTCATGGATACCCTAACATCACTATCTACTTCAGCCTAAGTTAGATATGTTTTAATCAAGGTCAACTTGTATAGATATTATATGGGTGTAATGACAATAAGTCATCATAAAACAAATATCAAGAGATGAATTGAATCCAATCATGTGATTTGGATTGGTAGATGCATCCTTGGATAATAAATTTGCATTATTTGTCTTTTTAATATAAAATTATTCATTAGAATTTACTCAAAGGCACCTAAAGCCCATCTGAGGTGATCCAAAAAGGAATCCCAAGTATCCCTTTAGGGGCACTTTAAATAACCAACACCATAGAATCTATCCAAGGTGACCCATAAATGGAATCCTAAGTAAAACTCACAACATGGTGTGAAGACAAGAACCAGCTAGCTTGTCCCTAGTATCTCACATAGGGGACCAAGTATTAGTCATGGTATGGTATAACCATATTTTCATTGAGCCTATCCATGGGGTCACACCTAGGTAACCAATATCACTCGTAATTTGGAAGAGAATCCTCCCAGTGAGACCGTCTTAGGCATTCCATGTACCTCTCTAGACGTATTTACAATTCATATAAAAATTCTAATTATAATGCCTGAAGATCCCATCCAAGTTTCCCTTAAGTTGAGACCCTTTAAGCTCCCTCAGAATGCTATTAAGTTAAGTTTAGCCATAACAAACTCATATCATTTAACAAGCAATTAATACCATAACACTTTTTCCAAGTTGTCAAATTCATTTAATTCATGTAATTCATATATGGCATAAGAAATAAAGCCTAACACATGGCCACTAATTTCCTGTAGTTCAATTCACATTCCAACATTATTATTTATTAGAAATAAATAACACACTCAAAATGTGGTTTAAAAAATCAAGGAAAAGGTGCATATTGGCCCTTAAGGAAGGGCACACACATAAGGGTGGCTCATGTCGAGGAGATCAACCAATGATGTTGATTAAATATTATCTATGAGCATATTAATATTTGTAATAACATTTAATTTCAATTAATAAACTTCATGGAAGTGATGTCGGAGGATTCTGGTGTGCAGAACAACATCACATGATATAAATGAAACAAGACTTAGGGAAAAGGACTAGACCACCTACCTTAATCCCGTAGAACTCTCCTCATCCAGTTTTGACACTTGGATCGAGCTAGAATGGGAGAAATCAGAAGAAAGATCCATTTACCACAAAATATGGAATATGAGATTGCACTAAAATCACTAAAATTAAGGAAATAGAAACTAGTAATAGAAGGAATAGGTGTGGAGATCTTGTTGAGAGGAATCCAATGCACCCGATGATAAAGTAAACAGAGATAAGATAGAAGAGAAAAGGTAAATCCTATCTTGGATTGAGGAGGAGCTTCATGAATGTGGGAGAGGATCCCATATAGGAAAAAAGAGGGAGGAAGAATAAATAAGGGTTATAAACATTTCAAGGGAAAAAAAATCACTTACCCATTAATTAAGGGGTCGAAAATTTTGGCTACAAGGTTGGCCAAATTGTGCACCAACTGAAGGAACCCCCACGCCCGGGCTAGGCACATGGTTAGACTAACCCTGTGAATCTCATGAAAAATGGATCTATTAAAAATCTTATAGTACTCGCTCAAGCATGTAGACTGGCTCTCACAATTTATTCAAATTGTGTATCCTCCTGTTGTGCTTTGAGTTCCTCGCATGAATGAGTTTCATAGTTAGTATTAACCATGCACAAACCATGCGGCTTAATCCGTTCCTCCAAATTCTAGAGATATGGGATCCGAATGATCCCCATACCCTCCTGAAACACTTCTTATAATATTAGTAACATTATTAATATGAAATGATCAGATTTGAATCATAGAATAAGTGTCCACACCTCTTCGAAAATTCAAGATGTTACAAACTCACCTCTTTAAAATAACTCATCAAAGAGTTTCCCTTATGAGGGTGGTAAAGCATCGTCTGAGAAACGTTCTGGCCACTGATCATGTATATCGGCCTACTGCTCCTAGGACTCATCCAATATAGGTCCATGCTTCCATAGCACCCAAACCACAAGAAACGACCCACCTCATTGAGAATTCATGCTCTGATCAATTATATTATTAGATTTTTATCAAAGGACGCATTTGATTCTTGCTCTATATCTTTATAAACAATTGAATGAGACAAGTCATAATGATATCAACAAAGTTTTGATATATGAAATATTTCTTTCATTATCTGATAACTCTAAGGAAAATACAACCGATAGGCTAATATCCTAACTATTTCTATGATCCCAAAAGGCCTCACGTAACAAGGCGATAGATTGACCTATCTTTGAATCCATCTATGACATAATCTAGGAGAAAATCATAGAAAGAAACAATGTCCCACCTCCAACTCCAAAGGTCAATGATGATGATCGATATATGAATTCTTCTTGGATTGATCTATATCCATATACATCTAAATCAACTTTATTTGCTCTAAAGTCTTCTGAGTGAGATAAGGGACCAATAATACTACCTCACTTGCCTCTAACCATCACATGGAAAAACAAAATGACCTTCCATAAAGGGTCTCATATGGATCCATTATACTCATTTCTTGAAAAATTTTATTATCGAAAAATAGACCAGATGTATATGCTTCTCCCCAGATCCACTAAAATTAAAGACGCATTCCTGGGGCATGTCCCCTAACACCCATATTGTATGCTTTGACTAGACGTTGGTCTGGAAGTGATATGATGTACTCAATAGAACCTATAAAACTAATGATTTCTGCAACCCCTGGAAGAACTATGATGTAAACTAATCATATTGATCTGATATGATAGAATGGGGAACACCATGAAGGAATACAAGCTACAAAATATAAAGCCTTATGATTTTATCAATAGAGAAGGTCTCTTAGTTAGGTAGAAAGTTTGTGACCTTGGTCAACCTATCAAAGATCACCCATACTACATCACTGCCGTAAGGGGATCTTGGAAAACCCATCAAAAAGTACATGGTGACATCATCTCATTTCCAATTAGGAATAGACAATAGGTGTAGAAGTCCTGCAGGCTGCTAGTTTTTGGTCTTTACTTGCTGACAGGTGGAGCACTGATTGATAAAACCTACAATGTACCTCTTCATACTTGGCCACCAATACCGATGACATATGTCTTAGTACATCTTTGTAAACCCAGGGTAAACTACCCAAATAGAGGCATGGTATTCTCACATAAACTCTTTCATCATTTATGAAGGCACCCAAACATAGCCATAGAAGTACATGATCTCATTCCCAAAAATAACCCAACCATGCGGTGGGTTCTCACCCGAGACACTCTCCCTTAGGACTAGTCCCTTGGGGACTTAAAGCTATATCATATACACCCATTTTATAAGGGAATATTTCAAATCCAAAGCTGCTAAAATAGGTTCAAATTTCATTCATGAACTTTTAGGTTCATTTTAGAAAACATGGACATCAACTTCCACTCACTACTGGCCTCTTGGATGTCCTATGTCTGAGTATTCTTGCTCAGGGTGTTAGCCACTGTATCACCCTTCCCGAGTGTATAAGAAAGATTCATGTCAAATAACTATAGGAACTCTACCCACCTGAGATGATTTAGATTCAAGTCAAACTATGTGTAAATGTATTTGATACTTTTATGGTCCATATAAGAGACAAATTAATCTCAAAATAGATATTTCACCCAAAAATTTAAATCCTGAACCACAACTACCAGATCAAGGTCATGTATAGAGTAATTCCACTCAAGAGGTATCTAATGGTGGGACCAATACACTACAACTTGATCTCCCTATATCATAACTTCTCTAAGACTAATTAATGAAACATCACAATAAAAATTATATCTTCTTTCTAGCTCTGGAATAATCAAGAATAACATTGAAGTTAGACCCCCTTTCAACTCTTGAAACGCTATCTCACAAGATTCAGAACAAAAGAAATTCACACAGTTTTTAGTCCAGTCCATAAGAGGCACTTCCAGGAATGAGTGTATTGAATGAATCACCTATAATAGCCAAATATCCCCAAGAAACATTTTATATTGAAGGAATTATTTAGACGATATGAATAGAAAATGATGCTCACCTTCTCGAGGTTAACATATACTCCTACCTCTAAAATGATATAACCCGATAAGTGAATCATATCGATCCAAAAGTGGTATTTACTGATATTATCATACACTTGGTTCTCTCTTAGTGTATTCAGAATGATATCTAGATGTTTTACATTGCCATGTAGAGTGTGAGAATAAAGCAATATTTCAACTACAAAGAATACTACAAATGAATCCTGATACATGTGGAAAACCTGATTCATCAAATCCATGAAAATGGCAGACATGTTTTTAAGGATGAACGACATAACCAGGTACTTGTACAGGTGGTATCTACTCTAAAATGCTATATATGGTATGTCAGATGATATAACTTTTACCTAATAGTAGACTAACCTCAAATCAATCTTAGAGAAAACTATCACTACATGTTGCTGGACAAAGACATTGTCTATATAAGGTAATGGAAACCATTTCATAACCATAATATGGTTTAGTAATAGGTAATCTACACAAAACCTGAGGTTACCATCTATATTCTTAGTGAATAGTATAGGTGAACTCGATGTATAAGTTATGGGTCATATAAAGCCTTTTTCTTATACTTCTTCCAATAGTTTCTTGAGTTCTTGGAGCTCTATAGGTGCCATAATATAAAAACGAGTAGACATTAGTTCTGATCCTAGAACTAGCTCGATCATGAACTCTACCTCTCTCAGGGGATGTAACCTAGATATGTTGTTAGGGAAGATGTCCCTAAAGTGATCAACCACAGGAGTGAATTCCATAAACTGCATTCCCTGATCGCTCATAAAGAGACTTGTCATCTGAGCTATCACTCTATCCAACCCATAGTGATTGGGTCCATCTCAACTTTCCTGAATAAAAAATTCACCCTTATGAATATAAGCACTACCCTTAGGTGATGTGAAATACACCCTCTGATGATAGAAATCAACATGGGTGTGATAAGGCTCTGGCCATTCCATCCTAAGAATGACATCAAAGTGATCATATTAAGTATTAAGAAATTACAAAAGAATCGGTACCCACCTAAATCAAGGGGTATCTCATTACATTGTAATATAAACTCAGATATGACCCCTATCAGTGTGTCAAGAGTAATCACACCATAGAAGTACAGAATCTCTAGGCCCAGACTATCCATAATTTCCAATGATATAAAAGAGTATAAAGAACCTATTTAAAATAAGGTAGAATCTTAACTAGAGGATACTAGAATAATTACTTATACTGTAAAAGGCCCTGAACTCTGGTCCTCAGGTATAGGTTGTACTATATAAGTATGGACGGACCCGCGACCCCAAGATTCAATATGATTACCCTGAGTAGGCTCACTCTTCTAGCATTACACCTTGGAAGTATAACTACCTCATCCACATCCACCTTCTCATCTAGATTTGATAGTAGTAGAACATATCTAAAAATAACTGTAGAGACCCAAATCTTAACGTACATAGACATTAAATTACTTTTGCGGAATACTTATTACATAACAAAGACACACACACACAAGGACCGTAATAGTTTAGTGTCTTTGGAAACTCGGAATATAATCTTCTAATCGTGGTGAAAGATCTTCAACATCTCCCACAAATATCTTCTTTTTTTAAAACCTAAATCCTTTCTTTATATCCCGGGGAAAATAAAACATAAAAGGGTGAGCTCAAATGCTCAGTAAGGGTAAATAAAAGAAATATCAATCACATCATATTCATAAGAACATATCTTTTGGAAATCTTAACCTGCAAAAGAGATCATAATTTCATAACATGGGATAAATCATAGTAGTGAAATGAAATCCCAATAATCATAACTTAAAACATGAAACTTTGTGGAATACACACATAATCATAGAGAATAATTTCTTATTAGTCAAGACTCATTTCCAAGACTATCTTAGTGGACAAAGTCCCTTTCGGAACCGAGTTCACTCCTCGTTTCAATCCTGTTTCACTGAATCAGTATAACCTACCGTTCTAGCCATGTCTATCTCATGAGAAATAAAATATTCACCCAATGCATTGGAGGGAGATATAGGTCCCACCCATCTCATAATGATACCATTCTTATGTGTGCCACAAAATCATAAATCATACATCATTGCATAACTCATGTAATAAAAATGGGAATCTTAAACATCGTGACATCATAAAACAATTCATATAGGAAAAAGAATTCATAAAAATAATTCCATCACAACATAATAAAATCAATGTTATAATAGGGATTGAAAAAGAACCCTATATTTTCTTAGATGGAAAATAATTTTGATAAAACACTTGAACTCCATTCTTGAGGAAAATATCCTTTCTACTTCAAATACACTTTTACTTTCTTAACATGTCATATAATTATAAACTAAAAAAAGTTGATTAATGATAAACTTTAAAACTTGTAAAGGAATCTTCTTGGAAATAATGTTTTAAAAATCCATTCATGTCGTATAAGTTAAAAAAACATTCTTCTCGTACTTTTTTCGGAAAAGTCAAAAAGTACCTCGTACGAAAAACGACAAAAGATTCCTTTCATATCTTTTAATCAAAACTCACCTAAGGGTAAAATTGGATTTAAACAATTTTAGGTGGATGGAAATAATATTACATATTGAGGAAACATGGATTTGGATGATAAAATACACCCCATTAAATACCAAAGCATAAACAATCTCGGATAAAAATGAGATTGTGATATTTCCCTTACCTTAGGTCCAATTTGCTTCGTAAGTGTACGAAACTCCTGTATAATGATTTAAATAATGTCATTTACTTATTCCAGAATCATAATCATTGTTATGATATCATATATGGTTCACTTATGACTTTATTTTACCCGTTCTTTTGTAAATTCCAAGTTAATGAGCGTTTTGGGTAAAATCGTTTCATTTGTCGTACGTGTTTTGACTTGTAATTATTCATATGATTACATAGATCATTATTACTTACTTCCAGAATATAAAACATCATTTATATATAATATATATTTATAATATATATATATAATAGATTAGTAGATGGAAAGAAATACACCGTTCATGGAGACGGTAGGCCGTACGTACGCATGAACGCTGTTTTCGTTTTCTTATTTAGTTGAATGGAATTAAGTAGATGAAATACATATATATACACATAAATACAGTATCATTATTATGTCATATATTTCATGATTACTTATTATATATACTTTATAATCATTCATGAATGGTTAACGTGGAGAATGAATCTCATCGCGTCGTGGAGACGATAGTCCGTACGTATGCACGAGCGATGATATCGTTCTCATGATCGCGGAATTGTATTGGAGTGTATGCATACTATTTCAGAATCAATATCACTTTAAAATAATCATATATAGTTATTATTTACACCATTATACCCATCCAAGTAAGGTGGTGGTGGAAAATAGATTACACCACAGCGTGGAGACGGTATTCCGTACGTACGCACGCGCGGTGATTTTATTTCTCGTAGGATGGATAGATGGTGAAATAGGGTTGTTTCATAATTATAATAACATATAAGTATATGAGTGATACTGATGTTATTACTTCATGATGAAACAACTAAAGAATAAGAAGTGGAAGAAGAAATAAAGATGAAAGAATCGGTAACGGGCATTACCTCTTCTTTGAAGCGCTTCTTTGAGACCTCCTTTTAGGACAATAAAATTGGTCTTTGAGGAAGATCAGAACCTCTAGGATGTCTCTAGAGAAGTGGAGAGAAGAAATTGTCAGGGGTTGGCCGAGCTTAAAGGCTCAATGTGGCGTGAGGAAGAGAGGGAGGAGGTGCCCTTTTATAAGGGAGGAGAGGGGCTCCTTTGGAAAACTAAAACTATTATTTTATTATATAGTCATATTCAGTTTTAAATAGCTCCAAATTGATTTATTTTGAAGCTAAGGTTGGGATGGGTCTAAATCCTCTAATTCAATAGAATTTAGACAAGTTTAGGTTCCTATTTTAACCTTATCATTTAGATTTAACATTAAGTTAAATAATTTTACTTTTACCGTGCATTCTTGTGTTATTAAACTATAAGGTTAATAAACTTACTATAACAAGACAAAAGAACCCCAAGTTGTTTATTATTAATATATATAACCTTATCTAAGTAATTTGGCCGAACCTTAGATTTTTAGGAATAAAATAACAATTAATAATATTAAATTTGTTTTAAAAACTATTTTTTGTCAATTTTGACACTATTTGGTAATTGATTTTTTTAAAAATCATAAAAGAATGAATAGTTAGAAAAAAGTTATTAAATTCAATAATAACATGTCATATTAACCTAGAAAATTAGTTTAATTTTTAAAAAGTCTCGAATTACATTTATTTGGGTATTTATAACATCAATTATGTCATTATTTCATTAATAAGATAATTACTGCATCATCGTTGTGTCACAAATAAATTAA
Source organism: Viscum album (assembly GCA_963277665.1). Classification (NCBI taxonomy): domain Eukaryota; kingdom Viridiplantae; phylum Streptophyta; class Magnoliopsida; order Santalales; family Viscaceae; genus Viscum; species Viscum album. Next base: position 1,922,785,024 of record OY728152.1, read on the forward strand.
TTTATTTAATGTCTAAAAATTACAAATAAAATATAATTATGTAGGAAAGTTTTTTATCTTTCTAATGAATATTTATAGTCGAATTTATCTTGTGTATAACCCTATATTAAAAATGATTTACTTATTAAACTTTGATTTTAACTATTTTAACCCTTCTTTAAATAAATTAATAATAAATGTCCTAATATAATCCAAGTGGGATTAAATTGTCATATTTTATTCCTAAGGTTGTTTTTGGTCGAATTACACTTATCCAATAGAATTAGGACATGTGTTAGGATAATAATAATATCATTTTTACCCTTAATTACCCTATTTACTTTTAACCGTGGTAAAAAAAAGTAAAAAGTTACTATTCATCAAAAATTATTTTCATCTCATTGAACCACATTTTAGTTCTTGATATTAACCATGTCTCTCGGAGTTTCGAAATTCCACTCACAGAAGCGGTAAAATTAAGTTTTATGAAAAATTCAGTTTTTTAACTACCACTTAGTGGTTTCACTATTCATTAAAAAATGAACGTTTCCAGAAAAATACAAAAAATTAGGCCAAAGCTATATTTGATATTATGAATTCAAAAATGATGTCTATTTTACCAAATTCAAAACATATCAGTTACATTAATTAATTTAAAAATTAATTCCCGTCGTCAAAACAAATAGTGTGTTTTTAAGAGATAATAACTATCAAAAGATTGACACTTCTTTATGTCTGGTTTAAATGTGAAATTATATCCAATGACCAAAATTGTATTAAATTGTAAAAATATATTCTAAATATACTTTAAAACAACTCAAATTAATAATTTTTCACTATTAATTATTTTGATTAAAAAAAAGTTGTTTTTAATTAAAATTTAGTAATTTTCACTATTCATCAGAAAATGAAAGTTATCCGAAAAGTACCAAAATTTCACCCTAATCTAATTTCGATATTTCGAATCAAAAAATGAAGTCAATTTTGAGAGATAAAATTTCTAAAATTTTAAAAGGTGGTTATTACTATTCATAACGGCTAGTTTTAATAATATTTTAATAGCATATCGTTGTTTAGTGAAACTCGGTATTGCGTACTACACACGCTATCGAGGAAGGTCGTGATTGTGTGTAATGCAAGGAAAGTCAAAGATGCGTATTGTGCAAGCTCCTTTTAGTGTAGCATACAACACAAGACATTAATGAAATTAAAAAGAATATTTTTCATAAAATCTCGGGGTGTTACATTCTACCCCCTTAAAATGAATTTCTCCCTCGAAATTCTTCGGGGTTATAAATGGTTTACTACTTGAAAGTTTCCTTAATAGAAACCCACATCGTAAAAAGGAATACCAAAACTAATCTTTAAAAACAAAAGTATGAAACGTAACAGTTACCCAAATAAACTAATCACTGGGTTTCCACATAGGTGAAAATATGGATATGGAAGAGAAATCTAACCATCAAGTTCTGATGGAGTGGTAGAGAACATGGCTATGGGAAATCCAGAAATCACAAAGCTATAGATTTGTGATGATCAAAGGTACCATCTGATTCATCGGATATAAGAGCACTAGGACAACATTTTTGGTTTTCAAGATCATTTCCCTAAAGTTGATGAATTAAAAGAAATACTTACATGATTTTGGTACAATCTCACTGTTGTTCGTGAATTGAAAAATTTCCACTTCATCCCTTAAAGAAATGAAGTTGAATTTTTTATTGTGTTCGTAGATCATGTGATAGAATGATGGGTCATTCCATCTGTTTCAAACAAAATGTTAGAAAAAGTTATAAGTCCATCTTATGGTTAGATTAATCGTATATGGTTCCAAAAATGAACTTATACTTCATATATCATGCCGCATAATAAAATAAAACTAGTTTCTAATAACCAGGGACTTCCTGTAGGCCAGTGGTAGGTGATAAATTCCAGTCACACTTCGGTTGTGGGTTCGTTTCCCACAGCCTTGTTCGACGCGATGGGTTGTCGCCCGTCCTGCAGGTTGTCCTTTTTCTAAAGCTATATTACTATAACATACCATCAATAATATCGAAAAAAGTTCTATCCTTAAACAATACTAAATTATGTCCAACATAATCCATTCCAATCTTTAGGCTTATCTAAAATACTTCAGTCCAAGCTCATAGTATCAAGAAAATGATTACTTGAAATGTCACATAACAATCACATGAATGCCATAATTTATCCCCCATATATCATAAGATATATCTTGTTGGTCAAATTACAAACATGTGAATACCTTAATCATGTATTCTCTTGAAGAATGAATACCCATTGAACCTTAGTGAAAACATGAATACAGTTAAAAGTTAACACTTTCCACAAACCAAAATCCTCAAAATTCATTATACTCAAACCATGATATAACCTTCTCCTTATATCAGTCATGAGCTCATGAATACTATCAAACATTTAATTTTCTCCTTATCCCTTCATTATGCGCATATCATCTACATTCTGAAAATATTTGAATAACCTTTCATGGATACTGGTACCATTAATCATACACTTTCAAAACTCAAGGAAAGACAACAATGTAACAATCCTTAGATTTCTCTTTATTCCATAGTACCATGAGATTACTTATACAACATTACACATGATAACCATTTAATCATTCCACTACATTCTTAAACCATTGACCGAGCTTCAATAATTCTTTCATCTCACATATCATTTGTAGTCTCTTCATCATCATCAACATAAATACTACCCATATGACCATACTGATTCTCTTCATGAGACTTTCCCTTAGGGCATTGGTTTGCATAATGCCCGTACATTCCACATTTAAAACATTTAACCATTGTTGATGTCTTAGCAATACCATTATCCTCGTCCCTGGTGTTAACTGAACCTTTTCCTTTGAAATTACTGGCTTTGTGTTCTTCTTTTCCACACCCAAATCATCTTCGAGTTCCTTTGAAACATTCTCCTTGATGCCTCTTCCCGCATGATTTACATAGGGGAAATTGAGATTTCTTTCCTCTATGATCATCATGAAACTCCATCTTTCTCTTATTAGCCGAGTCAGAAAACTTACCAAATTTTACTTTATTGATCATATTATGAGATTTCTGATTCGGCAAAATAATGATTTTCGGACTTCCAAATCCCATTTCATTTGTTTTCTCATGAAGAATATCATTCCATTGTCCATCATATCCTCCATTATCGTGAATCATCTTGTTTCCAACCATTTTCTAAAGCCCAAAAAGAATAGTGTGAGAGGAAAAAATCATAATAAATGGGGAGTAACTTCAATATCTAACATCTTTGGTTTAATCTAATATTGTTACCATAGTTCTAGTTCTATATCCGATAGGTATACTTATCCTTAGGTACATCCCTAGACATACCTTAGAAATATCTCTAGGGATCTCACTAACGTTTTCGCATCCTAGTTTCCAAAGGTTGACTAAACCTTTCCTCTAATACCAACTGTATAGACCCGAAGCTTAACGTATATAGGCATTACATTACTTTTGCGGAATACTTAGTACATAAGAAAAACACACACACAAGGACCGTAATAGTTTAGTGTCTTTGGAAACTCAGAATATAATCTTTTAATCATGGTGAAAGATCTTCAACATCTCCCACAAAGATCTTCTTTTTTTTAAACCTAAATCCTTTCTTTATATCCTGGGGAAAAGAAAACATAAAAGGGTGAGCTCAAATGCTCAGTAAGGGTAAACAAAAGAAATATCAATCACATCATATTCATAAGAACATATCTTTTGGAAATATTAACCTGCAAAACAGATCATAATTTCATAACATGGGATAAATCATAGTAGTGAAATGTAATCCCAATAATCATAACTTAAAACATGAAACTTTGTGGAATACACACATAATCATAGAGAATCATTTCTTATTAGTCAAGACTCATTTCCAAGACTATCTTAGTGGACAAAGTCCCTTTCTGAACCGAGTTCACTCCTCGTTTCAATCCTGTTTCACTGAACCGGTATAACCTACTATTCCAGTCATGTCTATCTCATGAGATATAAAATCTTTACCCAATGAATTGGAGGGAGATATAGGTCCCACCCATCTCATAATGATACCATTCTTATGTGTGCCACAAAATCATAAATCATACATCATTGCATAACTCATGTAATAAAAATGGGAATCTTAAACATCGTGACATCATAGAACAATTCATATAGGATAAATGAATTCATAAAAATAATTCCATCACAACATAATAAAATCAATGTTATAATAGGGATAAAAACAGAACCCTATATTGTCTTAGATGGAAAATAATTTTGATAAAACACTTGAACTCCATTCTTGAGGAAAATATCCTTTCTACTTCAAAAACACTTTTCCTTTCTTAACATGTCATACAATTATAAACTAAAAGAATTTGATTAAAAATAAAATTTAAAACTTGTAAAGGAAGCTTCTTTGAAATAATGTTTTAAAAATCCATTCATGCCGTATAAGTTAAAAAAATATTCTTCTAGTACTTTTTTCGGAAAAGTCAAAAATTACCTCGTACGAAAAACGACAAAAGATTCCTTTCATATATTTTACTCAAAACTCACCTAAGGGTAAAATTGGATTTAAAAAATTGTAGGTGGATGGAAATAATATTAAATATTGAGGAAACATGGATGTGGATGATAAAATACACCCCAGTAAATACCAAAGCATAAACAATCTCAAATAAAAATGAGATTGTGATATTTCCCTTACCTTAAGTCCAATTTGCTTCGTAAGTGTCCGAACCTCCTGTATAATGATTTAAATAATGTCATTGACTTATTCCAGAATAATAATCATTGTTATGATATCATATATGGTTCACTTTTGACTTTATTTTACCCGTTCTTTTGTAAATTCCATGTTAATGAGCGTTTTGGGTAAAATCGTTTCATTTGTCGTCCGTGTTTTGACTTGTAATTATTCATATGATTACTTAGATCATGATTACTTACTTCCAGAATATAAAACATGATTTATATATAATATATATTTATAATATACATATATATAATAGATTAGTAGATGGAAAGAAATACACCGTTCATGGAGACGGTAGGTCGTACGTACGCATGAATGTTGTTTTCGTTTTCTTATTTAGTTGAATGGAATTAAGTTGATGACATACATATATATACACATAAATAAAGTATCATTATTATGTCATATATTTCATGATTACTTATTATATATACTTTATAATCATTCATGAATTGTTAACGTGGAGAATGAATCTCATCGCGTCGTGGAGACGGTAGTCCGTATGTACGCACGAGCGATGATATCATTCTCATGATCGTGGAATTGTATTGGAGTGTATGTATACTATTTTAGAATCAATATCACTTTAAAATAATCATATATAGTTATTATTTACACCATTATACCCATCCAAGTAAGGTGGTGGTGGAAAATAGATTACACCACAGCGTGGAGACGGTATTCCGTACGTACGCACGCGCGATGATTTCATTTTTCGTATGATGGATAGATGGTGAAATAGGGTTGTTTAATACTTATGATAACATATCAGTATTTGAGTGATACTTATGTTATTACTTCATGATGAAACAACTAAATAAGAAGAAGTGGAAGAAGAAATAAAGATGAAAGAATCGGTAACGGGCATTACCTCTTCTTTGAAGCGCTTCTTTGAGACCTCCTTTTAGGACACTAAAATTGGTCTTTGAGGAAGACCAGAACCTCTAGTATGTCTCTAGGGAAGTTGAGATAAGAAATTGGCAGGGGTTGTCCGAGCATGAAGGATCAAAGTGGTGTGAGGAAGAGAGGGAGGAGGTGCCCTTTTATAAGGGAGGAGAGGGGCTCCTTTGGAAAACTAAAACTATTATTTTATTATATAGTAATATTCGGTTTTAAATAGATAAAAATTGATTTATTTCTACGATAAGGTGGGGATGGGTCGAAATAATCTCATACAATAGAATTTAGACAAGTTTAGGTTCCTATTTTAACCTTATCATTTAGATTTAACATTAAGTTAAATAATTTTACTTTTACCGTGTCTTCTTGTGTTATTACACTATAAGGTTAATAAACTTACTATAACAAGCCAAACGAACCCCATGTTGTTTATTATTAATATATATAACCTTATCTAAGTCATTGGGCCGAACCTTAGATTTTTAAGAATAAAATAATAATTAATAATATAATATTTGTTTTAAAAACTATTTTATGTCAATTTTGACACTATTTGGTAATTGATTTTTGTAAAAATCATAAAAGAATGATTAGTTAGAAAAAAATTAATAAGATAAATACTAACATGTCATATTAACCTAGAAAATTAGTGTAATTCATAAAAAGTCTCAAATTACATTTATTTGGGTATTTATAACATCAATTATGTCAATATTTCATTAATAAGATAATTACTGCATCATCGTTGTGTCACAAATAAATTAAATTATTTAATGTATAAAAATTACAAATAAAATATAATTATGTTGGAAATATTTTTATGTTTCTAATTAATATTTATAGTAGAATTTATCTTATGTATAACCCTATATTAAAAATGATTTACTTATTAAACATTGATTTTAACTATTTTTACCCTTCTTTAAATAAATTAATAATAAATGTCCTAATCTAATCCAAGTGGGATTAAATTGTCATATTTTATTAATAAGGTTGTTTTTGGTCGAATTATATTTATCCAATAAAATTAGGACATGTGTTACGGTAATAATAATATCATTTTTACCCTTAATTACCCGATTTACTTTTAACCGTGGTAAAAAAAAGTAAAAAGTTACTATTCACCAAAAATTATTTTCATATCATTGAACCAAATTTTAGTCCTTGATATTAACCGTGTCTCTCGGCATTTCGAAATTCCACTCACAGAAGTGGTAAAATTATGTTTAATGAAAAATTCAGTTTTTTAACTACCACTTAGTGGTTTCACTATTCATCAAAAAAATGAACGTTCCCAGAAAAATACAAAAAATTAGGCCTAAGATATATTTGATATTATGAATTCAAAAATGATGTCTATTTTACGAAATTCAAAACATATCAGTTACCTTAATTAATTTAAAAATTAATTTCCGTCGTCAAAACAAATAGCGTGTTTTTAAGAGATAATAACTATCAAAAGATTGACACTTGTTTATGTCTGGTTTAAATGTGAAATTACATCCAGTGACCAACATTGTATTAAATTGTAAAAATATATTATAAATATAATTTAAAACCAGTCAAATTAATAATTTATCACTATTAATTATTTTGATTAAAAAAAAGTTGTTTTTAATTAAAATTTAGTAATTTTCACTATTCATCAGAAAATGAAAGTTATCCGAAAAGTACCAAAATTTCACCCTAAGCTAATTTTGATATTCCGAATCCAAAAATGAAGTCCATTTTGAGAGATAAAATTTATAAAATTTTAAAAGGTGGTTATTACTATTCATAATGGATAGTTTTAGTAATATTTTAATAGCATATCGTTGTTTAGTGAAACTCGATATTGCGTACTACACACGCTATCGAGGAAGGTCGAGATTGCGTGTAATGAAAGGCAAGTCAAAGATGCATGTTGTGAAAGCTCCTTTTTGTGTAGCGTACAACACAAGACATTAATGAAATTAAAAAGTATATTTTTCATAAAATCTCGGGGTGTTACAATAACACACATCTACATATCTAGTACCCAAATTTAGTTACAGTATAGATTCCTTCTGACTAGGTACTGAAGGAAAAACTCCGTAGAAGTGCTAAAGGTGACCCATCCTATCGCAATATCATCGATCGATTGGGTTCCTTGTGTAGTGGGGATTTATATGACCTTCCCTATCACATTGGTGGCACACCACATAGATTTTAGTGAATATCATCTAGATAAAAACTCCCTTGTGTTCTACCTTCAAATTATGCTTCCTACCGATAAAAAAACAATCTCCCTGTCTCGAAGTTAAACTGCCCTGGATCACATTTCTAGGTTATCTCAAGTCCTGCTCTGTGATGAGGGCCTCGTTCACTATATTAGAAATGGTGGTCATCTAGAAAATGTTCCCCTATAATCAGATGGTGTATGCAATACCATCCTCAAAATGTCTCATAGTGTTTATTGGAATAGTATTTCTTAAAAAATGATGAATTTGATAAATTGTTTTTTTAGGTAAAAATGCTACTTTTGAAAAATATATACATTATTTTATTAAAAAATGTGTTTTATTAATAATATCTTAGAAATTTCTTATAAATGATGATTATATCAGTTCCTTATCTATAAATAATTAGGTAATCAGTTTGATAAGAGTTATATTTTTATACGATAAAAAAGTGTACTTTTAAATACTTTATTTTAATGAATTAATTAATTTTTGAAATAACTAATATTTTAATAAAATATTTTTATCAAATTACTTTTATTAATAATAAATAAATATATAATTTTTATTAATTCAAATTTAATTTTTATTAAGGTTTATAAACAATTTTTGTTTAAACCCATCAATTTTCAATAGATTTCGGTTATCATTTAAAAAGAATAAATTCACATATATAGAAAATTATTTATATAAAATGAATATTATTTTTGGAATCAGGATTTCTAAATTATCCAATGGTGAATACTTCATAATTTTAAGAGAGTCAAATTTTTGGGTAAAAATTAAATACCGTATAAATGTATAAAGTGTTTTATAAAATCATAATGACTCAATAGTGATTTAATAAAATATTATAAAGGATATATTCAGAAAAATATATTTTTTCCATTAAAATAATTAAATTTTATGTTTATTTTATTTATTTTATAATCCCTTAGTGAATCCTCCAAAATGTATAATATATTTTGACATTTTAAATTCATTTCCTTGAGGGTGTGAATCACCTCCACATAATCAAGGATAATATTTTAATGTCTTCATCCCTTGGCCTTATAAAATAATTTTTTCACTCCCTTTTTCCCAAAACCATTGGAAAAAAAACATGGGATGGTTTGTGGTTTTGAATATTTTAGTGTGTATGGTTCAAAACCAAAAAAATAAAGAATTCCCTCACCTTTCTTATATAAACCCACCCAAGCACCCATTTCTATTAACTCAAGATATTTTATGCTCGAAAAAAATCTTCCTATTAGTCCCTAGAGTCCTCACAAGGTGCCCCCAAGATCCCTATAAGACTCTCCCAAGCCTTTGGGATCACACATCCAAGTAAGGGATCCTCACTTTCCTTCCATTCTCATTTTTGTGCAAGTTTCCTTATATTGGTGTACCGATTTATTTTTCAATTAAAAATTATGGGATATGTTTTATAACCTATCCCATACATCCCTTATTATGTTTTAATGGTGAGATACCCCTTTAACTCTCATTAATCTCTCCCATGTACACACGTTACCATGTCGAAATTCCATAAGGGATTTCCCTCTCTTCATTTCCATTCAATCATTTATTATATATTATATATATATATAATTCCTTTTTATATGTTGGGATATTATGATACATGATCCCCTTACTTCCAATTTCATGTCTAAATTATGAGATACCCTTTTATCTCTCATCAACCCATTTTATGAATCCCCATTTGATGCGGTTATGCTACCGAAATTGCACTGCGATTTTCCATGCGAAAATCTTCATGTAGTGAATACCATGCCCATTTATCTATCAAGGGTATTCAACTTTATGCACATATACTTATTTATTATATAATTTCATATATTTATTAGAAATTCTTTTATCATCGAATAAATTATGATGCTGAATGAATCCATGTTATATTATCTATGTGGAACACTTAATCATGAGATTAAAATGTTCATGAAGGGTGCGCCCTGATAGCACTCCAATGCATTGGGTAATATTTAATATCATGATACTTCATATTGGGGAAAGGTTTTACTTTATTCCATTTAAGACATTTTTCCACCATGTTGGGATAGGGTTTTACTTGATTTTTTTTATGTTTATGATGCAGTGTTTTAAGATGTTGCTAATTTCTATGTTATGATGATCATGTTATATCATGCCTTTATGTTCTTGTTTTTCTTATGTTCCATTGATATGTCAATTTCCTAACATGTATTGTATTATTCATGTTATTACCTTTTAATCCTTTACTAGGATTTATAGCTCACTCTTTTCTTATGTATGTCCTCAGGTTATCCCACACAATGCTAAGTACGAAGTAATGTTCTGGTCATGTAAAGTAAGTTTTCAATAATGATGTTGTATTTTATGTCTTAAGTTGTCATGTAATGTTACTAATCCCCAAAGAAACTAGACCAGTCAATATTCTAGGTTGTATTTAGTGTAATTTTATATAATAAATCACATTTAAATGTGTAATAAATACTAGGGTTGTTATAGTTGGTATCAAAGGATAGGATTATTTATTTTTGGGATTAGGATTAGAAAACTCTAGAGAAAGCCTTATGTATAAGAATAAGTATAAGAAAATAATCCCTAAATTTTGGTGAGTATAGATTAAGTGGTTTATCAAAAAAATACATCTCTATCTGGATACGAACAAGTAGAGGTGGATCGAGCACATTTTTATCTAGGGGTAAAACCTGAAAACACCACTTTTAGATAGAATTGAATGAGAACTGGTGCACAACAACGGGACTTGCTACACTCTTGTTTTGACACTCCAGGGGGATATGATTCAGTAAATTCATAATCTTAGTATGGAACATTATTAAGGGAACAAAAAACCCTACAAGAATATACATGAGGAAATAGATCATGGTTAATTGAGATTGAAGCCTATAAATTCATAAGTTAATGAAATAAATGTAATTTATAAGTTATCCATTTTTTCATTAGATTCAACTTATGTTTTAATAGTTTAAGATACTCATCACAGTGTATATATTGGATAGATTAGAACTAGAATCAAAAAGTGAAAGGTAGGGTTATCTTCCATGGTTCTACGCATTCTTTTATATCCTATAAGTTTTGTAGAACAATCCAAACACCGCCAAAAATCATGGAAGTAGAGATGTTGGTGAGAACGAAAAATAGGGAAATTATTGCATCCCATGAATATAACTTCTCCCCTATCAGAATTTGTGGATTGTACTTCCTAGAGAACTTCATCATACTTTTCTCGGTGGAATTTTATGTAATTCTCGGAATGGATTAGATTTACCTGTATAGAGCCACCATAAACAATCAAGAGAAGGAAATCACTCTCCATATGGTGAATCAACCCCTGATTCTATACAAGTTCAAGGATGATTATGAATGTTTTTTTAGCACCATCAACTAAATCATGGATATTACTTCCCTATTAGAACATGTATCTTTCTCAAATGATTGATTATAAGGAAGGAACCATCCTTGAAGACATTCCTATTGTGAGGGAATTCACTGATGTGTTTCTCAAGGAATTGTTTGTCTTCCTCCTAGAAGAGATGTTGAATTCTCTATTGATCTTATACTTGGAGAATTTAAAATATACAAGACTCCATATAGAATGGATATTGTAGAGCTTGAGGAGATAAAGAAATAACTATATCAGAATTAGGATAAAGGGATGGGTGAATGTGCATTTGTATTGATTATCATGAGCTCAAAAAATCATGATAAAGAAAAAGTATTATTTTCCACAAATTAATGACTTTTTCGATCAGCTACATGGAGCACGATACTTCTCCAAGGTGGATCTGCGGTCAGGATATTACCAAGTGAGGGTGAATAAGGAGGATATTCCCAAGACTTATTTTTATACAAGGTATGGTCACTATGAATTCATAGTAATGCCTTTTGGACTCACTAATTCTCTATCAATATTCATGGACTTGATGAATAGAGTCTTTAGAGATTAACACAAAATATTTTGGTAGTATTTATATATGATATTCTAATATACTCCAAAACCAAGGAGGAGAATGAGGAGTATCTATGCACTGTAATAGAGACCTTACGAAAGGAAAATCTCTATGAAAGGTACAACAAGTGTGAGTTTTGGTTGAAGAAAGTATCATTCTTGGGGTATATCATCACAAGAAATGGGATATCTGTGGATCCTTCCCAAAAAAAGAAATTGAGGGATGTCTGAGACCAACATCTGTGATAGATATCCATAACTTCCTGGGGTTAGCAAGATATTATCGCCGATTTGTGAGAAATATATCATGATTATCAAATCCTCTTACCAATCTAACTCAGAAGGGAGTAAAGTATTCTTGGAATTATGAATGTGAAGAAAAATTCATGGAGTTAAAGAAGAAGATTATCACCTCCCCTGTGCTCACACTACCCACATGTGGGGAGCTTTTTGTAATCTTCATCAATTCTTCAAATAAGGGCCTAGGATGGGTGTTGATGCAGAATGACAAATTTATCAGCTACGCCTCAAGGCAGTAGAAAATTCATCAGAAAAACTATCCCAAGCAAGATCTGGAGTTGGTAGTTGTGATCTTTGCATTGAAAATATGGCAGCATTATCTATTTGGGGAAAAGTGTGAAATATATACAGATCACAAAAGTCTCAAATATATATTCACACAAAAAGGGCTGAACATGAACAAACGAAGATGGTTATAGCTCATTAAGGATTACGACTGCTCAATCTATTACAACAATGAGAAATAAAATAAGGTAGCATATGATATAAGTAGAAATGAACCAGCATTTATATCGTCAATGAGAATTCAAAAGGATCCCATTTTCTTAGATTTGAAGAGTATGGATATGGGAATCATAAAATAAGTAACATCACCAATCCTTTCACAAATTATTACACAATCATTTCTTTTAGAGAGGTTAATGTATGATCAAAGAGATGATGTGGGAATTCAAAATAAATTGAAAACTACCAGAAAAGGGAAATCCTTAGAGTTCAATGTTAATTAAGAAGTAATTATTCGATTTGTGTTAAAACTATGTGTTCCATGAAATCTAGAGTTAAAGAACGAAATTTTGGATGATGCACATAGTTTGAATATCTTCATTCATGTAGGAAACACAAAGATGTATCAGGATACCCAAGAGAATTATTGGTGGGATAACATGAAAAAGGAGACCTCTGAATATACATCAATGTTCCTAGTATATCATCATGTGAAGGCTGAGAGGCAAAGGTCTAAGGGGATGATGCAAACATTACCCATACCAACATGGAAATAGGATAACATCACCATGGACTTTGTCACTAGACTTCTAAATATATCCAAAGGAAACAATTCTATATGGGTTGTTATGGATCGTATTATAAATAATTTACACTTTATTAAAATTCTAGAGGATCTATCATTAGATCAACTGACACATATATACATCAATGAAGTTGTAAGGTCGTATGGTCTACCACTATCAATTGTGTTTGATTGAGATCCCAGATTCACCTCTATGTTCTGGAAGAGTCTCCAATATTCTCTGAACACTAAGTTTAACTTCATCATGACCTATCACCCTCAAACTGATGGAAAATATAAGTGGACAATATTGAAACTTCAGGACATGTTGTGAGCATTCTCAATAGACTTCAAAGGTAGATGTGACCAACATCTTCTCTAGTGGAGTTCTCTTACAACAACAATTTCCACTCAATCATCCAAATGGATCCTTATGAAGCCGTTTATGGTAAGAGGTGTATAACACCAATTTTTTTTGATGAAATCGGGGAACAAAAACTTATAGGTTTTGAAATGGTCAAAGAAATGGTGGAGAAGGTTAAGACCATCCAGTAGCACATCAAAGCTGCTCATAGTCGATAAAAGAGATATGTTGACAATCTTTGCTGAGACATAGAGTTTGATGTTAGAGATATGGTTTTCCTCCATATATCACCATGGAATAGAGTTAGGATATTTGGGAAGAAGGGAAATCTTATTCCAAGGTACATAGGCCCTTTTTAGATCCTTGATCACATTGGAGCAGTGACCTATTGACTGGAACTCCCACCGAACCTGTCTAAAGTACATGATGTGTTCCGTGTATCACTCTTATGAAAGTAAATACTAGAACCATCACATGTACTCAATCCAGATATATTACTAATGGAGAATGACCTCTCGTATGCAGAGAAGCTGGTGAAGATCTTAGATCATAAGGAAAAAGTGATATGAATTAAGACAATGCCCCTTGACAAAGTGTTGTGGAGAAACCACAAGTTTGAAGAAGAAACATGGGAAATGAAGGAAGTTATGAGGGAGAGTTACCCTCATTTGTTTTAGTGTGGGAAAAAGAAATTTCAAGGGAAAAATCTCTTAAGTGGGGATGGTTGTAACAGCCCAATAATTTATGAATAAAATTTCGTTTATTTTAATGTCCTATGGATATAGAAAACACGTGCACTCTTTTGTTTTGGGTTTAAATGACCATTAAGAATCATTACCATTGATGATATATTTGTTGAACAGTGATCACAGAACTAATATAAATATAATGTTTTAACAAATCCTTTTGATATATAAAAAGGAGTTAATGGCCTCCTCTAGTAGACTCTGGTCGTACAAAACTCATTTTTAGAGCTTATAAATAAGGTAGTGTCACTGGGCTTCGCTCTTGACAAAATCCAAACTAATATTCAACACATTAAGCTTGAACAGAATTTCTTATGGGAGAAGTTCATGTTAATAGTGATTATTACCCAGGAGATGTTATTTGAGCCACCCCAAGAGTTTATCACCATCGTACACCTTACCCTTAGGTCTTATATGGGTGTTATAAGAGGATATATAACAAGGTATTAGTTACTTATTGTGTAATACCTTTTTATAAATAAAAAACTTATTCCATAAATTCTTTTATGGGAATAGTCATTCTTAAAAAGGATGATTTTTATAAATTTATTTTTCAGGTTAAAATGGTACTTTTGAGAAGTATATACATTATTATATTAAACAATGGTTTTTATTAATAATATTATAAAAAATCCTTATAAATGATGACTATATTAATTCCTTATAATGTGTTTTATGACATCATAATGACCCAAGAGTGATTTAATAAAATACTATAAAGGTTATCTTTATCCAAATATACATTTTCCTTTAAAATATTTTATTTTAGGTTTATTTGATTTATTTTATAATTCCTTAGTGAATCCTCTAAAATGAATAATATATTTTAATATTTTAAATTCATTTCCTTGAGGGTGTGACTCAGCTTCACATAATCAGGGATAATATTTTAATTTATTGGACCGTTGGACTTATAAAATACTATTTTACACTCCCCTTATCAAGAAACCATGGGCAAAAACCATGGTATGGTTTGTGGTTTTGAATATTTTAGTGTGTAGGGTCCCAAACCAAAATAATAAAGAATTCCACCACCTTTCGTGTATAAATCCACCAAAGAACCCATTACTCTTCACTCAAGATCCTTGAAGCTCAACCACCCTATAACTATTACACCCTAGAGTCCTCCCATGGTTCCCGTAAGCTCCCAAGAATCCTCTCCTAAGCCTTTGGGATCACACATCCAAGTAAGGGATCCTCACTTTCTTTCCTTTCTCATTTTTGTCCAAGTTTACTTAAAATTTTATACCCTTTTATTTTTAAATTAAAAATGATGGGGTGTATTTATAAACCGCCCCCATAATTCCCTTATTATGTTTGAATTGTGAGATACCCCTTTTAATCTCATTAATCCCTCCAATGTACACTAATTACCATGCAGAAATTCAGTAAGATATTTCTCTCTCCTAATTTCTATTCAAGCATTTCTTTTATATTATACATATAAAATTTCATTACATATTTTAGGATATTATGTTCCATGATCCACTTACTTCCCATTTCATGGATAAATGATGATACACCCCTTTCTCTCTCATCAACCCATTTTTTGAATCCCCATGTAATGTCGTTATGTTGTAGAAATTACACAGTGATTTTCCATGCCAAAATCATCGTGTAGTGAATACCATGACCATTTTTCTATCAAGGGTATTCACCTTTATGAATATATAATTATTGATTACAGAATTTCATAAATGTATTCCACATTCCTTTTTCATGGAATAAATTATTATTTTGAATGAATCCATGTTATATGATCTATGTGGCAAACTTAAGCATGAGATTAAAATGTTGATAAAGGGTATGCCCTGATAGAGCTCCAATGCATTGGGAAATGTATAGTACAATGATTTGTCATGTTGAGATAGGGGTTTAACTAATTCCTTTTAGGAAATTTTCCCACCATGTTGGGATAGGGGTTTACCTAATTCCATTATGTTTATGATGTAGTGTTTTAAGAAGTTGCCACATTTCCATGTTATGATGATCATGCTGTATCATGCCTTTATGTTTATGTTTTTCTTTTCTCTCATCATATGTCTATTTCCTAACATGTATTGTATTAATCATGATATTAATTTTTTACTCCCTTACTGGGCTTTATATCTTACCCTTTTCTTATATATTTCTTCAGGTTATCCCATGCAATGTTATGTATGAAGGAATACTATGGTCATGTAAAACAAGTTTTCAATAAAGATGTTGTATTTTATGTCTTAAGTTGTCATGTAATGTTCCTAATCCCCAAAGACACTATTCCTATCGATATTATGGGTTCTATTAAGTGAAATTTTATGTAATAAAGCATGTTTAAATATGTAATAAAGACCAGGTTTGTTATACCCTTT
The DNA here is from genome assembly GCA_963277665.1 of Viscum album. Taxonomy (NCBI): domain Eukaryota; kingdom Viridiplantae; phylum Streptophyta; class Magnoliopsida; order Santalales; family Viscaceae; genus Viscum; species Viscum album. The sequence goes on from OY728152.1 coordinate 1,922,801,608, forward strand.
CACACAATCTAAATAATTTTCATTGATTTACAACTCCTATAATTCACTACTCCCCTTTAACATTCAATATTCTTGAAAGTTTGTGAATCTATTCTCTATTAATCCCATGTGAGCCTCTCCAAGTGACTAGAACTATATCTCCCCAAATCTATTGAAATTTTGTGTGCATGTAAAGACCAAATATTTCAGAATATATTTTTATAAATAAATACTATGTACGATAGCTTAATCCACACGCAACAACGAACTAAAATAAGAACTGAAATAGTACATGGCCATTATTAAGAAACTTTAAGAATAATAAAACCTATAGTAAATAAAAATACTTTAATCAATTATAAATTCATAAAAATATGATTAAGAACACTTATAGTGTTAAGAGATCATTTATTAATCAAAATAGTTTTTCTTTATATATTGTTTTTTCATATAAAATATAAATTTATAAATAATAGAATTTTAATTTTTTAAAATGAATTTAATTTTTTAATTGAAAATACCAAAATAATTCTAAAATTAATATATGATATTAAAATAATTGCTCATTAAGTTAATTTTAAAACATACTGATTTTTCTAATAATTTTTCTTTTTTGAAATTATCATAATACAAGAATGGATAAAATGTTTTTGAAACCTTATATATATAAAAATATATAATTATAAATTAATTTTTTTTTTTTGAAAATACAATCCTTAATTTATTAAACTCTTGTGTAACATTTTGGAAACTTAGGTAATATTTTACTCTAAAATTTGTTTTTATTCATTTATATTAAAAATCAGTTTTCATCAATTGTAGAAATTAAATTTATCAAAATTGATTTAATATTTTAGATGAACCTAATAATATAATGTAATAAGGTAAATTTTATTTTTAGGTACGAAAATTATATTATTAATATTAAAGTTAAATACAGTGATAATGGTGAAACTATTATTTTCAAATATATTTTTTATTTATACTGTGTAATTTTTATCTAATCAATTAAATGTAAATATTTTTAATAGTAACTCTAATAAATTTTTTTAAAAAATATATAATTATATCAGTACATTTTTAAATTTTCACCAATTCTAAATAAGATTAATAACACATAATTCTTTAAAAACATTTTTTTACAAAAAAAACACTTTTTGTTCATATAAAATGTTTTAATTTAAAATTTAATTTTATATTATTTATAAATTTAATTTTTTTTAAATAGAAGTTAAATTCATGTTCATATAACCTGAATTTGGTAGTATGGTTTATTTTATATTTTTAGTAAAATAGATATTACTTAGTAAAAAATTAGTTACCTAGGTAAAAAATGAAAACGTTAAAATGTAAAAACCTAATAGGAAATCACTTGAAAAAAATTTAAAAAATGTTTTGAAATTTATAGTTTACTATTTATATAAATTATCTAACCTCATAATCCATTATTTCCCACTTTAGAACCATAAACCAATGAATAGTGTTATTCCATTATTTAAAAATAATTTGTGTTTACAAAAGTTCCCTTTTCATCAGTTATAAAAGGGAAATACTTCCACCAATTTTAGTCACACTATTCCCTTATAAAATGTTCTATAAACTCTTCCATTTTCCCCCAATATAACCATATCCCATGTTATTAATCCATTGTATCCTTAATCTTTACCAAACTATTTAAAAATGAAGGATATTTCCAAGAGGTGATTAATTTCTAGTGTCTCGCTTCTCTTTAGTTATTTTCCATATTTTATTAAATTTCCACCCTCAGATACAATTTAATATAATTAATTCAGTATTGATAATATGATGAAATATTATTATATTAATGGAACAATCATTATTTATTCCTCTCCATCCACTTAGAAAAATGAATGAACATCAATCATCCTTACGCGCAGACTACCACCACCACAAAAATAACATTTTTTAATATTTATTCTATATTTTCATTAATTATTAAAACAAATGAAAATATTATTCACAAATTTTAAAACTTTTAAATTATATCACTTTTATTATTTTACAATGATATTAATTATGTCCGAGTAAAATGTTTATTAACCATAACCACCCATTAAAATGTAGCATGTTCACAATTGAGTCATTTTTACCATCTACATGAATGTTGATATAAAATATTATAATTGATAGATATGTAAAAATTCATAATGGAATTATAGTATATTAATTAATAAGTAATGTTTTTTATGGTTTGGAATGGCTGGTGGTGATGAAATATGATGTTATAGCAGCGGCCTCAGGCTGCATATGCAGGTAGAAGCATCTGTAAAGACCCTTAATTTCCATGTAATTTTTTTAATTAAATCGGGATTTCAAAAGTCTGCAAAAATTGACGGCGCATGATTCCGAGGCCCAGTGTGCCCGGAATAAATTTCTGAATTTATGTTCGGGTACGTTTAGTAAACATATGAGTGAGTTTTTATAACTTTTGATCTGGTGCTCGGAATTGAAATCTGAGGGCACCATTGAACTCGCAGCGCCAGTATTCTCTTAAAGTGACTTTCATCTCGACGGTAGTTGGTTGAGGGTGAATGTTAGTTTTTTGGTTTTTTGTGGAAACTATAAAGTAAAATAAACAGATGTTTTATTTTATTTTATCTATTTTAACCACCCATGTGGAAGTTAGATGTGGGGACCACCACACCTTAACCACCCATGAGAGGTTATGGTGGTGGGGACCACCACACCTGAACCTCCCATGAGTTATGGTGGTGGGGACCACCTGAGGTTTATCCCTCATAATGGGGGGGGGGAAGGAAACCTCTCAACCCCTCAATTAATTTTATGTGTCAATGTAAAATTAAATGCTTTCAATTTAATTTTATGTGTCAACATAAAATTAAATGGTTTCAATTTAATTTTATGTGTCAACATAAAATTAAATGCTATCAATTAATTTTATTTGTCAACATAAAATTAAATGCTATCAATTAATTTTATGTGTAAACATAAAATTAAATCCTATCAACTGTTTTAATGTTGGCTATTTCTTTTCCTTCGTGGTGGAATTGGGGAAAATTTTTAGCTTTAGAGAGTTGGGAGGAGCTCTTGGGAGAAAGATTCTCCAACGAAGAATGCTTCCTCCAACGAAGAACGCTTCCTCTATGAAGAACACGTTCCACCGATGAATAATATGCTCCACCGACAAAGAACGTCGACCCCGACCTTCTTCCTTGGGACTTCCTATGATGTAGGATGTCTTCGACTAAGATGAGCTAACGCAAAAACCGATTATTGAGGAAAATGTCGATGACACCGACGTCTTCTTTTCCCAATGATATGTCTTCTTCCCCGCGACTCCATCAATGAACAACGAACAAGGTAGGGGGTCATTAACAAATTCTTGAATCCTTTATATTATTATCCCTGTTCTTGGTTCATGACTAAATTAGATCCGCTTGATACCACTCTAAACGCGGAGGGTGTGGGACAAACTAACATGGCCCGACCCCTCTGATGATCCCCTTTGGTGTTCTTCGTGATGGAGAAGGATGGAAACCTACATGGAGGAGCACAAGAATGGTGGCCAGCACCACCGCCAGCCATGACAAAGGCAATGAAACACATCACCTCTCTGCACCCCCTGCTCCCTCACAAAAGCCCTGGTCGAGCCACCCCCACCCTCGTGGTAGCCCCCGACCAAGCCACATGTGGCCCCTGCGTGCTCCACGTGCCCCGCAACTCCACCCTCTGCGTTCCCCGCACGCCCTGCGAGCCCCGCGGCTCCGCTGTCCCTGCGCGCTGCGAACCCCGTGGCTCCGCCGACCGTGTGCCCCACGCACCCCACGCCGTCGCTGGTTGATTGGCCCACCAGTCTTTCGAGCCGCCCCGGTCGTGCCCGCCCACCGGCTCCTCGCGACGCCCCGACCAAATCGGTTCGCGTCCTTGTGACGCCACGACCAAAACATCCCGCACCCTCGCGGCACCTCGGCCGAACCGGCCCATGCCCTCACGGTGCCCTTCGGGCTAAACCGCCCTTGCGGTGCCCTCTGGGCCGATACGCCCCCACGCGGTGCCCTCCAGGCCGAACTGCCCTTATGCTGACCCGCGGCAGGTCTACGCCCTTGTAACTGGTCTGCGCCCTCGTGGCCTGCTGGGTTGGGCCCAATGGGCCGGGGCGAACCCAAAGGGCTGGCCCGCCCAACGAGCCGAGCTAGACCCAATGGGTCGGGCCGGGTCGACCTGAACTGGGTCGGTCCGGGTCGGTCCGACTGGGCCGGACTAGATCTGGGCCCACTACGACCCTTTACTTTCTTTTGGCCATATCATTGGCACCGGATGTCCATTTGATGAACCGTCAGTGGTGTTAGAAATCTTGGAGCATGACGGTCCCTTTGAGTATACCCCACTGGAGTTTGGGGTATAGTTGAGATACTGTCAGGTTTGATTGTGCATGAATCCAATCAGGCCCTTGGGACTAAAAGACTAATAACTCACAGACCGGGCGTTCGATTGACATGTCTTCTATTGCATTGAGACCCCTATGACGTCGAAGAACTTTGTGATAATTCATGGGACATCGTGACAGTTGGATTATCGACCAGTAGCTCATGGAGCGGATCCTTCCAGTGATGAGAAAGCAGAATGCAGAGACCAAGTAGCTGGCTGAGAGCTGATGACTGATAATAGTTTGACTTGAAGTGATTCTACTAGTCCAGTGGGGAGCGCCTGGTTCTGGTAGAAGACCCACGATGGAGGACTACCTGTTTGTGGCGGCAGACCCACAGTACTCAACAGGAGGACTTCCTCAGTAGGCTATGAGGGGGAGATCCTGAGTGTAGCGATAGACCCGTAGTGGAGAGCACCTCTTTTTGACACATCATACCCACAATATGTGACAGGAGGAGTACCTCAGAAGTCCATGGTTAGTGGGAAGCGCCTTGGTGTGATGCGGAAGGCCCACTGTACTTGATAGTGGAAGAGTTATCCAGTAGCCGAGGTTTCGATAATGTGTTGGGGATGTTATTTAATACTACCCCTAGAATAAAAATCCTGGTTTGAGATGAGTCAGTGCTTTTGTGTTTTCCTCATGATTGAGACAAATTACTTAAAAACTTAGGTATATATATAAGCATATACCTAAGTAGGGTTATCTGTTGTTTCCTTAATATGTGGTTTATCCTTGGTGGATTTTTGAGACCTTGAGGGTCTCGGGGTCTCTACTAAGTATCATTATACTCACTCTTGCACGGGCTATTCCTGCACCTTGTTGTGTTGGAGGCAGAAGACTGAAAGCACTGACTAAGTCTTAGAGTATCAGGACTGGACGGTACCCAGAGGTGGACCTTACGACGATTCGGTACATGGAGGAGACTAACAGACACGGAGTGTTGAGGAGGCTATCTGTACCTACCCTTTAGGTAGGAATCCCGAAAGATGACCTGACAGCTGTTTTTCATTTCTTCAGTTGTACTTGTACTTCCAGTTCCTTGTACTTTACAGTTGGGCTTGTATTTCTGACCCCTTTTACTTTTCATCACTCTTTTGTTATATAGTTTACTTAGTGTTTTTGTATCCAGCTGTGTGATCTATTATGTGCATTTATAGGTTATAAAGGCAATTCCTTCCTCTTTTTAGGTAATTACACCTTTGGTGCTAGTCTCCAGCCCCTCGCCTATGGAAGGCGGGTCTTTGGATTGTCACAGCATGGGCCCCAGGGGACGGGTCCTAAATAATTGGTATCATAGGAGTCAGTTCTACTAAATAATTTAGGACTCTGATCTTTTCTGTGAAGCAATAGTGTTAAGTGTAGTGAGTGTGGTTTTCAGTTTAGGGAGTCCAGTGTTGGTGAGGCGGCCGACGTATCCATACAACAGGACCCTGACTTCTGATTTACGACTCAGTGCATGAAAACACTAATTGCATGTGTGTTTTAAAAAGTTTTCTTTATGTTAGCTCAACCTGGTCAGCTCACCAAGTATAACTTTTAACTGTAGTGAACCTATTTCTTTTTAGGATGCTTCCACGCAGACAGTCGGCTAGAGTTCCGAGAGTTGTACGTACTGATATCCCACCGAGCGATGAGGCCTCGGTGCAAGGCCCTATTCCAGTAGAGGCGCCAGTGGAGGCACCATCGGTACCACTACTCATTGGTCCACCGATTCCACCATCCCCAGCAGCAGATGGTGCACATATCTTGAGTGTGTTGCACGAGTTCTAGTGCCAGAGGTCACCCAAGTTCAGGGGAGAGATGGACCCACAGGTGGCTGAGGATTGGCTATCGGCTGTGGGGAGAGTCTTCCGACTGGTAGGGACACCAGTAGACCTCATGGTGATACTTACTTTCATCCGTCTATGGGAAGCAACAGGTAGATGGTGGAGGTTGATGCTTCAGGTTCATGATGAGATGACGCTTCTCTGGGCAGATTTCGAGAGCCTGTTTCGGGCAGAGTTTGTTCCAGCGACTCTTCAATCAGTGTGCATACAGGAGCTACTTCATCTGCAGGAGGGCAGCATGACTATATCCCAATACTCAGTGAGGTTGACAGAACTCTCACGCTACACCACCGATATGGTGTGAGACCCATTCTTCCGGGCCTGGACCTTTGATCTGGGACTTAGGTGGGAGATCAGGGCTTCGGTGATCTCACTCTGCATCCTGACGCAGGTGGGGGTGTTAGAGAGAGCCCTCCTAGTAGAGAGTTTCCTTGCTGAGCAGTCTCCAGCAGCGAGATCCACCACCATTCGACATGTTGCAAAGTATTCTGCAGCTGGCAATAGACAGATTTCATAGAGGTCCAAGATTACAAGACATACATGTGGACAACCACATGTCTTAGGATCGGTTGTGTGGGGCACCCGAAGCGGAGACAGACTTGCTAGGAGCAGGCAATTTTTCTCATGCAGTGGGCAGGGTCACATGACTTTTAACTGTCTGACCCATCATACAGATGATCAGTAGACGATCGAAGGACCACCCAATAAGAGTCAGATATTTGATCGAGGCTATCTGTCGGGCATAGGTGGATGTGGCATAGGGGACGGTCGTTCAACTGGTAGTGGGTGACATTTCGAGGTGTTACCACCACCACCACAAGGAGGTCCACCCCGACCGCAGGGAGTCGGTGGACGGGGGAGAGCTCAACTCCAGGAAGTTGAGGCATATGATCATGGTGCTCCCGAGATGATTTGAGGTACGATCTATGTCTACTCCACCATAGCTGTAGTACTTATAGACACATGTGTCAATCACTCTTTCATTGTCACTGCCCTTGTTCAGAGACCAAAGATTCCGACAGAGCTGTTGGCTCAATCCTTATGGCTAGAGACTCTTACGGGAGAAGATTCAATAATTACGCACTGGTGCCAGCAGTGTGAGCTTACTCTAGGAGGCGAGAGCTTCGTCTGGGATCTCCTAGTAGCTGCGTCAAGGCTTTAAGACGTCATCTTGGGTATGGACTGGTTATCTACAGTCCATGTGCAGACTGACTGTATTAGGTTCAAAGTGCAATGGTTCCGCACATATGGGACCAAGTTTACCTTAATTAGCGAGAAGGGGGCCTTTACAGCATAGGATGGACTTACCCAGAAGAGATTGAAACCGATCACTCATTAGTTGGCTTGCCTTAAACTCAAAGTGATCGATGTGGAGAGTCTGAGCTCTATTGTCATGGTGGACCAATACACAGATATTTTCCATGATGATGTACTAGGTCTACCTCCTCACAGAGAGGTGAAATTTTACATTGAATTTTACCCCGGTACAACACCGATATCTACACCAACATATCGGATGGCTCCCGCGAAGCATCATGAGCTACGGGTACAGCTAGAGGACTTGCAGGGGAATGGATTCATTCGGCCCTGTGTTTCTCCCTGGGCGACCCCGATTCTGTTTTCCAAGAAGGAGGATGAGAGCTTGAGGCTTTGTGTTGACTATCATTTCTTGAACTAGGTGACCGTGAAGAACAAGTAACCACTCTTGAGGATTGATGACCTCTTTGATCAGTTGAAGGGAGCATGCTGGTTCTCCAAAATAGACCTCAGATCAGGCTATCACCAACTCAAAGTTCAAGATGAGGATGTGAAAAAGACAAACTTCAAATTTTGGTACGGCCACTACAAGTTCTTGATTATTCCATTCGGCATAACAAAATCCCCAACAGTGTTCATGGGACTCATGAACAGGATCTTTCAGCCATACCTCGATCACTTTGTCATAGACTTCATCGACGACATTCTGATCTACTAGACTACTACAGAGGATCATGCCTATCATTTTCATGTATTACTCGACACACTCTGAGAGAACTAGATTTATGGTAAGATCTCGAAGTTCTAGTTCTGGATCTGAGAGGTTCACTTTCTGGGACACGTCATCTCGAAGGCTAGAGTTACAATGGATCCAGCGAGGATTGAGGCGGTACTTTCGTGGGAACCACCCAAGAGTGTGACAAAGGTACAAAGTTTCCTGGGTTTGGCTAGATTCTACCGTTGGTTTGTACCAGACTTCTACAGAGTTGCATCACCACTATCAGCCATGAAGAAGGAGTAACCCTTTGTGTGGTCGGAGAGATGCTAACAGAGCACTCAGGAGATGAGGCAGAGGATGAATAGTTCCCCCATCTTGAGGCTTACAGAGGAAGGAATAGGGTACATAGTCTACTACGATGCATCAGGGACTGGACTCAGATGTGTCCTAATGCAGGAGTGAGCAGCGATCACTTAGGTTTATCAGTAGCTAAGACAGCATGAGCAGAACTACGCTACCCATGACATGGAGTTAGCGGTAGTGGTCTTCGCCTTGAAGATGTGGTGACACTATCTGACGGGTGATCATTTTACCATGTAATCTTATCCAATGTCCTGAAGGCCTTAATTGTTTTATTGATTTTTGATAATCCACCTTTCAAGGGGTGAGGTGGAACCCTTACAAGTCCTGTAGGCATAAGTATTACATGGATCATATGCCTTAGATGAATTCATTGCTTGTAGGCTTCAAACATTACATACAACCCAGAATAACTACTTGGAACTTCTCTTCCCCAACATCTTCATCGTGAAATCAGCTCTCCACCTTCGCATGGCTATTCGGCTAGGCATTCCCGTGCATGCACAGGCTTGTCTTAATGGAAGGTGACATACCCTATCATTCTTGCAATCTGTTTAGCTTCTGCTGTGGTGAAATCTCTGTTTCTCATCCTCCTTGTAGAGCTTGTTCCTTGTAGGTTGTATGGTTTGCATCTGCACTTAATGTGGCCCGAAGGCCTTGAGGTGGCCCGAAGGCCTTACTAACCTGAAGGCCTGGGTGGCCCGAAGGCCTTAAAGGACTCAAGGACCAAATCGGTGGCCCGAAGGCCCAAACTGGGGCATATTCTTTAATGCTATAGTTCCAAACAGTACCTGCTACATTCCCGCTACAGTTCCTGGTATAGTACTGCACAGTTCCTACTACAGTACTGCTACAGTACTACTACAATACTGCTACAATACCCCCAGAAATTATGCCTCCAACTGGATTTGATCCTGGGTCGCTTGGATGCACTTACAGAGTCCTTACCAACTGTGCTAAGGCTCATGTGCTACCGTATACTCTGATCACAAGAGTATCAGGTATATCTTCTCTCATAATGACCTGAACCTGAGACAACAACGTTGGCTTGAGTTCCTCCAGGACTATGACTTTGAGATAGTCTATACTTTTGGTAAGGGAAATGTTGTTGTAGATGCACTTAGCATAAGATTTGGTATATAGCTCCTAGGTGAGGCGATGGAGCAGATGGCTACTTTACAGATATCCTTTGTGGATAGAGATGGAGCAAATTTCATTCAGTCTCTTACAGTCACTCCCCCACTTCTTCAGTGAATCAGGGAGGTGCAGTGTGGGGACACTGACTGTGAGACACGACGTGCTCAGATATCCATAGGGCAGGAACCCGATGGATTTTTTGAAGGTGGGGAGCACGAAATCCTCTTCAGATGACATATCATGGTACCAATGTCACTTCTGGAGAAAGTGTTGAGGGAGTTCCACAAATCCCCTCTAGTGGTACATCCAGAAGTGACGAAGATGTTCTAGGATCTCCGACGACAACACTGGTGGCTGGGAATGAAGAAATAAGTACCAGAGTTTGTTTCTTGATGCCTCACTTGTCAACAAGTGAAAGCTGGGCATCAGGTACCAGTAAGCTTGGTTCATCCTTTAGAGGTCCCAGAGTGAAAGTGGGATGGGATATACATGGGCTTCGTGACAGGACTTCCACGTACATCCAGAGGTCATGTCTCAATTTGGGTGATCATCGACCGAATCAACAAGATGGACCACTTCCTACCGATCAGAGAGCAGGGTTCAGTAGAAATCTTGGGATGCCTCTATGTGCAAAAGCTTTTTCAGCTACATAGAGTACCCACGACGATTGTCTCCGATTGTGATGCAAATTTTACTTCCCAGATTTGGAAGGGGTTGCAGGAGGCTTTCAGGACGCAGCTTCGTTTGAGAACCTCCTTCCATCCTCAAACGGATGGTCAGACTGAGAGTACCATCCAGACCCTCAAGGAAATGTTGTGTGCTTGTGTCCTCGACTTGGGTCACAGTTGGGAGGATCAATTTACTTTGGTGGAGTTTGCATACAACAACAACTATCACTCCACCATAGGGATGAATCCTTTTGAGGCGTTGTACGGGTGATCTTGCAGATCAACTCTATGCTAGACTGACCCTAGGGAGTCATCACTCATGAGACCAGAGATGGTATGAGCTACCACAGAGAAGGTGCAGATCATCCAAGAGTGGATGAAGACTGCACATAGTAGGCATAAGTTGTATGTTGACATAAGACAGTGACCTCTAGAGTTTGAGGATGGTGACCAAGTCTTTATACTGGTCTCACCTCGATGAGGTTTTTGGAGGTTTGGCTAAGGAGACAAGTTATCTATGCGATTCATCAGACCTTTTTAGGTCATCAGTATAGTTGGCAAGGTGTCATACAACTTAGCTCTTCCACCTCAGTTGCACCGGGTGCATGATGTCTTCCACATATCCCAGATGAGGAGATATGTGCACGAACCTTCTCACATCATTGACAATGGTGCGTTGGATGTCGACGATGGTGCAACTTTTACGGAGGATCCAGTAGAGATTGAGGATCGAAAAGAGTAGTTCCTTCATGGATGGTCGATACCTCTGGTGCCGGTTCGCTAGCAGCATGGGAACCTCTAGGAGGGCACATGGGAGCGGGATGCTCATATGCGTGCTCAATACCCCCACTTGTTTACCTAGTTGATTTGTGGCTTATGTGGATGTAGAGTCCTGAGGTGGGGAGAATGTAAAGACCCGGAATTTCCATGTAATTTTTTTAACTAAGTGGAAATTTTATGAGTCTGCGAAAATTGACGGCGCATGATTCCGAGGCCCGATGTGCCTGAAATCAATTTTTGAAGTTTTGTTCGGATACGTTCAGTAAATGTACAAGCGTGTTTTTCTAACTTTTGAACCATTTCTTGGAATTGAAATCCGAGGTCACCATTGAAATCACAGCGTAAGTATTCTCTTAAAGGGACTTTCACCTCGATGATAGTTGGTTGAGGGTGAAAGTTAGTTTTTGTGTTTTTCGTGGAAACCATAAAGTAAAATAAACACATGTTTTACTTTATTTTATCTGTTGTAACCACCCATGTGGAAGTTAGAAGTGGGGACCACCACACCTTAACCTCCCAAGAGAGGTTATGGTGGTGGGGACCACCACACCTTAACCTCCCATGAGTTATGGTAGTGGGGACCACCTGAGGTTTATCCATCATAATGGGGGGGGGGACCTCTCAACTCCCTCAATTAATTTTATGTGTCAGTGTAAAATTAAATGCTTTCAATTTAATTCCATCTATCACTGTAAAATTAAATGCTTTCAATTTAATTTTATGGGTCAACATAAAATTAAATGCTATCAATTAATTTTATGTGTCAACATAAAATTAAAAGCTATCAATTAATTTTATGTGTCAACATAAAATGAAATTCTATCATTTATTTTTATGTGTCAACATAAAATTAAATCCTATTAGTTGTTTTAATGTTGGCTATTTCTTTTCCTTCATGGTGGAATTGGGGAAAAGTTTGGATTTAGAGAATTGGGGGGAGCTCTTGGGAGAAAGCTTCTCCAACGAAGAATGCTTCCTCCAATGAAGAACGCTTCCTCCACGAAGAATGTGTTCCACCAATGAAGAACACGCTCCACCAAAGAAGAACGTTGAATCTAACCTCAACCTTATTCCTTGGGACTTCCTCCGATGTAGGACATCTTCGACTATGACGAGTCGGCACAGAAATTGACGATCCAGGAAAACACCGATGACACCGATGTCCGTCTTTTCCCAACAATCCGTCCTCTTCCCTACGAATCTGTCGATGAAAAACGACCAAGATAAGGGGTTATTATCGAATTATTGAATACTTTAAATTATTATCCTTGTTCTAGGTTCATGATTAAGGTAGAGCTGCTTGCTACCACTCTAAACGCAGAGGGGACGTGCCACACTAACATTGCCCGACCCCTCGGCCGATCTCCTTTGGTGTTCTTCATGATAGAGAAGGACATCCACCTACGTGGAGGAGCACAAGAACGGTGGTCAACACCGCCACCAACCACGACAAAGGCAACGACGCATAACACCACTCCGCAGCACCGCCGCTCCGACGCGGCCTTGCGGAAGCCCCGACTGAGCCGTCCACACCCTCGCGGCAGCCCCCGACCAAGCCCCATGCGGCCCCCGCACACCCCATAGCTCCACCCTCTGCGTGCCCCACGCACCCTGCAGCTCCACCATCCGCGCACCCCGCGACTCTGCGCACCAAGCGTGACCTACGCACCCCGCGGCTCTGCCAACCACGTGACTCGTGCTGCCTCTGGACGAACCGGCCCGCCGGCCTCCCGAGCCGCCCTGATCGCCCCAGCCCGCCGGCTTCTCATGGCGCCCTAGACGAACTGGCCAACGCCCTCATGGCGCCCCGACCGAACCAGCCCCACCCTCTGGGCTGACCCACCCTGATCCGCGCCCCCTCACGACACCCTCTAGGCCAAACCACCCTCGTGGCACCCTCTGGGCTGAGATGCCCCATCACAGCGCCCTCCAGGCCGAGCCACCCTGGCATCGACCCACGGCCGGTCCGCTTCCTGGGGACTGGTCCATGCCCTCGCAGCCCTCTGCGACCCTTCATGGCCTGTTGGGCTGGGCCCAGCGGGCCAGACCAGACCCATGCCCACTATGAACCTTTACTTTCTTTACGCCATATCTTTGGCACCGTACTTCCATTTGACAAACCGTCAGCGGCGCTGGAAATCTTGGAGCATGACGGTCCCTTTGAGTGTACCTATGATGTGGCAGACCTTTGTGATACTTTAATGGGAATTTGTGACTGTTAGAGTATGGAACAGTAGCTCGTGGAGTGGATCCTTCCAATTAAGAACAAGCAGAGTGCGTAGACCTAGTAGTTGGATGAGACCTGGTGACTGTTGATCGTTTAACTCGGAGTGATTCTACTAGCCCAGTAGGGAGCGCCTAGTTGTGGCGGAATACCCACGATGGAGGGGCGCCTGGTTTTGGAGGAAGTCCCAAGATACTCGATAGGAGGAGTACCTTAGCAGACTATGAGGGGGAGTGCCTGGGTGTGGCGGTAGACCTGTGGTGAGGAGCACCTTTGTGTGACGTAGCAGACCCACGCTACTCAACAAGAGGAGTACCTCAGAAGTCTAAGGTTAGTGGGAAGCACCTCTATGTGACGTGGCATGCCCACTGTACTCGATAGAGGAGGAGTTCTCCAGCAGCCAAGGTCTCGATAATGTGTTAGGGATGTTACTTGATAGTACCCCTAGAATAAAAATCCCAGTTTGAGCTGAGTCAGTACTTTTGTGTTTTCCTCATGATTAATATGGATTACTTAATAACTTAGGTATATTTATGGGTATATATCTAAGTAGGGTTATATGTTGTTTCTTTACTTTTTGGTTTATCCTTGGTGGATTTGTGATACCTTGAGGGTCTTGGGGTCCCTACAGAGTATCGTTATACTCACCCCTACATAGGCTATGCCCGCACCTTGTTGTATTGAATGCAAATGACAGAAATTGCTGATTGAGGCTGGGATTACCAAGACTGGACAGTACCCGAAGGTGAACCTTACGATGAGTTGGTACACGGAGGAGATTGACAGACATGGAGTGTTGAGTAGGCTATCTGTACGTACCCTTCAGTTAGGAATCCCAGAGGATGACCCATCATATATTTTTCTTTTATTTAGTTGTACTTTTACTTCCATTTCCTTGTTCTTTACATTTGGGCTTGTATTTATGGCCCCTTTTACTTTTCAGCACTCCTTTGTTATATAGTTTACATAGTGTTTTATATGTAACTGTGTTCTCTTTTGTGTGCATTTACAGGTTATAAAGGCAATACCTTCCCAGTTTTAGGGAATTACACCTTTGGTGCTAGTCGCCAACCCCTGGCCTATTGAAGGTGGGCTTGGGGTAGTCACGACACGGGCCCCAGGGGACGGGTCATGAAAACATTGGTGAAAAATCTTGATGTTGGATATGGCTGAGGAAAGTGGATTAGAGATGAGTGTTGGTGCACAAATTTGGTATCTCAAACAAGAAGGTTGGGTGATATATATTAGGCCTTTTGGCCAGGTTGGACTTATGGGTCTGGGTCTATGGTATGTATTGGTGTTTAATACCCTATGGGACTATAATGGCCATGTAATGAGATCCCTCTACCTATAATAACTAGAGGCGTGTCTTTGTTTCAATAAAAAGAGGGTCTTCCCCCTTGCCTATTTAAAGAAATACACTACCCTTCATTTGTTAAGAATTATCAAAAAAAGACTTTCATTGACTTCATTTTCACATAATGTAACTCTCATGGAATGAGAAAAAAATATATAAATCAATGTAAATTATATATTACAATACATTAAATGACCTATGAATGATAATATTAATATTAATGAATGGGAATCATTATGAAATTATTTAAATACACATGAAATAATAAAAGTTTACTAACCCCTGACAATATGGATAATCCATAATTAACCAATAAAATTACCCTAAATGGTTATAAATGAATTATATATAAGGAAATATAAATAAATAAGGTTATTAAATAGGTAATTATGATAGTTATGTTTTTTATTGGAT
The DNA here is from genome assembly GCA_963277665.1 of Viscum album. Classification (NCBI taxonomy): domain Eukaryota; kingdom Viridiplantae; phylum Streptophyta; class Magnoliopsida; order Santalales; family Viscaceae; genus Viscum; species Viscum album. Next base: position 1,922,816,739 of record OY728152.1, read on the forward strand.
GTTATAGTGTGATTGACTAAGCGATAATTCAAGTTAAGGGTTTCATTTACTCAATTTCCATTTCATTGGGTCATAGTATTTCTTACTTGAATATAAATTTCAAGCATTATTTGATCCTTACATTCAAATATTTTATATTTTGTTTCATTTTATTAACTTTGGAAATTACTTCTCTCCATTAATAACCACTTCGGTTATAAATTATTTTCTGAAATAAAAGTATAACATTGGTAAGAATTACTTCTATTCTTACCAGTGAATGTTTTCTTCTATGTTCACATTTTTCTTATTGAAAGGGTTTTATTAAATGTAATACAATTATGATTTGTTTTTAATATATATCACATTTCATTTTTAATCTTTTATTAAATCAATGTCTTTCAACATTTATTCTATGCAGATTTTATTTAAAAAACCTAAAATTCTTAATAAATATATTTATTTTAATTAATAACCACTCTAGATTTATTATATTTTTTTGTTTCATTTCAAGGATCCTTTATTTGGAAATATTTATAACAAGGTTTGAAAAAGTCTTATCTTTTCCTTTTAATTTTTTTGAAGGTAAATTTGAGTTCATATTTTATAAATATATTTAAGAGGTTTTGTGAATTTTCTTTTATTTTCAATTATATTTTTCTTTTATGATTTATCTCTCATGAAGTGATATTTTGATCACCCTCTATATGATATTATGATATGTTAATTTTGGAAATAGATATTTTTGATATCCTATTATATCTTAAGTTTATGTTATGCGATGTTTTTGAAAATTTTAAGAAACAAATTCTTTTCCCATGGGGTTTTTTAAGATATGTTGGTGATTGATTTTAAGTGGAACACATATGTATGGATTTTAATGGGTGGGGTCCTATATCTATCTCCAATACATTGACTTAATTTTTTTATCTCATAAGTTAAAAAGGGTTAACATGAGGATTTATCCCAATCCAAAGGGTACATAGGAATATTTATCCCAAGCTAAAGTGTACATATGAGGATTTATCCCAAGACAAAGGGTACATGGGAGGATTTATCCAAATATATAGTCTACACTAGAGGATTTGTCCCAAGCCAAAGGGGAACATATGTGGTTTTATCATAAGAACAAGGACACGTGAGGGGATTATACCAATCCCAATAAGGTACATAGGTGATTATTCCAAGTCTACTATGTAATTAATGTCTTGGTGGGTATCCTTGAAATATGATTTCTATGATTATGATACTGCACACTCTTATGTCATAATGTTTTTCCTATGATTTTTCTCCACACACATGTTTAATGTCTCATGATTCCACACTCATTTTCATGGTATATTTTTTTTTAATTTTATATTATATGTCCTTATATCACGACTCATGTAAAACAATCATTGATCTATATTATTTTTAATAATAAATTTCTTCTTTGCCCATGTTTTCTCATATGATTATCATCTAATCCTTGATGAAATGTATATAAGTTTTAACTTACTAAGAATTTTACCTCACCCCTTTTTTGTGTTTCCCTTTCCCCAGGTTATGAAGTTAAGTATGACTCATGGGAAGTCTAAAAGTGAATCTAGAAGAGTTAAATTATAAATAAATATTCACATGTGTTGTATATTAAATTTCTTATGTAGACAGTCCTCAAAGACACTAAAACAAAAGTTTCTTTGAGTCATGTGCTATTATTGTGATATATAATAATAATGTAAAATTTGTGTAGGTTTATATTTGATCATCTCACTTTGTATAAAAGTGAATTCGTAAAAGTATGCATTTTTAGAAAAGGACCTAGGTGTGTGGGTGTGATTTAATTTAATTGGAATCAAATAAGGGTTTAGCTATTTTTGGATATTAGTTCTGAGAAATTTAGTGAAAACCCTAGGGATAAGTCTAAGCATATCATAACATCCTGAAGTTTTGGTAAAGTAGAAATTATATGTTTCTCCAAGAAATTACATCTATATCTATATATTAGAAAGTGGATGCGGACATGACATAAATTCACCTAGGGGTAATCACCCAAGAAAAGGATGGTTGAGTATCAACTCAATCTTTACTCTAGTGTATGATGACTGGGTCAAAGTCTGTACACCTATCTAGACACTCCCAAAGGATATGATTTAGTTGATCACTTTACCATTACAAACTTTATGAAGGATTCATTTCCTGATTACTTTTGGGAATCAGGTTAATGTGTATGAGAAAACATAACATAAGGTAACCTAGGTTGAAAAAAGAGAGTTATAGGATGAACCAAGTACGATATAGAATCATCAGTTGAAATGATGGTATCATTAGAGAAGACATACTAAGATTGATCTTTGAAATTTATATGATCATTTACCATGATTTTATTTGATATTATCATAATCATTTTAGTTTTAATATTTTTCTTCAAATAGGGTCATGAAAATGAAGCTATGAAATGTATTTCCCTAAGAAATATTAAAGAAGCGTATTTAGGATAAATATTTTCCTATACCTACCAATTATAGAGAGGTGGATATATCAAAAGGAGATATATCATTAATTTATTATGGATCCATTATATTATTACTTAAGTGAATGATAATTAAAATTAAATTGATGCAATTTATTTAAGATAGAGAGAATATAACAACCTAGGGTTTTAAAATATATTTTTCTAAATTAATACTATGTTTGAAGGATGTAACATCCAGTTAACTTCCTGATAAGTGTGGTTTAAAAATTATTGTAGTTATATTTTTTCATTGATTGGGTAAGGCTGAGGATGATTTTGGAGGACACCTATAATGGTGATGTCAGAGATTTGTTAGATTCTCAGCATAAAACTAGCTTCCTCTTTAGTTTATCAGGGATATACATTTCCTATAATATGGTTACACAATGTGTAAGTTCTAAAATAAAATTATATCCTTTTAAGTAATATGAGATGTTTTTTTGGTGATTTCACGATTTTACAATTACGCGACACATAATTGGATTACACATCGTGTAAAGTACCAATGGTGGTTTTTAAATAGGTATCTTGACTAAAATTTTCATTTTTTTATTTCTTTAGTAATCCTTTCTCTTAACCTAGAGCTTTATACATGTGATTTTGGGAGCCTCCATCCCTCCAAGCCTTTTTTCGTGATTGATCATTATTGCGACCATGATGTGTCTTTCCGGGTAAGAATTCCTCATGTCTCTCTATCACTTTCTCTTTTCCTACTAGGAGCTTTTAGATCATTTAGGTATTGATGAATCTAAGATTCATGTTGTTAAATCTAGTTTTAGGTTGAGTTTCTCTATCTTCTACATCTTCTCTCTTCTTGGCAGGGTCCATTGCGAGCTTTTTGTTTCCCTAGGAAAAGGTAGGTGGTTCTGAAATTGGTTTCCAATTTAATTAACCCTATATTTACTGATTTAAATTCACATTGATTTAAATGAAATTGTTTAAATTGAATAAATTGATTTTAATCATTTTATTTAAATTCTAATTCTCATGAATTGGGGTTTGGTTCACTTTGGCATGAAACTAAGAAAAACCCCAAATTCCAGTAAATTAGGGTGTGTTTGTGAAATGGATGGGATATTTTTGAAAAATTAAATTATTGAATTAAATTGAGGATTGATGGAAAATTATGAAAACCCCAATTCCATTGAATTTTGTGTTTATTGTGAAATTGATGTAATTTTTTGTAAAATAAATTGTTGAATTTAATTTTTAAAATTGGATTGTGAAATTGAATTGTGAATTGATTTAAAATCCCTATTTTTGAAAATGTATTAGAAGTGGTTTTGATAGAAAACTAGTGGTTTTATCATTTAAAAGGAATGTTTTTTATTAAAAAACCATGTATGTTTTTAAATATAAAATTGACATGTTTGAAATAGAGAATAGAATTAATTTTATTTTAAACTGTCTTAAAATAATTTTCCTTTTATTTTTTACTTGATAAAATTAAAGACTTAGGTAGTTAGTGATCTATTTGGATGGAAATTTATAACTTAAAATGTTCTAAAACATCATATCAACACATAAAATCATTTAGGATATGGTGATGAGTCCACTTTTTTATGAGAACAAAGTGGTGAATGTACATATTTTCTGTTAACTTTGACTGTGGGGTCCCTATAACAAGGAACTATCTTACCTTATTATGAATATGATTATGTTTATCACTAGTTTGTATTTAAAATGAATATATTCAATTATTATAAACTGTTTTAGGTGACTTATGTTTTTTATGAACTGTTTTATAAAAAAGTGTTTATTTAAGACATTTGGGAAAAGTTCCATTTGTTTAAAGTAATTCTATGATTTGAATTGTAAAGCATGATTTGTATATTTTTATATTGAATCTCCAAACCTGTTAATTTTAAAATTTAATTAAATTTCTTGGTTAGTTGGATATTTTCAATTGTTATGGAATATTTGGTGAAATCTAATTGGGATTTGGCTCACAATCTACTTATGCCTTTAGGTACTTGTAGATTATCTCCTTCCAGGTTAGAACAAGGGTAAAGCAACACAGAAAGAAGGTTCTAGATATTGATATGTAGATTTGGCGAGTTGTGTTTTTTGTATATAAATTTTTTACCTATTTTGGTGCTTTGGTTGTAGTACTTTGGGATTTAATGCATGTTTGACTTCTAGTACTTTACTCCTAGTGGAGTTTCTTTTGATATTCATACTGTCTTGTTTCTTTTACATTCATAATGTTGGTGAAAAAATCATTCCCAATTTATTTTTTCTTGATTCCAAGTAATAGTAATAATGTTTTGGGGATCAGGAATTACCTTTGGGCTATGTCAGGGTTGGCTCGGTTATCGGGTTACCAGAGTACCCTGGTTGGTTCGTGAAAAAATGGTATCAGAAATCTAGGTTGACCTTGTGTTTTGAAGTCAGTATGAATTTTTGAAATATTGTAGGGACGTAGGAGGACATTATTAGTGATTTCCTAGAAATTTATCACTGAAATGAACCTTAACTCTCTAGAGGTAGTTAGAGAAATCTATATGGTGGATTAGTTATCGTCTTTTCCCTATTTTGATTTGGGTAGAGTGAAATACAAATCTTTTTTGTTCTATCTGTTGGGATTAATTTCCTTTTTTGTTCTATTTGAGTGTTAATATGATGCCTTCATTATTATCTACTGATGTTTTGTAACATCATTACTCAGAGAATATGTGTGAATCAGATCCAAGAGGATTCTACTACTAATTTTAGAAAGTGAATCAAGTTGTGGACCCAAATTTGGTAGAGGTTATTGTTCACACCATCGAAGCTCTAGGACATGTACCACCTCCCACTCCCATTTAGTCTCTAGATGTGGTACCTCAGAGGGACACTCTCAAGATTAGTTCTAAAGAGTTACTTAACTAGAATCCAATGTTATTCAAAGACTCAATTTCTCATCAAGAGGATGAGTAGAAGTTGAGTAGTATAGAGAATTTTTTTGGGTTCTTGGACACACCTAACGAAATCAATGTGAAGTGTGCCACCTTTGTACTAAAATAATGGAGAAGGAGATAGTGTGTCACAATTGTAATAGTGAAGAAACATGAGGGCTTATAGTGGAAGGATTTCAAGGTTCTTTCAATGAACAATTCTATCCAAAGTCTATGATTTTGGACAAGGCTATGAAGTTTTTCAACATTGACCAGACTTATAAAACTGTGATAGACTATAAAAACCATATTCCCGAGCCCATTAATTTATCACTAGAGATAGTATCAAATGAGAAGATGAAGTGTGGAAGGTTTGAGTAGGGACTTATTCAAGATATTCATTCTTATGTTTTCTTATGGAAGCTATCTTCTTATGCTGATGTATGGTATAGAGCGCTTATGGTCAAGATGGACCTGGCTAGAAAGTCAGGGTTATTGGGAGTTTATTTCTCTCCTAGTATCAGTGTGAATTACTATAAGGGAAATAAAAAGAATATTTATTCTCATGTTTTTCCTCAATAGCAAGAAAATTACAACCCATTCCATGAAAGAATCTTTGAAAGAGTATAATTTTATGTCTCTCTTTTCACAGTTGCATATTGGAATCTAGGAATCAGAGGATAAGGTTTCTTTAGAAAGCATCCAGTTGAAATCTACTCTTATCAAGATGATTATATAGGATAAATAGATTTATGATATTCACTATATCATTAGAGACTCTCTTTATTGTGGGGAGATAGTTTCCTAATGGTTGTTCTCCAAATAGGGTATTCTATTCTATCAGAATAATTTTTCAGCACCGTCTTTGGTAAGGAATGGTATGATGGGAGACTTCCATAACTCCCAGTGTGATATGAAGCCAAGGACCAAGAATTTGTTCTATGATATGTGGAAGTAGTTTTTGTGGATAGGTATGAGATGGGGCATTGCTGAGTTTGTTTCACATTGTTATAAATTCCAGTAGGTAAAGGTCATTCACTAGAAACCTTCATGTTTTCTTCAGCCACATCTAATACATAGTTAGAAGTGGGGTGAGATCTCAATGGACGTTTTGGTTGGGTTTTCACAAACCCAAATAAATAATAATTCAATATGTATTGTGATTGATAGGCTGAAGAAATCAAATCACTTTATACCCATTCATGATATAGCCAAAATTGAGCAGTTGGAAAATCTCTATGTAAAAGAAATTATTTGTTTATATATAGTTTTATCTAATATAGGCTCTGATAGGGGTCATTTTTTCACTTATTTCTTTGGGAGAGGTCTTCAAGAGGCACTAATATCTCACATATTCTTGAGTACGGAATACCATTCGCAATCGGATGTCCATACAGAAAAAGCTCTACAGATTCTTGAGGATATTCTTCGTTCTTGTGTTCTCAACTTTAGTTGAGTTTGGGATGATAAAATGGGTATCATTAAGTTTTCTTATAAAAATATTTACTATTCCTTGATCATAATGGTTCCTTCTAAGTCAATGTATGGTTGGCCTTGAAAATATTTATTTTGATGGATGGAGGTTGGTGAAAGTTCCTTGGTTGGACCAATCCCAGTCCAAGAGATAACAATGAGTATATAGTTAATTTATTAAAGGATTTTTATGGAATAAAGATAGTATAAGTCTTATGTTGATCATCTAAATAGACCATTGGAATTCTTAGTTGGTGACCAGGTTTTCTTGAATGTTTCACCTTAGTTGGATCATTGGTAACTTTGGAGGTAGTGGAAGATTACACATCATTTTTGCGGGAAATTTTGTGGTTATTGAGAAGGTGAGGAAATTTTCTTATTGTTTAACTCTACCACCACAGCTAACATTGATAAATAATGTGTTCAATGTATCTCAGATATGAAAGTATCTATCTGATGCATCTCATGTTCTGAGATAGAGTGATATTGAGATTGAGCATGATTTATCCATGATTGAAGGCCAATCAGGATAGTTGATTTTGAAACTAAGGTACTCCATGGGAGGTAAATATAATTGGTTCATGTTCTATGGTAGCATGATTATTATTTTCAAGAGATATGGGAGCACAAGGAACTGATGAGATAATAGTGGCCTCACTTTTTGATATGTAAGCTTCTTGATAGGTTTTCTTTGGACATAAAGTTTTATGGTGGGGAGATTGTAACATACTATTAACTTTCTAATATGTATTATTTAAAAACATATCGTAGTTTTCCTTTTTCATTTATTGGGTTGGTCCAGGGATTATTTTATAGGATACCTATAATGGTGAAGGTATATATTTGTTGGATTATCAGCATAAAACTAGCTTTTTTTCCAATCTTCTGAGGGTTTACATGCTGTGTAATATGGTTACTTGAGGTGAAATTTCTAAAATAAAAATATATCCATTTTAAACAAGAGACGATGCATTTTTCAGTGATTTAGGAATTTTAAAATTAAATGACATGTAATTGGATTATACATCATGTAAATTCTTGAGGGTTGTTTTTAAATAGGTAACCGAGATGAAATTTTCATGGGTCATTTCTCTAGGATTCCTTACTCTCAATATAGAGCCTTCCCTATGTGATGTTGGGAGCCTATAACCCATATGGGCCTTTTCATTTAGCGATTGATCATTATTTTGATCAAAGTATTTCTTTTCGGGTAAGCGTTCTCCATGTCTCTCCATATATTTATCTTTTCCTCCGAGGAATTGTTGGATAATCTAGGTATTGATGAATTTAAGCTTTGTGTTGTTAAATATTTTTTCTAGGTTGAGTTCTTAGATCTTCTACACCTTCGTTCTTATTAGCAGGTTCCATTATGAGTTTTTTGATTCTGTGAGAATAGGTATGTGGTTTCATCCTTGGTTTCCAATTTAATTAAACCAAAATGTATTCATTTAAATTTAGTTTGATTTAAATGAAATTTCTTAAATCGAACAAATTTATTTCAATCGCCTTATTAAAAACCTAGTTCCCATAAATTGGGGTTTTGGTTCACTTTGGTATGAAATTGGGGAAAACCCCAATTCCAGTGAATTGTGGAAAACCCCTATTACAATGAATTGGGTTGTGTTTGTGAAATGGATGGAAATTCCTTGAAAATTTAAATTGTTGAATTTAATTTATGATTAATGGAAAATTATGAAAAAACCTAATTCCATTGAATTGGTGGTTTATTGTGAAATTGATGGAATTTTGTGAAAAATAAATTGTTGAATTTAATTTGTGAAATTGGATTATTAAATTGAATGCTGAATTGATTATGAATCCATATTTGTAAAAATTCCTTGGAAATGGTTTTAATAGAAACTCAGTGGTTTTATCATGAAAAATACAATTTTTTTATTTAAAATAAGTGTATGGTTTTTAAAAGGTAAATTTTCATATTTGAAATATAGAATGAGATTAATTGTATTTTAAGAAGTCCTAAAATAAATTTCCCATTATTTTTTTGTACATGAGATCCTGAAACCTTAGGAAGTTAGTGAGATATTTGGATAGAAATTTATGACTTAAAACGTTCAAAAACATCATATCAGCAAATCACATCCCTTAGGTGATAGTGATTAGTCCTATTTTTCCTGAGATCAAAGAAGTGTATGTACATATTTGTCATTCACTTTGAATGCGGGGTCCCTATAGCTTTGAACTATCATATATTATTAGGAGTACGACCATGTTTCTCACTTTTTTATATTTTAAATGAATATATTCCATTGTTATAAGATATTTTGAATTCCTTTTGATTTATATATACTGTTTTATATAAAATGGTTTATTTAATCCATTTGTGAAAATTGATTTTTTATGTATTTCCATCATTTTAATTGTAATGAATTAATTGTGTATTATGATCTTTAAATTCAAAACCTATTAATTTTAAAATTTAAATCACATTAATGGATAATTTGATATTAGAATCTGTTGTGGAATCTTTGGTGAAATCCCACAGGGCTTTAGAACACCCTACTTGTGCCTTCGGGTGTTTGTAGATTATCTCCTTCCAGGTTTGAGGAGGGGTAAAGAACCAATTGAAGAAGGTTATAGATATTGATTTGTGGACTTGGTGAGTTGTGTATTTTTGATCTTAGGATATGTTTCATGTTTTTGGGGCTTCAGTTGCAGTACTTTGGGCTCTAATACTTGTTTGAATTATGGTACTTTACTCCCAATGATTTTTTTTTATATTCATATTGTCTTGTTTATTTTAATTCCACAATTTTTGGTGAAAAATAGTTCCCAATTTAATTTTTTATTATGCGAGGCTCTAGTCACCGAGCCGTTGGGATCTAGAATTCCCTTCGGGCTATGTCAAGGTCATCTCAGTTATCAGGTTACCGGGGTACTCGGAAAGGTTTGTAATAAAGGATTGTACCACACACTAAACTAAACTAAAATGAGACAAAAAATTCTATATGGATATTATTAAGAAAAATTAAGAATAATAAAACCAATAGTAAACAAAAAATATGGCTATCAATTTGAAATGTGTACAGAAAAGAATTAAGAACACCTAATGTTTTAAAAGGAATTTTTTCAAAAATGCGGTGTTTCTTTATATAATATATTTTCATCTAAAAACTAAATTTATAAATTTTGGAATTATAATTTTTTAATATTTATTTAATTTTTTAATTCATCATTTCAAAATTATCCTAATATAAACTGTTTATATTTTTTAAAAATAACTAATTTTTAAGTTAATTGTAAAAAATACCGATTTTGCTAATACCATCAATTTTTATGACATTATCATAATACATTGATGACATAAAAGTTTTTAAAAACTTATATATATAAATATTTTTATAAATTAAATTAAATCATTTAAAAAATCCATGCTGAATTTTTTAAATACATGTGTAATGTTTTGGAAACTTAAGTAACATTTTACTATAAAGCTATTTGTATTCGATTATATTAAAAATTAGTTTCCATCACTTATAAAAATTAAATATATAAAAATGGATTTAATATTTCTGATAAATATAATGATATTTTTTAATATTTTTTTATTTTAGGCACAAAAGTAATATTATTAATACTAAAGATAATTACAGTGATAAGGGTGAAACTGTTATATTCAAATATTTGTTTTATTTATATTATGTAATTTTTATATAATAAATTAAATTTAAATGTTTTAAATATTTCTATAATATTTTTTAAACACACATATAATTTTAAAAAAACAAATTTAATTGGAAACCAATTCTAAATAAGATTAAGAACACATAATTGTTAAAACATCATTTTTCTATAAGAAATTTTTTATATATAAACTATTTTAATTTAAATATTAAAGTTTAAATTTTTTATAAATTTAAATATATTAAATAGAGTTTAAATTTAGTTTCATCACACCAAAATTGGAAATATGGTTTATTTTATATTTTTATTAAAACATATATTACTTTTTTAAAATCTAGTTACCTAGTTAAAAATGAAAATGGTAGAATGTAAAAACCTAATTATAAACGACTTAAAAAATGTTTAAAAAATGTGTATAAATTTATGATTAAGGATTTATATACCTAATATCACCCTAAATTCCATTATTTATTAGTTTTTAAACCATTAACCCCTGAATATCATCACACCATTATTGAAAAATAATTCCTATAAATAAAAGTTCCCATTTTTTCACTTATAAAATAGACACACTTCCAAGACATAATGTCACACCCATTACTTATAAATTATTAATGAAAATATTAAAATTTTCTCCCAAAATATCCTTATCCCATGTTCGTTATCCGTTTTGACCTTATTATTTTATATAACCATCAAAATCAAGGAGATTTCCAAGAGAATATTAATTTCTTCTACATAAGTGTTTCACTTTCCTTTATTTTCTCTTCCATATTTTTTTCTTTTACCACATCAAAATAAATATTAATATAATTAATTAAGAATTAATTATATGATTAAATTTTATTATATTAATTTAAAAACCATTATCTATTCCTCCCTATCCACTTATAAAGGAAATGGAACGTCAATCGTGCATATATGCAGACTCTATTCCCAATGAAATAATGTTTGTTTTGTTTTTCATCTATATTTTAATTCATTATAAAAAACTCTTAAAATCTGATTCAAAATTTTTAAAACATGTAAATAATATCATTATTATTCTTTATTAGAGATATGATGTGAAAGTAAACCATTTCATAACCATACTTACACACCGAATTGTAGCATGTTCATGTTCGGGCTAGTTTTACCACATGCATGAACGATGCTATAGAATATTATCATAGATGACTATAGAAAATTAAATAATAGTTTATTAGATATTAAATAATAAATAATTTTGTTTTTATGGTTCTTTAAAGATCATATTACCATTTAATCCATTATTAATACACCACCCTTTGTTTGTTAATAATTACCAAAATAAGACTTTCACTGATTTTATTTTCACATAACATAACTCTCGTGGAATGAGATAAGAACTTTATAAATTAATATAAATATTATATTACAGTACCTTAAATTATATATGGATGATAATATTGATATCAATTAATTAGTATCATTATCGACATTATAAAACACACATGAAACGATAAAAATTTACTAACACCCAATAGTAAAGATAAGCCATAATTAAACGAAAATAGTCACCATAAATGGTTATAAGTGAATTATGTAAAAGAAAATATATATAAATAAGGTTATTAAATAGGTAATTAATATATTTATGTTTTTTATAGGAGTTTGGAGTGCAATTAACAAAGTGGTAATTCAAGGAAGGGGTTTCATCAACTCAATTTATGATTCATTGTGTCAAAGTATTTTTTACTTGAATATAATTTTAAAGATTTATTATACCCTATGATTAACCAATTTTATATTTAATTTAATATTATGATCAATGGAAAATAATTCTCATAATTAATACAAATTATTTGATGAAACTTTTTCCAAAATAAAATTATAACATTGGTAATAATAACTTTCATTATAACCAATGAATATTTTCTTCTAGGTCCATGTTTTTTCTATCAAAAGTGTTTTTAATAAAATACAAATATTTTTTCATTTAAATTTATCATATTTTAATTTAACTATTTTATGAAATTAATGTTTTACAACATTTTTTAAATGTGATTTTTTATTTAAAATGACATAAAATGATGAATAATGAAATTTATTTTCATTATTTAACACTCCATATTTATTGGATTTTTTTATTTATTTTAAAGGACTATTTATTTGAAAATATATATAACAAGGTTTTAAAAGCTCCTATATTTTTATTCGTAATTATTAATTGAAAGTATTTTTCTCTTTATCTTTTATAAAAATGTTTAAATTTTTTTGTGAAACTTTTGTATTTTCAATTATTATTTTTCAACCAAGGGTTGTCTCTCATGAAGTGATGATTTAATGTTTCTATATATATGATATTATGATATGATTATTTTTGGAAAGTGGTATTTATTATATCCTATTATTTTTTGAGTTTATGTTATGTGATGTTTTTGAAAAGTTTAAGAGACCCATTCTTTTTACCATGGGTTCTTTAAGATATGTTATATATTTATTTAAACTGGCACACATATGTAAGTATAATGAAGGGTGAAGTCCTATATAACAATCTAATTCATTAGTTTATTTTTATATCTCATGAGCTCAGAATGGTACATGTGAGGATTTATCACAATCCAAAAGGTACATGGGAGGATTTTAGCCAAGCCAAAGGGTACTTGGGAGGATTTATACCAAGTCAAAGGGTACATGGGAGGATTATCCCAATCAAAAGAGGTATATGAGAGATTTTATCCCAGTAACATGGATAAACATGAGGATTATCCCTAGCATAATAAGGTTAATATGTGATTTTACCAAGCCTACTATGTGATGGATGTCTTGGTGGGTTTACTTGATATAAAATTTGTATGTTTATGTTTATTCCCAACTATTATGTCATAATCTAATTCTTATGATTATTATCATTGAATCATGTTTAATTTCTCAATATTACACACCCTTTCTACATTCTATATGTTTGTTCATTTGATATTACATTTCCTTATATCATGAATTATGTTCAATTATTATCATTCCATGTCCATTTTAATAATAAATTAATCCCCCTACCATGTTTTCTCATATTCTTATGATCTAATCCTTGATTAAATGTTGATATGTTTTCCCCTGCTAATTGTTTAATCTTACCCATTTCTTATGTTTTCATTCCCCAAGATTATTAATATAATTATAACTTATTGGATGTTTATAATTAATTATAGAGGAGTTTAATTATGGATAAATGTCCACATGCATTATAAATTAAATTAGTTATGTATTTAGTCCTCAAAGATACTAAACCAAAAGGTTCTTTGAGTCATGTGATATTTTTGTGGTATGTAATACTAATGTGAAATTTTTGTAAGTTTATCTTGGATAATGTCACTTGGTATTAAAGTGAATTTGTGAAAGTATGTGTTTTTAGAACCATACTAAAGATTTTGGGTATGTTGAGCCTCAGTGTATTTGTAGACAATACAAACTATATGATATGATCTAAGGGGTAGATCCAATCAAAGATTCATTTTCTATAATAGGGTTATTCAATGCATCATTACTTCTTAAAATGTGGTGATTAAAGGCCATTAAAGTAATATAAAATCCCTCAAAAATTGAGAACAAACCTTTTATCCAAATCATATTTTTGACTATAACCACTTATATATGGTATGTTTTCACCTTCTATGACATATAATCCATTGACAAAAGTAACAACATGTAATATCATCTTAAAATATGGCATAGAATAAAAATTAAATCAATTTATATGGTCGTGGTCTTCTATTATATAGTGTATCCTTCTAAAGTTGACTTTATCTACAAAATCAAGTTTGAATTGAAAAAACCCATGATCTCCACATGATATCCTCATGATCTCCTTAAATTTCCATCAAAGACACATGAATTCCTATGGTTTGATCATCTCTACTATGATATAGCAACATGTAGGATTTGATATCACCAAAAAATCTATTTATATTGAATTTATACCCTCCATGATGCAAGATATGGATGTGGTATAGACATTTATTTATCAAAAGATCTATAATGTAACATTATCTCATGGGGGAAAGAACCATAAATCCTCTAGGGGAAATAAAATTCATCAAAACACCATTTTGATGAATACTATGGCATATGAACTTTATTACATTATATAAAAGATGTTTTGAATCCCAAATCAAACTTTACTATGGGAGTTATACTCTAAAAAAATCTTGATGCCTCTCAATAGCTCATTTGAGCCTGACTAGTGTTGATAAAGGATCTCATGATGACTTGTACATGAGAGGATAAGAACCCTTTTTCATGGATCCCCTTGTGTGTGGCCTAACTTCACATAAACATATACCTGCACACATGGTTGATCAATTGAACACCCTTTCTGGTTTACTTAGCTATTTGGTTCTTGTGCTTGTCAACCAACTTTTCTAGAGGCTACTTAGATTCTATAATTGAGTGATATTGGACGTATTTTTCACATCCTTTAACCTTTAACATGAAATAAAGTTCCCTATATAGCATGGACACTTGTATCTTTCCAATGGAAATTCCTATATATAGCCTTCCCTAATCACCTCTAAGGCATGGACGGTTTTCCTATGACACAGAATTATATTTCCAAAAAACATCCATGATGAAGGATAAGGTTTACAGAGTGGAGTGTTTCTCCTAGATATATTTTTGATTCTATATACACCAAGGATTATGGATTTATTGAATTTATGGCAATCATTCAAGCATAATTACTTCTTCACAACTCCAACACTTATGTAATTTTCAGCAAACGCATGAATGAAAAACTTCATATATTTTTGATAATATAAACCAATAAAATGTATTCAATATTTTGAATCAGCATATCTATATTTCTGAATAAGCTAAATTTCATTTTTAGGAATAAAAATAAGTTACCAAGGAAAAAGTTAGTCACCACAGTAAATACTAAAATACAGTAAAAAGGTATAAATAAGGGATATAAAATGTCATTAAAATTTATTTATAAATGTGCATATAATGAATTTTTTAACATCACCTTATTCAATATTCATGATTTTTTCACTTGTATAACCGTGATTTTTTATAATAAAAACCTGATACATTAAAAAATATGTATTTTAGATGTGCCACTCAATATCACCTATAAAAGGAACCCACATCTTTCCACCCAAACCCACACCTTTTATTTTTATTTATTTATTTTTATACCCAAATTCTATCCCTAGTTATATTCTTCAACATTTGGTAACCCCTAGTTACAAAAATAAGTCCCAAATCCCTCATTTCCAAGAGGCTCTATATGAAGAGATTCAGGTGTTCAAGGTAAGTGTTATACTCTCATTAATCATTATTTAATAACTTCTTCATCCAAATATTGTTGAATATGATTTATCACTTTAATAATAATTTCTTAAAACCATTAATCATATATAAATTTGATATTATTTCTACACAATAATATGTTCTTACTCATTCAATCGTTGTAATGTCTTCATGTTTTGGTTAGTTTTACCACATATATGAATGATGTTATAATTCTTACATCCAGAATGATTAAAATATAATGATAATTAATTTAATATGTTTTAATAATTCTTTAATGGTAATATATATAAGTATATTCATTAATAAAATCAATTCTTTTTATTGAATCAAAATTCAAAAAAAGGATATTTTTTAACGTTCAATGAAAATTGTCACCATAAGTTCCATGAAATTATAATGAGACCCAAGAACTATATCAAAAAATATATTAAATAATTTTAAAAATTATATATTTTATGAATTGATGATCAATGAGTAAGGAACAAAATCCCCAAAACATAATCATAAGTGAAAAAATGAAACAATTAACACCTTAATATTAAATTTAACAACAAATAATTAATATTTCAGTAATAAATAATTATAAATGAAAGGTATGAATTATAATTTTTAAAAATAATTTAATTATAAATATTAATAATAAACCTAAATTTATTATATATGGAGTCATAATGGTTCCAACTAAGCAGAAATACAAGATAAGGGTTTTCTCATCTCAATTTACCTTCTTTGAGATATGCTTCATATTCACCACATATTTTATTTTTTATGGTGTAAATACTACCTTTTAATGTATTTTATGTTAATTTTTATGAAATTAAAAAGATTTAAAAACTTATATCAGGTTATCTATTTTAAGGGTTTTGGAATCAAAAGTTACTAAAGTCATAAGGGTTTCTCTTTAATCTAACTTTGAAATCTAGATTGTTTATGATTAAGATTCATTTAGGGGAAATTGTAATTTATTTATCTCTAAAACCACATATATTTTATTCTAATTTGGTTATTTTTTAATTTTTACATGTATTCTTACCATTTCACTTTCCATTGGTTAGAAATTTAATAAAAAATATTATTATAAGTGGATCCAACCTTTTCTCTTCTTTTTAGTCAGGAATATTTCTCCCCCAATTCAAATTCTTCATTTAAATGTATAAGTGTTCTTATATATAATTATATGACTTATTAAGGTCATTATATATATTTTTTACTTTCTTTATAAAGTGGTAAATTAATCTATTAAATTATTTTTTATATAGGTGATTTTCTATTGACCTTCTTTATAAAAGTGTGAAGGAATTTTTTTAATGTTTTATGATTAACCTCCTTTTCCAACTATCTATGTTTTTTTTCATTACAATGATTCATATTAATATTTTCTTAATTTTATTAATATAATTTATATTCCCATTATTTTATAAAATATTTAATTTCAAATAAAAGTTTTAAAAAACATAAAGGGTATTTATTCAAATTTTCAAATTAATTTTCTAATGCTCTTATAATGTTTTTTCCATATATTTAAACATATTATAAAATTTATTATAATTATATATGGATATTAACTAATAATAATATCCAATTTATTCCACTATATTTCTTAATATCATGTTTTGTGGAAATCATCACAAAGCTATTTATTTATCATGAGTTAATTATGATATGGTATAATTATGACAATTTTTATGTTAATGTAACACACATTTGTATGGTTTTAATTATGTGATGGGTGTGACCAAAATTATATAGATTTAAAATTAATTATATAAAGCTTTATCTCTCATTAGGTTACCTAAAAAGGACTTAGGTTTGAACCTGATCCATTAATGTTTAAAGGGAATGGAGAGTGAACCCATTCCACCATGAGACTCTTTCCACTCTATGGTGATGGTCTTGAATATGAGATTGATAAAGGAAATTATTTACTATTATTATTTATGTGGAGAATAATTATTCCACTTCTATATGTTATGCAATAATCCTATGTTATGTTCTCACGACTCATGATTTATTGACTCATGTTCACAATATATTTTTTTATTTTATTAAAAATCAATTTTGAGGGTAAGTGGGAACCTACAAAACTAACTCCATTATCAAGTCACGCCCCCACAAAACACACATTACATAGTCAAAATTTCAAAAAATAAAACAGAGCAATTCAGCATTCCATGATAGTAATATTCACCTCTTTATAAATTTAAAATATTGCATCATCACTACAAATCCTGCAAATCTTATCGATCGAGGAAATTGTGTCGCCTCAGAGACCTACCATCGAGGACCACATCACTATCATCATCACATCACCATAAAATCACCATCACTGCCAACACTTCATCATGTTACCAAATTCACCATCATATACTCATCATCATCAGCCACTCTTCTACATGAAATTATTGAACTAGACACCATCATCGCCACCATCACCTAAAACAACTAGACTGTTAGCAACTATCATAGACACTGTAAAACAAAAACACCACCATGAAATCACCATCCCTAGAAAACCAAAAGAAACCAAAATTCCAAAAATAGGGTAGGCACAACACATAAAACTGAAAAACTAGAAACAAAAAGTATAACCATCATTTAACAATTATCATATAATAACCCAAAACTTAATCATCGAAAATAGGGGGAAGAAATCCAAATATCAGAAACAAAAGAAAAGACAATGTCGATGAAACCTCGAAGAAAGAGAACCAAAAACACCATCAAAGAAGGAAACCAACTAAATCTGCACAAGAAGCACTATTGACCAAGAAACCAACCTTACAAAAGTTCATTAAATTACCACTACTTATCCAACAAGGATAAGAGAAGAGGGACATTAGGTGAGGGAAGAGACATGAACGAATGAAGGATTCAAATGATGACATCACGGAGAGGAGAAACCAAAAACCAGAGACACGAGAGATTTGACTCTAGATCAACTAGAAAGTTTCCAACTGTTGAACCAAATATCCCAAAACCACTATGAAACCATCACTCCTATTCTGACAAAGAGATTCATGGTGGAGCGTGAGGTCAGAGCAAGGTTATAGTGATCAGAGACTTAAACAGTGGACCACCTTCATCAGAATCAATAAAATCTCTTTAATAGGCCAAAAACAAAGGAATAAAATGAGATCGAATGAGATGTGAAAGATGGAAGGGAGGAAAAATATAGAATAGAGGTGAGGGGGATACATGTATTAATCACTCAGACCTCCCCCATCGAACACGACATAAGAGCAGATTTATTGAATCATGTTTCTATACTCCTATGAATCATTTATTATGTTATACCAACCCCCGTATACTATGAATCACGATTTATGATCTATGTTTTATTGGGTATAAGTATATTATGTTTTTTAGGAATGTTTATTATGTTCTTATACCCATATGGTCACCTTATGCTCACTTATGATATTCAATTATTATCTCTTATATTTACCCTTACTGAGAATTTGTTCTCACCCTTTCTTTTGTTTACATTCCATAGGTTATAAAGAAGAGTATTATGTATGATATTCATATAAGGGTATCATGTGTGAAGAATATATATAGAATATGTTGAGGATCATTTTTTAATAAGTTGGTTATGAATTTAATCACCAAAGAAACTAAACATATAAAAACTATGGTGTGATTTATTATGAGATATAATGAGTATTCATGTAATATTATAATATATGTATATATTCTATAGTTGGGATACATCATAACCTTTAATATAATGTATTAGTATGGGTACCAAAATGTTAATATACACCCAATCCAAATTTCATGCCTTTTGTTATCTATTACCTTTTATAAAAGATGTCTTCTTATGCCTTCCAAAGTTGTAATCTGCACATAGGATAAATTACACCAAATTATACTCTGGTAGCATTACTTTCATATTTTTTTCCTTTATATATTTCTCAATCATGTGAACTTAACTTAAATTTAGTAATTGTAAATCCTCAGTTTATTTTTTTCCATCCACTTTCATGGATTTTTCTTTCATATTATAGAGCTGTCAATTACTTGTTCCCCAAGATATGATAATTTTACCTTCAGTAATATTTGAAGTATCACCAATAATTTTTTTACTAAATCCCATGCCATTAAGTTTCCAAACTAATATTATATTATTTATCAACCTCTAGACAGGTTATACATTCCTCAGAATGAGAAAAATCTCAATACTCATTTTGATATATTCATTAATCATTCCTATAATCTATAATTCTTGATCCTAAACAATACATACCTTTCCAAAAATCACTAAATTATAATTATTTATGAAATTATTATTCAACATGGAATAGAAATATTCTCTTTATTCCTAAATTCAGGAATCCATTGGAATATTTATACTCAAAAACAAAATATATTCAATGCTCTCAAATTTTATTTTTCCTAAATTGTTGTCAGATTCCATTTATTTCTCCATTAACTCCTTCTCAAAATGTACTCTCTTTCCTTAGAGTCAATAATTAGGACCTTTTACTTTCAATTATCTCAAATCTTTCAATTATATATTTCTATTCAAATTCCCCATAATGTAGATCTCCCCCTTTCTCAAATATTCATAGCAGAACTAGAGAATCTTCCAAAATCACCTCTTTGAATATCCTTACTAAGTATTACACCTTATGAATAATTTACACTTAATTTAGTATTTTTAAGGAATATTTATGGCTATTATACTCCGTCATATCATTTTTGGTAACAATGATAGAAAAATGAGAGTGTCCACCTCATCATAAAAGTTAATGTTTACTGATTTTGACTGACTTGTGATTTAAACAAATTAATATGGTTAGAAGTAGATATTATATAAAACTTATCTAGGTTAAATAATCATCACATAAAATATATATTTTTAGACACATAATAATTCTCAATAATATTTTCTTACACATTCATCGGATATTTCACTGTCATTTCACCATTATCATTGAATGTCATGTTCTTAGGAAATTCAAATCATGAAATCCCTAGAGCTAGTTAGTCAAAACATTTCACTCAATTTTCAAAATAATATATGATTTCATACCTAAAAGATGAAAGAACACAATGATTTTAAAAACATGGACCCAAATTTTATTTCTCTTGAAGTTGAAATCAGATCAATTCAATTGGCCAGTCCTTACCTTTCCATCTTATATAACCATTATTCAATCTGAGAAATATAAATTGATTTTAATTTCCCATCCCTAATCATTTAAACCATGGCTGAGTTAGTGGAATTTCATAAACTTAGTTCCAAATCACTAAAAATTAGAATATGATGACCAATAATGATATTCTATAAGAAATATTAGGGATACTATAATCTCAGTATCATAATACATAATTTTATAAATATAAGAAACATTATACACAATAGAAACTAGAGTGCACAAATATAAGTAAAACCTTCATCTAACTGTAAAAAAATTTAAAACTTAACATGATATAACATAATTAAACCATGCTAATATATACATCAAAATGATCACCTACTATGTTGATAATTTATAAAATTAACCCATGAACAAAAATATATAAAGATTAATAATTAAAACTGAGTATCTTCGCAATCATATCTTCAATACCCCTCAAGAAATCCATCCTGATCACATGTATAACCTTCATCATATCCCATATAATAATCATAATGTTTTTATAACTTCTTGAGTTCATGTGTAGAGAGTAATAATAACACTCATTAGGGAACCACCAACTATTCTTTAATATATATCATGATATCTCATGTTCAAATATATATAATAAAATAAATAAAGAAATAATAGACAATATGTTAGTAATTATGTCAGTTCATTACATGCTAAACATGTCACCAAAACACCTTACATGACCAAACTCAACTAACATTGGTGATCTATGCTAATTTTCATTTCAAAGGAGATAAGGTTATGAATATAACACTGCACAATTTTAGTATGCATTTACCTTTATATAAATACTCTTTGTTTGATATCTTATAATAAACAAAACATTGAAATAAAAAAACAACAATATATTTTATTACAATGTAAGATAAAAATTAATATATTATGATAATGTAATATGAAACATCATTAACAAAACTATAAGAATAATAAAACTACAAGTAAATAAAAAGGACCATGAATATGAAATCCTTATCCTCATAGTTTTCTTTGAAGTTCATACCTTTTATTATAACTATGGTAAAAAGGTAAAACATTATAAATATAATATAAACATTATGAAATAATTAATTGATTAATATATATGATTTTAGAGATTTATATAAGTCTATATATAGGAATGTAATATGATAGTTAATATATGGTCATTGATCATATAACCATTGGATATATTATTGCTAGACATATGGCCATTGGATATACCTAGATTCAATAAATGCATTAAAGTTGTGTATTTTTTAGTAAAAAATTAAAAATAATACAATTTATATATAATAAATAATTTTGGAGTGAAATATAAAGATATTAATTAATTAAAATTAATTATTATAAACATATAAATATTTATTAATTACATATTATTATTATTTTTAAATGATTTTATCTTTTTATAAATTTAAAAAAATATATTTTAATACCAAAAAATTGATAAAATTTAATTGTTATAATATAAATAAATAATTTAATGTTATTAAAATCATTTTTTAAATATGTTTTTAAAAAGTGTTTTTAATGCATTATGAATTTTTATTTTAAGAAACTAAATATATTATGAATAAATGATGATTTTAATAAAATATAATTCATATATTTATAAATGAGGAATTTAAGTCTCATGCAATGATTAATAATTTATATCAAATAAGAATAATAAAACATAATGTTTAAAATATTATTTTTCTACAAAAATAGTTTTTACATTATATTATATGTTTTCATTTAAAAGATAAATTTAAAATATTTAGAGTTATAATTTGATTAAATGGAGTATAAATTTTTAATCAGTACAGAAAACTTATGTAAGAGGGTTTATCTTATATTTTTAGTTAAAAAATTACCATGGAAAATATTTAAACAAGATAAAAATGGGTAAAATGACTTAAATTAAAATGGATCAAATTTTATGAAATTAAATTGATATTTGGAAATTATATAATTCCTTTGTTTCATGGGGGATTTAATCCCACAAGAATCACCAAAATTTACTTACCTAACTCACTTAACTGCCAACTTATTCCATCATTATATTTTACTTATCTCATGTTTCCAAAGAAAGATACCTCATTTTCACCTTCCAGCCACTCTAAAACGCTTCTATCCTTTGGTTATATCTTTAATCCCTCCACAATTTTACTCTCATAATGTTATATATTACTTTTTGAAGCCTTTGGTAAAAAGAAGTATGCATAAAACCTTTCATTAGGGGGAATACATGATGAAAAGGAGTGATTTTTTCAAAAAGGGTAGAGTGTGTCTGACCAAGTGAGAATAAAAGGTAAGGGTTTCTCATCTCAATTTACTTTTTTTGAGATATGTTTCAATTTCACCACATATTTTATTTTATGTGGTAAATATACAACCCAATGGATGTATTTTATTATACTTTTTCATGTAATTAAAGGGATTTACAAATCCATATCACGTTTTCTCTTTCAATGGAATTTCATTCAATCATGACCAAACCCATTCAAGTTTATTATCTATTATTACTTTGATATAGATATTATATATGTATAAATTAATAATTTGGGATATTTTATATTCCTTTTATTTGAAAACCAACATTTTTTTTCTATTTTACATGTTTTCTTACCATTTCACATTCCTTTAGTTCAGAATTCAACTAAAAGGTTTTCGGTAAGTGGTGTTGATCCTATATCATATTTTTAGTTGAAAATATTTCTCCTCTATGTTTATATTTTTTATGTTTTTATATATTTTTTTATGTATGATTCTATGATAGATTAATTTTTTTCAATTTACTTTAAATTTTTTTAAAAAAATGTGAAAAGAATTTTTTTAACATTTTATGTACGGGCCACATTGATTTTACTTACCAAAATATGAATGGAATATCTTTATAAATGAATTTTATATAAAAACATTTTCCTACTATCTTCTTTATTTTTAATTATGATTCTTCATTTCCATGTTTTCATAGTTTTCCAGAGTAATTTTTATTCTCATTGTTTATTAAAATATTTCAGTTGTAATAAAATTTATTAAAAAATAAAGGGGGCTTCTTCTTATTTTTCAAATTAAATTTTAATGCTCTTATAAAGTGTTACTTATCTTTGTTAGCATCCTTTAAAATTTCTTATGCTTCACTTGGGATATTTTATAATAATACCATCCACCTTATTTCTCTATATATATTATGATTATGTTTTGTAGAAATATTCTAGAAGCCTTTTTATTTATCACGAGTTAATTAAACTATGATGGAATTGTAAATGTTTTCATTTATATGAAGTGAAAATATTTATAGTTTATCATTTTTGATAGGTGGTTCTATCAATTAACTTGGTAAAGTTTTATATCTCTTGAGATTAGTATGAGACATAGGTGGTTACCCAATGTCCACTATGTTATGTGGCATGGATGGTTAGCCCAAGTGCACTATGCTATGGGTAGGTGGATATCCTATTGCGTTATAATTTTAAATTTTTAGTGTCAAACCTTTACATATGTTTTTGATTTTATGAATATGTTTGTTCCACACTCTAATGTTATGCAGTGTGCTTATGTCATGTTCTTATGAATCATAATGATTAACACATGTTTCTATACACCTATAACTCATTTGTTATGTTATGAAAAAATACTAATGTCATGAATCATATTTCATTATATTTTTTTATTGGGTATGATATACTTATGTCATGTTAATCTACTGTTATTATGTTTTCATGCCTATATATGCATCTTATGCTCACTTAGGATTTTCAATTGATATCTCTTATATTTACCACTTACTAAGTATTTGAGATTACATTTTATCATGTTTCCACTTCCTTAGGCTATGAATACGAGTATTATATATGATATGTATATAAGGTTATTATGTGTGAATAATATTTTTGGGAGATTTTGAAGAGTGGTTGTAAAATAATTTGATTTTGTATCTAGTCTCCAATGTTTCTAAATCAATAGGTTATGGTGTGTGATTTATTGCGAGATATAATGAATATTTTTTTAAAAAGATGTAATATGTATTTATGTTAATGTTGGGTCATCTTAATTAATATCAAATCATGGTTTAGTTATTTTTGGAGATTATGTTATGAATAATAAGAGGATATAACGTAAAACAACTTATGATGAACCAAAAGTGAGGTAGGATGAACCTAAAATGTCATAGGTAAAAAATGAGTCTTATTTTAGGATATTTTAGGATTTATCTTCCTCATAATATAATTTATTAATTTGATTATTATTAATTGATACTTATACTAATAATTTTTGTTTCAGTAAGGGACTATGGACCGAATCCTGAAATTGCAGTGATAACAAGTATTTTCAGTATTGAAAAAAATCTTATTTTAACTTAGTTTTATGTATTCCTTAAAGTATTGAAAAAAATTCTAATATTATTTATCCATATCCTCAATGTATAGATACTGAATTATTATTGAACTCTCCCAGTGGTTTGATGATTTCATCCCAAGTTTATAAAAATTATTTGATTAAAGTTTATGTGAATATGATTCATGAAAATATTATTATTCTCCCTTTAGATTAATTTGATGTGATTTTGGTAATTAATTGGATCTATCTACATAGATCCCATATCAATTTATGGAGTAAGGAAATCACATTTCATATCCCAAATCAACCTATAATCATATATCATTGCAAGAATAACTACGAACTCTTTATTAAAATTACTTTCATTATATGGGTCTTAATACCCAATCATGAGTGGTATCTTTCTTAAATTTTTAGGTAAAAACACAAAATTAAGGATATTATAATTGTTAATTAATATATTAATGTTTTTATTGAATATTTTCCTAGTATTACTACATATCATGAGGTTGAGTTTTTCATTTAACTCATATCATTTGCTATTCCTATATGAAAAACATCTCATATAATATCCTTACTTTAATTATAGGAATTAAAAATGAAACTCGAGGAAAATATGGATAAGGATTTTATATTCCCATGTGATTCACCATGGGGTGAACTAGTTATCTTTTCTACAGAGAAGTAAATGAATTTCTACCTTGATTACTGGGAAATTAATAAGATTAAGATCATGAAAAAGTATCTTATACTCCATATTGGTGACCTATTAAATAAAATTTGAAGATATAAATACTTCTCAAAGATATAACTTCAATACAGATATCATCAATTAATGTGAAAAGATATGATATACCCAAGATAAAATTACATACAAGATATAGAAACTATTAATTCATAGTGAATCCATTATAATATAAATTACCACTACTGTCTTCATGTATTTTATGAATATATCCTTTAAATACTACCTATATCATTTTTTTAGTATTCTCTATAGATGATATTCTCATATATTATATGCTTAAGGATGTAAATTATTATAATTTTTTTATTGTGCTAAAGACCATGATAAATGAGAATTCATATTCCAAATTTATCAAGTGTAAATTCAGGCTATATAAAGAATCTTTTTTGGGTCAAGTAATTAAAATGAGGATATATGTATAGATATTTTAAATACATAGGTAATTAAAGAATAGCCCAAACCAACCACTATAATATAGATTCATAATTTTCTTGGATTTACTAGATATTGTCAATGATTTTTGATAAATTTATAATAAATGTTGGGTCTACTAACCAAGTTAACTTAGAAAGGAGTTAAACTCATTTTAACATATGAATGTGAAGAAAATTTTAGGGAGCTTAAGAGAAGATAAATTACTGCACCTATACTCACACTAAACTATATTGGATAAGGTTTTTTTGATATATAATGATGCATTGAAGAAGTGATTGGTATGTTTCCTCATTCAAGATTGAAATGTGGTAGCAAATACCTCATGATAAGTGAAGGTTCTAGAGAAAAATTACCCAATGCATAATTTGGAGCTACAATAATATTATTTTAATTAAATATATGAAGGAATTATAGTTATTATAAAAATTATAATATATATAATGATCAAAATATACTAAAGTATATATTAATATAAAATTATTTTAATATGTTTTAAAGAATTTTATTGGATTTAATCATGAACTATGATTGTAAGGTCCGAACCTTAAACATTAAATATTATAGTGATTTTAAACTAGAATTCACATTACTAAAATCTTGAGGATATTTTAGATTTAATGTTTTAAATAATTTGGACTAAAACTTACATGGTAAAACCATACATTATAGGTGTACACATATAAAAAATATCATTTTTTTATAAACCAAAAGACTTTAAAATAAAACATGTTTTTATCTTCATGAAACATTTTCACAATTTTCCCATTTGATATCATCCTTATCTCTACTCTTCCTTAAACCCTATGAAAATAATTTTAAAACTTGGGATGAGAAAACAATATTATTAAGGGATGTAAAATAAAGGAAACTGAGGGTCTAGTTAAAACCCATAGAAACACTTTCTTAAAAACATACCTTTTTACCTGAATATAGAATTATCTTTTCAAAAGGATCACTGTATTACCTTTTAAAAATCAAATAATTTTCAAGAAAACCCATAATAAAGAATATAATATATCAATAGGTAACTTGGGAGATAATTTTTCAAATCACTCTTACAATTGGTTTAACTAATATGGTCAACGTCTAACTCTAGAGTACACAATTCATTGGATGTTATATGATAACCACCTACCCTTGGTTTATCATTGATCCACCCAAAATTAGTTAATATTGTAACCAATAATCCTTGTTTTATCAATTAAACAACCATAATTAGTTTATAATGGAACCCCCATCATCATAAATAATTCCCAAGAATCATAAAATTAACATAAATCATGAAATATTGCTTCATAAAACACTCTTTGAAGAAAATAATCTTTCTGTTTTGAAATATGTCATTTTAAAAAACTAAAAACTTACAATAGAAAGAGTTTTCTTTAAATTTAACTATATATAATTTTGAAATAAGATTAAAGATAAATATATGACATCATGTTGTAAAATTACGTTCATTCCATTTATGAAAAAAACATTCATTTTGACGTTAAAAAAGAAACATTAATAGAAGTTTTGTAAAGTAAATTCCCCTAAAAATATCATATCATTGATGTGGGAATTAATTAATTGAATTGATAATTTTTATCTACTATAAATACATATAAAAAGTTTAAATACAACTTAATATATTCGATATTCATTTCACAGATATGTATATCATGATATAATCTAGAAGTAGACGTTTAACCCAAATAATGAAATTTGGGTTAAGAATTCCCTTACAAAAAACCTATCAAAGATCCCTTTTTGAAATTTTTTGAGAGAAATATGAAAATTAACTTTTTAAAACATTCATAAAATTTAAATACATTCATAAAATTAATTTTAAAATCATGTACATGAAAGAGATATATTTAGAAAATAAATCTTTAAAACATTTAAAATGAGGGTTTTTTAGTTAAAGAGTCCCTTACCTTGTGTCTAAAAGTAATTAACTTTCTATTAATGTCATAAATAATCAAATTATATTAATTAATTACTTAATTTTGAACCTTTTAAATCTATATTTGATTTATTATAATTTTATTAAGTTCATTTATGGTCATTTCAATTAGTTATAAAGATCAATTCCATATTTTTAGGAGTGTTTGTTTCAAGGTTTCATGGTCGGTTCAGTTGAGTATAATTATGGATGTTCTTGTAAAATTGGAATAAAATTCTAGAAGTGGAATTAAATGGTATTAATAAAATTCTATAAGTATCAATGTTACCATATATCTATTTTTATTTCTTGTATCAGGATGATTCATTTTATAAAAAATGTTAATGGAAAATGGGAAATTTATCTTGGTGATTTTTCAGACCATCAAAAACTAGATTTATTTTATTTAATATTATATATATATATATTAGTTAAATAAAATTAAATAAGTTATAATATACCTATTTAAATATTATTTTACAATAATAATAGTATTATTACCATCCTTAAAGGCAGTAATGGAAAAATAAAACTCATTATCCACAAAGACGGTTAATCGCCATGATTTGGACAATAGTTTCTTTCCTTTAAATTAGAGGAGATAATAAAAGGGATGGATATACGATATAAAATTATAAATATAAAATTATATTATATAAATTATACTGGATTTATTATTCTTTTATGGATGAATGTGGTGGGGATAATATAGAATAAGAAAAGAAATTAAAAGAGGTGGTTTGATAAAGTTACCTCTTAAATAACACCTCCTTAAAGGACCCCTTAAATAACATAGAATTTGTATTTGGGTGATATCAGTAGAAAATTAAATTTGTGATAGTGGGGAGGATATGTTTTGGTAGATATTTGGATATCCTCAAGGTTTTTGAGTATAAATGGGGTGGTGAGGAGTGATATTTATCCTTGAGGAGGGGTGACTTTAAGTGATAAAATAATGATTATTTTAGAAATAAATTTAACCAAATTTGGGTGGAATTAATTACAAATAATTAGTTTTAAAATAAATGTATTTAGGTATTTTTATGGTATATAAAAACATCAAACACAAATTTAAATTTGTAATTTTTATGTATTTTAATCTTTTACCTTTTAACTTTAACCAGTTTCATTAATTTATATATACCACAGTAACTCTTTTTTTTACCATAGTAAATTTTGTATGTCTAAAAATAAAAAATACCTTACTAACCAATTTTGAAATTCTTATTGAAAATATGGAATCTATTTTACCAAATTCAATTCATAGAATTCGAAAAATTAAATTTAAAACAAAGCCTACTGACGTGACCAAAAAGAGGGTTTTCAAGATGGTTATTTTTAAAGAAAAAGATGAATTTATATTAACAGTGTGACTAATAATAATCATTGTATAATGATAAATTATCATATAATGATATATAATCTATAAATTTAATTTTAAAACATTCCCCGATAGGGATTATTTTAATTAATTAAAAAGGAGAAACATTATGTAATTTAAAATAGTTTTCAAAAATATTATGTTTTTAAACCCAAAAATATCCTTATTATAAAATAAAATATAATTTTGATTAGAAATAATTTTGGTGGATGAAATATAAATAAATAACACTTATGTTACTTGAAATAAAATTGAAAACATAATGGTACTTTTAAAATGGTAAATTTATTGAAAATAAATGACATTTTTACAAAAAAAATGGTATTATTTAATATTCAGCCAATGAGAATATACCCATGTGGTAGAGGCTCATACTTGGTATCCAAAAGAAAGAGGATTAAATTTGGGTAGGGTTGAATCTCTAGGTTATTTTAGTAGTACAATAATAGTTATTATAGAAGGTACTATGTGGTACTGTAGCAGCTGATAGTATTCATCTGATTTTGGTTCTTGGGCCACCAGTTTGGAACTATAGATCTCAGGCCCTTTGAGCCACCAAGGTATTTGGGCTTCCATAGGGATTTTAGCCATCGGGGTTTTTGGGTCACAAAATACGAAGAAGAAGCCCGTGTAGACCACATAGGTGCATGCCCTAGAAGAGGATTCAGATCAAGTAGCATATACCAAATCATAACTAACCCAATTGGAAGAATTAGAGTGTATAAAACTTCAAATCAGTATTAGGCACCATGTAACTCTTCTTTGAGAAATTATAGATGATCATCCATGTGTGGTGGGGAGGTGGAACCTTCAAAGATCTAGATACTAAGGAGGGGCAATCCCAAAGTGTATTAAAGTCTTGGGTCTTAAAAGGTCATGTACTAGGCCTTATGCCTCTGGAACTTTGATTTAGGTATGACCCTTATGCCTCTAGGCCTACATTTCATTTAATGGTTCCCTCTCAACCCTTAAAAAATGGGGATTATCCAAAAATTCTAAGGCCTTTGGGCTTTTAGAGTATTTTTCACTATTCCCAAAAAACCTAATACTTTATGGAAAATTTAAAAAATTTAGCCAATGTAAAACTTTATATTATGATTTAAAAAATGAATTTTATTTTATGAAATTAATTTTCTAAATTCTAAAAAAACTACTTATAATATTCACTCATAAAATGCAATAAAACCCATCTTTTGAAGAAACTATATTTTTTAACGAATAAAATGAATTTATAAAAATATAGTTATTAGTTAAAAAGAATTAATTAATAAATTATCAATGAAAAAGAACATTATATATTTCATAATGTTATTAATATTATTCATTCCTTCCAATTTAATGTCAAGGTTTTAACTATCACATTTAAATAATAATATTTAGTCATTTTCTTAAGCTTGATGTGATGTATCTTGTATGATATTGAAAATAATTGTTTCATTTTAAAATATTAGTATTTTAAAATGATTAATCAATACATTTCCACTATGGGAAGGAAAAAAAGGTGTTCTATTCTCTAAATAAGAATAATAATTCTATGTTATTCACGATGAGGATTGAAAGAGACCTAATAACCATATATTTACAAAGGATTGACCTTGATGTCATAATGGAAGGGGATAAATATTATCTTTCCTAAATGAATGATCAACCATCCATCAATGTGAAGATAAAATATGGATAAAAAAGTATATAGAGATATATTGGATAGTAATAAATATTTCAAATTTTGTCCATGAAAATTATGGAACTATAATATTTAATAAATGAATATATGTACCTTAAATACTAAAAATGAAAAAGGAGAAATAAGATGATACACATAGCTCATCATTCACTATCTATAACATTCCGCCTTTTTATCACATAAACTTTCATTACATTTTACAAAAACCGAGGATCTTTTAGGTTTAGTGTCTTGGAAACCAGGAACTTAAAACATGAAAACATAAAACATTATTCTTAAACACTTGAAAGGATTCTCCTCATGTTCATCCTAGGTTCATTACTGCATCTCATATCCTGGGGACATACATCAAAAGAATGGGTGAGCAGAAGCCCCAGTAAGGGAAACCATAGAAACATTTAACATGTGAACTTGAGATACATCAACTATGTCATGAAAAAGAACTTTAAGGCATGAGAAAGAATCATGTGGAATATCATAATAAAAATAACATTTTTTATAACTTGAATATGTTGCTACAACATTTAATATTGACAATCATTTCATTTCACCAAGGTCTATCCCCAAGTTGTCGTTAAAAATTACCAAGGTTATTCACCAAGGTATCAGTCTAAAAAGTCATCTCTAGAGATTAATTCTTTACCCAATGCATTAGAGCGCTATCTGGGCGCACCCATGACATGTCTTTATTATCATGCGAGCCACATATATCATCCTCAATAATTTCATAAACAACCCACATAGCATAAAAGAAATGGGTTTCATTTCATAATCATAACGTTTTAAAAACTACTTTAAAGACATGATCTTTATGTCACTTTAAACCCACGGAAAAGGGAAACCGGTTTTCATGTATGTAAATCCAAGAATTTAAAATAGAACATTTTGATATATATGTGAATACCGATGTAGAAATAAGAGCTTTGAGTATTCACTTAATAACATAAAATAATATTGCGATAAAGAGGGATGCATTTTGAGACAAAAACTATGCAGCATAACGTCTATGAGACATGGTTTTAGAAAAAGATGGAAAGAGAGGGGACATAGGTCACCCACTCAAAAATGATACATAAAACAGTAGGGGAACAAAATATAAAGTATTTAAGAACATGGTAATGAAATTTAAATGATATATCATTTGAAACGAAGAACTTGAAAGGAAGACAAAAAATAAGATTTCTCTTATGAGAATTCGGCAGCCTAACAGCGTCACTTAAAACATCCAAAAATAGATTGACGAGATAAAATAGGGTCTCTCAACATATGAAAATAAATGATCAGTATGATAGATATAGAGATCATACCCCGACATAATAAAAAGGAACTTGAAATACTTGACATGAAAATAGATCTTGAAAATGATAAGGGTGAAAGAACCCCTTAGAAATTTGACAGCCTAACGGCGTCACTTAAACTTCAACAAAAAATGAATTGATGAGATAAAATAGGGTATCTCATCATATGAACATAAATGGTCAGTATGATAGATTTAGATATCATACCCCAACATAATAAAAAGGAACTTTAAAGACTTGACATGAAAATAGATCTTGAAAATGAGAAGGGTGAAAGAACCCCTTAGAAATTTGACAGCCTAACGGCGTCACTTAAACTTCAACAAAAATGAATTGATGAGATCAAATAGGTTCTCTCATCATATGAAAATAAATGGTCAGTATGATAGATTTATAGATCATACCCCAACATAATAAAAAGTAACTTGAAATAATTGACATGAAAGTAGAACTTCAAAATGAGAAGGGTGAAGAACCACTTAAAAATTCGGCAGCCTAACGACGCCACTAAAAACTTCAAAATACTGAATTGAAGAGATTGAATGGGGTATCTCATAATATGATCATAAAATATCAGTATGATAAATTTAGAGATCATACCCCAACATAATAGTGTTTTACCAACACTAATCTTTTCTCTAAATGATGAGAATTCAAAAACAATTGGTCTCATAAAAAGCACAAGAATCATCTTCTAGAGAATCACATAATCCACAAAAGATTAACTATCTATTTCTTATATCTTTAAACATTATCCCAAAAACAGAAATGTTAAGGACAAACAACTCTTCAAAAAGAAGTAATCCCATAGGAATGGAAACTACTTTTAAATCTTCGAAGTTCCATGGTACTACCCAAAGTTCATCATAGACCGTTCCATAAATAACGGTCCTTAAAATTCCTCAAAATAAACCAAACTAAGATTGAAACCCAAATACAAGAAGGATTTGATAACATAGTCTTCCAAAATAAATTTCATTGTTCATCTCCAAACAACATCAACCACTCCTAACATCTTATAACAAAAGTAGCTAACATAAACACATTTTACTCAATATAGGTTAATCATTCCCATAAGTAACCTAAATTACTATAAGGCCACCTTAAATTCATCGATTCTTCAAAATATAAGTCAACCTTAATCCTCAATGAAAATACCATAGTAATCTATTTACCTCGATCATATAGGGTCCCCAAAATAGTGAACGTCTTCCAAAATAATAATCATCTTTTAATCCCCTAATCATCCCTATCATATTAATACAGAAATCATCGCATTTCCTATCACATTGGTTGTTGGGACATGTTCTTCCATTTCCCACCATTAACTAAGAAGAGAAAGCATAATTAGGGTCTTAAGTACTTAGCCAATAAGCTTTGTGTTGTTAAATATTTTTTCTAGGTTGAGTTCTTAGATCTTCTACACCTTCATTCTTATTAGCAGGTTACATTATGAGTTTTTTGTTTCTGTGAGAATAGGTATGTGGTTTCATCCTTGGTTTCCAATTTAATTAAACCAAAATGTATTCATTTAAATTTAGTTTGATTTAAATGAAATTTCTTAAATTGAACAAATTTATTTCAATCGCCTTATTAAAAACCTAGTTCCCATAAATTGGGGTTTTGGTTCACTTTGGTATGAAATTGGGGAAAACCCCAATTCCAGTGAATTGTGGAAAACCCCTATTACAATGAATTGGGTTGTGTTTGTGAAATGGATGGAAATTCCTTGAAAATTTAAATTGTTGAATTTAATTTATGATTAATGGAAAATTATGAAAAAACCCAATTCCATTGAATTGGTGGTTTATTGTGAAATTGATGGAATTTTGTGAAAAATAAATTGTTGAATTTAATTTGTGAAATTGGATTATTAAATTGAATGCTGAATTGATTATGAATCAATATTTGTAAAAATTACTTGGAAATGGTTTTAATAGAAACTCAGTGGTTTTATCATGAAAAATACAATTTTTTTATTTAAAATAAGTGTATGGTTTTTAAAAGGTAAATTTTCATATTTGAAATATAGAATGAGATTAATTGTATTTTAAGAAGTCCTAAAATAAATTTCCCATTATTTTTTTGTACATGAGAACCTGAAACCTTAGGAAGTTAGTGAGATATTTGGATAGAAATTTATGAATTAAAACGTTCAAAAACATCATATCAGAAAATCACATCCCTTAGGTGATAGTGATTAGTCCTATTTTTCCTGAGATCAAAGAAGTGTATCTACATATTTGTCATTCACTTTGAGTGCGGGGTCCCTATAGCTTTGAACTATCATATATTATTAGGAGTACGACCATGTTTCTCACTTGTTTATATTTTAAATGAATATATGCCATTGTTATAAGATATTTTGAATTCCTTTTGATTTATATATACTATTTTATATAAAATGGTTTATTTAATCCATTTGTGAAAATTGATTTTTTATGTATTTCCATCATTTTAATTGTAATGAATTAATTGTGTATTATGCTCTTTAAATTCAAAACCTATTAATTTTAAAATTTAAATCACATTAATGGATAATTTGATATTAGAATTTGTTGTGGAATCTTTGGTGAAATCCCACAGGGCTTTAGAACACCCTACTTGTGCCTTCGGGTGTTTGTAGATTATCTTCTTCGAGGTTTGAGGAGGGGTAAAGAACCAATTGAAGAAGGTTATAGATATTGATTTGTGGACTTGGTGAGTTGTGTATTTTTGATCTTAGGATATGTTTCATGTTTTTGGGGCCTCAGTTGCAGTACTTTGGGCTCTAATACTTGTTTGAATTATGGTACTTTACTCCCAATGAAGTTTTTTTTTATATTCATATTGTCTTGTTTATTTTAATTCCACAATTTTTGGTGAAAAATAGTTCCCAATTTAATTTTTTATTATGCGAGGCTCTAGTCACCGAGCCGTTGGGATCTAGAATTCCCTTCAGGCTATGTCAAGGTCATCTCAGTTATCAGGTTACCGGGGTACTCGGAAAGGTTTGTAATAATGGATTGCACCACACACTAAACTAAACTAAAATGAGACAAAAAATTCTATATGGATATTATTAAGAAAAATTAAGAATAATAAAACCAATAGTAAACAAAAAATATGGCTATCAATTTGAAATGTGTACATGAAAGAATTAAGAACACCTAATGTTTTAAAAGGAATTTTTTCAAAAATGCGGTGTTTCTTTATATAATATATTTTCATCTAAAAACTAAATTTATAAATTTTGGAATTATAATTTTTTAATATTTATTTAATTTTTTAATTCATCATTTCAAAATTATCCTAATATAAACTGTTTATATTTTTTAAAAATAACTAATTTTTAAGTTAATTGTAAAAAATACCGATTTTGCTAATACCATCAATTTTTATGACATTATCATAATACATTGATGACATAAAAGTTTTTAAAAACTTATATATATAAATATTTTTATAAATTAAATTAAATCATTTAAAAAATCCATGCTGAATTTTTTAAATACATGTGTAATGTTTTGGAAACTTAAGTAACATTTTACTATAAAGCTATTTGTATTCGATTATATTAAAAATTAGTTTCCATCACTTATAAAAATTAAATATATAAAAATGGATTTAATATTTCTGATAAATATAATGATATTTTTTAATATTTTTTTATTTTAGGCATAAAATTAATATTACTAATACTAAAGATAATTACAGTGATAAGGGTGAAACTGTTATATTCAAATATTTGTTTTATTTATATTATGTAATTTTTATATAATAAATTAAAATTAAATGTTTTAAATATTTCTATAATATTTTTTAAACACACATATAATTTTAAAAAAACAAATTTAATTGGAAACCAATTCTAAATAAGATTAAGAACACATAATTGTTAAAACATCATTTTTCTATAAGAAATTTTTTATATATAAACTATTTTAATTTAAATATTAAAGTTTAAATTTTTTATAAATTTAAATATATTAAATAGAGTTTAAATTTAGTATCATCACACCAAAATTGGAAATATGGTTTATTTTATATTTTTATTAAAACATATATTACTTTTTTAAAATCTAGTTACCTAGTTAAAAATGAAAATGGTAGAATGTAAAAACCTAATTATAAATGACTTAAAAAATGTTTAAAAAATGTGTATAAATTTATGATTAAGGATTTATATACCTAATATCACCCTAAATTCCATTATTTATTAGTTTTTAAACCATTAACCCCTGAATATCATCACACCATTATTGAAAAATAATTCCTATAAATAAAAGTTCCCATTTTTTCACTTATAAAATGGACACACTTCCAAGACATAATGTCACACCCATTACTTATAAATTATTAATGAAAATATGAAAATTTTCTCCCAAAATATCCTTATCCCATGTTCGTTATCCGTTTTGACCTTATTATTTTATATAACCATCCAAATCAAGGATATTTCCAAGAGAATATTAATTTCTTCTACATAAGTGTTTCACTTTCCTTTATTTTCTCTTCCATATTTTTTTCTTTTACTACATCAAAATAAATATTAATATAATTAATTAAGAATTAATTATATGATTAAATTTTATTATATTAATTTAAAAACCATTATCTATTCCTCCCTATCCACTTATAAAGGAAATGGAACGTCAATCATGCATATATGCAGACTCTATTCCCAATGAAATAATGTTTGTTTTGTTTTTCATCTATATTTTAATTCATTATAAAAAACTCTTAAAATCTGATTCAAAATTTTTAAAACATGTAAATAATATCATTATTATTCTTTATTAGAGATATGATGTGAAAGTAAACCATTTCATAACCATACTTACACACCGAATTGTAGCATGTTCATGTTCGGGCTAGTTTTACCACATGCATGAACGATGCTATAGAATATTATCATAGATGACTATAGAAAATTAAATAATAGTTTATTAGATATTAAATAATAAATAATTTTGTTTTTATGGTTCTTTAATGATCATATTACCATTTAATCCATTATTAATACACCACCCTTTGTTTGTTAATAATTACCAAAATAAGACTTTCGCTGATTTTATTTTCACATAACATAACTCTCATGGAATGAGATAAGAACTTTATAAATTAATATAAATATTATATTAAAGTACCTTAAATTATATATGGATGATAATATTGATATCAATTAATGAGTATCATTATCGACATTATAAAACACACATGAAACGATAAAAATTTACTAACACCCAATAGTAAAGATAAGCCATAATTAAACAAAAATAGTCACCATAAATGGTTATAAGTGAATTATGTAAAAGAAAATATATATAAATAAGGTTATTAAATAGGTAATTAATATATTTATGTTTTTTATAGCAGTTTGGAGTGCAATTAACAAAGTGGTAATTCAAGGAAGGGGTTTCATCAACTCAATTTATGATTCATTGTGTCAAAGTATTTTTTACTTGAATATAATTTTAAAGATTTATTCGACCCTATGATTAACCGATTTTATATTTAATTTCATAGTATGATCAATGGAAAATAATTCTCATAATTAATACAAATTATTTGATGAAACTTTTTCCAAAATAAAATTATAACATTGGTAATAATAACTTTCATTATAACCAATGAAT
Source organism: Viscum album (assembly GCA_963277665.1). NCBI lineage: Eukaryota > Viridiplantae > Streptophyta > Magnoliopsida > Santalales > Viscaceae > Viscum > Viscum album. The sequence continues at coordinate 1,922,855,026 of OY728152.1, forward strand.
ATTTTCTTCTAGGTCCATGTTTTTTCTATCAAAAGTGTTTTTAATAAAATACAAATATTTTTTCATTTACATTTATCATATTTTAATTTAACTATTTTATGAAATTAATGTTTTACAACATTTTTTAAATGTGATTTTTTATTTAAAATGACGTAAAATGATGAATAATGAAATTTATTTTCATTATTTAACACTCCATATTTATTGGATTTTTTTATTTATTTTAAAGGACTATTTATTTGAAAATATATATAACAAGGTTTTAAAAGCTCCTATATTTTTATTCGTAATTATTAATTGAAAGTATTTTTCTCTTTATCTTTTATAAAAATGTTTAAATTTTTTTGTGAATCTTTTGTATTTTCAATTATTATTTTTCAACCAAGGGTTGTCTCTCATGAAGTGATGATTTAATGTTTCTATATATATGATATTATGATATGATTATTTTTGGAAAGTGGTATTTATTATATCCTATTATTTTTTAAGTTTATGTTATGTGATGTTTTTGAAAAGTTTAAGAGACCCATTATTTTTACCATGGGTTCTTTAAGATATGTTATATATTTATTTAAACTGGCACACATATGTAAGTATAATGAAGGGTGAAGTCCTATATAACAATCTAATTCATTAGTTTATTTTTATATCTCATGAGCTCAGAATGGTACATGTGAGGATTTATCCCAATCCAAAAGGTACATGGGAGGATTTTAGCCAAGCCAAAGGGTACTTGGGAGGATTTATACCAAGTCAAAGGGTACATGGGAGGATTATCCCAATCCAAAGAGGTATATGAGAGATTTTATCCCAGTACCATGGATAAACATGAGGATTATCCCTAGCATAATAAGGTTAATATGTGATTTTACCAAGCCTACTATGTGATGGATGTCTTGGTGGGTTTCATTGATATAAAATTTCTATGTTTATGTTTATTCCCAACTATTATGTCATAATCTAATTCTTATGATTATTATCATTGAATCATGTTTAATTTCTCAATATTACACACCCTTTCTACATTCTATATGTTTGTTCATTTGATATTACATTTCCTTATATCATGAATTATGTTCAATTATCATCATTCCATGTCCATTTTAATAATAAATTAATCCCCCTACCATGTTTTCTCATATTCTTATGATCTAATCCTTGATTAAATGTTGATATGTTTTCCCCTGCTAATTGTTTAATCTTACCCATTTCTTATGTTTTCATTCCCCAAGATTATTAAGATAATTATAACTTATTGGATGTTTATAATTAATTATAGAGGAGTTTAATTATGGATAAATGTCCACATGCATTATAAATTAAATTAGTTATGTATTTAGTCCTCAAAGATACTAAACCAAAAGGTTCTTTGAGTCATGTGAGATTTTTGTGGTATGTAATACTAATGTGAAATTTTTGTAAGTTTATCTTGGATAATGTCACTTGGTATTAAAGTGAATTTGTGAAAGTATGTGTTTTTAGAACCATACTAAAGATTTTGGGTATGTTGAGCCTTAGTGTATTTGTAGACAATACAAACTATATGATATGATCTAAGGGGTAGATCCAATCAAAGATTCATTTTCGATAATAGGGTTATTCAATGCATCATTACTTCTTAAAATGTGGTGATTAAAGGCCATTAAAGTAATATAAGATCCCTCAAAAATTGAGAACAAACCTTTTATCCAAATCATATTTTTGACTATAACCACTTATATATGGTATGTTTTCACCTTCTATGACATATAATCCATTGACCAAAGTAACAACATGTAATATCATCTTAAAATATGGCATAGAATAAAAATTAAATCAATTTATATGGTCGTGGTCTTCTATTATATAGTGTATCCTTCTAAAGTTGACTTTATCTACAAAATCAAGTTTGAATTGAAAAAACCCATGATCTCCACATGATATCCTCATGATCTCCTTAAATTTTTATCAAAGACACATGAATTCCTATGGTTTGATCATCTCTACTATGATATAGCAACATGTAGGATTTGATATCACCAAAAAATCTATTTATATTGAATTTATACCCTCCATGATGCAAGATATGGATGTGGTATAGACATTTATTTATCAAAAGATCTATAATGTAACATTATCTCATGGGGGAAAGAACCATAAATCCTCCAGGGGAAATAAAATTCATCAAAACGCCATTTTGATGAATACTATGGCATATGAACTTTATTACATTATATAAAAGATGTTTTGAATCCCAAATCAAACTTTACTATGGGAGTTATACTCTAAAAAAATCTTGATGCCTCTCAATAGCTCATTTGAGCCTGACTAGTGTTGATGCTCAGCTACAGGATCTCATGATGACTTGTACATGAGAGGATAAGAACCCTTTTTCATGGATCCCCTTGTGTGTGGCCTAACTTCACATAAACATATACCTGCACACATGGTTGATCAATTGAACACCCTTTCTGGTTTACTTAGCTATTTGGTTCTTGTGCTTGTCAACCAACTTTTCTAGAGGCTACTTAGATTCTATAATTGAGTGATATTGGACGTATTTTTCACATCCTTTAACCTTTAACATGAAATAAAGTTCCCTATATAGCATGGACACTTGTATCTTTCCAATGGAAATTCCTATATATAGCCTTCCCTAATCACCTCTAAGGCATGGACGGTTTTCCTATGACACAGAATTATATTTCCAAAAAACATCCATGATGAAGGATAAGGTTTACAGAGTGGAGTGTTTCTCCTAGATATATTTTTGATTCTATATACACCAAGGATTATGGATTTATTGAATTTATGGCAATCATTCAAGCATAATTACTTCTTCACAACTCCAACACTTAGGTAATTTTCAGCAAACGCATGAATGAAAAACTTCATATATTTTTGATAATATAAACCAATAAAATGTATTCAATATTTTGAATCAGCATATCTATATTTCTGAATAAGCTAAATTTCATTTTTAGGAATAAAAATAAGTTACCAAGGAAAAAGCTAGTCACCACAGTAAATACTAAAATACAGTAAAAAGGTATAAATAAGGGATATAAAATGTCATTAAAATTTATTTATAAATGTGTGTATAATGAATTTTTTAACATCACCTTATCCAATATTCATGATTTTTTCACTTGTATAACCGTGATTTTTTATAATAAAAACCTGATACATTAAAAAATATGTATTTTAGATGTGCCACTCAATATCACCTATAAAAGGAACCCACATCTTTTCACCCAAACCCACACCTTTTATTTTTATTTATTTATTTTTTACCCAAATTCTATCCCTAGTTATATTCTTCAACATTTGGTAACCCCTAGTTACAAAAATAAGTCCTAAATCCCTCATTTCCAAGAGGCTCTATATGAAGAGATTCAGGTGTTCAAGGTAAGTGTTATACTCTCATTAATCATTATTTAATAACTTCTTCATCCAAATATTGTTGAATATGATTTATCACTTTAATAATAATTTCTTAAAACCATTAATCATATATAAATTTGATGTTATTTCTACACAATAATATGTTCTTACTCATTCAATCGTTGTAATGTCTTCATGTTTTGGTTAGTTTTACCACATATATGAATGATGTTATAATTCTTACATCCAGAATGATTAAAATATAATGATAATTAATTTAATATGTTTTAATAATTCTTTAATGGTAATATATATAAGTATATTCATTAATAAAATCAATTCTTTTTATTGAATCAAAATTCAAAAAAAGGATATTTTTTAACGTTCAATGAAAATTGTCACCATAAGTTCCATGAAATTATAATGAGACTCAAGAACTATATCAAAAAATATATTAAATAATTTTAAAAATTATATATTTTATGAATTGATGATCAATGAGTAAGGAAAAAAATCCCCAAACATAATCATAAGTGAAAAAATGAAACAATTAACACCTTAATATTAAATTTAACAACAAATAATTAATATTTCAGTAATAAATAATTATAAATGAAAGGTATGAATTATAATTTTTAAAAATAATTTAATTATTAATATTAATAATAAACCTAAATTTATTATATATGGAGTCATAATGGTTCCAACTAAGCAGAAATACAAGATAAGGGTTTTCTCATCTCAATTTACCTTCTTTGAGATATGCTTCATATTCACCACATATTTTATTTTTTATGGTGTAAATACTACCTTTTAATGTATTTTATGTTAGTTTTTATGAAATTAAAAAGATTTAAAAACTTATATCAGGTTATCTATTTTAAGGGTTTTGGAATCAAAAGTTACTAAAGTCATAAGGGTTTCTCTTTAATCTAACTTTGAAATCTAGATTGTTTATGATTAAGATTCATTTAGGGGAAATTGTAATTTATTTATCTCTAAAACCACATATATTTTATTCTAATTTGGTTATTTTTTATTTTTTACATGTATTCTTACCATTTCACTTTCCATTGGTTAGAAATTTAATAAAAAATATTCTTATAAGTGGATCCAACCTTATCTCTTCTTTTTAGTCAGGAATATTTCTCCCCCAATTCAAATTCTTCATTTAAATTTATAAGTGTTCTTATATATAATTATATGACTTATTAAGGTCATTATATATATTTTTTACTTTCTTTATAAAGTGGTAAATTAATCTATTAAATTATTTTTTATATAGGTGATTTTCTATTGACCTTCTTTATAAAAGTGTGAAGGAATTTTTTTAATGTTTTATGATTAACCTCCTTTTCCAACTATCTATGTTTTTTTCATTACAATGATTCATATTAATATTTTATTAATTTTATTAAAATAATTTCTATTCCCATTATTTTATAAAATATTTAATTTGAAATAAAAGTTATAAAAAACATAAAGGGTATTTATTCAAATTTTCAAATTAATTTTCTAATGCTCTTATAAGGTTTTTTCCATATATTTAAACATATTATAAAATTTATTATAATTATATATGGATATTAACTAATAATAATATCCAATTTATTCCACTATATTTCTTAATATCATGTTTTGTGGAAATCATCACAAAGCTATTTATTTATCATGAGTTAATTATGATATGGTATAATTATGACAATTTTTATGTTAATGTAACACACATTTGTATGGTTTTAATTATGTGATGGGTGTGACCAAAATTATATAGATTTAAAATTAATTATATAAAGCTTTATCTCTCATTAGGTTACCTAAAAAGGACTTAGGTTTGAACCTGATCCATTAATGTTTAAAGGGAATGGAGAGTGAACCCATTCCACCATGAGACTCTTTCCACTCTGTGGTGATGGTCTTGAATATGAGATTGATAAAGGAAATTATTTACTATTATTATTTATGTGGAGAATCATTATTCCACTTCTATATGTTATGCAATAATCCTATGTTATGTTCTCACGACTCATGATTTATTGACTCATGTTCACAATATATTTTTTTATTTTATTAAAAATCAATTTTGAGGGTAAGTGGGAACCTACAAAACTAACTCCATTATCAAGTCACGCCCCCACAAAACACACATTACATAGTCAAAATTTCAAAAAATAAAACAGAGCAATTCAGTATTCCATGATAGTAATATTCACCTCTTTATAAATTTAAAATATTGCATCATCACTACAAATCCCGCAAATCTTATTGATCGAGGAAATTGTGCCGCCTCAGAGACCTACCATCGAGGACCACATCACTATCATCATCACATCACCATAAAATCACCATCACTGCCAACACTTCATCATGTTACCAAATTCACCATCATATACTCATCATCATCAGCCACTCTTCTACATGAAATTATTGAACTAGACACCATCATCTCCACCATCACCTAAAACAACTAGACTGTTAGCAACTATCATAGACACTGTAAAACAAAAACACCACCATGAAATCACCATCCCTAGAAAACCAAAAGAAACCAAAATTCCAAAAATAGGGTAGGCACACCACATAAAACTGAAAAACTAGAAACAAAAAGTATAACCATCATTGAACAATTATCATATAATAACCCAAAACTTAATCATCGAAAATAGGGGGAAGAAATCCAAAAATCAGAAACAAAAGAAAAGACAATGTCGATGAAACCTCGAAGAAAGAGAACCAAAAACACCATCAAAGAAGGAAACCAACTAAATCTGCACAAGAAGCACTATTGACCAAGAAACCAACCTTCCAAAAGTTCATTAAATTACCACTACTTATCCAACAAGGATAAGAGAAGAGGGACATTAGGTGAGGGAAGAGACATGAATGACTGAAGGCTTCAAATGATGACATCACGGCGAGGAGAAACCAAAAACCAGAGACACGAGAGATTTGACTCTGGATCAACTAGAAAGTTTCCAACTGCTGAACCAAATATCCCAAAACCACTATGAAACCATCACTCCTATTCTGACAAAGAGATTCATGGTGGAGCATGAGGTCAGAGCAAGGTAATAGTGATCAGAGACTTAAACAGTGGACCACCTTCATCAGAATCAATAAAATCTCTTTAATAGGCCAAAAAAAAGGAATAAAATGAGATCGAATGAGATGTGAAAGTTGGAAGGGAGGAAAAATATAGAATAGAGGTGAGGGGGATACATGGATTAATCACTCAGACCTCCCCTATTGAACACGACATAAGAGCAGATTTATTGAATCATGTTTCTATACTCCTATGAATCATGTATTATGTTATACCAACCCCCGTATACTATGAATCACGATTTATGATCTATGTTTTATTGGGTATAAGTATATTATGTTTTTTAGGAATGTTTATTATGTTCTTATACCCATATGGTCACCTTATACTCACTTATGATATTCAATTGTTATCTCTTATATTTACCCTTACTGAGAATTTGTTCTCACCCTTTCTTTTGTTTACATTCCATAGGTTATAAAGAAGAGTATTATGTATGATATTCATATAAGGGTATCATGTGTGAAGAATATATATAGAATATGTTGAGGATCATTTTTTAATAAGTTGGTTATGAATTTAATCACCAAAGAAACTAAACCTATAAAAACTATGGTGTGATTTATTATGAGATATAATGAGTATTCATGTAATATTATAATATATGTATATATTCTATAGTTGGGATACATCATAACCTTTAATATAATGTATTAGTATGGGTCCCAAAATGTTAATATACACCCAACCCAAATTTCATGCCTTTTGTTATCTATTACCTTTTATAAAAGATGTCTTCTTATGCCTTCCAAAGTTGTAATCTGCACATAGGATAAATTACACCAAATTATACTCTGGTAGCATTACTTTCATATTTTTTTCCTTTATATATTTCTCAATCATGTGAACTTAACTTAAATTTAGTAATTGTAAATCCTCAGTTTATTTTTTTCCATCCAATTTCATGGATTTTTCTTTCATATTATAGAGCTGTCAATTACTTGTTCCCTAAGATATGATAATTTTACCTTCAGTAATATTTAAAGTATCACCAATAATTTTTTTACTAAATCCCATGCCATCAAGTTTCCAAACTAATATTATATTATTTATCAACCTCTAGACAGGTTATACATTCCTCAGAATGAGAAAAATGTCAATACTCATTTTGATATATTCATTAATCATTCCTATAATCTATAATGCTTGATCCTAAACAATACATACCTTTCCAAAAATCACTAAATTATAATTATTTATGAAATTATTATTCAACATGGAATAGAAATATTCTCTTTATTCCTAAATTCAGGAATCCATTGGAATATTTATACTCAAAAACAAAATATATTCAATGCTCTCAAATTTTATGTTTCCTAAATTGTTGTCAGATTCCATTTATTTCTCCATTAACTCCTTCTCAAAATGTACTCTCTTTCCTTAGAGTCAATAATTAGGAACTTTTACTTTCAATTATCTTAAATCTTTCAATTATATATTTCTATTCAAATTCCCCATAATGTAGATCTCCCCCTTTCTCAAATATTCATAGTAGAACTAGAGAATCTTCCAAAATCACCTCTTTGAATATCCTTACTAAGTATTAAACCTTATGAATAATTTACATTTAATTTAGTATTTTTAAGGAATATTTATGGCTATTATACTCCGTCATATCATTTTTGGTAACAATGATAGAAAAATGAGAGTGTCCACCTCATCATAAAAGTTAATGTTTACTAATTTTGACTGACTTGTGATTTAAACAAATTAATATGGTTAGAAGTAGATATTATATAAAACTTCACTAGGTTAAATAATCATCACATAAAATATATATTTTTAGACACATAATAATTCTCAATAATATTTTCTTACACATTCATCAGATATTTCACTGTCATTTCACCATTATCATTGAATGTCATGTTCTTAGGAAATTCAAATCATGAAATCCCTAGAGCTAGTTAGTCAAAACATTTCACTCAATTTTTAAAATAATATATGATTTCATACCTAAAAGATGAAAGAACACAATGATTTTAAAAATATGGACCCAAATTTTATTTCTCTTGAAGTTGAAATCAGATCAATTCAATTGGCCAGTCCTTACCTTTCCATCTTATATAACCATTATTCAATCTGAGAAATATAAATTGATTTTAATTTCCCATCCCTAATCATTTAAACCATGGCTGAGTTAGTGGAATTTCATAAACTTAGTTCCAAATCGCTATAAATTAGAATATGATGACCAATAATGATATTATATAAGAAATATTAGGGATACTATAATCTCAGTATCATAATACATAATTTTATAAATATAAGAAACATTATACACAATAGAAACTAGAGTGCACAAATATAAGTAAAACCTTCATCTAACTGTAAAAAAATTTAAAACTTAACATGATATAACATAATTAAACCATGCTAATATATACATCAAAATGATCACCTACTATGTTGATAATTTATAAAATTAACCCATGAACAAAAATATAGAAAGATTAACAATTAAAACTTAGTATCTTCGCAATCATATCTTCAATACCCCTCAAGAAATCCATCCTGATCACATGTATAACCTTCATCATATCCCATATAAGAATCATGATGTTTTTATAACTTCTTGAGTTCATGTGTAGAGAGTAATAATAACACTCATTAGGGAACCACCAACTATTCTATAATATATATCATGATATCTCATGTTCATATATGTATAATAAAATAAATAAAGAAATAATAGACAATATGTTAGTAATTATGTCAGTTCATTACATGCTAAACATGTCACCAAAACACCTTACATGACCAAACTCAACTAACATTGGTGATCTATGCTAATTTTCATTTCAAAGGAGATAAGGTTATGAATATAACACTGCACAATTTTAGTATGCATTTCCCTTTATATAAATAATCTTTGTTTGATATCTTATAATAAACAAAACATTGAAATAAAAAAACCACAATATATTTTATTACAATGTAAGATAAAAATTAATATATTATGATAATGTAATATGAAACATCATTAAGAAAACTATAAGAATAATAAAACTACAAGTAAATAAAAAGGACCATGAATATGAAATCCTTATCCTCATAGTTTTCTTTGAAGTTCATACCTTTTATTATAACTATGGTAAAAAGGTAAAACATTATAAATATAATATAAACATTATGAAATAATTAATTGATTAATATATATGATTTTAGAGATTTATATAAGTCTATATATAGGAATGTAATATGATAGTTAATATATGGTCATTGATCATATAACCATTGGATATATTATTGCTAGACATATGGCCATTGGATATACCTAGATTCAATAAATGCATTAAAGTTGTGTATTTTTTAGTAAAAAATTAAAAATAATACAATTTATATATAATAAATAATTTTGGAATGAAATATAAAGATATTAATTAATTAAAATGAATTATTATAAACATATAAATATTTATTAATTACATATTATTATTATTTTTAAATGATTTTATATTTTTATAAATTTTAAAAAATATATTTTAATACCAAAAAATTGATAAAATTTAATTGTTATAATATAAATAAATAATTTAATGTTATTAAAATCATTTTTTAAATATGTTTTTAAAAAGTGTTTTTAATGCATTATGAATTTTTATTTTAAGAAACTAAATATATTATGAATAAATTATGATTTTAATAAAATATAATTCATATATTTATAAATGAGGATTTTAAGTCTCATGCAATGATTAATAATTTATATCAAATAAGAATAATAAAACATAATGTTTAAAATATTATTTTTCTACAAAAATAGTTTTTACATTATATTATATGTTTTCATTTAAAAGATAAATTTAAAATATTTAGAGTTATAATTTGATTAAATGGAGTATAAATTTTTAATCAGTACAGAAAACTAATGTAGGAGGGTTTATCTTATATTTTTAGTTAAAAAATTACCATGGAAAATATTTAAACAAGATAAAAATGGGTAAAATGACTTAAATTAAAATGGATCAAATTTTATGAAATTAAATTGATATTTGGAAATTATATAATTCCTTTGTTTCATGGGGGATTTAATCCCACAAGAATCACCAAAATTTACTTACCTAACTCACATAACTGCCAACTTATTCCATCATTATATTTTACTTATCTCACGTTTCCAAAGAAAGATACCTCATTTTCACCTTCTAGCCACTCTAAAACACTTCTATCCTTTGGTTATATCTTTAATCCCTCCACAATTTTACTCTCATAATGTTATATATTACTTTTTGAAGCCTTTGGTAAAAAGAAGTATGCATAAAACCTTTCTTTAGGGGGAATACATGATGAAAAAGAGTGATTTTTTCAAAAAGGGTAGAGTGTGTCTGACCAAGTGAGAATAAAAGGTAAGGGTTTCTCATCTCAATTTACTTTTTTTGAGATATGTTTCAATTTCACAACATATTTTATTTTATGTGGTAAATATACAACCCAATTGATGTATTTTATTATACTTTTTCATGTAATTAAAGGGATTTACAAATCCATATCACGTTTTCTATTTCAATGGATTTTCATTCAATCATGACCAAACCCATACAAGTTTATTCTCTGTTATTACTTTGATATAGATATTATATATGTCTAAATTAATAATTTGGGATATTTTATATTCCTTTTATTTTAAAACCAACATTTTTTTCTATTTTACATGTTTTCTTACCATTTCACCTTCCTTTAGTTCAGAATTCAACTAAAAGGTTTTCGGTAAGTGGAGTTGATCCTATATCATATTTTTTAGTTGAAAATATTTCTCCTCTATGTTTATATTTTTTATTTTTTTATATATTTTTTTATATATGCTTCTATGATAGATTAATTTTTTTCAATTTACTTTAAATTTTTTTAAAAAAATGTGAAAAGAATTTTTTTAACATTTTATGTACGGGCCACATTTATTTTACTTACCAAAATATGAATGGAATATCTTTATAAATGAATTTTATATAAACACATTTTCCTACTATCTTCTTTATTTTTAATTATGAATCTTCATTTCCATGTTTTCATAGTTTTCCAGAGTAATTTTTATTCTCATTGTTTATTAAAATATTTCAGTTGTTATAAAATTTATTAAAAAATAAAGGGGGGCTTCTTCTTATTTTTCAAATTAAATTTTAATGCTCTTATAAAGTGTTACTTATCTTTGTTAGCATCATTTAAAATTTCTTATGCTTCACTTGGGATATTTTATAATAATACCATCCACCTTATTTCTCTATATATATTATGATTATGTTTTGTAGAAATATTCTAGAAGCCTTTTTATATATCACGAGTTAATTAAACTATGATGGAATTGTAAATGTTTTCATTTATATGAAGTGAAAATATTTATAGTTTATAATTTTTGATAGGTGGTTCTATCAATTAACTTGGTAAAATTTTATATCTCGTGAGATTAGTATGAGACATAGGTGGTTACCCAATGTCCACTATGTTATGTGGCATGGCTGGTTAGCCCAAGTGCGCTATGCTATGGGTAGGTGGATATCCTATTGCGTTATAATTTTAAATTTTTAGTGTCAAACCTTTACATATGTTTTTGATTTTATGAATATGTTTGTTCCGCACTCTAATGTTATGCAGTGTGCTTATGTCATGTTCTTATGAATCATAATGATTAACACATGTTTCTATACACCTATAACTCATTTGTTATGTTATGAAAAAATACTAATGTCATGAATCATTTTTCATTATATTTTTTTATTGGGTATGATATACTTATGTCATGTTAATCTACTATTATTATGTTTTCATGCCTATATATGCATCTTATGCTCACTTAGGATTTTCAATTGATATCTCTTATATTTACCACTTACTAAGTATTTGAGATTACATTTTATCATGTTTCCACTTCCTTAGGCTATGAATACGAGTATTATATATGATATGTATATAAGGTTATTATGTGTGAATAATATTTTTGGGAGACTTTGAAGAGTGGTTGTAAAATAATTTGATTTTGTATCTAGTCTCCAAAGTTTCTAAATAAATAGGTTATGGTGTGTGATTTATTGCGAGATATAATGAATATTTTTTTAAAAAGATGTAATATGTATTTATGTTAATGTTGGGTCATCTTAATTAATATCAAATCATGGTTTAGTTATTTTTGGAGATTATGTTATGAATAATAAGAGGATATAACGTAAAACAACTTATGATGAACCAAAAGTGAGGTAGGATGAACCTAAAATGTCATAGGTAAAAAATGAGTCTTATTTTAGGATATTTTAGGATTTATCTTCCTCATAATATAATTTATTAATTTGATTATTATTAATTGATACTTATACTAATAATTTTTGTTTCAGTAAGGGACTATGGACCGAATCCTGAAATTTCAGTGATAACAAGTATTTTCAGTATTGAAAAAATCTTATTTTAACTTAGTTTTATGTATTCCTTAAAGTATTGAAAAAAATTCTAATATTATTTATCCATATCCTCAATGTATAGATACTGAATTATTATTGAACTCTCCTAGTGGTTTGATGATTTCATCCCAAGTTTATAAAAATTATTTGATTAAATTTTATGTGAATATGATTCATGAAAATATTATTATTCTCCCTTTAGATTAATTTGATGTGATTTTGGTAATTAATTGGATCTATCTACATAGATCCCATATCAATTTATGGAGTAAGGAAATCACATTTCATATCCCAAATCAACCTATAATCATATATCATTGCAAGAATAACTACGAACTCTTTATTAAAATTACTTTCATTATATGGGTCTTAATACCCAATCATGAGTGGTATCTTTCTTAAATTTTTAGGTAAAAACACAAAATTAAGGATATTATAATTGTTAATTAATATATTAATGCTTTTATTGAATATTTTCCTAGTATGACTCCATATCATGATGTTGAGTTTTTCATTTAACTCATAGCATTTGCTATTCCTATATGAAAAACATCTCATATAATATCCTTACTTTAATTATAGGAATTAAAAATGAAACTCGAGGAAAATATGGATAAGGATTTTATATTCCCATGTGATTCACCATGGGGTGAACTAGTTATCTTATCTACAGAGAAGTAAATGAATTTCTACCTTGATTACTGGGAAATTAATAAGATTAAGATCATGAAAAAGTATCTTATACTCCATATTGGTGACCTATTAAATAAACTTTGAAGATATAAATACTTCTCAAAGATGTAACTTCAATACAGATATCATCAATTAATGTGAAAAGATATGATATACCCAAGATAAAATTACATACAAGATATAGAAACTATTAATTCATAGTGAATCCATTATAATATAAATTACCACTACTGTCTTCATGTATTTTATGAATAGATCCTTTAAATACTACCTATATCATTTTTTTAGTATTCTCTATAGATGATATTCTCATATATTATATGCTTAAGGATGTAAATTATTATCATTTTTTTATTGTGCTAAAGACCATGATAAATGAGAATTCATATTCCAAATTTATCAAGTGTAAATTCAGGCTATATAAAGAATCTTTTTTGGGTCAAGTAATTAAAATGAGGATATATGTATAGATATTTTAAATACATAGGTAATTAAAGAATAGCCCAGACCAACCACTATAATAGAGATTCATAATTTTCTTGGATTTACTAGATATTGTCAATGATTTTTGATAAATTTATAATAAATGTTGGGTCTACTAACCAAGTTAACTTATAAAGGAGTTAAACTCATTTTAACATATGAATGTGAAGAAAATTTTAGGGAGCTTAAGAGAAGATAAATTACTGCACCTATACTCACACTAAACTATATTGGATAAGGTTTTTTTGATATATAATGATGCATTGAAGAAGTGATTGATATGTTTCCTCATTCAAGATTGAAATGTGGTAGCAAATACCTCATGTTAAGTGAAGGTTCTAGAGAAAAATTACCCAATGCATAATTTGGAGCTACAATAATATTATTTTAATTAAATATATGAAGGAATTAAAGTTATTATAAAAATTATAATATATATAATGATCAAAATATACTAAAGTATATATTCATATAAAATTATTTTAATATGTTTTAAAGAATTTTATTGGATTTAATCATGAACTATGATTGTAAGGTCCGAACCTTAAACATTAAATATTATAGTGATTTTAAACTAGAATTCACATTAATAAAATCTTGAGGATATTTTAGATTTAATGTTTTAAATAATTTGGACTAAAACTTACATGGTAAAACCATACATTATAGGTGTACACATATAAAAAATATCATTTTTTTATAAAACAAAAGACTTTAAAATAAAACATGTTTTTATCTTCATGAAATATTTTCACAATTTTCCCCTTTGATATCATCCTTATCTCTACTCTTCCTTAAACCCTATGAAAATAATTTTAAAACTTGGGATGAGAAAACAATATTATTAAGGGATATAAAATAAAGGAAACTGAGGGTCTAGTTAAAACCCATAGAAACACTTTCTTAAAAACATACCTTTTTACCTGAATATAGAATTATCTTTTCAAAAAGATCACTGTATTACCTTTTAAAAATCAAATAATTTTCAAGAAAATCCATAATAAAGAATATAATATATCAATAGGTAACTTGGGAGATAATTTTTCAAATCACTCTTACAATTGGTTTAACTAATATGGTCAACGTCTAACTCCAGAGTACACAATTCATTGGATGTTATATGATAACCACCTACCCTTGGTTTATCATTGATCCACCCAAAATTAGTTAATATTGTAACCAATAATCCTTGTTTTATCAATTAAACAACCATAATTAGTTTATAATGGAACCCCCATCATCATAAATAATTCCCAAGAATCATAAAATTAACATAAATCATGAAATATTGCTTCATAAAACACTCTTTGAAGAAAATAATCTTTCTGTTTTGAAATCTGTCATTTTAAAAAACTAAAAACTTACAATAGAAAGAGTTTTCTTTAAATTTGACTATATATAATTTTGAAATAAGATTAAAGATAAATATATGACATCATGTTGTGAAATTACGTTCATTCCATTTATGAAAAAATATTCATTTTGACGTTAAAAAAGAAACATTAATAGAAGTTTTGTAAAGTAAATTCCCCTAAAAATATCATATCATTGATGTGGGAATTAATTAATTGAATTGATAATTTTTATCTACTATAAATACATATAAAAAGTTTAAATACAACTTAATATATTCGATATTAATTTCACAGATATGTATATCATGATATAATCAAGAAGTAGACGTTTAACCCAAATAATGAAATTTGGGTTAAGAATTCCCTTATAAAAAACCTATCAAAGATCCCTTTTTGAAATTTTTTGAGATAAATATGAAAATTAACTTTTTAAAACATTCATAAAATTTAAATACATTCATAAAATTAATTTTAAAATCATGTACATGAAAGAGATATATTTAGAAAATAAATCTTTAAAACATTTAAAATGAGGGTTTTTTAGTTAATGAGTCCCTTACCTTGTGTCTAAAAGTAATTAACTTTCTATTAATGTCATAAATAATCAAATTATATGAATTAATTACTTAATTTTGAACCTTTTAAATCTATATTTGATTTATTATAATTTTATTAAGTTCATTTATGGTCATTTCAATTAGTTATAAAGATCAATTCCATATTTCTAGGAGTGTTTGTTTCAAGGTTTCATGGTCGGTTCAGTTGAGTATAATTATGGATGTTCTTGTAAAATTGGAATAAAATTCTAGAAGTGGAGTTAAATGGTATTAATAAAATTCTATAAGTATCAATGTTACCATATATCTATTTTTATTTCTTGTATCAGGATGATTCATTTTATAAAAAATGTTAATGGAAAATGGGAAATTTATCTTGGTGGTTTTTCAGACCATCAAAAACTAGATTTATTTTATTTAATATTATATATATATATATTAGTTAAATAAAATTAAATAAGTTATAATATACCTATTTAAATATTATTTTACAATAATAATAGTTTTATTACCATCTTTAAAGGCAGTAATGGAAAAATAAAACTCATTATCCACAAAGACGGTTAGTCGCCATGATTTAGACAATAGTTTCTTTCCTTTAAATTAGAGGAGATAATAAAAGGGATGGATATACGATATAAAATTATAAATATAAAATTATATTATATAAATTATACTGGATTTATTATTCTTTTATGGATGAATGTGGTGAGGATAATATAGAATAAGAAAAGAAATTAAAAGAGGTGGTTTGATAAAGTTACCTCTTAAATAACACCTCCTTGAAGGACCCCTTAAATAACATAGAATTTGTATTTGGGTGATATCAGTAGAAAATTAAATTTGTGATAGTGGGGAGGATATGTTTTGGTAGATATTTGGATATCCTCAAGGTTTTTGAGTATAAATGGGGTGGTGAGGAGTGATATTTATCCTTGAGGAGGGGTGACTTTAAGTGATAAAATAATGATTATTTTAGAAATAAAGTTAACCAAATTTGGGTGGAATTAATTACAAATAATTAGTTTTAAAATAAATGTATTTAGGTATTTTTATGGTATATAAAAACATCAAACACAAATTTAAATTTGTAATTTTTATGTATTTTAAGCTTTTACCTTTTAACTTTAACCAGTTTCATTAATTTATATATACCACAGTAACTCTTTTTTTACCATAGTAAATTTTTTATGTCTAAAAATAAAAAAGACCTTACTAACCAATTTTGAAATTCTTATTGAAAATATGGAATCTATTTTACCAAATTCAATTCATATAATTCGAAAAATTAAATTTAAAACAAAGCCTACTGACGTGACCAAAAAGAGGGTTTTCAAGATGGTTATTTTTAAAGAAAAAGATGAATTTATATTAACTGTGTGACTAATAATAATCATTTTATAATGATAAATTATCATATAATGATATATAATCTATAAATTTAATTTTAAAACATTCCTCGATAGGGATTATTTTAATTAATTAAAAAGGAAAAACATTATGTAACTTAAAATAGTTTTCAAAAATATTATGTTTTTAAACCCAAAAATATCCTTATTATAAAATAAAATATAATTTTGATTAGAAATAATTTTGGTGGTTGAAATATAAATAAATAACACTTATGTTACTTGAAATAAAATTGAAAACATAATGGTACTTTTAAATTGGTTAATTTATTGAAAATAAATGACATTTTTACAAAAAAAATGGTATTATTTAATATTCAGCCAATGAGAATATACCCATGTGGTAGAGGCTCATACTTGGTATCCAAAAGAAAGAGGATTAAATTTGGGTAGGGTTGAATCTCTAGGTTATTTTAGTAGTACAATAATAGTTATTATAGAAGGTACTATGTGGTACTGTAGCAGCTGATAGTATTCATCTGATTTTGGTTCTTGGGCCACCAGTTTGGAACTATAGATCTCAGGCCCTTTGAGCCACAAAGGTATTTGGGCTACCATAGGGATTTTAGCCATCGGGGTTTTTGGGTCACAAAATATGAAGAAGAAGCCCATGTAGACCACATAGGTGCATGCCCTAGAAGAGGATTCAGATCAAGTAGCATAGACCAAATCATAACTAACCCAATTGGAAGAATTAGAGTGTATAAAACTTCAAATCAGTATTAGGCACCATGTAACTCTTCTTTGAGAAATTATAGATGATCATCCATGTGTGGTGGGGAGGTGGCACCTTCAAAGATCTAGATACTAAGGATGGGCAATCCCAAAGTGTATTAAAGTCTTGGGTCTTAAAAGGTCATGTACTAGGCCTTATGCCTCTGGACCTTTGATTTAGGTACGACCCTTATGCCTCTAGGCCTACATTTCATGTAATGGTTCCCTCTCAACCCTTAAAAAATGGGGATTATCCAAAAAATCTAAGGCCTTTGGGCTTTTAGAGTATTTTTCACTATTCCCAAAAAACCTAATACTTTATGGAAAATTTAAAAAATTTAGCCAATGTAAAACTTTATATTATGATTTAAAAAATGAATTTTATTTTATGAAATTAATTTTCTAAATTCTAAAAAAACTACTTATAATATTCACTCATAAAATGCAATAAAACCCATCTTTTGAAGAAACTATATTTTTTAACGAATAAAATGAATTTATAAAAATATAGTTATTAGTTAAAAAGAATTAATTAATAAATTATCAATGAAAATGAACATTATATATTTCATAATGTTATTAATATTATTCATTCCTTCCAATTTAATGTCAAGGTTTTAACTATCACATTTAAATAATAATATTTAGTCATTTTCTTAAGCTTGATGTGATGTATCTTGTATGATATTGAAAATAATTGTTTCATTTTAAAATATTAGGATTTTAAAATGATTAATCAATACATTTCCACTATGGGAAGGAAAACAAGGTGTTCTATTCTCTAAATAAGAATAATAATTCTATGTTATTCACGATGAGGATTGAAAGAGACCTAATAACCATATATTTACAAAGGATTGACCTTGATGTCATAATGGAAGGGGATAAATATTATCTTTCTTAAATGAATGATCAACCATCCATCAATGTGAAGATAAAATATGGATAAAAAAGTATATAGAGATATATTGGATAGTAATAAATATTTCAAATTTTGTCCATGAAAATTATGGATCTATAATATTTAATAAATGAATATATGGACCTTAAATACTAAAAATGAAAAAGGAGAAATAAGATGATACACATAGCTCATCATTCACTATCTATAACATTCTGCCTTTTTAGGACATAAACTTTCATTACATTTTACAAAAACCGAGGATCTTTAAGGTTTAGTGTCTTGGAAACCAGGAACTTAAAACATGAAAACATAAAAAATTATTCTTAAACACTTGAAAGGCTTCTCCTCACGTTCATCCAAGGTTCATTACGGCATCTCATAACCTGGGGACATACATCAAAAGAAAGGGTGAGCAGAAGGCCCAGTAAGGGAAACCGGAGAAACATTTAACATGTGAACTTGAAATACATCAACTATGTCATGAAAAAGAACTTTAAGGCATGAGAAAGAATCATGTGGAATATCATAATAAAAATAAAATTTTTTATAACATGAATATGTGGCTAAAACATTTAATATTGACAATAATTTCATTTCACCAAGGTCCATCCCCAAGGTGTCGTTAAAAATTACTAAGGTTATTCACCAAGGTATCAGTCTAAAAAGTCATCTCTAGTGATTAAGTCTTTACCTAATGCATTAGAGCACTATCTGGGCGCACCCTTGACATGTATTTATTATCATGTGAGCCACATATATCATCATCAATCATTTCATAAACAACCCACATAGCATAAAATAAATGGGTTTCATTTCATAATCATAACGTTTAAAAAACTGCTTTAAAGACATGATCTTTATGTCACTTTAAACCCACGGAAAAGGGAAAGAGGGTTTCAGGTATGTAAATCCCAGAATTTAAAATATAAAATTTTGATATATATGTGTGAATACCCCTGTAGAAATAAGATCTTTTAGTATTCACTTAATAACATAAAATAATTTTGAGATAAAGAGGGAGGCATTTTGAGACGAAAACTATGCAGCATAACGTCTATGATACATGGTTTTAGAAAAAGTTGGAAAGAGAGGGGACATAGGTCACCCACTCAAAAATGATACATAAAACAGTAGGGGAACAAAATATAAAGTATTTAAGAACATGGTAATGATATTTGAATGATATATCATTTGAAACAAAGAACTTGAAAGGAAGACAAAAAATAAGATTTCTCTTATGAGAATTCGGCAGCCTAACGACGTCACTTAAAACTTCAAAAAATGGATTGACGAGATCAAATAGGGTCTCTCATCATATGAAAATAAATGATCAGTATGATAGATATATAGATAATACCCCGACGTAATAAAAAGGAACTTGAAATACCTGACATGAAAATAGATCTTGAAAATGAGAAGGGTGAAAGAACCCCTTAGAAATTTGACAGCCTAACGGCGTCACTTAAACTTCAACAAAAAATGAATTGATGAGATAAAATAGGGTCTCTCATCATATGAACATAAATGTTCAGTATGATAGATTTAGATATCATAACCCAACATAATAAAAAGGAACTTGAAAGACTTGACATGAAAATAGATCTTGAAAATGAGAAGGGTGAAAGAACCCCTTAGAAATTTGACAGCCTAATGACGTCACTTAAACTTCAACAAAAATGAATTGATGAGATAAAATAGGGTCTCTAATCATATGAAAATAAATGTTCAGTATGATAGATTTAGATATCATACCCCAACATAATAAAAAGTAACTTGAAAGAATTGACATGAAAGTAGAACTTCAAAACGAGAAGGGTGAAGAACCACTTAAAAATTCGGCAGCCTAACGACGCCACTTAAAACTTCAAAATACTGAATTGAAGAGATCAAATGGGGTATCTCATCATATGATCATAAAATATCAGTATGATAAATTTATAGATCATACCCCAACATAATAAAAAGGAACTTGAAATACTTTACATGAAAATATATCTTGAAAATGAGAAGGGAGAAAGAATCCGTTACAAAAAATTTGGCAGCCTAACGACGCCACTTAAAATTTCATAAAATGAAATAATGAGAGTAAGAGAGGATCTCTCATTATATGAACATGAAAAGGGAAGTAATAGGAGTATAAAAGAACATACTCCAACATAAGAACATGGAGAATAAAAGGAATGACATAAAAGAGATTACTTGAAATGAAAGAGAGAGGCCAGATCCCTTACCTTAAAATGTAACTCTTAAAACTCAATGGTTGGGACCCTGAGGGCTTGGGGGCACCTTGGGAGGACTCCTTGGGAGGTAATGAGACCATAACTTCGTTGGGGGAGAGTGGGGAGTCGAATGGATGAGAGGATGTCTTGGTAATTATAGGGAAAGTGAGGGGACAATGCATTAATGGCCAAGGGACACCTCATTAGTGGTTTTGGAAAAACCATGGGCTTGCCCATGGTATTTGCCCATGGTATTGGCCACTTGGGACACCTCATACCTTATCTTACTATTCATAAGTCGACCATATTGATTACATAATTAATACATCATTTAATGATGTCATTAAACACCCGTAACTTAAAAACTATATTTTCACTATTCATCGAAAATTCAACTTTCTCAGAATAATCCCAAAATTTCACCTTAACCAATTATCAATGCTCTGATTTCAAAAATGAAATCCATTTTATAAAAATAATTTTCTAAATAATTTTAATTAAATTTTTAATTAAAAAACACTATTCACCAAAAATTCATTTTTTCAGAAAAATCCCCAAATTTACCTTAACATAATATCGATGCTCTGAGTTCAAAAATGAAGTCCATTTTATAAAAATAATTTTCTAAATATTTTTAAATGAATTTTTAATTAAAAAAACACACTATTCACCCAAAAAAAGTAATACTTGAATAATAATTTATGAAACTGTTATTTAACCATTTTATTGAATCACATTACTTAATCAAAGTGCCTAGCTTATTTTAATACTTTCTTTAAGTGAGATTACTAATCCATCTGGTCAAATTACTAATCCTAAGCATAAAATCACTATTCATAATTTACTATTCATCAAAAATTTATTTGATCTTATTAGACTCTAAATTTCGTACTGAACATAATTGTAGAAGATCATTTTTTTAAAATCATTACACATTTTTAATTATTTAAGGTTTACCTAAACATTTTCAAAATATCCTTTTTCTAAAATTCATCAAAATTATGCATACTATATTTATCCGGACATTTGAAAATTCATAAACTTCATCATAAGAAGAAATAAAATTTTTATTTAAAACAAAGGGTTACACAAGGTAGTTACGGTCTCCTTACATAGCCCCTTATCACACCAACATAGGACCTAAGTGTAAGGTGTGCTAAGGTGAGAGAATCTGAGGGAGGCCCGGCCAACATCGCACGAGTAGTAATTTCTATCATTTTGAACTTCTCGCGAAGGCGATCCCGTTCTAGCTTCACACGATGAAGTTCATCTTGGGTTTGGTCCAGAGCAAAGCCTAGTGGTGATACCTCCTTCCTAAGTTCTGTTAGATGGGCTTCGATCGGTCCAAGACTACTGGGTGAGGCCATCAAATCTTTTTTCTATATTAATTAACCAAGATTACTTGTATTTAGAGAAAATAATCGAAACGTTTAGTTTACAACGATCATATTGACCAATGGTCATATAACAGTCAAAACCCAACGGTCTCATTTTAATTATACTCATGTTATCAAATGAAACATTTTTGTTGAGTATAAAAATAAAATAAAATAAAACAACACACAAAATTAGGAAACAAGATTTATTCAAAATTTCGGGTCTTTACACTATCCATCCTAGAAGAAAAATGGTTTATAGATATATCAATGATCATTTTTGATGTGATAACATGAATAGGGATATTTTAGAGTATATATCTCAATACTTTCTATGACATCAAGTTAACAATGGATGTTATATTTCTAAAGAATAATATAACTATTACTCATAACTATATGTAAATGGGATAGAATCACTATGTACTTCATTATATGACTCCCTGAGACTTCTAAAGTCCATAATTCCATTTGGGTGGTAGTTGATCACCTTATGAAGTTCAACATATTTCATTACTATTTGAGAATATTTCTCGCTCAATCAAAATTTCAAGATATACACAAAGTAAGTGGTATGGATGCATGAAGTACCATAATCCATTATATCAGATAAAAATAGTAGGTTTACCTTTAAGAAATAGAGATGTATTTAATGATCATTAGATACATCATTGAAATTTATCACCACTTATCATACATAAACTAATGGTCAATTTGAAAAAACTGTTTGAAAAGATAGCCTTCGGGCCATTAGGGCTGCATAATGATCCAAATATGTAATGATGTAAAAGTAAAATCATGTGTTCCATCATAATAATTATATTTTTAGGGATAAAACCTTTAATTGGGTAGATGTAATAGTCCACAATTTTAGTACATATTTCCCCTTAAATAAATACTATGTGTTTGATAGCTTATAATACAGAAAACATTAAACTAGAATGAACCATAAAATATTTAACTATAATAAAAGATAAAAATTATTACATTCTGAAAATGTAATATGAAACATAATTAAGAAAAATAAAAGTGGAATAAAACCATAATTAAATAAAAATAACATGAACAAGAAATATTTTTACTCATGTTATGCCTTGAAAATCATATCTATGATTATAACTATGGAAATAGGGAAACCCAATATTAATATAATAGACATTTCTAGATAGAAGTAATTGAATAAGATGAATGATTTTAGATATGTATGTATGGATATATATTTCAATGTAATATAATAATTATATATATTTTCATTAGACATATAGTCATTCGATATATGTTCTCTGGAAATATGGTCATTGCATATAGCTGTATTTAATAGATTCATTAAATTTATGTAATTTTTAGTAAAAAATTGAAAATAATTAAATTAATATATAATAAATAACTATGTAATGAAATAAAAAGAAAAAAATTAATTAAAACTCATTATTATAATAATATTTATTTTGAATCATTACTTATTATTATTTTTAAATTATTTTATGTGTTCATAAAATTCAAGGAAATATTATAATACCAATTATTTGGTAAAATTTAACAATTAGAAGATAAATCATTAATGTAATGTTATTAAATTCAGTCAATTTTTAAAAAACAACTTATTTTTTTATGTGTTATGCATTTTTATATTAAAATACATAATATATTATTGTTAAATGATGATTTTAGTAAAATATAATGATTATATTTATAAATAATGAGATTAATAATAATTTAATTTTTATTAATTGATATAAAATAATAATAAGAATACATAATGTTTAAAATATTATTTTTCTTAGGGTGTAGCTCAGTGGTAGCTACCCCTGTAGGTCTTGATAAGATATCAAGTTTGAGTTTTTCTCATTCTTTACGTGCATTTTTATATTGAATGTTTTCTTTATAATGCATCTCTTTACCCCCACATTGATGTAAATATATTAAAAGTTAAACTTTAGATAATTAAAATTGAAATTTTATTAAATATAGTAAATATTTGTAATTACTATATAGAAATTAGGTAATAGGGTTCATCATATATTTTTAGTAAAAAAATAATTTCCATGGAAAATATTTAAACAAGGAAGGGGATAAAATGAGGTAAATTAAAATAGATAAACTTTTGTGTAATTTAAATGATATTTAAACACTCTAAAATTATTTTTTAAGTTTTAAGATTCAATATTACATGTATCACCAATATTTCATTACCTAACTCACCTAACTCCCATGTGATTCTATATATACCCTTTAATTAACTCAAGTTTGCAAAAAAAAAGTCCCATATTTTCCCTTATAAAAGGATATATCTTCTATCCACTATTATACACATCTATCCTTTTATTGAATCTTGAATCCCTACCCATTTTCTTATCCTAAAGTACTAACCTGAATTTGGTTGCCTTTGGTCACAAGAAGGTGTCACAAATCCATCAGTCTGAAGGAAGAAGTAGTGGAAGGATTGATTCCATCAACGTGGTTAAAGAATATCTAACCAAGTAGGAATCTATTGTACTAAATTATATTTTATTGAGATATGTTACAAGTTCACCAAATATGTTTTTTTATTTCGTGTATATACTACCCCATGTATGTCTTTTATAATACATTTCCTGAAATTAAATGAATTTAAAAAACCTTCACACGTTCTTTCTTTTAATGTATTTGATTCAATCATTACTAAATCCATAAGGGGTTCTTTTCTAATATCACTTTGAAATAGGGAATATCTATGTGTATAAATTATTAATTAGGGAAATTTTATTTGTTTTTATCTAAAACCCCATCTATTTTATTGTCTTGTAGTTATTTATAGGTTTTATACACCTTCTTACCATTTCACCTTCCTTTGATTCATAATTGAACTGAAAGGTTTCATATAAGTAGAGTTGAACTTATATCGTATTTTTAGTTAATAATATTTATCCTCAAAGTTTATATTCTTTATTTTATTTTATAAATTTCCTTATCTATAATAATATGATCACTTAAGATCATTTTCTATTTACTTTGAATTTCTTTAAAAAAATAGAAAACGAATCTATTTTTAAATATGTTTTAAACAAACACATTTTCTTCCATCTTCTTTAATTTTATTTAAAAATACTTTTTTCTATGTTTTAATAGTTTTCCGAAGAATTTTACATTCTCATTTTTTTATAAAATATTTCTTTTGAAACAAAAGTAATTATAAACTTAAAATAACTACATTTCTAATATATGTTTTCTTGGTTATATTATTATTCACTTGGTATATTCTCTAATAATACCATCCAACTGCTTTTTTGGATGGTTATGATAATGTTTTGTGTAAATATTCATGAATAACATTTATTTTTCACTTTTTAATTATGCTGTAATGTAATTATGAATTATTTTATGTTTATGTGGCCCATGTTTGTATGATTTATCATTTTGTGATGGGTGGGTTTTTTTATAAACCTTTAATGAAATGGGTAATGTTTTATATCTCATGAGATTAAGATGGTACATGGTTAGCTAGTTCAACTCCAAAATGTTATGGTCATCAATATTTTGTGAAAGTATATTTTGTTATAGGGTGAAGGTGGTTAGACCAAGTCCACTATGTTATGGGAAGGTGGTTAGCCCAATCTATTATGATATGAATTTATTAGATATTATGATTGACATATTTTATGAATTTTATACATATGTTTGTTCCAAAATCTTAGGTTATGAGACATACGTATATCGTTTTCTTATGAGTCATGATGATTGAATAATGTTTCTATAATCCAATGATCCATTTCTTATATTATGTTAAAGAGTCATGTTTTATGATCTATGTTTTATTAATTATTATTTCCTTATGTTATGTTTGTGTAACTTGATTATGTTATCATATCCACATGTTCATATTATTCCCACTTATGATCTTTAATTGAAATATCTAATGATCACCCCTTAATATGTTTATGATCTCAACATTTTGTTGGGACCAAGTTAGATAGATAAGGATGTAAGAAGAGTTTGCTGATATAGAGTGTTGTCTTTTGTTGTTAATGAAGATAAACCAATTCACTTTGTAAAAGACATGTAAATCATAAGATGATTCGATGATATTTAATTGAAATATATCATAATTTAGGGGAACTTGTGGAGCAATCCTTATGAAGTAAAGGGGGAGAAACAATGATGCCAGTCATATACAGTTTTGATTGGAAGGAATAATGCTGCTGGAAGATAGGGAAGTTTCAGTACTTCCCATTGAAAATATGACAATAGTATAGCTATTCAATGAAAGGAAACATATCAAGATAGTGGATTTCGTGATGAAAGATGAATAATGGTTATGTAATGTAGTTAAGAGAGAAATTAAAAAGGAACAAACAATTTGGAGGTGGCACAAAATAATGTTTTAAGGTAGCATTGTTTTCCAGTGTTTTCCAAATTTTAGGGCCAGAAAATAGGGGGACGAAGAAATGTGTTTTTAGAAAAGGATGTTGTGCTCAAGTTTGAATATGGATTGGTATGTTTCATGAAAGTGGAGTTTCATAATCCAAACCTCAAAATCTAGCAAAGGATAGGCTTTCATGAATGATTTGTTTTTGTACACAAGATTGATTTTTGCGTGCAAGATTGAACGGAGTTTGGAATCTTGGGCACAAAGTAGGATTCGAGGTCCAAACATCAAAAAATGTAAAAGTCATGAAGTGAGAGAAATATTCAAGAAGTACGTGAAATATGTGGTTGGCACGAAAGAGACTTACACGCCTAATGCAACATCAAATGGGGTTTTGCGCGACATGTCAGGATCTTGCGTGACACATCGGGGTTTTTGCGCATAGGGTTCAAAGAGGTCTATAAATAAGAGGTGACCCCCTCACACTTTGAATGCTCAACACTTAGAGAAATTATGATCTCTTATGTGTGTAAAAGTATTACAGAAAATAGATTGCATGGAAGAAATAGAGTTTCACATAAGAAGGAGAAGTTTCATGCAATAAGAGAATTGCACGCAAGATTGAAGTTGCGCGAAAGAGGTATTTCATGAAAAAAGTTAAATATTGAGCACATGGCATAAAAGTTGTGTGGAAGACACATAAAAGGATGTGAAAAATATTTTTGGTCTTCTCACATATTCAGTTGTGCGTAAGATAGTTCTTACCAGCTTCTAGGTAAGAAAGTGAAGATTTTTACTTCAAAGAATAAACTTGTTAAATTGTAAAGAAGCACTAAAATAATGTAATTCTCTATTTGTGCTAAGAGGGTGCACACACACTTGTGGATTGTTTTCCAATTTCTACATGAGGGTAAGGGTATATCCTACTCATTATATTCCATATCAAAAGATTGTTTTCAAGTCGATTGTGTGGTGCTGAATTATTTCCATACCATACCAAGGATGTAGCTACTCTTGTTGAGTAGTGAACCTTTTAAATACTGTTTTATTGTGGGTGTGTGTGTTCAATAGAGAAGAAAATCTTTAACAGGAGGTGAAGGTTGTTTCAATAATAGGGAAACATAACAAGAAAAAGACATCACCAATTCACCCCTCCCCCTCTCAGGGATACTTAGATTCTAATTGGCAACTTCACATTTCTTAAGTTTATATTTCCTTAATTTAGGAAGAATAGTATAACATATGATATGTCTATAAGGGTATAATTTTTGGGGAATATTATGGAATCCTGACATTTTCATTACATAAACTTTTCTCTACATTATACAAAACCGAGGATCTTTAAGGTTTAGTGTCTTGGAAACCAGGAACTTAATACATGACGACATAAAACATTCTTCTTAAACACTTGAAAGGATTATTCATTGTTCATCCTAAGTTCATTACAGCATCTCATAACCTGGTATCATACATCAAAGGAAAGGGTGAGCAGAAGGCCCAGTAAGGGAAGCAAGAGAAACATTTTACATGTGAACTTGAGATACACCAATAAAGTCATGATAAATAACTTTAAGGAATGAGAAAGAGATCATGAGGAATATCATAATAAAAATAACGTGTTTCATAACTTGAAGATGTGTCTACAAAATTTAACTTATACAGTCATTTCCGTACCACCAAGGTCCATCCCCAAGGTTTTATTAAAAAAATTACCAAGGTTATTCACCAAGGTATCATTAAAATGGTCATCTCTAGAGATTTAGTCTTTACCCAATGCATTGGAGATCTATCAGGGCGCACCCTTAATGTGTATTTACTATCATGTGATCCACATATATCATCATCAAAAATTTCATAAATAACCCATATAGCATAAAAGAAATGAGTTTAATTTCATAATCATAATATTTTAAAAACTGCTTTAAAGACATGATCTTTATGTCACTTTAAACCCACGGAAAATGAAAGCGGGTTTCATGTATGTAAATCCCAATATTAAAATAGAAAATTTTGATATATATTTGAATAACCCTATATAATAAAGATCTTTGAATATTCACTTAATAAAATAAAAGAATTTGAGAAAATGAGAGAGGCATTTTGAGACGAAAATTCTGTAGTATAACGACTATGTTACAGGGTTTTAGAAAATATTGAAAAGAGAGGGGACATGGGTCACCCACTCATAAATGATCCATAAATTAGTATACGGACAGAATATAATGGATATAAGAACATGGTAATGAAACTTGAATGGCATACCATATGAAATGAAAAACATGGAAGGAAGAAAAAAATAACATTTCTCTTATGAAGATTCGGCAGCCTAACGACGTCACTTAAAACTTTCTTAAAATGGATTGATGAGAGGAAGATGGGGTCTATAATCATATGAAAATGAATTGGAAATTAGGATGAATATAATAGAACATACCTAAAATAAGAACATGTATCATAAAATAAATTACATAAAGGAGAATACATGAAAAGAGAGAGGTAGTATTTCTTACCTTGAAAAGTAACTTCAAAATCGTGAAGGTCAGGACCTTGGGAGACTTGAGGGAACATTGGGAGGACTCATTGGGAATTAAAGAGACCAGAACTTAGTTGGGGAGTATTTGGGAATGAAATGAATGAGGTAAAGGTTTGGTATTTATAGGAGAAGTGAGGGGACAAAGCATTAATTAGCAACGGACACCTCATCAGTGGTATTGGGAAAAACATGGGCTTTCCCATGGTATTTTCCCATGGTATTGGCCACTTGGGACACCTAATACCTTATATTACTATTCATAAATCGACAAGAATTATTATATAATTAATACATCCTTAATGATGTCATTAAACACCTGAAACTCAAAAACTGTATTTTCACTATTCACCAAAAATTCAACTTTCTCAGAAAAATCCCAAAATTTCGCCTTAACCAAATATCGATGCTCTGATTTAAAAAATGAGCTCCATTTTATGAAAACAAATTACTAAATATTTTTAATTTAATTTTTAAATAAAAACACTATTCACTAAAAATTCAACTTTCTCATAAAAATCCCAAAAATTCACCTTAACCATATATCAATGCTCTAATTTCAAAAAATGAGCTCCATTTTATGAAAATAATTTTATAAATATTTTTAATTTAATTATTAAATAAAAAACACTATTCACCTGAAAAAACTAATACTTAACCAATAATTTCTGAAATAGTTATTTACCTATTTTATTGAATCACATTACTTAATCAAGGTACCTAAATTATATTAATACTTTCTTTAAGTGAGATTACTAATCTATTTGTTCACATTAATAATCCTAAGCGTAAAATCACTATTCATAATTTACTATTCCTAAAAAATTAAGTTGATATTATTAGACTCTAAATTTCTTACTGAACATAACTGTAGAAGACCATTTTTTGAAAATCATTACACATTATTAATTATTTAAGGTTTACATAAATATTTTTAAAATTTCCTTTTTCTAAAATTCATCAATAATATGCATACTATATTTATCCGGACATTTAAAAATTCACAAACTTCACCATAAGAAGAAATCACAATTTTTATTTAAATCAAATAATTACACATGGCAGTTACGGTCTCATTAGATAGCCCCTTATAACACCAGCATATGACCTAAGATAAAGGTGTGCTAGGGTGATAGAATCTTGGGGTGGCTCAGCCAACATTTCCCGAGTAGTGATTTCTATAAGCTTGAACTTCTCACAAAGTAGATTCTGTTCCAGCTTCACACGATGAAGTTCGGCTTGGGTTTGGTCCAGAGCAAAGCCCAAAGGTGCTACCTCCTTCTCGAGTTCTGTCAGATGGACTTTGATCGGCCCGAGACTACTGTATGAGGCCATGGAATCATCTTTCTATATTAATTAATCAAGATCACTTGTATTTATAGACAATAATCGCAACATTTAGTTTCCAACGGTCTTATTGACCAACAGTCATATAACAATAAAAACCCAATGGTCTTATTTTAATTCTTCTCATTTTATTAAATGAAATAGTTTTGTTGAGTATAAAATAAGATAACACACAACGTTTGGAAACAAAATTTATTCAAAATATCAGGTCGTTACAAATATTTATGAGAGATATTAAATAATGGCCATAAAATAATTTTATTATGTATCCAGTCTCCAAATACACTTAACATATAGGTTCTAGGGTGTAATTTACTATGATATGTAATGGATATTCATGTAAAACTATGTAATATGTATGTCTAATAAAGTTGGTTCATATCAATGAAAAATCAAGTTTGACCCCTCAATTAGGATCTGATTCCAAATAATTTTATAAAATAACTCATCTTATATAAATTAGAAAACACTTCTAAGAAAACCATAATATACATAAGAACATATATATTGGAAATGTATTTGGGAATGGTTTAACATATCCTGAATCATGTATATTTGAAATTCATATGGGAAATTCACAATATAACTAGAACTATAAATTTCATAATAAGATACTAAGGAAGGCACAACATAGTCAACTTCCCAAATCACCAATACCATAAGAATTTAAACCCATAAATATCTTAGTGTTTTATAATAGGAACACTATATCAAAATAGGTCACAATAAAGAAAAGAATCACATAAAAAACATATAACAAGTCCCATATCATTAATAGATATGAATTTCTCTTTATCTGTATACTAGAAGAAAAAATACTTAAAAACCCAATCTCAACTCATCTCGTTAAAACCAGTTGTTCTAAATATAACACATATCTAAATTACCATTATTTAATAACATTTAAACTTTTAAAACATCACCCCTTAACTATATCTAACTCACTAATAGATTAATCTAGACCTAGAAGCTAATATAATACCTCAAGATGAACCTTATATATAGTTACAATAAATCCTTTTTTTTTTGTTTTTCATAAAAAACTACCTCCATGATAAATACCCCATATTGTAAATTTTTTCAAAAGCCTCCCTAGACCACTCTCCAATATTTTATACATTAAAAAGGATCGACAGAATATCCCACCCTGATCTACCCATATGTAAAATACCCAAAATATTTTTCGATTCAAACTAATATATCATCCACACTCTTTTTATATATAAGATAACTAAAAAAAATTCAAACTTTAAACTTCTAATAGAAAATTACACTCGTTGATACAAATCCGGAAAATTAAATCACTCTATTAAAATCCTAAGTCTTATCACACCCTAAGTTCCCCTAAAAAATTATCAAGACCAAGATGAATTGTTCCACTCCTTTCTACCTCTTTAATACCCATAGGTACCACCATGATAGGTAAAACCTACATCATTCTACCCTGCATAACATAATCATGTGAAAACCATATGAAAAAAGGGAAAATCATGGTTCACTACCCATGTCATCACTAATATATCAGAGAGTTCCAAGTTCCCTAGGCCATACAATTCTCCTTTCACAAGCAATTTCTCAAGGTTATCAATTTGATGAATAATTTATTTAAGTACATCCTCACTCGAAATAACTCCATTCAACCTATTAAGAATAATAACAAGTTAATTATAACTTATTCCATAGTCTAAAACTCTTTCTTAGTCAATCAAGACTAATTAGTTCCAACACCCCTGGAAACAAAGTCTCTCGGTAGTACTAAAATGATCCAAAATATAACAGATAACCTACTGTGATCCTAAGAGGATCTAAATATTCTAACTCTCAATTTATAACCCATTTAACCCCTAATTATGTTTTCTAAACCCAACCCCCATGAACACACACACAATGACCATAAATACATGAGATATTTATTAATATGAAATGGGTCACTTACCTTGATCACAATGAAGTTTCTTGTTTGGTACCACATATTTATTTAGATATGTTTGTATAAAATTTAATAAACATAAAAATTGGACCTCAAAATGATATTTACACTCTAATAATGATGATATGAGAGAATAATTAAGAAAATATAGAGTAATTACCTTACCCTTTCATATTGTTCCCAACTACAATGGAAAATACATTGATCAATAAAGAGATGAAGATCCCATTGATTTAAAAGTGGATATAGAAATAGATAAGTGAAATAAATGGGTTTATTAGGTGTCTTATTTTTAATGACAAATATAAGGGTATATGAGGTTTTAAAGAAACATAAACATAGCCTATTGAGTACCTAGTGATCCCCCACTAATTAATTCGTGGTCTGTCAGCCTCCCTATGGTTGTCCACCAACCACCTGGTAGAAAACCTAAAGGGTTTCAGAGGGTATAAATCTTATCCAAAAATAGTTCAAACATCTACCAAATACTATTTAAAACATATGATATTTTGACTCATATTAGAATGAATAGATATATAAATAATATTTTAATCTTTTATCTATTGATTCAGCCTATCCAAGATCCACCACAAAATCTCGATAGTGATCACTAAGAAGAAATAAATGGTATCCTTTCTCCAAGGGTATCCATGGGAGAGATGAATATCCAAATTCATGGGATGGACCTCCTTTAAGTTATGATATACTATAACCTTGTCAAATGTCTTGAAGAAAATGAGATCTAGGGAGAAATTTGGTCAAAGTAGAATTCTATGATAAGAATTGTGAATGATATCTCATGGCCATGTACACCTTTTACAAGTATCAAGGGCCTTCATCAAGATACCAAACATTTCATAATTTTTTACATTAAAGGCGGACGTTACAAATGGTTTATAACTCTATGACCATTAATAATAAAAATTTATCTTTTAAACATTTAATATTCATCATAAATATCCACAAAATATCATATAATGATATTCTTAAAAGATTGTGAATGATTTTGGTATGATAAATAAGGTTGATTTATGTGATATTGGTTATCATGTAAACACCATGAATAACACTATGATATTGTGACCTTCACAATATTTTAGTCCATTCCAATATAGACCACAATGTGTTCTAAACCACTATGTCATTGTAGTTCCCTTAGTGAAGATCTCTGATAATTAACCACTTACACTAAATCCTCATAGACTTATCACATCTCAAACTTTTGTCAAAAAAATATGTCAAAACATGTGAAACAATTTAAAAAACTAATTTTAGATATCTTCTAAAACAACTCTTGGAAAATCGATCATTCATTTACATTGCATATCACATCATATATAGAATCTTGGGAAAATCCATCAAAAGATTATTTCAAATAACCTCTAAATCACTTTTCATGTAGTTATAAACGTTTTATACAATAAATTTTGTAACTAAACTTAGTCCTCATTCACACAAACCCCACCTTGATTAGTCCTCGACTGATGACATGATCAACAACACACCCAACCATCCCCTTTTTAGCTCAACTTTAAGACTAGTACAATAAAGGTATAATAGTATATAGTTTATAATGATAGGCATCCTTCCAACCTTAGGTACAATGATTCAAAGTGAAACATACACCCATTGTATACTAAAGATATATTTCATGACTCTCTATGGGTATACTTAGAAGGTCATCCAACAAAAAAACTCTTTTTGTGTCTTATAAGCATATTTTATATCACAATATGATATCCTACTAACAGTAACATTAACATTTTTTGAAAAACCTACAATAATCTAGGAATAACATAATTTAGGAATAACTCAACTTTATACTTTGAGAGGTTTATTATTATTTTAAATTACAAAATACATTAGCATACACCATGAAATAATGATAAAGGGAAGACTTCCATTTATATAACATGATACATTTATATTCTTAAACTCTTCTAGTAATAAAAATGAAACCATATAAGAACATATCTAATAATATCCCTTATAGAGATCTATAGTTTCTTTATATTTGATTCAATTTTAGTGTTTTTAACTAATTAAATTTATATTTAATTCCCAACACATCTCTTTGTAACCATATGATAAAAAATCTAATTAAAGGTTTTTAACAAGTAATACATATGAAGAAATAGTTGTTTGAATAATCGAGTGACTTTGGAATCATATTCCAAATGTTTAACTCTTTGAACATAATACTCAAACTCTTTTTATTCACAATATCAAATTTGATGATATTAATAACTTATTCTAAATACTTATATTTCTTTCAAAGTTCATCATCATCAATATTGAAATTTTTCATTCAAACATTCTTTTTGATCACTTGGTAACTAAATATAACTATTTAAATTAATATTTTTTTATTAACAATACATCATAAAATAGTTTAAGATAACAAGTGAATTTCAATTTGTAATTGAGTGGTTTAATATTTTATTTATTAATATTTGAACTTATCTATGTCTAAAACACTCCCAATAGCATCTTAAAAATTATATTTTCTCCAAAATATCATGTTAAGAGACACAAACTTATTTATATATGGAAATATTTTTTTATTTATTATTGTGGAATGATTTAATAAATAAATCAGAAACATATATATCATAAATTATATTCTATGTGTTTAGAGTATTTTTTATAATAGAATACTTTATTCTTTAAAATATTCCACTTTTGTATGGTGGGATATTTTCCATCATATTTTAACAAATATCCAGGATAAAATATTTTAAGCTAGATAAAAATTTTTAATCCTTATATTATTTTCAATCATGTTATAGAATTTTATGAATCACGAACTATGTTATTAAATAGACATATCATTTATTCATCAGAAAACTATTATTCACATATATCTCTTATCATATAATAGAAAAAAATGAGTTTCCACATATGTATATATATATATATATATCTTGTATTCCATATTCACACAATCTTTATAGTAATCTGTTAAATCAAGCTTATTGATGTATAAACTCTTGATCTATCATTTCAATGAAAACTCCAAGCATTATCCATCATCTCTTCATTTATTATGATCTCTTATACTTATTAACAATGACTATTTAATGTATAGTTGTTATTGTATAACATTTAAAACATAATAATTAAATCTTATAACATTAATTAATGACATGGACTCTATATGGAGTTTCTTATATCCATTAAATCAATCTAGATAATTCTATCTCCAATGTCAAGTTTTCCTATTGTAAATTTTTATTCCTTCCTTATAAGATCATTTCTTCAGTTTAAAAGGTGGATTGGACTCTTTATGACCTCACTTATTCTCCTTCAAAAAAATTTTACCATTTATTTTCTATAGCTTCATCATATCTATTAATCATGGGAGTCATATGTCCTTATCACAAATCCTTAACTTATTTAGTTGGTTAATTATATTTTTATTGATCTGATTTGTGTTTTAATTCACAATAAACCATTGGAACATGTATGAAATCTATTATGGGGTGATGTTCATTACCATATTAAGCCTATGTTATGACCCAAATCTCTCCAAGTTATTTATATATGAAATTATATTTAGTAAATTAGTTTATAAATAATTAAAATAAACCATATTACATTGAAAGAGTGCTTCTAAAACCACATATCTCCCATGTATATCTTGTTCATAATAGATCTTTTTTAGGTTGTATATAAAAAAAATCATATATATTCGAATATTGATTTTGAATCTTGGGATCCATTGATATAAGAATCAATTTAGAGACATCAAGATAATATTTTTCATGATTACCATAAACATATTTATGTTATTTATTATCTTTATTAGTAGTAGGTTTCTCAATGAGTTTTTTCTCCAATATATAGAAATTTCCTTCTTTCTTGAGTACTATTTTGAAGTTTCAATACTATTCAAGAAGGATTCTTCCATTATGATTTTATTTTTACAATATTTATCTCAACACAATTTTGATGATGATGATTCAATTTATCTAAAACACATGATTTTATCATTCAATTATCATGTTTTACATTCATTTAATAATGAATTTTATTAAATGTGATCCCACTAAAATAATGATTCCTTTTAAATTAAATCATATCCATTAGTGATCCAGGATCTATATTTCACTATGTAATGAGTCTAGATTAGTTTTTTTTCAATCACTTAGCTTTTTTAGCTAATTCACCATACCAATAATATCATATGTGAATCTTGAACATTTTATCAGACAACTCTTTACCCAATCCATCATATGGATAAAATCATTTTTATTAATTTGGTATTGTTTTAGTTAGTACCCTAGAACCAATTGAAATTTTATTTTACATCACCAAAGTATTCAAAGACCTGAATACTAATAAATATCTTATCACATAAAATTTTTTATTATACATAACGTTAGTGTGATAATTTCCTTATAATATTGTTTACATATATAGGATATAGAAGTTCATTACTATAATGTTATCCTAAAGATGCTATAAAAATATTTTTAAACATATGTCTTGTTGTCAGGATGAAATCTAACTAAAAATACAAAAATGATGTTTTATTATCAGATGATGGCTGGTCATAAGTGGATGTGAATTCTTTTCATGAAGTTCACACTTGGTAATCTCCAAGAGAGGAATTAATGAGGATAGACACACCAATAAAAATTACATATGTTATATATCTCATTGGATATTATTTTCCA
Source organism: Viscum album (assembly GCA_963277665.1). NCBI lineage: Eukaryota > Viridiplantae > Streptophyta > Magnoliopsida > Santalales > Viscaceae > Viscum > Viscum album. Next base: position 1,922,892,422 of record OY728152.1, read on the forward strand.
TAGATGTGTATATTAGTCCATAGACTTGAGATTATTATTAATTTATACCCTTAATCATATAATTTAATGTATTGATGAAAACCATGACAAAATATGTTATCAGTGTGATATGATACATTGGGCATGTCATAAGTGATATGACATTAATTGAATAAGTTGAGAAATATTTTTTCCCTTCTGAGTTAATGAAATATTATATCTATGTACCGTTGATTTTAATGGAACTATTTGATTAAATCCATGGCCATGGTATATCATAAAAGAGTTCATTTTAGAGAGTCAAAGTTAGATAAATCAAACTTGTAGGATGATGACACAATGTATACATCCTTATTTATGAGATATTAATACAAAGGGATTATATTAAATTGTATGTTTTTTATGTTATTTTTTTCTTTGTGACATTTAATTTTTCTTTATGGGTACCTTAACATGTTTCTAGATTCTAATATGAGACTCTAGAAAAAAAATCACCTAATACCATTGACCCATTACAATTCCACTCCCTATTATCTCAAATGGATGTATATAATTTTAGATCAAAGATTTAGAGAAGATATAGGAATGTAAATCCATTGAGATAGATATATATATAATTTATATTTTCTATTGAGATAACATTGAGATGATATGCTAGAGATTCACATTTTGGATATCCAATGCTTTGATCAAGAACTAGAGAGGTGTTGTCGTTAACTAGTAGATCTTACAATCCACTTGGGAGACCTGTTCATCAGCTTCAATAGGTCTAGGAATCTTCAAGAATTCATTTGGGTCATTGAATCTTAAAAATACCGAAATAATAAAATTTTGATCAACAATAAATTCTCCCATCGATGATTTATCTCAATTCCAGAGGATATTCAGTGCACCTCCCCAGCTGGTTGATGAGAAAATTGGAGCATAATAGTTCTAAAAACCCTCCACTAGATAAGAAATGGATAGTGTCCTTCTGGTAGAGAGTTGTACATAAGATATTTTCAAATCCATATAAATACCAGAAAAAAGAGAGAATTATCAAGAACTCTCTTGAGAATGAGTGAGAATAATCCACCCCTCTCAATAACGAGTGAATAAGAGGGAATTATTTCAAGAACAAAAGATTAATTATTGTGATCAATAAAGAACAATGAACGATGTTTGGTTCCTTTATTCTAGAATCTCAGATACTAATGGGGAAATTTGAATATTCCTGCATCACATGTGGATATTGCAACAAGAATTTTAGTTTGGATTCTTTACCACAATGATGATATGAAATAGTAGTTATCAAATTTATCGATAGTAATGAAATAATTATCTACCCTATGTAATTCATATTTTTAATTAATTATAAGGTATATGTGAAAATATCTTATTTATGAATAATTGTGGTTTCTTTCTAACTATTTAATAAATGTTATCCATTGAAACCGATGAAAAATATTTTTTTGTTATTTTTGTAATTAATTTAATTATTACCTAGATCCTTCAAATGGTATTATATAAGACACACAATGATTATTAATTATTTATTAGTTGATTAGTTTATTTATATTTTTTTAGTAATAAATCATTTCCAATATTTTGTTCTTTAATAAAAAAAGTTGAGATTACATGTTTCTTTGAGTTTATATGACCAATAATAAGACAATAAAAAATTAATACCACTCAAAGATCCCATATGGATTTCACAATGATACTAGATATAATACATGGTTACCCTATGTGTAAACAAAATTACATACCATGTACCCTTGGTCAACCATATAAGAAAGGGTTGTGGTATTCCTGGAATATTGTGTAAGGTTTTTTTTGGTTTCATTAAACAATATTAATTGAACTCAAGTTAGTGCATAGTTTGATTGTGATTATATGGTGTGTTTCTGGTGTACATGTTTTGTAACCCCACACATTTTGGAAACCATTTTTCTAAATTACATGACATATAATTAATACACATGCCACACATTGACTACCATTTGGGATATATGGGTCAGAAGTGATTAAATGTTGTATAGATGTCTATAGATGTCATGTAACATGAGATAAAAAACATGGAATAAACATAAATTCCTTAGGAATGTTGTGTGGGTGGCTAGAAATTGAGTACATGACATGTAGTCAGATATACACACCATGTAACTCCCACATAATAATGAAATATACAAGTTGTGATAGAAGTGTCATGTGGTTCAACACATGTATAATTAATTAAAGTGAGAATAAACTTCATGGCATGTTTCTGGGGTATACATTCCATGTGGTAGGTTTTTCTTCAATAAGTACACAATGATTAATTTTTATTGGGTTTTATTTAATTAAATAATTTAATTTTTATTTGTCATGTTATTTTACAAATTTATGACATGTATAGTCATAACACATGTCATGTACTTCTTAGGAATTTACGATAGTTTACACCACATATACTCAATACAAAACATGTTATATAAACCAAAAATAAATATAACATAAATAATACATTAATTTCATGATTTAGATAACACATCATACAAACATTCACACAAACAAAGGACCAAAAGGTTTAGTGTCTTAGTGATTATTGACATAAACATATTATTCTCTAACACATGAAAACATTTTCCAATAATCTTTCTCTTAATGAACCTTTTATAGACATATCAAATTATATAAACATCTTAATAACATAGGTAATGGAAATATAAGAATGGTTTGATATTAGATGCTTAGTAAGAAAAAACTTATTATAAAGTATCATATCATAAATATAAAGAAGAAAATGAGGAGAGAATAAATATATTATTAAAAGATCATAAGACCATTTTTTATAATCATAAAACTTGGTATAGTAACAAAATATCATAATAATATAATTAAGTAATCATAAAGTTATAATATTCCTTAAAATATATCTCAATAATCATAAAACATATGATCATGACATAAGAGTGTGGAACATTCTAAAAATAAGGTGTAACATGAAACAAGGCATAAATTGAAAATTAAAAGCATATTACAAATGTTACATAACTTGGTAAATAACTTAGAAATGTGTAACATCAATAATCATAGGAAAACCACTGTGATCAAACTCATTATGGCCACACCTATGTAAACAAACTCATTATGTCCACGCCTAAGAATGTGAGAAAACTCATTATGCTCATGAATAAGTGAAAACAATATTTATGTACATGAATAACTATATAATGAAATATAACATTAAACTAATTAATTAGAACCTAATATATTACCCCACCCTTTACAGTCCTTATATATGTGATCCACTTAAAAATCACCACCATATCTTAAAAATCCATCGAAAAAGAATGAAATTATTAAACTTTAATAAAAATCACATAACATAAAATTAATAAATTATATGATATTTATAATATCATTTTCCAAAATTAATAATATCATAATAAAATATAAAGGGTGATCAAAACATTACTTCATGAGAGATAAACCTTAGAAGAAAAAAATAGAAGTGAAAATAAAAATATTTTCACAAAACCTTTTAGCATTGTTATAAAAGATAAATTGAAAATTAATTTCCAAATCAATTCTGAGAAGGAAAATAAAATAATTTTACAAAATTTATCATAAATATTTCTAAATAAATTATCCTTGGAAATAAACAAAAAAATCAAACTAATAATCAGTAGGGTAAATAATGAAAGGAAATTCTATTGTGAAGATTTAAAAGCCATTTTATAGAAAAAACATGTCAAATAATTGATGAAATAATTTCATTTAACAAAAATTATTAAAGGATAATATGTGTAATATAAAATTAAAAAAATTATTTAATTAATGAAAACACTTTTTATAGGAAAAACATGGACATGGAAGAAAATATTCATTGGTAATAATGAGAGTTATTCTTACCAATGTTCTACTTTAATTTCATTTTTTTATCAAATACTTGGTTATTAATGATGAGAATTAATTTCACCAGATAATAATATTAATAAATTTTAAAATATGGTAATTTTAGGTTCAAATAAATCATGAAAAATAAATTCAAGTATGGAAGATTATGACCTTATAAATCAAAAATTGTGTTTAGGAAACTTTTATCTTTAATTCCTGCTTAGTTTATCATAATATATCCTCATATAAAAAAATATATCATAATTACCAATTAAATAACCTTATTTATATATATTTCCATTTATATACTTCACTTATAACCATTTAGTAAAATTATTTTAGTTAATTATGGATTATCTCTACTATCGAGTGTTAATATTTTTTTGATTGATTCATATGAATTTTATAATACCAATACTGATAATTTTTAATTGATATTAATCTTATAATTCATAAATAATTTAATTTTTATGAATATATATTTCAAATTCATTTATAAAGTTCTTATCTCATTCCTTGAGAGTTGTGATATGTGAAAATTAAATCGGTGAAAGTCTTGTTTCAGAAATTCTTAACAAATGATGGTTTGTGTATTAATAATTTGTTTAATTGAAATATTAACATTCCATAATCATAAACCAAAAAATATTTATTAAATAATGTATAATAACAATAGAATTTAATTTTACATAGTCATCCATGATAAGTTTTTTTATATCAACATTTATATAGGCAGTTAAAGAAAGCTAAAATATGAGCATGCTATAATTTGATGGATGATTATGGTGAAGGAATGGTTTAATTTGACCCAATATCATTATAATAGATTCATAATGACATTATATAGTTGTTTTTAAAGTATTTAATCATATTTTAATAGTTTTGGATAATGAATTAAAATCTAAATTAAAAATGAAAAAATGTTATTTAATGGTGGAGGTAGTCCACACATACACACAATTGACATAATTTTGTTTTTATAAGTATATAGGGAGGAATAAATATATTTTTTAAATTAATATAATAAAATTTTAGTATTTTATTAATATGAAATTAATTATATTACTACATATTTGGTGGTGGTAAAATAAAAAAATATGGATGAAAAACAAAAGAGAAGCAAGACACTTACGTAGAAGAAATTTATCTTCTCATGGAATCCTCCTTGATCTTGAAGGGGTTTGGGAAATACTAAGGGAAAAAAGGCTCAAGAAAATGGGACAAATTTATAGTGGAAAATTAATTTATATTTTAAAGAATAATTAATAAGTGATATGTGATATAAAAATTGGTGGAAGTGTGTCTATTTTATAAGAAAATAAAATTGAACTTTTGTGAACACCCATTAATTTCCAATAATGAAATGACACTATTCCAGGGTCAGTGGTTCTAAAAGTGTAAAAAAATAGATTTTTAGGTTATATGAGGTCTAAAATTACTCAACGATAAATTTAAACACATGTTTTAAACATGTTTTTATGTCATTTACCATTATATTTTTACATTTTACTATTTTACTTTCTACCTATGTAACAAGTTTTTTAACTAAGTAATATATATTTTACTAAAAAATATAAAATAACACATCTTACCAAATTTTGGTGTTATGAACCTTAATTTAACCTCGATATAGTCCAATTAAATATATAAATAATATAAAGTTAATTTTAAAATTAAAAAAATATATATATAGAAAAAATACTTTTTTGTAAAAAATTGATATTTTAACTATTATGTGTTTTTAATATTATTTTTTACTAGTTACCAATTAAGTGTGTTAATATAATTATATATATTTTTAAACATCATATTATATTAATTATCTAACATATTTTTAGATAAAAATTATAATACATTAATAAAACAAATCTTTGAAAATAATAGTTCCACTATTATCATAATAATTAATATTAATATTAGTAATATTATATCTATGAATAAAAATAAAATGAACCTTTTTATATAATTTGAACATAAAAATTCCAAATATGGAATCCATTTTAGAAAATAAAATTTTTGAAGGTTCTATAAATTTAATTATCATATTAGCACACTTAATGAGTAAAAATATTTTTTAGAAAAATTATATCTCCAAGAATAAAATAAAATTTGTTTTATTATTCATTTTTATAGAGTTTTTATAAACATGTTACTTTTATTGATATCCAAAAAACTTAACAGCTATAATATAATGATTAAACATAAAAAATTTATTAAGGTAATGCATTTTTCATTTTAGTTCAATGTTTCATGCAAGAGAAGATACTCACATGGAATTTAATTAATGAAATGTATTTACTAAAATAATGGGTCATTACATTACACCTCCCTTAAACATAATTTCATCCTCAAATTTTATTGGCATGGATTAAAACATGTTAGGTTAATTTTCTCTCATTATATCATCAAGTTCCCACGTAGATTACTTAAACTTGTGATTCCTCTATATTACTATGTCTAGATGGGAAATATTGTTCTTATAACCTTGTAAGTTAGATCAAAGATCTAAAAAGGTTAATATTCATATGAAATGTCATGTTCCAACAATAAATTTTTTTAGATTAGTATATGTAATGGATATGGTATGTACTTTCTCAAAATACATATATGGAACACATCATACAATCTTGAGAGGTGTGTATGGGGGGGAGGGGGGGTTAATCGATAGGCTATATTCCTAAAATGATCAAGGATCTCAAAGGGACTGATGTACCTAGGGATGTGATTCTCTATATTCCCAAATATTATAACCAAATTCCATGGAGATATTCAAAGTAACACATTTTCATTATCTTCAAACTCTATAACTTGTTGATAATTATTTGTGTAACTCTTCTACCAACATTGTTCCACTTTTATATACAATTTAATGGTTTGAAACTTCTACATCATTTTTTGGAAAAGGTCATGAACTATCATCCCTCTCTCTACAACTTCTTTCCAGTATGTTGGAGTCTTATATATCTTCCTATAAAGAGCCTCATGTGCTTCCATATGAATTCTAGAGTGGAAACTATTGTTATATGACAAATCTTCCAGGGGAAGGTGTTGATCCTAAAATCCTCAGAAATTTATTAAATAATATCTTAGTATACCCTTTAGAGTTTTAATGGTCTTCCAAAACTGACTATCATTTTAAGGATGATAAATAGTAATGAAAATCAACTCTATCTCCAATTATTTCTAAAGAATTTTCTTGAACTTAAAAGTAAACCTTAGATCCTAATTAGATACAGTGGAGAGTAGTACTATATGTGGTCTTACCACTTACCTTATGTATATATTGGTAAGTTGGTCAAGAGATAAATCTTATTTTATGGAAATAAAATGTACCGATTTTGTGAGGTGTAAAACTTCAACTCAAATAAAATTATGAACTTTAGACATTTTGTGGAGTCATACAATGAAATCCATGGTGATTTTTTACCACTTTCATATGGCTATGTGTAATGGTTGTAACATACCCTAAGAATGGTTTCATCCATCCATAACTTATTGACATACCAATCATCGAGATATGTATTTTTCAATTTATCTCTTCATGATATCCCACCAACATCTTTGTTTTATATCTATGTACAAATTCATACTTCTTACATGAATGGAGAAGTATGATATATGTGCATCATACAAAAGTTACTTCTTTAATTTAGGTTTTTATGGGGCATATATCAATGCTTTAAACCTTATAACTCTGTCTTTATATAATATAAACTCAAGAGTATTCACTACAATTTTATATAGTTCTACATCATCATTTTGTGCTACTTTGATCTTCATATGGATGTAAATTTGAGTATTCATTTGAGAAATATAGTATTTATCTCTATACCTTATGACTTCAAGATTCATCTTCTAAAAACCCATGAGTGTTTGGTCTTTTTTAGTACTCATCATGGATGGAGTAGCAAGATCTTTATTATTCAGAGTACCAACCACCTTATTTTCCTTCCTCGGTTGGAAATTTGTTGATAAGTCATAATATTTTATAAATTTCAACCATATCCTTTATAACATAATCAAATACTTCCATGTGAATATATATTTAAAGTTCATGTGATCTATATATATCACACTTTTCTAAATAGAGATAATACCACCAAATATTTAATGAAAATACCATCGCTTACAACTCCAAATCATTACAAGGGTAATCTTTCTAAAAAATATTTAATTAACATGATGCATATGAAAATACCTTATCATTTCCCATGATGATATATCTTAAGTAGTTTTTCATGGAATCACCATATATTATAAACCCTTCCCACTGTAGGGTAATGCAAGTATAGTTGTAATGACCAAGCTATTGTTCAATTCCTTGAATATTTATTCACATTCCACTATCCAAAGGAACATTAATCTTATCCATATTAACTTATTTAGTGTATTTTATAGATGTGAGAAATTTATCACAAAGTGTCTTCAATATCTTAATAACCCAAGAGAACTATAGATCTTAGTTATAATAGTCATCTAGGCCATTTCTTGATAACTTATTTCTTTAATAGATATATCAATCTGAAATTTCTTGTGACTATATAACCCAGGAATGATACTTTCTTCAACAAAAATTCATACTTTCTAAATTTGGAATATATTTTCTCATTCATCATGGTATTTAACATAATATTAAAATAATATTAATGATATTATGTAATATTTGAATATAACATAATATCTTCTATAAATAAAACTATAAATTGATCAAGGTAGTCTCTAATGATTCCATACATTAGATCTATGAATATAGCTATATCATTAATTATTCTAAATAGAATCACTATAAATTCATAGAGTCCATGCCATATACAAAAGGAAATATGATAAATTACATCTATTTTAATACATAACTGATGATATCCAGATCAAAGGTCAGTTTTTGAGAAGTACTAATCTACTATGAGTTGATAGAATATATCATTGATATGGGGTAGCAGATAATTTTTCTTAATCACAATTTTATTAATATTATGATAATAATTTAAAAAACATATTGATTCATACTTATTTTTTGAAAAATAGGACTGGTGTTCCCCATAGTGAAGCACTAGGTCATAGGAAACCCCTTTCCAGATACACTTACTATTGGTTCATTAATTAATCCTATTCAATGGTATAAATTCTATATAGACTCATTGAGATAAAAATAAATTACGGTATGAGTTCATTTAAAAAATCAACCTCATACTCTAGGATAAGACTAAGTAGTTCATTTTGAAATAAATTAGTACACTCCCTTATAATAGGCATGTCTTCAATGATGTCTTCTTACCAGATCATTTTATTCAAGAAATCCTATTTTTTAGGAATAATAATCCATATTATATAATTTTCTTCCATAGGGATTTCATAATAACCCTTGCATTGATACTTGATAACTAGATTATTTGGGATATGAAATGAGATTTACTTATCCCAATTGTTGATATGTTTTTTATGAATATAGAACTAATATATGATTAATATTTTACCAAAATCTTCTAATAGAATTATAAATAGATTTACAGGGAGTGTCCTTCCCCATATCTAAATCATAAAAGAGTTATATATCTTGGATTCAATCATCACGCCACTAGTAGTTTTCCTAGATAGTTTTATATCCAATGTTTGAGGGGGTGAATCAACATACATATCATACTTGAATGATATAAAAGAATATAATAAACCAAAATGAAATAATAAATTCACAGTTCTAATTTTTTGGATTAGGGTACACTTTTATACTTCATTATTTTGATCTACATCAGTAGTGGTGACTACATATGATCTCCCTTATTAAATTATTTTAAGAGGTTATTGGGGTATATTCTCTTCATTTTATCATGGTTTAGAGAATTAATTTAAGTGATTTTGAGTCTCCTTTAAATTGAAGCATTGCAATGCGAGTGGTGAATTATTAGGTGTGTTGTTATCCTCTATTATCTTAATTGGTTTCTTAGAAACACTTTGGATGTTATGATCTTAGTTTCATACTTTACCACACTTAATAAAACATCCATGATCCTCTAATGCAATTACCTAGGTGTTCCCAAATCTAATTTAAGAGCACTTTGAATAATATCTTCATAGCTGCCAAAGTATCTTATGGATGACACCCTTAGAAGACTATGATTTAAGATATTAAATAATAAATAGATTTTAATTTTAGTATCAAAGATGAAATTGAAGTCATACCTCTCGAGTATTATGAATTTTTTTTTATAAGTTCCAATGGATTCATTCTTTTTTTAAATTTAATTCCAAGAATTCCTAAACTTTTTTTGTGAAAAGATTCCATGAAAAATACTTAATGACCAATATATTTTTGAACTCTTCCCAATATATAGAGTCTAGATAGTCTATTTACATAGTATTCTTAATGATATTACACCATTTTTCATCCCATACTTCTAAATAATAAATTACAATAATAACCTTATTATATTATGAGCACTAGATAATGAAAAATATATTTTCTATCGCATTGACCCACTACTTAGTAACGAGTGAATTATAAGAAATTCTAAAAGAGGGTGGATGTTTCCTCATGAATTACTTGATAGTAATATTCTCCTTCCTAAGTTAATTTGGTAGATCAACATGATTTTCATTTCTGATCATAGTTTTATGCAGTTGGGTTATCATTTCAATGAGTTTTTCATCCCAACCCTAATCTTGTTAGTTTTCCCATTGGGAAGATATATATATTGTACTATGTACACATTATTATCTCAAATATTTTATATTCCCTCAATTACCTTGAAAAAAGGAAAATTGGGAATGAGTATAATTAAATTAATGAATATACATATAAGGAAATATAGATATAGAATGATGATTTAATAAATGATGTGCATACATTGGCCTATGAATCTCTATGTTTCAATATTGGTTATTAATGGTTATTTTTATAAATTAATTATTTATATAATCAAATACTTTATAATGGTTTATAAATAGAATGTTAATTAACCAAATCAAATCCCCAAGAGTTCCAAACTAGCTGTGTATTTTGTCCTCTTTTTCATGCATCTAGTGATGATTGAGATAATAACTAATATTCCACTTTCAGGGTTACTAACCACAAATACATTTGTGCCCGAGCCTATATCCACTTGTAGTATCTATATAAGGATGTTTTTTCCAAAAAAAACCATAAAATATATAATTTACCAAAATATAAGAATGTTATTAAATACTTAGACCTATCCCTAAGTATTATCCCTCTGGTTTTCACTGAATTTCTATAAAATAATCCCAAAGATAAATAAAATAATTTAAAAATTAACTAAACCCTACTTCAATACCAATGAAAGTTACCCAACCTAAAAATAACATAAATAATACATTAATTTCACGATTTAGATAATATATCTCAAAAACAGTCATGCAACCCAAGGACTAAAAGGTTTAGTGTCTTTAAGATTAGCTAAATAAACATATTAGTTTACCATACTTGAAAACTTTTCTCCATAATCATGATTTTCTAGAACCTTTTCTATAATACCAAATGATATAATAATCTTCATATCCTGAGGAATGGAAACATAAGAATGGGGTAAGCACAGATGCACATTAAGGGAAAACTTATCATAATGTATCATATCATAAACCTTAAGGAGAACATGAGGAGAGGATAAATAAATTATTATAACATCATAAAACCATTTATTATAATCATAAAACATGTTACAATAATATAAGAGCATAAAAATATTATTGTGGAAGTATAAAAGTTATAATAATACTTAAAAACATTTCAATAATCATTAACCATGTCAGTATGGAATAAGAGTGGTGAGAATTCTAAAAATAATGTGTAATATGAAAACATAAAATATATTGAAAATTAAAAAAATCTTAGAAATGAGACATTTCTTGATAAATAACATGGAAATGTGGCACAACCATAATTATAGGAAAACCTTTGTGATAAAACTCATTATTCTCACACCCATGTTTGTAAACTCATTATGTCCACATAGGGAAATGTGGGAAAACACATTATTCCCACACCTATGTGAAAAAACTTATTAATAAAATTCTTAAATATATAATTAGATTTAAATTAAACTAATTCATTAGATGTTGATATATTACCCAACCCATAATCATCCTTACATTTATTTTTCACTTAAAATCAATCATCATCATATCTTAAATAACCTATTGAAAAATAATGAGTTTCTTAATTTTTTTTAAACACATAAGATTACATAAACTTATAAATAATATGATATAAAACATATCAGTTTAAAAAAGTAATAATAATATAGTAACATATAGAGGGTTATTAGAGCATCACTTTTATGAGAGATGAACCTTAGAGAAAAAATAAAATTGAAAATACAAAAGTTTTCTCAAAAAAATTTAAACATTATTATAAAAGATGAAGTGAAAATTAATTTCCAAAATAATTGAGAAAGAAAGGAGAATACTTTTGAAAAAATTATTATATAATGTACAAATAAAGGATCATTATTAAGAAACAAAAAATTAAGCTAATAAATATTGAGTTGTAAATAATGGAAAAAATGAATTTTTTAAGCTTTTATGTTGGTTTTAAAGAAAAACCCAAATAGAATAAATGTTGAAGGAAATTAATTTAATAAAATAAGTAAAATAAAATATAAGTAATATAAATTATAAACATATTTTTTTATTGCATTAAATAAAACACTTTTGATAGTAAAAACATAGACATGGAAGAAATTTTTTATTAATATGAATGAGAGTTATTCTTACCAACATTATAATTTAATAACAAAAAAAATTTATCAAAGAAGTGGTTATTGACAATGATATGTAATTTATAAATAGAATAATATTAAAAAATATAAGACAAGGATATTTTATGATCAAAGAAATCTTGAAAAGTATATTCAATTAAGAAAGACTGTGACCTAATGAATAAAAAATTGAGCCAACCAAAACCATACCTTAAATTTATAATCAGTTGATCACACTATAAAATCATATAAAAAATAACTATATTATTTAAATATTTAAGAACCTTATTTATATTTTTTTTATATACATCACTTATAACCATATAGTGAAATTATATTAGTTAATTATGAATTATCTTTACCATTAGGTGTTAGTAAATTTTAATTATTTGGTGCATGTTTTATAAATTCAATACAGATACTCATTCAATAATATTAATATTATATTTTATATATAATTTAGGGTACTATAATATATATTTTAAATTTATTTATAGAGTTCGTATCTCATTCTGTGAGAGTTATGTTATGTGAAAATGAAATCCCTGAAAGTCTTGTTTTGGAATTTCTAAACAAAAGAAGGTTACTGTATTAATAATGGGTTAAATATCAATATAAAAATTAAAAAAGTATAAAATAAATATAATTTATTCAATAATTTCTAATAACACCATTATTTATGTGTCCATAGTCATTCATGATAATATTTTATAGCATCATTCATGTATCTGGTTAGAATGACCCAAACATGAACATGCTATAATTTGATGGGTGAGTTTGGTTAAGAAATAGTTTACTGTGACATAAAATCATTATAATAGAATAATAATTATATTATTTATATGTTTTAATTTTTTTAAATATATTTTATGAGGCTTTTATAATTAATGAAAATCTATATGAAAAAAAAATAATGTTATTTCGTGGTGGCGGTAGTCTCCACATATGCATGATCAATGTTTTTTGTTTTTTTAAGTGGTTGAGGAGGAATAAATAATTGTTGTAACATTAAAATAATAAAATATCAATATTTTATTAGTAATAATGAAATTATAGTAAAAAATATTATGGGGTGGTAAAAGAATAAAATATGGAAGAAAAACTAAAGATAAGAAGACACTTACATTGAAGAAATTAAATCTTCTCTTGGAAACCTCCATGATTCTAATGGGGTTTGGGAAATCATAAGGAAAAAAGGTCAATAAATTGGGATAGGGTTCATGTGTCAGAAAAATGGAAGTCTTTAATGAATAATTCCTAAGGTGTAACAACCCAAGATTTTATAAAAAAATATTCTTTTTAATTTTATTAATGTCTTGTGTTGTACGCTACACCAAAAGAGGCTTGCACAACACGCATCCTTGTCATGCCTTGCATTACACGCAATCACGACCTTCCTCGATAGCGTGTGTAATACGCAATACCGAGTTTCACTAAACAACGATGTGCTATTAAAATATTATTAAAACTAGCCGTTATGAATAGTAATAACCACTTTTTAAAATTCTGTAAATCTTATTTTTCAAAATGAACTTCATTCTTGGATTCGGAGTATCGAATTTAGCCTAAGGTGAAATTTTGGTACTTTTCGGATAACTTTCATATTCTGATGAATAGTGAAAATTACTAAATTATAATTAAAAACAACTTTTTTTAATCGAAATAATTAATAGTGATAAATTATTAATTTGAGTGGTTTTAAAGTATATTTAGAATATATTTTTTCAATTTAATACAATGTTGGTCATTGGTTGTAATTTCACATTTAAACCAGACATAATCAAGTGTCAATCTTTTGATATATATTGTTTCCTAAAAACACGCTATTTATTTTAACAGCAGGATTTAATTATAAAATTAATTAATGCAACTTCTATGTTATGAATTTGGTAAAATAGATTTCATTTTTGAATTCGGAATATGAAATATAGCTTAGGATGAAATTTTGGCATTGTTCTGAAAAACATCAATTTTTGATGAATAGTGAAACTACTAAGTGGTAGTTAAAAAAAACTGAATTTTTCATAAAACTTAATTTTGCCGCTTCTGTGAATGGAATTTCGAAAATCCGAGAGACACGGTTAATATCAAGGACTAAAATGTGGTTCAATGAGATGAAAATAATTTTTTGGTGAATAGTAACTTTTTACCTTTTTTACCGCGGTTAATAGTAAATAGGGTAACTAAGGGTAAATATGATATTACTATTACCCTAACACATGTCCTAATTCTATTGGACAAGTGTAATTCGACCAAAAACAAACTTAGGAATAAAATATGACCATTTAGGCCCACTTGGATTAGATTAGGACATTTATTATTAATTTATTTAAAGAAAGGTTAAAATAGTTAAAATCAAAGTTTGATAAGTAAATCATTTTTAATATGGGGTTATACATAAGATAAATTCGATTGTAAATATTCATTAGAAAGATAAAAAGATTTACAACATGATGGTATTTTATTTGTAATTTTTAGACATAAAATAATTTAATTTATTTATGACACAACGATGATGCCGTAATTATCTTATTAATGAAATATTGACATAATTGATGTTATAAACACCAAAATAAATGTAATTTGAGATTTTTTATAAATTACACTAATTTTATAGGTTACTATGATATATTAATGTTTATTTAATCAACTTGGTTCGAACATTTAATTCTGTTATGACTTTCACAAAAATCATATATCAAATAGTGTCAAAATTGACTCAAAATAGTTTTTTAAATCAAATATTATATTATTAATTGTTATTGTATTCCTAAAAATCTAAGGTTCGGCAAAATGACTTAGATAAGGATATATATATTAATAATAAACAATTTGGGGTTCGTTTGGCATGTTATAGTAAGTTTATTAACCATATAGTGAGAGAAAACAAAAAGACATTGTAAAAGTTAAATTATTTAACTTAGAGTTAAATCTAATTGATAAGGTTAAAATAATATCCTAAACTTGTCTAAATTATATTGGTTGATAGTATTTCGACCCATCCCCACTTTAGCTTCGAAATAAGACCCTTTGGAACCATTATAAACCGATTTTGACTTTAATATAAAATAATATTTTGAGATATTCCTAAGGTGCCCCTCTCCTCCCCTATAAAAGGACACCTCCTCCCCCTCCTCCTCACACCAATTTGAGCACTCAAGCTCGGCCAACCCCTGCCAAAATCTCTTCTCCACTTCCCTAGCAACATCCTAGAGGTTCTGGTCTTCCTCAAAGACCAATTCTAGTGCCCTAAGAGGAGGTCTCAAAGAGGCGCTTCAAAGAAGAGGTAATTACCGTTACCAATTCTTTCCTCTTTATTTCTTCTTCCACTTCTTCTTCTTAGGTTGTTTCATTATGAAGTAATAACATCAGTATCACTCATATACTGATATGTTATTATAAGTATGAAACAACCCTATTTCACCATCTATCCATCCTACGGAAAAAGAAATCACCGCGCGTGCGTACGTACGGAATACCGTCTCCACGCCGTGGTGTAATCTATTTTCCACCACCACCTTACATGGATGGGTATAATGGTGTAAAGAATAACAGTACATAGTTATTAAAACATCATATTGATTCTGATATATTGTATAATCCACTCCAATTCAATTCAATATTTATGGAAATGATATCATCGCTCGTGCGTACGAACGGACTACCGTCTCCACGACGCGATGAGATTCATTCTCCATGTTAACCATTTAAGAATGATTATAAATTATATAGAAGAAATAATAATGAAATATATGACATTATAAAGCTACTGGATTTATGTATATATATACATATGTATGTCATCTACTTACTTCCATTTCAAGACAATAAGGAAAGGAAAACAGCGTTCATGCGTACGTACGGACTACCGTCTCCATGAACGGTGTTTTTCATTTTATTTATCTACCTATTATATATATATATACTGAATATATATGATATATAAATCATATTTTATATTCTGGAATTAAGTAAATCATGATATAAGTAATAATGATGTCAAGAACAACATGTCAAAACACCTACGATAAATGAAACGATTTTACCCAAAACGCTTCTTTAACATGGAATTTACAAAAGAATGGGTAATATAATGTCATAAGTGAACCATATATGATATCATAACAATGAATATGATTCTGGAATAAGTCAATAACATGATTTAAATCATTACACAGGAGGTTCGGACACTTACAAAGCAAGTCGGACATAAGGTAAGGGGAAATATCACAATCTCACTTTTATCCGAGATTGTTTTTACTATGGTAATTACTGGGGTGTATTTTATCATCCACATCCATGTTCCCTCAATATTTAATATTATTTCCATCCTTCTACAATAGTTTATATCCAATTTTACCCTTCGGTGAGTTTTTAGTAAAAGATACGAAAGGAATCTTTTATCGTTTTTTTCGTACGATGTAGTTTTTGACTTTTCCGGCAAAAGTACGAAGAATGTTTTTTTTAACTTATACGGCATGAATGGATTTTTAAAAAATTATTTCCAAGAAGCTTCCTTTAAAAGTTTTCAAGTTTATTTTTAATCAACATCTTTTAGTTTAAAGTTGTATGACATGATAAGAAAGGAAAAATGTTTTTGAAGTAGAAAGGATATTTTCCTCAAGAATAAAGTTCAAGTGTTTTATCAAAATTATTTTCCATCTAAGATAATAAAGGGTTCTGTTTTTATCCCTATTATTACATTGATTTGATCATGTTGTGATGGAATTATTTTTATGAATTCCATTATCTTATATGAATTGTTTTATGATGTCATGATGTTTCAAGAATCCCATTTTTGTTACATGTGTTATGCGATGATGTATGTTTTATGATTATGTGGCACACATAAGAAAGGATTCATTATAAGATGGGTGGGACCTATATCTCCCTCCAATTCATTGGGTAAAGATTTTATATCTCATGAGATAGACATGGCTGAAATGGTAGGTTATACCGGTTCAGTGAAACAGGACTGAAACGAGGGTTACTCGATTCAGAAAGGGACTTTGTCCACTAAGATAGTCTTGGCAATGAGTCATGACTAACAAGAAAGGATTTTCCATGATTATGTGTGCATGCCACAAAGTTTAAAGTTTCATGTTATGATTATGGTGATCTCATTTTCACTTCTATGATTTGTTCCATGTTAAGATATTATGATCTCTTTTGCAGGTTATGATTTTCAAAAAGATATGATATGATTTTTATTTTTTTTGTATACCCTTACTGAGCATTTGAGCTCACCCTTTTATGTTTTCTTTTCCCTAGGATATAAAGAAAGGTTTTAGGTAAAAAAAATGAAAGATCTTTATGGGAGATATTGAAGATCTTTCACCAGGATTAGAAGATTATGTTCCGAGATTCCAAAGACACTAAACTATTACGATCCTTGTGTGTGTGTTTTTGTTATGTACTAAGTATTCCGCAAATGTAATGTAATGTCCATGTACGATAAGCTTCGGGTCTCTACAGTTGGTATCAGAGGAAAGGTTTAGTCAACCTTTGGAAACTAGGATGCGAAAACGTTAGTGAGATCCCTAGAGATATTTCTAAGGTATGTCTAGGGATGCCCCTAAGGATAAGTAAACGTATAGGATATAGTCCTAGAACTATGGTAACGATATTAGATTAAACCAAAGATGATAGATATTTAAGTTACTCCCCCTTTATTATGATTTTTGCATCTAACACTATTCTGTTTGGGTTTTAGAAAATGGCTGGAAACAAGATGATTCACAATAATGGAGGATATGATGGACAATGGAATGATATTCTTCATGAGCAACCAAATGAAATGGGATTTGGATGTCCAAACATCATTATTATGCCGAATCAGCAATCTCACAATATGATCAATAAAGTAAAATTTGGTAAGTTTCCTGACTCGACTAATAAGAGAAAGATGGAGTTCCATGATGATCATAGAGGAAAGAAAGTTCAATTTCCCCTATGTAAATCATGTGGGAAGAGGCATCAAGGAGAATGTTTCAAGGGAACTGGAAGATGCTTTGGGTGTGTAAAAGAAGGACACAAAGCAAGTAAGTGCAAAGGAAAAGGGTCGGTTAACACCATGGATGAGGATAATGGTATTGCTACGACATCAAAAATGGTTAAGTGTTTTAAATGTGGAATGTATGGGCATTATGCAAACAAATGCCCTAAGGGAAAGACTCATGAAGAGAATCAGTATGGTCATATGGGTAGTATTTATGTGGATGATGATGAAGAGACTACAAATGATATGTGAGATGAAAGAATTTTTGAAGCTCGATCAATGGTTTGAGAATGTAGTGGAATGATTACATGTTTATCATGTGTAATTTTGGAATAAAGAGACATCTATGGATTGTTACACTGTTGTCTTTCCTTGTGTTTTGAAAGTGTATGATTAATGTTACCAGTATCCATGAAAGGTTATTCAGATATTTTTGGAATGTAGATGATATGCGCATAATGAAGGGATAAGGAGAAAATTAAATGTTTGATAGTATTCATGAGCTCATGATTGATATAAGGAGTAAGTGATATCATGGTTTGAGTATATAGAATTTTGAGGATTTTGGTATGTGGAAAGTGTTAAATTTTAACTACATTCAAGTTTTCACTAAGGTTCAATGGGTATTCAAGAGAATACATGATTAAGGACTTTGAATGTTTAGAATGTGACCAACAAAACATATCTTATGATATATGGGGATCAACGATGGTATTAAATCTCTGGTAATCATTTTCACTATGTTATGAGAATGGACTGCAGTATTATGGATAAGCCTAAAGATTGGAATGGATTATGTTGGACATAAGTTAGTATTGTTTAAGGATAGAAGTTTTTCCGATATTATTGATGGGATGTTATAGTAATATAGTTTTAGAAAAAGGACAACCTGCAGTATGGACGACAGCCCATCGCTTCGGACAAGGCTGTGGGAATCGAACCCACAACCGAAGTGCGACTGGCCTTTATCGCCTACCACTAGCCTACAGGAAGTCCCTGTTTAGTAGAAACTAGTTTTATTATATTAAGCAGTATGATATATGAAGTATAAGTCCATTTTAGGAACCATATATGATTAATCTCACTATAGATCGACTTATGCATATAATTTTTGCTAACCTTTTGTTTGAGACAGATGGAATGACCTGTTGTTCTATCACATAATCTGCTAACACTTCACGAATAACAAATTCAACTTCATTTATTTAAGAGATGAAGTGGAAACTGTTCAAGACACGAACAACAGTGAGATTGTACCAAAATAAATTAAGTATTTATTCTAATTCAAATTTTCAACTTTAGGGAAATGATCTTGAAAACCAAAAATGTTGTCCTAGTGATCTTATAGCTGATGAATCAGATGGTACCTTATATCATCACAAATCTATGGATTTGTGATTACTGGCTTTTCCATAGCCATGTTCTCTACCACTCTCCATCAGAAATGGTTAGATTTCTCTTCCATATCCATATTTTCACCTATGTGGAAACCCAATGATTAGTTTATTTGGGTAACCGTTACGTTTCATACTTTTTTTTTAAAGATTGGTTTTGATATTCCTTTTTACGATGTGGGTTTCTATTAAAGAAACTTTCGAATAGTAAACCATTTATAACCCCGACGAATTTCGAGGGCGAAATTCATTTTAAGGGGGGTAGAATGTAACAACCCAAGATTTTATAAAAAAATATTCTTTTTAATTTTATTAATGTCTTGTGTTGTACGCTACACCAAAATAGGCTTGCACAACACGCATCCTTGTCATGCCTTGCATTACACGCAATCACGACCTTCCTCGATAGCGTGTGTAATACGCAATACCGAGTTTCACTAAACAACGATGTGCTATTAAAATATTATTAAAACTAGCCGTTATGAATAGTAATAACCACTTTTTAAAATTCTGTAAATCTTATTTTTCAAAATGAACTTCATTCTTGGATTCGGAGTATCGAATTTAGCCTAAGGTGAAATTTTGGTACTTTTCGGATAACTTTCATATTCTGATGAATAGCGAAAATTACTAAATTATAATTAAAAACAACTTTTTTTAATCGAAATAATTAATAGTGATAAATTATTAATTTGAGTGGTTTTAAAGTATATTTAGAATATATTTTTTCAATTTAATACAATGTTGGTCATTGGTTGTAATTTCACATTTAAACCAGACATAATCAAGTGTCAATCTTTTGATATATATTGTTTCCTAAAAACACGCTATTTATTTTAACAGCAGGATTTAATTATAAAATTAATTAATGCAACTTCTATGTTATGAATTTGGTAAAATAGATTTCATTTTTGAATTCGGAATATGAAATATAGCTTAGGATGAAATTTTGGCATTGTTCTGAAAAACATCAATTTTTGATGAATAGTGAAACTACTAAGTGGTAGTTAAAAAAAAACTGAATTTTTCATAAAACTTAATTTTGCCGCTTCTGTGAATGAAATTTCGAAAATCCGAGAGACACGGTTAATATCAAGGACTAAAATGTGGTTCAATGAGATGAAAATAATTTTTTGGTGAATAGTAACTTTTTACCTTTTTTACCGCGGTTAATAGTAAATAGGGTAACTAAGGGTAAATATGATATTACTATTACCCTAACACATGTCCTAATTCTATTGGACAAGTGTAATTCGACCAAAAAAAAACTTAGGAATAAAATATGACCATTTAGGCCCACTTGGATTAGATTAGGACATTTATTATTAATTTATTTAAAGAAAGGTTAAAATAGTTAAAATCAAAGTTTAATAAGTAAATCATTTTTAATATGGGGTTATACATAAGATAAATTCGATTGTAAATATTCATTAGAAAGATAAAAAGATTTACTACATGATGGTATTTTATTTGTAATTTTTAGACATAAAATAATTTAATTTATTTATGACACAACGATGATGCAGTAATTATCTTATTAATGAAATATTGACATAATTGATGTTATAAACACCAAAATAAATGTAATTTGAGATTTTTTATAAATTACACTAATTTTATAGGTTACTATGATATATTAATGTTTATTTAATCAACTTGGTTCGAACATTTAATTCTGTTATGACTTTCACAAAAATCATATATCAAATAGTGTCAAAATTGACACAAAATAGTTTTTTAAATCAAATATTATATTATTAATTGTTATTGTATTCCTAAAAATCTAAGGTTCGGCCAAATGACTTAGATAAGGATATATATATTAATAATAAACAATTTGGGGTTCATTCGGCATGTTATAGTAAGTTTATTAACCATATAGTGAGAGAAAACAAAAAGACATGGTAAAAGTTAAATTATTTAACTTAGAGTTAAATCTAATTGATAAGGTTAAAATAATATCCTAAACTTGTCTAAATTCTATTGGTTGATAGTATTTCGACCCATCCCCACTTTAGCTTCGAAATAAGACCCTTTGGAACCATTATAAACCGATTTTGACTTTAATATAAAATAATATTTTGAGATATTCCTAAGGTGCCCCTCTCCTCCCCTATAAAAGGACACCTCCTCCCCCTCCTCCTCACACGAATTTGAGCACTCAAGCTCGGCCAACCCCTGCCAAAATCTCTTCTCCACTTCCCTAGCAACATCCTAGAGGTTCTGGTCTTCCTCAAAGACCAATTCTAGTGCCCTAAGAGGAGGTCTCAAAGAGGCGCTCCAAAGAAGAGGTAATTACCGTTACCAATTCTTTCCTCTTTATTTCTTCTTCCACTTCTTCTTCTTAGGTTGTTTCATTATGAAGTAATAACATCAGTATCACTCATATACTGATATGTTATTATAAGTATCAAACAACCCTATTTCACCATCTATCCATCCTACGGAAAAAGAAATCACCGTGCGTGCGTACGTACGGAATACCGTCTCCACGCCGTGGTGTAATCTATTTTCCACCACCACCTTACATGGATGGGTATAATGGTGTAAAGAATAACAATACATAGTTATTACAACATCATATTGATTCTGATATATTGTATAATCCACTCCAATTCAATTCAATATTTATGGAAATGATATCATCGCTCGTGCGTACGAACGGACTACCATCTCCACGACGCGATGAGATTCATTCTCCATGTTAACCATTTAAGAATGATTATAAATTATATAGAAGAAATAATAATGAAATATATGACATTATAAAGCTACTGGATTTATGTATATATATACATATGTATGTCATCTACTTACTTCCATTTCAAGACAATAAGGAAAGGAAAACAGCGTTCATGCGTACGTACGGACTACCGTCTCCATGAACGGTGTTTTTCATTTTATTTATCTACCTATTATATATATATATATACTGAATATATATGATATATAAATCATATTTTATATTCTGGAAGTAAGTAAATCATGATATAAGTAATAATGATGTCAAGAACAACATGTCAAAACACCTACGATAAATGAAACGATTTTACCCAAAACGCTTCTTTAACATGGAATTTACAAAAGAATGGGTAATATAATGTCATAAGTGAACCATATATGATATCATAACAATGAATATGATTCTGGAATAAGTCAATAACATGATTTAAATCATTACACAGGAGGTTCGGACACTTACAAAGCAAGTCGGACATAAGGTAAGGGGAAATATCACAATCTCACTTTTATCCGAGATTGTTTTTACTATGGTAATTACTGGGGTGTATTTTATCATCCACATCCATGTTCCCTCAATATTTAATATTATTTCCATCCTTCTACAATAGTTTATATCCAATTTTACCCTTCGGTGAGTTTTTAGTAAAAGATACGAAAGGAATCTTTTATCGTTTTTTTCGTACGATGTACTTTTTGACTTTTCCGGCAAAAGTACGAAGAATTTTTTTTTAACTTATACGGCATGAATGGATTTTTAAAACATTATTTCCAAGAAGCTTCCTTTAAAAGTTTTCAAGTTTATTTTTAATCAACTTCTTTTAGTTTAAAGTTGTATGACATGTTAAGAAAGGAAAAAATTTTTTGAAGTAGAAAGGATATTTTCCTCAAGAATAAAGTTCAAGTGTTTTATCAAAATTATTTTCCATCTAAGATAATAAAGGGTTCTGTTTTTATCCCTATTATTACATTGATTTGATCATGTTGTGATGGAATTATTTTTATGAATTCCATTATCTTATATGAATTGTTTTATGATGTCATGATGTTTCAAGAATCCCATTTTTGTTACATGTGTTATGCGATGATGTATGTTTTATGATTATGTGGCACACATAAGAAAGGATTCATTATAAGATGGGTGGGACCTATATCTCCCTCCAATGCATTGGGTAAAGATTTTATATCTCATGAGATAGACATGACTGAAATGGTAGGTTATACCGGTTCAGTGAAACAGGACTGAAATGAGGGTTACTCGATTCAGAAAGGGACTTTGTCCACTAAGATAGTCTTGGAAATGAGTCATGACTAACAAGAAAGGATTTTCCATGATTATGTGTGCATGACACAAAGTTTAAAGTTTCATGTTATGATTATGGTGATCTCATTTTCACTTCTATGATTTGTTCTATGTTAAGATATTATGATCTCTTTTGCAGGTTATGATTTTCAAAAAGATATGATATGATTTTTATTTTTTTTGTATACCCTTACTGAGCATTTGAGCTCACCCTTTTATGTTTTCTTTTCCCCAGGATATAAAGAAAGGTTATAGGTAAAAAAAATGGAAGATCTTTATGGGAGATATTGAAGATCTTTCACCAGGATTAGAAGATTATGTTCTGAGTTTCCAAAGACACTAAACTATTACGATCCTTGTGTGTGTGTTTTTGTTATGTACTAAGTATTCTGCAAATGTAATGTAATGTCCATGTACGATAAGCTTCGGGTCTCTACATAAGGTATATGCAAGATATTAAGTTTTGGAACTATGTCCCTTTTATAAGTGGATAAAATGAATGTTTTGGGAACACCCACTATTTTTCAATAAAATAATGACTCTATTCATGAGTAAATGGTTAAAAAAGTGAAAAATAATGGATTTTTGGGTGAAATATGGTCTATAAAGACATAAACATAAATTTTTACATAGTTTTAAAATATGGTTCAAGTCATTTACATTTTGATTTTTAGATTTTATCATTTTTATTTCTACCTTAGTAAAATGTTTTTTAAATTAGTAAAAAAAAATTTACTTAAAATATATTAAATTACCCCTATCACCAAATTTTAATGTTATAAACCTAAATTTAACCTAAATTAAATTTAATTAAATATCTAAATAATAAAAAATTACATTTTAAATTAAAAAAATTTATATATTGATTTTTTTGTAGAAAATGATGTTTTCACCATTATGTGTTCTTAATCTTATTGATAATTTGTTACCTTTTAAATGTGTGTTAATATTTGTATATATGTGTTTAAAAATAATATCAAATTCATTATTTAAAATATTTAAATTTTATTTATTAAATAAAAATTACACAATATTAATAAAACAAATCATTGAATAATAGTTTCACAATTTTCAATATAATTAACTTTAATTTTAGTCATATTATATTTATAAATAAAAATAAAATGACACTTTTTAAAAAATTTGGAACAACTGATTCCAAATATGTAATCCCTTTTTTCAAAAATAATTCTATTGTTGAGAAAATTTTAATTTTCATATTAGCGCATATAATGCGAAAAAAGAGTTTTTAAAAAATGTGTGAATCATAAAATAAAATGAAATTTGTTTTATTATATCTTTTTATATAGTTTTTATAAATTGGTTAATTATATTTATACAATAACAATTAGTGACTATATTATAATGGTAATATTTAATAACTTTATTAAGCTAA
Source organism: Viscum album (assembly GCA_963277665.1). Classification (NCBI taxonomy): domain Eukaryota; kingdom Viridiplantae; phylum Streptophyta; class Magnoliopsida; order Santalales; family Viscaceae; genus Viscum; species Viscum album. Next base: position 1,922,917,803 of record OY728152.1, read on the forward strand.
CATGATTTTATTTTTAGTTTAGTGTTTCATGTAAGACAAGAAAATCATATGGTATATAATTAATAGAAAGTATTTTCTAAATTCATGGGTCATTACACATGTGGTCATATATATCATGAATACTAAAAAAATTAACCGATATAAAAAAATTTCATGTAATATCACAACATACCATGTAAGTTTATAGTACATGATAAGGACCATACATAGCATCAATCACATGTCATGTGGAGTGATGATACACACCATGTAAGTGTTAAACAAAATAAATGGGTTTTATCAGAAATAAAAGGTTATATGTTTTTTTCCTCTAGTACATGTAGTGGATATAAAATTTCATACTGAATTTAAATCTAACCTAGTAATGTAAACAATTTGTTCCCATTTTTTACTTGTTTTGTACTTAATAATTTAAATTTAAAATAATTCATTTAAAATTATAGTTGAAGGAAATTACCAGGACTATTTGGAATAATATTTAAGAAATAATAATTAATTAATAAATAATATGATTAATTTATTAATTCAATAAATTTATCTTCATAAATAATTAATTGGAATGAATGCTTGTATATTTAATTGCGTAGTTGTTTCATGGTGTGGATGATCATGATCCTAACTATCCTATGTATATGTTGTGTTTCTATTTTATTTAATTATTTGTTTGATGGGTTATTTCCATAAATTTATCACTAAATTATATATAATGATATTTTTATCATCCATTTCTTCTTTTTAAGTATGTACATGCGTGTCCATTGTTTATTTTATATAACCCTAAACCCCTAGAACCCCTCACCAATGAGTGAGTAAGGATATACAAAGGATGAAGCTTCAAATGAGAGGAGATAATTGAAGACCATGTTGAGTTGAAACCAACCAAGGTGATAAAAAGTTTAATGGTGGAAGTCTATAACTCAATATAGGTATCGAATTAAGAATCTATTCCCCCAAGGAAAAGGTTTGGTTTATATTATACTTGATAAACCAACCTGTAGTTAAAATCCCATGATCACATCACTTGTTAATTTTATTTATCAAGTGCATGGTTATTTATTTATGTGATTCATGTTTATTTTATGATCAATAATTCTCACATAAAATAAATAAATAAAAGTAATGAAATATGAAATAAAAAAGTTATTATTCCAAAATTATTTAATTATATATGGTTAACTAAGTATGTAAAATCCAAATATTATTAATAATAATTTGATGGATAAAATAAATAACATTAATATAATTGATAAACAAAATAACTCAATGAAAATATTAAGTCATTTATCTCCTTCCATTATATGAGTTATAATGAGACCATATATTAAAGTATTAGACTAGCCCCCATCATTATACTTTTATTTATCAGAGAATTCTAATGAATGTTTTGGGTAGACTTAACCAAGTTAACATCAAGAGTAGTTGCCTCTGCAAGAATTGGTGTAACTTGGATGTAAATGTGGAGGAAATTTGAGTATATAATTTTAGGATTATGGATATCACTCAATAGATCAAAGAACTATGAGTTAATGTAGTTTGAAATCCCACCTACCAAAACACCTTCAAATAATTTATTTTGGATTATGTTTGGGTTATTTTAAGGGTAATATAGACCCTTTACACTAAAATATCCATGTGATAAGATATTCTAAACCTAATGGTGATGGATATTGGGATTTTATAAAATAATGGGAGACTGATAAAATACATTTATTACATCTCACATGGTATTCAAGATAGATAACTAAAATATGTTTTTATTTATTATAGAAAATTGAAACTAAAATCATGAGAACACTATGATCATTTATGGAAAAAGAGAATTCCCTTACCATCACAAATTTATAATGGTGGAACTAACATTTATAAACTAAAATACTATATGGAAATTTATATTATATGATGTAATCCTCTATTCCTAATTATCCACCCCAACAAGTGAGTGAGAAAGGGTGAAAAGGATGCATATAGAATATATATGGAAGATGACTAAAATTTCCTTTGCATCATGTTATCAAATATATCTAGATATCTCAATATTCAATATAAATACATGGATTCATACACCATGATAACTCATATTTTCGAACATGAAAAGGATAAAGATATTCTAAAGATAAATGAGATTGTCACTACACTTCATAAGTGTAAATTGGAATATGGGTAACTTTTTTAGATATTTATTTCAATATATATATGTAAATTTATTATTTAGTGAAGATAATATTCTATATAGATAATAAATTATCTAGTAATATCATATTATCATTATTATCAACAAGATTCTCCTTATTCATTAAGAAATATTGGATAAAAAATATGAAGATGACACTCATGAATCTTTTCCTTGTGCTTCACTAGGAAGATAAGGATTGGTGGGAACATATTTCATCAACCCATATAGTGAATAAAGAGAATGACAAGGTTTCAAATTCATTAAAAAAATTTAAATTCAATGAAAAATTTATAACATCCTTTAAAGAGACAAAAGATTCATAGGGAGGTAAATGAATAATAGGCTATGTAATTTACATATGAAAATAAAGGTTATTATAAGAGTAACTACCATGAATTGAATAATAAATAAGAAAAATATTCTACTTTGTGTATATCCATTACTATATGTAATATTTCTATTTTGGTTATTTGGTTTTAAATATGGTATAAAAATCCAATATTTTTATTCATATACTAGAACCAAGTAATTTAATTATTATTATAAGTAGTAAGGTGAATTATTTAGTAGATAAAAGAGGTTGATTCCTAAGTCAATGAATAGAATCACATGAATTTGTATTTCCAAGTGGGTTGAATCTCAAAAAACTATTTATTTGTATTGTGTGTTACCAAAAAAAGTATCTCAATTTCTAGTTTTATATGTAATAAAACATTATTTTATTTTTGGAGTGAATATTTTTATGGTAATTTATACTTAATAGTTTAGTGATAATTGAATAATATATATCTATTATATGAAATTAATAATGAATATAAAATATAAGACCCATACCCAGATATATAAAGATAATTATTCATCAGGTAAAACTAAAATTTCTTATCAAGGATAAACCTAGAAGGGTGTTTAGACTTTTTGGAGATATAAATCTTAAGTATTTAACATATTTATTTACTATTTTTTAAATAAATAAAACTTTTTGAGAAAAATGTATATCCAAAAATATTCTAGATTCAATTCAGCAAGATATATGTGAACCATTCTATGGATAAGTAAGATATAAATTCATATACTCCATATATTACGTTATGAGATTTTAGGACTATAAAGTAAAAGTAATTAATTTATTTTGTAAAATATATAATACCCTATAAATATTATTTTCAAATAATATCTTAAGAAAATATTCATCAACCATTTAAATGTAGATTAGAGATACTATAGAACTCTCATTTCCTTATACACATGAAAGAGGTAATGTTAGTTTGAGGAGGATAGATGATGATTATTATACATATTTCATGTTTTATATAATTCATTTCAATACATGTTTTGAAAATAAAATCAAAATAACTAATCATATGGATATTATTTTGACTGATGGGTAGCATATTATTTATAATATGATAGAAATTCATTATAGATTCATGTGTTTTGATAATAACTACAAGCCGTGACAAACTTACAACAAGAAAAACATTAAGTACATCTTAGTTTATTATCATAAAACTACTCAGGATATTAAAATACCTATGATATAAAGACACTAGTAAAGAATTATTGTATTCTAAAATATGAAATAACATCACTTTAGTGATGGTGGGATCATTTTAGATATTAATTAAATCCAGGCTCCACATGCACATGAGTTAGTATAGGAACACAAAAATACACAAGTTTTAGTGGGATGTGTTTTTCCAAAGACACATATTTCATAGTAAAGTTAAAAAAAATGATGAGGTTTTATATTAACCAACATAGATGATATATTATTTGATGATAATAATGAATCCTATACAGAGGACGTAAATAAAAACCTACTATGATTGGGAAGTTCATATGAATTTATAAATGGATCACAAGTACCAAAATATAGTTCCATATATTATTAGTTTCTATGATTAATATAAATACATTGGTGGATATTCAAGAAGAAACTATAAATGGATGGCACAATACGGTACTAATAATACTTGGTTGGTTACTAAAGGTTTCAAGAAAAGACTATACATAATCTATGAAAAAACCTTACACCAGTCATCATGCTAAAATAAATTATAATTATAATTATCATAAAATCATTATATAGTCATTATATTGAGAAATTAAATGTGAATATCACCTTTTAAGAATTAATTTCTAAGGAAAATGTCTATATGACATGACCAGAAGGGTTGGTGAAATCAAATAAAGCCAATAACGTGTGAGAGTTACAAAGATACATTTCTAGATTTAAGTAATAATTATGATCATAAAATGATTGTTTTGATGAATCCATAAGAGTTTTTTATTTTATTAATAATGAAATTGATCCATATATCTATAAAAGATTAATAGAATCACTTTTGTTTTCAATGGGAAATATATTGAAAACATATGGAAAATAGATATTAAGTATTATATTTTGTTAAGATTTATTAAGTGATTATTTTCAAAAAAATGAATGAAAGTATAAACCCTAGTTCTAGGGAATACTATCCATATACATAGATCTATAGGTTTTATTATATTTATTCATAATAAAGACGTTGAAAAAGTATTTAATAATACAATATGGAATAATTCAAGAGTGAATTATTTCCTCTTTCACCCAACATAAAATCTGTACAAGTTGATGTGTGTAGGCAAAAAAGTAGATTATTATGATGAATTGAATTCTATATTATTAATTTATTGGAATTTATTACATATTACATGATATTTAATATGGTTTTATATCTCTTTTTTATAGAGAGAGGTTGTAAAATTTCAAATAGAACTAAGAGAATTTCCTAGGATGGTAGTAAGAATTAGCATAAAATACTTTAGAAAGTAGAAGTGAAAGAGTCATTGGTACTTATATAAGTGAGATGTGATTTTTTAGGGGATGAAATATTAAATATAAGGGAATAATAATGATAATCTTATTTAAGTTAGTGGTTTCCATATCTATATAGACCAAGTATGCTCTGACTTCTTAAAGATTTTAATTAATGATTCAGAAATTATTTTTTCCCAATTTTGAATTGTACCAAGATAATTTTTATTTATCATAATGATAAACTTAAAACTATGTTGTTATATAACATGTCTTATTTTTAACAAATGAAAAAATATAAATACTCAATGAAATCACCCGTTGATTGATTTTCGAAACAGGGAGAAGTTGCAGTATGTAAAATAGCCATCCAAGAACATGGAAAACCCAATAGCTATAACCATACTAAAATAGATAGATTCTTATCATATGAAATCTAAAAAGTCAGGTACCAATTGGATCTATTAAAATTGTGAGTCTTTTGGAGTTGGTATTCTAGAATAAACTAGATTTGTACTACGAATTACCAAAATATTCAAAAACCTAAATGTTAATAAATATCACATCACATAATGATTATTCCTATGCATATCATTAATGAGATAAATTACTTATATTATTTTTCACATCGGAAGGTTATAGAAATTCCAAACTATAATAATAAACTATAAATGATAAAGAAATATTCTTAAACATAAAACCAATGATTAGGATGAAATCTGTCAGATAGGACACATATGATGTTTGACTATCTAGTGTTGGATACTCATAATTGTATAAGTCTTATTCTCATGAAGTTTATTAATGGTAATCTATACAAGAGGATGTTATGAGGAAAAACCTACCAAGATGAATTTCACATGTTATATGTGTCATTAGATTATCCTATTTTTGGATGTGTGTATCATTCCTTAGACTTGTGGATATTATTAATGTATATTATAAATCATATTCTTTGATTAATTGACAAAATAATGATTAAATATACTCATCATGTCGTAAGTTACATTGGGTGCATCATAAGTGATATAAAATTATTTGAAAAAGTAAATAAAGGATTAATAAATTTTGAGTTAATGGAATATGATATCGTTAGACCTTTAATTGAAATATAACTATCTAATTAAATCCATATCTATGGAACTTCACTGAAAAGTTCATTTCATAGATTCAAAGAAAGATAAATTAATTTTATAGGATGATGACACAAAGTATGCATGTTTGTTGATGACATATCAAGATAAAGGGATTATATTGCATAATAATATTTCATATATTGTTGTTTTCATTGCAACATGAACTTCTTTCTCTATGGGTTTCTCAATGTGTTACTAGATGATAATCTTGGACTTTAGAAAAAAACACATAATTCTACTGAAAAATAGGCCTAAAGGTCCATATACTAAGTGTATATACAATCTAAGTTATATTTTATTTGAATTAAATAGTTTGAATAAATATTATTCCTAACTTCTAGTTTAGTAATCATTTAATTATTATTGATTACATAAATTCAATCATTAAATATATTCTTGTTTAGAATATATTTGTGTTTAATATTAAATAAATACTATTTTTGAGTTAGTGAATATAATATTTATTTATCTATTGTATATTATACACATAATAATAAATAAATATTTATTTATTAACTGTTTCAATGGAAAATTAAATATAAAAAATTAGATAAAGAACCTTTGTGAAATTATCTATTATTTAACTCTAAGTATAAAATTTGATTAACATCATTTTAAAGAATGAATAATTTTTGCATAATAGATTCCCCTAAGAGAATTATCTCAAATCCAAAGACATAAATTCTCAAGAACTCTCTCAAGAATGAGAGATAATCATTCTCTGCCCTTTCAAGACCAATAGAACAATTGAGAATTATTTCAGGACATAAATACTACTTAATACTATAAATGGTGAGAGATCAAAGATATTTGGTTCCTCTTTGATAACACTTGGAATACCAACAATGATGTTATGAGATTTGTGGAGAACCTATGGATGATGATAGAGGAATTCTAGTTTGGATTATTCATTATAATAATGATACGATACAAGAAGTTATTATATTGATCAATAAAAAAATAATTATCAACGTGGGGTAATTATTATTTTATGTTAAATATAAATTATATGTGAAAAGATACTCTGTATGAAGAATATAATTTTTATTTATCAAGTTCAACGGTTTTTTTCTATTGAAACCCATGAAAACATTATTGGGTATGGTTTTGACCAATTTCACTGCACCCTGAATCCTTTATGTATCTTATATCGTAGGGTTATTAGCCAAATGTAACCCAAATCATATACCAAATACAATCACCTAACCCTTTGGGTCACTCATAACATTATTTCCTTAAACAAGATAATCCATGGGCACCCGAATTTTTGATGAAATTATCTGGTTTGATGATCCAGGTCTTTACATGTATCACTTTGTAAGGAATCTAACACTTAATATTTTAATGGTATTTAAATAACACCATATTATCACATTTATTCCCTTTATATATATGCATGTTTCTAATGATTTAGTTTTTGAAACCCAATTTCTTTCCTCAAATCAATAAGTTCAAACCATATTAATGTGTAACTCTTTACACAATTCATATCTTGTTTTACTGACCCAAATTTATATCCAACTATAACTAAAAATAGTCAAATGAATCACAAGATTAAGTTACATAAAACCCTTCATTTTTATCAAATTCATAATTTGTTTAATCTATAATTAAATTATTAATTCAATATCATAACCTAATAAAACACACGATCATTGTAAAATGAAACTAAATAAATCATCAAACCTAGAATGTAAAACCTTAAATGCATGTATGAAAATTTAAATAATTAGTTGAACACAAAAAATTATTATATACACCCATTCATAATATAAAAAATGTACATCTATAAATAAATTACAGAATTATTCAAAATAAATTAATATTTCATAAATTTAAGCATGAGATCAATATTTTTAAACCGTTCATGAATAAAGAAAATGATAAACATGTTATAATTTAGGAATTCTATTATGGTAATTACATAACATAAATATATATGAACATTTCACATTTATTTCAATAATAACTATTTTATATACTTAATTAACATGGAATTTATTATGAACTTGTTTATATTCAATAATATTATATATTTTATGAACAAATTTTATAATTATATAAAAATGTATTATTTTTTTATGAAAATGGTTAAATAACTAATAATAAAATATTTATCTAATAAATCCTCTCAAATTAAAAATTTTATATTCAAATTTATAAACAAATCATAAATCAATATAAACACTTTTGTTTCACATTTTTTATAATTTATAAAAATTTTATAAATTATTTACCATGTAAAAATTATTTAAAGCTAGATGAAATATATTAAAAAATTCATGTTATGGTTTAAAGACTCCACTCAGATTTGGCTGGGGCCTTTGGGCTCGTGCCGATGAAGGTTATTAAGATTTGTTTAAAGAGAGTTCTTCAAAAATATATATACCATGACCTTCCACCATGTAATTGTTGAAAATTATTTTGTATAAAGAACCATGAAATAGTTTAAATCCAAATTCAATTTTGATTATATAGTTAGACTATGAACCATGACCATTTAATTCTATGGGAATAGCATAGAAATAACTATTTTATACATATCCAAGCTATTTTAGAGGTTTTTTTCCTTCTGAAACATTACATGATTCATTCTTGTTAACAAGATAGAAAACACCTATTTAATATTGGAGTATCTATTTTTTCCATGGATAGTCAACTTCTACTATGTCATGATCTTTTTTCCTAGAGGATATCACCATTCCATAGTGCTCAGTTAACCATGGCCTAGTGAGGTAAAAAAATGATGCTCTATTTTTTGAAAAACTTTTCTAAGGATATTTTACATACATTTCAATATTTTATTATAAATTTTATAAGACCACTTTCATTTATCATAACCCACAAGTCATGGTTTGAAATTTTCAACAACTAAAATGGTTGTTTTGAATTAGGATATTCTATGGTGATTATATTATAATTTTTTATAGTTTCTACATTACTTTTATAATTCATTCCAAAAAATATGTAAGTGTAATCTATATTACTAAAGGGTTTTATATGTGATGATAGTTATCCTAACACAGTGGAAACATCAACCAAAACCTATTTAAACAACATTATATTTAAATCTGTATTAAATTAAATAGATAAATGAATAATGTCATTCCTTTTTTTATCTATAAATCTAACTTATCCAAGAACCACTAATAGAGATTTGTAGTTATCTTTAAGAAGTATCTAACATGATTCTTCCTCCTAGGGTATCAATAGTCTAGATGAATCTTATTATTCTTTGGAAGGACCTCCTTCAATCCAATTTCTCTTATAAATTTATCTAAAGACTGGAAGAAAGAAATATCTAGAAAGAACTTTCTATGAGGTGAATTATTTACTATGAATCATGTACAATATGTCATGTTAATATCTAGATTTTATAAGCATATATGACCCTCCTTAAGATCCTAACATTTCATAAACATTTTATAAACAAGGTTGATGTTACAATTGGTCTATAACTCCGCATCCTTCTATGGAAACCAGAGATTCTCATATATGTATATTAAATCCTTTTAGATGAATATTCATTAAATTACATGAACAAACGCCTAAAAACCATAATTTTTTAGTGCCTTGAAACTTGGAACACAATATTATTAATTCATAAAAGATATTAAATGTCCCCATAAAGATCTTCCCATTTATTACCCATACAAAAAACCTTTCTTCATAACATGGGGAAAGGAAACATAAGAAAATATAAGCTGAGATTCTCAATAAGGTTAAAAAAGGAGATATTTAAGCATAACATGAACATAAGGGTATAAGAACATGATCATAACATTTTCAAAAACATACATTTAATATCAAAGATCATAATATAGATTCATGGCATAAATATGGTCAGTTTATAAGATATGAATCATAAGATAATCAATGAAAATGATCCATGATAGAATAACATTAGAATACGATATAGAATTATTACATACACATAATCATAGAAATTAGTCTCATTAATAGTCAAGACTCATTGACAAAACTTATAAGGGAACTCTATGGGAGGATATACCTCTTGGTTGGGACACACCACCATCCCTAGTGGCAAACCTTTCCTCAAAGTGCAATGGGTTCACTTCCCAAACAATCATAGTAGTCAAGGTTCACACTCAATATCATCATAGAGGACAAAGTCCCCTATTAAACCAAGTTCACTCACCATTCTAGTCATGTCTATCTTATGAGATATAGTTATTTACCCCATTAATTGGAGGGAGATACAGGTTCCACTCGTCTTTGGTTATAATTTAACTACCATAAAATTTTAAAATTCTCTCATGTGTGAGAGCTTCTCTCTCCTAGGTTTTCCTAGGTTTCCAGTCTCCTGGTCTGTTCGGGTTCCGGCAGCGCCGTCTCCTTCCGTGCACCATGTCTCTTTGCTGTGTTGTTCGCTCCTTTCCTCATTCTGGTGCATTTGGTTCCCTTCTTCCTTCCTATGTCGGTCTCTAAATTTCCACAGTGTGAATCTGTGTTCCTTGCTTCCTCTCTCCTCCGCCTGCTATCGGTTCCTGCCGTCTGGGTTCTTGGAGTCGGGTTTCTTCTCCTTCATCAGCTCAAATTTGACCTCAAAGCATCGTTTTGTGCCTCCCCTGGGATCCTGAAGCTTCCTCCGTCACTGTCATTCCTCGATGAAGTCAGATTTGTGAGAGGAACGTGATGCCGGTTCCCCTTTCTCTTCTTCTTTGGCACTCATGATCCGTGTTATTCCTCTCTCGAGGCCTTTCCAGTGGTTGAGGAAATCCTTATCCTCACCGCAAATCCCCTTTCGGATTCAGATCCATGTGCTCAGGGTCCCGAGGCACACCCGAGCATGAGGTTTTCCCAACTTTTTGTTTTTCCTTTCCTGCTGCCGTGAAGTGGGTGTAGTTCTCTTGCCGACTCCCATCTCGCTGGTACACGAAGTTTCCATCGCGAAGTAGTTTTGCCTCGCGAAGCTCCTTCCACATTCGTTCTCCACGCTGCGAGACCGCGAAGGGGCAGCCGTGAAGTGGTCTGAATCATGAAGTGTCTTCCGCGAGGTTCTTCAGCATTGTGCGTGCACGAAGTGGCAGCCGTGAAGCTGTCTGATTCGCGAAGTGCCTCCCACCGTGAAATGGTTTTTCCTTGCAAAGATCCTTCAGCGATCGTTCTCCACGCTGTGGGAACGCGAAGGGGTAGCCGCGAAGTGGTCTGAATCATGAAGTGTCTTCCGTGAGGTTCTTCAGCGATGTGCGTGCACATAGTGGCATCCAAGAAGCTGTCTAATTCACGAAGTGCCTCCCACTAGTATTCACCGCATTGTGCATTCGCGCAGTGGCCGTCGTGAAGTGTCCTGACTCGCGAAGGGTCTCCCATGAGAAACCACTGTGTTGTGGGCATGTTGTGTGATGTGGCTCCATGAAGCACCTGTTGTACTGTGAAGGTCGAGGGTCTGCCGAGGGGTTGCTCCACGAAGTTTGGTGTGAGCCGCAGTAAGAGTTTCCTATACGCGACCACATTTGAGGCTTCTTTGACTGTGTAGTCCGTGGTGTTTGGTTCAATGTGTGTTTTGTGGATGGTGGTCACTTTGGGGCATCCAGGTCTTTAAACTTCATGGTGGAATGGGCCTGTTTCAAGTGAGGGCCGCAGGTACTACAAGGGCTCCGAACATGTTAGAGGTTTGCAAATTCAATTTTACACTATGGATGCGGAATTTGTTAATCAGTGTAAGAGATTGTCCCTGATGGACAAAGAAAAGGTGACGATTGAGGCATAGAGAAACAAGGACACTCTGCTGGATAAGAGTTTGTCACTGCTCGTGGTGGGAAAGTTTGTGGAAAACATTTCGGTTAATCAGGGGGCTCTCAAAAACACTCTACAACACATCTGGAATCTTGATGCAGGAGTGGCTATTCGGGAAGCGGGGATCAACCGCTTTGTCTTTGAGTTCTTCAAAGAGAAATATAGAGACAAATCTTGCGCGGAAGATCATGGTACTTTGATAATCAACTGCTCCTCATGGAAGAATTCAAAGGGGGGACGATATCCAACGTGTGAATTTAACTCGTTCCCCCTTTTGGAAACGTATTAAAGGAATCCCCTTCCATGCAAGAACAGAACGTACCATGAGAGAAATTGGGGAAATTTTAGGTTATTTTCTTGACTGGGATAGTTCAGACCCAATACAATGTGGTCCGGAGGTTTGGATGAAGGCAGAGATTGATGTGTCAGAGCCACTGATGACAGGTATGTTCTTGAAAATTGAAGAAACCAATTCCTGGCTATCATTCGAGTTCAAGAAACTTCCAATATTTTGCTTCTTCTATGGACGCCTTGGCCACCTGGAAAGAACGTGCACCATGAAACATAATAATGGAGCGGGCAACATTATCCTACAATTTGGTCCTTGGCTCCGTGCCAAAACGTACAAATATTCTTTCATCCTTGATATGGAAAAACAAAAGGACCGTTACCGTCTCACGATGGCACATTCCAGTCAGGAGAAACCCATACATGAAAATCCCTTCTGCATGGACCAATGGACTTCCAAAGTTATGGATCTACCACTTAGAAAGAAGCTTGAGTTCACACTCACCCCTGAAAGAAATTAATCAAACGTCAACAAAGATGGTGATGAGGCAAAAAGAATCACCATCACATTTCTCAACGCCAATGCGGACGCACGTTGAACCACCAGATCCAGATCCTGACCCCCAATTGATCGTAGCAGAAATTCATACAATGGAGGCCCAGGGAATGCCGGGATGTCCAAAACTGGGCCCAATAACTCGTCGAATGTGGAAAAGGGTGCAATGAGGCACAAGTGATGGGTACACGGAAGACCCTAAACCCGGATCTAGGACAAGACAATTTGAAACCTGTCAATCAGGGAGGAATCCCACCAAAAGATGGAAAATGAAAAATGAAGAAGCAAGTCAGGAGGAACCAGAGGCAGCGGCGGGAGAGACCCAGCCCTGCCTAGAGAAATAATTGCCTAATGTTGGAACTTTTGTGGGCTTGGCAACCCACAAACGGTTCGAATGCTTCAGCGCAACTACGCTCAAAGTCCCCCCGATATGGTTTTCCTGTCTGAGACCATATTGGAAAACAAGGACACCATTGGTATTGCTCTGAAGTGTGGATTCCAAGGCTGCTTTCCGGTGCCTAGGCAAGGCCACTTGGGGGGCCTCTGACTCCTTTGGAAGGACAATATCGACGTCAAAATTTTTTCCTTTTCCTCGCACCATGTGGCAGAGACAATTCAGATAGACTCTCACCCACCCTGGACTTTTGTGGGATTCTATGGCTGGCCGTCCCATAATGATAAGGTAAATTCATGTGACGTTATTTGCAGACATTGACAAGATTTACCGAGCCCTATCCTCTTCGTAGGCAATTTCAATGAGATTATTTTTCATAAGGAAAAGTTGGGCGGAATCATCTGACTAGCAGCTTCGATGTCAAAATTTAAGGATGCGGTCTCTCGGGCGAACTTGGTCAATCTGGGGTACACAGGTAATCCTTTTACGTGGTTCTAGGGAAATACTGAAGGCAACCACATTGCTGAGCGGCTTGATAGATTTCTGGGTTCCTTTGATTGGATTAATCTGTTCAGCATGTTTCATGTTGGACATATGGACTTTAACTATTCAGACCATTGTCCAATTATCATTTATTGTACGTGAGGTGTACGTAATCGACCACTGAACATACCCTTCATGTTTGAGAGATTCTGGGCAAAATACTGGGAATTCAAAGAGGTGATCCGATCTTTCCAGAAAAGTACCCACGTGGATGTCCATTCCAACCTCCAACAGGTCGCCTCTGAGGTGAGGTCTTGGAGAAATAAAAAATCTCACCACCCCGACCGGCACTGTGAGGTCCTTGAAGAGAGACTGAACACCCTCCTCATACAACCCACAACCAATCACATCCTTTCTTTTATTGGAGCTACAAATAGAGAGTTGGATACGGCCTTGCGCGTCAGGGAAAGATTCTGGGATATTCGGGCGCGAGATATCCACATTAAAGAAGGGGATGCGAATACTCGGTTTTTTCACCAGAAATCATCAGCTAAGCATCAGAAGAACTCTATTAACTTCATCTTACAACCCTATGGAAGAAAATTTTCTGATTCCAGCGGTATTCACGAGGCCTTGATTCACTATTTTCAGAACATCTTCACTATATGAACCCCTTTCATGTCCGCTGAGGTGGAAGATTGTATTAGACCTGTGATCACCTAGGAGATTAATAGGCAGCTCACCAAAGATGTGACAGACGACGAGATATGCCTGGCCCTGAAACATCTTCATTCCACTAAGGCCCTGGGACCAGACGGGTTCCACGCACTATTTTTTAAACAATACTGGCACATTATTGGTCCTGACATCTGCACCATGATAAAAAATATCTGGACTGGGAAGACGAGAATTGCTGCCATCAATGAATCTGTCCTTATCCTCATCCCAAAAATTAAGAAACCCCTGGCGATCCCGGATTTTAGACCTATCAGCCTCTGCAATGTCTCTTACCAGATCTTCCCAAAGATCCTTGTAAATAGGATGCAACCATGGATACCTGATATTATCTTTGAAAATCAGAGCGCTTTCGTGGACAAGATACTGATTACAGATAATGAGATTGTGGCCCATGAATTGTTTCATTCTTTGAAGTCACGCTCTACCTCAAAAAATAAGAACCATGGCCTGGAAATTGGATATAACCAAGGCCTATGATAAAGCGGAATGGCACTTCCTTCGTGTCATTATGCTAAAAATGGGTTTCTGCACTAAAAGGATAGATTTGGTCATAGACTACATCTCGACCGTGTCATTTAAAATCAAGGTCAATGGGGATCTCACCAAAGGATTTGCCCCATCCCAAGGCCTCCACCAGGGAGATCCTCTCTCCCCTTTTCTTTTCATCCTGGTGGCTGATGTGTTTTCTAATCATATTTTCAGGGATGCGTCCTCTAATTCTATTCATGGGGAAAAGGCCTGTCGTGTTGGCCCACCAGTGTCACATATCTTCTTTGCCGATGACTGTATCATTTTTTCCAGAGCCATAGTTAACGAATTTCGGGTGCTCTGCCATGCAATCCACCAGTATGAGATGGAATATGGCCAGTCTATCAATCATGGAAATTCTGAAATTTCTTTCAATGCAGGGGTGCCACAATCTAAGAGGGAGGAGCTATGCACTTTAGCTGGTATTCATATGGTTTCTAAGAATCAGAAGTATCTTTGGCTTCCCACGGTGATCAGCCGCTCCAAAAAAGAAATCTTCGGATCTCTTATTGACATAATTGAGCAGAAAATTCTTGGCTGGTCCCCTAAAGGAATTTCTAAAGCTGGAAAATAGACACACATCAAAGTTGTCATCCAGTCCATCTATAGTTATTTTATGTCCATTTTTAAGCTCCCATCATCCATAGTCGACCATATCCACACATGCATTGCCAATTTTTGGTGGGGTAGGAATGATGGAAGGAATCGACCCCACTGGATGGCATGGGAGAAACTTTGAAAACCCAAATCAATGGGAGGGATGGGTTTCTGGAATCACCTTCTCTTCAATGATGCTCTGTAGACCAAGAAAGGGTGGCACCTGATTAACCGTCCTTTATCTGTCTCTGCACGGGTTCTCGGGGCTAAGTACTTTCCCCACACGGACATCCATGGTTTATCTCTCGGTCCCCACCCCAGCTTCATATGGAGAAGCATTTGGGGGGAAAACAGATCCTGGATAAAGGACTGGGCTGGAGGATTGGGTCTGGATCATCGGCAAATATCTGGACTGGTCCTTGGATTATTGGTAAGGATGGTATGCGGGCTACATCCCCCATCCAACCAGGTTTTGAAGATGCCACTATCAGCTGCCTTTTTTCCGACCAGGGACAAGGGTGGTGTGTGGAAAAGATCCTTGATTGGTTTAACGAAAGGGACCAAAGAATCATCCTTAGCATTACCTGGATCCCTGACGTAGGCCCCGACCACCTTTTCTAGACCAATGAAATCATGGAAAAATACACAGTGAGGTCTGGCTACAGACTGGCCCTTGGCCACCACCTTGCAGGCCGGGATGAGGGACCTTAGGAATCGATCTGGACACTCAACATTCCCCCTAAAATTCACCAATTTTGGTGGCAGGTTTGCATGGGTACCCTCCCAACCATTTCCCTTCTCTCTTACTGACATATGGCCAGTTCTTCTTTTTTCCCTTTCTGCCTGAAGACTATTGAAACTCCTTTTTACGCCATCATTCATTGCCCAGGATCTAAGAAAGTCTCGAGTAAATGGGACCCGTCCTCTACCGATTTACTAGCTTTGGCCTCTGACCATCCCGATCTTCTGACACGTTGGTGCTCTTATCTTCCCCTGGATCTCTCATGTTCTCTTTGCATGCTGGCCTAGATTATTTAGATCTGATGCAATGATGTTTTGTTTCATCAAGCTCAAAAACCTCCCGAATTCTGGATTGACAAGGCTTCTTCTTGGATTGAGGGATAGAAATACCACAAGGACCATTTTATGATAGGAGATTCCCTCATCCCACCCTCTTAGTGGAACCCCCATTTGAAGGTACTCATAAAATTAACATGGACGCATCTCTCCAAAAGGATGGGCTTGTTTCCCTCGGCCTTCTGGCCCGTAATCATCTGGGGAAAATCCTTGCTGCAAAATATGTTCCACACCAGGCTTTCTGGGAACCGGCAGTTGCTGAGGCCATGGCCATCCTTGCTGGTTTGCAGTTTGCTTTGGTATTTGGATGGAGTGACATTTTTGTGGAGTCTGACGGCCTTACCATCGTTAATGCTATCAACAAAAACGATGGTGGACTCCATCCTTTTGGTACCATCATTTGGAGTATTCTCTCACTTGGCCATTTCTTCTCTTCTTGAACCTTCTTCTTTCAAAAAAGGGAAGGAAACAATGCGGACCATCAGCTGGTGGCCTCAGGCCCTTTTGACTCCATCCAGCTCTGGCTGGACAATTTCCATGCTTGGCTTTGTTCTTGTACTTCTTCTGATTTTAGTCATTAATGAGATCTGTTTTAATAAAAAAAATGTAACTACCATCATTGGTCATAATGAAACCACCAACACATAATAAAAATCATACATATGTGTACCATATGATAATAAAATATTCATCATATCATAACCCATGAAATGAAATGGGTTTAATAAGAATATATTCATATCTTAACCTGTGGAAAAGTGTTGGGTTTCAAAGTCATTTCAACATTTCATCATAGCATAACTCATGGACAAAGAAGAGGGTTTCATAATTATTTTATTATGGTATAACCATTGTTAGTGGATAGGGTTTCATAAAAATATTATCATGATAAACCATTAAGTTATAGAATAATAATAGTATCCTTAGTTCATATCCCCATCATAATCTATCTCAAAGTATACCATCTTAGATGGAGAGTTATTTTGAAAGATCACATGGGACATTTATTAAGGAAAATAATATTTCTTTGAAAATAACCTATTAAAACATAAAATATTCTAAAAATAATTTTCTAGGAAAATATCCTTTAAACATTATAAATTAAGATTCAAATAAAACAATGTTCATTATGGTATGAATTGATGTTTATAGTTTACATATTCAAACAAATCTTCCTTTCACATTTTTGGTAAAATCCAAACGAACATTATTTTTGAAAACTACATGAAGATTAATTTTAATTTTTTAAAAAAAATTAGAAATGGGTAAAAATATATTTATTAAATAAATTTAAAATTGATGAATATATTTTGAAAAACATTTTTATAAAACATGGTTTTTGAAGAAAAGAGTTTTCAACCAAAGAGATAATTTTTATTAAAAAATTCTCTTCGAAATAATGAGTATATAAAAATTAAGGGAAACATCTATTCTCATTAAATAACCATATGATAAAAAAATTAATTAATTTAGTGATATATAAATCATAATATTTCATTATTTTATGTATAATCATAAACAATCCTGATAAAGGATGAGACTATAACATAAAATCTTTATCAGTTTGATAACTTTGAATTGTAAGTCTCATGAAAGAATAAAATTCAATGAAAATTATAATATCTTAAAAATAATGAGATTCATGACATCAAATTTAAAATGGATAATTTATACACCTCATAAAATAATATAGGTGTATACCATAACATATGTCTCAAGGAAGGAAAATTGAGACAGAAATCCCTTATTACTTTTGTACCTTTTGAACCACAATCCCCATGCAACAGAGATACTAAAATGGATATATAGGTCCGAATAATAATGAGGATAATAATAATAAAATACATTCATGGTAATTATATACACAAAATAAAATAATAACAAGTTGAATATGGCTTTTTTCTCACAAAAAATAAACGCGAGACTGAAATCCCATACTTTAAGTCATGAATTCCATCGTACATGTTAAAAACCTCATTTATAATAAATATATGTTTAGAATATATATATTAATGAATAATAATTATATATATATAATATTATTTACTTATTTTCTTATATTACCCATTTATTAATAATTTCATGTTAAAGTCACATTTTGAGTAATAACCTATTGGTTTCTCGTACAAGTTTTGATTTGTTATTTTCAATATTCTTATCTTGATAATGGTTAAATTATCTTAATAATAATAATAATGATATAATTAGAATACATATACATAAATTTTACTTTTAATAATAATCATGAAAGATGGTTTTGAGAAAATAAGTATGTTACAATCATGGATATGGAAGGCCGTACATATGCATGAGTAACATTTCATTTTTCAATGATCATTATTGAAAGGTGGTATGTAATATATTATCTTCAAATAATGATAATAATGTCATAAATAACTTATTAATTCTTTAAATATACTTATAAATACCATTCATGTGTTATGTCTTTGAAAATATAATCACATCACTTCGTGAAAACGGTAGTCCACATGTACACGAACGATGTTATCATCTTTTAGTGAGTGAAAAAATAAGAAATTAAGTGATATATCTTACTTAAATAATGATAAATATTTTATTAATATCTTAATTATTCCATTTATAAAACAAATATTCATTAAATTTATTCTTATTATCTTCCATGTAAAGCGTTGGTGAGAACGAATCACATCACTTCATGAGGCAGTAGTCCGCCATACACACGAGCGATGTTATTGTATCCCCTATGGAGATGGAAAGTAAAATGAATATATGATATAAATACTCCAAAGGTATAATTATTTTATAAATATCATATATATTTTTTAAAATCTATCATCATACCCAACCTAAAGTGGTGGTCATGGTAAAACGAATGACATCAATTTGTGAGGCGGTAGTCCACCATACACATGAACAATGATTTCAAAAACCATTTGATGAAAGTGGAGATGTTTTTAGGTAATAAAATTAATTTAAAAACATATAATTATATTTAAAATAATCATGTTATTATATCATTATGTTATAATAATAATTGATGGATCTGGAGGAAGAAATAAAATAAAAACGCTCGTTGAAGAATGTTACCTCTTCTTTAAGTATCCTCACTAGGTTTTCTCCAAAGGCTTACTAGGATGCATTTATACCAAAAATAAGAATTCTAAGATCATAGTATGGAATATGGGAATTTATTTGTGTTGTTAGTGTCTGAAACAATTGGGTTTTAAGGTGTGGATAAGAGATGAGAGGGGCGACCTTTTATAAGCGGGGGGAGAGGACACACTTGATATTTTTGAAAAGAATTGAGTGATCCCACATTTTTCATATGTACAAAGAGTGAAAATGGTAAATTATCTAAAATTATAGGTATAATGGTCAAATAAGTCCATAAAATAGTTTTTAGACAAGTGTATAGGCCATTTTAACCCTTATCATTTTTGTTAAACCCCCAATAAACCCATTTTTACCTTAACAATGGTAATTAATTTTTATAATCTTCACTATTCATTTATGTACAAAATTATGTTAGACTTATTAGAAATTATAAATTATGATAACTCAAAATATGGAATCCATTTTTCAAAATTCAATTCATATAAGTGGTAAAATTTTATTTAAAAAAATAATACTGCAGGTGTGATGAGAAAGTGGACTTTTAAAGAGAAAATCTTCAAATATGTACAAATATTTTATATATAAATTCAATATAAAATTGATTAAAGTGAAATAAATTGTATAAATTTGTTTATTATTATAATAAATTTACATTAAAACTAATTTAAAATATAGTCTAACTATATAAATAAATTATACAAAAAGGTAGTTTTAAATTAAAATTCAGAATTTTTTTACTATTCATCAAAAGTGAGACTTTTTTGAATAATATAAAAAATTAACCATCATATAATTTTGATATTATGATTTAAAAATATATTTTATTTTTTAAAATAAATTTTCTAGAAGTAGTAAAAAAATATTTTAAAATAAGTGTACTGAAGGTGACAGAACTGTTTTTTCAGAAAATACAGTTGTAAGCATAAAATTGGATTTATTATTATCTATTGTCTAGAAAAAATGAGATGAATGATAAATTTTTTATTGAATATATAATATATAAATTTAATTTAAATCATTCAAAAAATGTGATTCATTTAATTTTTTATGGAAAAACAAATTTCTGTGCATAATAATAGTTTTTCAAAAAATGATGTACTTCATTTTCAGAATGTTTTTATTTTAATATATAACAAATTGGTAATACAAAATTCATTATATATACATTTTTAAATAATATATTTTCATAATTTAGTTAATCCTACTCATACCATTCATTTTAATTGATAGGTGAAAATTATAAAATAGTAATATTTTAATAGTAAGACATGTTTCATTTAAACATAGTGTTGTGTGTAACACTAGAAAAACATGGTGTTGTGTATAACACAAGAAAAACTTAGTGTTGTATGTAACATAATATAAATCATTGTTACTTGTAATTAAATCAAAAATCAGTGTTTCATTTCATACAAACAAAATATAAAAGATAAAATTTATTTGGAAAAAATAATTTCACAAAATCTCAGGGTGTTGCACCATTAGTGAATAAATTTTTAACTCTTAAAAATTTTATATTCATCATAAATATCTAATAAATATCATATAATTATATTCATAACTTATTATGATAAATTTGGGTAGGATAAAAAAGTCTAAGTCAGGGGATACTAGTTTTTATGTAATACACCATGCATAATACCACAAAATAGGGAACTTCACTATGTCATGGTATAAACCAACATTGAACAAGAAATTATATAAACCACCACATCATATTGTCTTGTTTAGTGTATAATTCCAATAAAAATTGGTAACATCACTCCCCTCCCCATCACTGCCACCAAGTACTTTTTGTTTTTTTTTAATATATGTATTTGTCCGAAACCAACTTAGGATGCCCCAATCCCAGGCCCCAAACTAGTTATTAGAAAGTAATTAAGGGAGTTTTAAATCCCCATAGGATGACAAATAATGAATATTCATCAATAACATGCCTTAGTAATTACTTACCCAAAAATAATCAAGAAGTTTCTTTCCAAAAAAACCATTCATGACCTCACCATATGTTGGAAGATCATTCTCTAAAATAATATGCAAGAAATAAATTTCAACATAGGCCACCAAAAAATGAAAAAATGGAATATAATAACATTCTGTAACTAAAATAATATAGTGATGCATCTAATAATCCAAAACAATAAAAATGAGATGGAAGATGAATAGAAAAAATATAATCAGTATAGATAGTCTATAAAAGAAATATAA
The DNA here is from genome assembly GCA_963277665.1 of Viscum album. Lineage (NCBI taxonomy): Eukaryota > Viridiplantae > Streptophyta > Magnoliopsida > Santalales > Viscaceae > Viscum > Viscum album. Next base: position 1,922,939,634 of record OY728152.1, read on the forward strand.
AGTAATCAAAATAATTATCTACCCATATTCATGTGACCTGATGAATCATCCCACCATGTAACCTCCATATATCCAAGAGAGACTAGCTTTAGTACTCACTATTACCAAATGAAACATTTACTATTACCTATATCAAATAAGAAAAGGTATGCATTCACCCATTTGTGTATGAAGGGTGTTTGAAAACCAACCCAGCAAGATCCCACCAAGTGTTCCATATACAACCTTTTTTTTATATCTAGGCATGTTAGTTTTGAGTTAATACATGAAATAATATTTGTGAACATTTTTAAGAAAAACAAAAACATAGAATATTAAATTGAATTAAATAGAGAATATAAGAAATTTATTAGAGAACATTTAAAAAAAATACATCATGGGAGTGAACCCTATACTCACTAAGTCTAGGGTAACATAGTGTATTAACTTTACTAGGTAGATAAATACCATCCACTAGTGGGATATATGTATATAATGAATTCACTAGCCAGGGGTGGTACCATATATATTACTTAACTAGTCAGTGGAAACACACATAACCTATGTAAAGGACCTATTCCAGATCTAGGTTAACCTACACAAGCACCTAGTTCCCATGAGGTTTAACAAACACAAATAAATAATCATAGTATATATAATTTTATCAAACAGATCATGGGCATTATAAAATCCACATAAAATAATATTTTAAATAACTATAAGATCTTACAAATAAAATAAATAATGGTGAGACTTATATCATGTATAAATAAGTCTTAAAATACATTTAAAACACCATTTATATCAATTTATGAATTTAATTATAAATATAAAACAATAAATGTTCAACTAAAAAAGGTGAAAATGAAACCACCAAACTTAATATCTTACAGTCACTTGGAATACTAAAATATTCTTAAAGTATGATATATGGGTCCCCAATAGTGAGAATAAACCTAAACATAAAAAATCTTATCAATACATTTTGATCAAGGGAAACCCTGGGTCGTGATGGCTTCGGGGTAGAGAGAAATCTAAGATTAGAAGAATAAAAGAGCCAAGAGGAGAAGAAATAATCACTTATTAAGAAGTTTACTTGGATAAATGTTGATAAAAACCCATAAATATCATCCCTATAAGAGAAGAGGAGTGTAGATTGAGTGAGAGTGGGTGTTGAGAGTTGAGTGGAGGATAAATAGAGGGGTTAGAGAATTTAATTTGCATTGTCACTTTAGTAATTTTCTTTTTTAAATTTATGAGTAGGATACATGGTTTCCCAAACCATGCACAAGCCATGTGAATGGAAATAGAACTACCTAGTTAATTCACAAGGTTTGTATCATAGTTAGGAGAACCATGTTCTAACCATAAAAATCACTTATAATACTAAACAATAACTTTTTCATGGTTTTATGCTTGGTTAGTACAGACTATGCACCAATGGTGTGAAACCCTCTCTTTCCAAAATTTTAATTTTTTTTATCATAAAGTCCCCAAAAAATAAAAGTATTTAAAAAATAAATAATACATTTAGTACCTAAAAATGACACTTTGGGTAGGATAATTCTTCCCACCATATCACTTTCCATCACAAGAAAATCCCATATACTTCTCACAAATAAAAAATAAAAAATAAAACATGAAGCAAATAAAATATTCTTAATTAAAATAATATGGTAAGGAATATTTTCAATATATCAATGATCTTATTATTATAAGATTATTTTTATATTTTGGACCTTCATCTCATTAAATAAAAATAATAAACCCAAGAAATCCTTAAAATCAAATAAGTGAGAACCCAACAAAAAAACCAACTAACTGCATCAACCAAACCATAAACAACGTACCAAATTGAAACATTAATACAAATTTCGTTGAATTATAATCATATTTATAAAATATAACTAATAAAATATCAGTTTTAACAAGAATTCATTTCCCAGGATTCAAAACTCTGAAACCAAAAATGATGTCAAGGGAAGGAAATTATGTTATTATTAAAATGGGAAGGAACAATTCATAAGAAAACATTCCTAAAAACTTCAATTACTATTATAAAAAAATTGGTCCTAAATTATGTTTCACTTAATAAGTTGTTAAACAATGATGACCACATATATCTTATATCTTTTTACCTATTCTATGAAATATTTAATGGTTCATAAATAAATTTTAAATCAAATAATCCTGAAATAAATCAAGAATTAAAATCTTCATTAAAATATAAAAAAATATAAACCAATTATAAACTATAGTTATACCCAAAATAAAATTCATTTAAAAAATACCATTTAATTAGGAATGAAGGAAAAATATTAAAAAAAAGATGTTATACTAATAGAAGAATTAATTCCTAAATGACTAAACAAGACTTAAAACTTATACCTTAATTATATCATAATAAAAACAAATTTGAAATCATAGCATAGAAATCTCAATTACTCTTAAAACATAACAAAACCATTCATGAAATCATTATAAAAATGTGGGATCCTTACCACTACTCAGCCCTTTGATCACTCTAAAAAATTAATATCACTAAAATAATTTGGCAAAAACATAAAAAGTTAATGAAAAGGTTATGATAGAAAATAAATCAATTTAAATACTTATATTTTCTTAGAAAAGTATCTAATAAAACCAACATTCTCATAAAAATTTAAATCGTTCAGAAAACCTAAACCATACTACAAACAAATAAAAATGATAAAACCACAAGGATTAAGTAAAATTCATTTATCAAATTAAAATACTTTTTTTAAAATAAGAGTGTAATTATATTGAAATGAAATAGTATATAACCTCTAAAACATTACTCAAAACCATGGCATTATACATTGTAACTATGAAACACCTAAATTACTCAAATTTTAGTTTAAATAGATTAATCATAATAAGAAAAAATAATTTTGAAACTTGGTAAAACCCTTAAGACCAACCATGTTTCTAAACACAATTTTAAAATGAAACTAAAATTTAATAAATATTTCCATGAGATCCAAGAACCAATTAAATATAAAAATAAGATTTCAACCACTTTAAAATTATAAAGTAGTATTATAAACCATAATAATTAGTATATTTTAACCAAAACCATGATATTTTATAATCAAACAAGGGATTACATTCCTATGATTTAGTTTCTTCTATAAAATTTCACTGAAACACCTTTTTATTCCTGAATTCATAAATATCATTTTTAAAACTGTCAAAATAAATTTAAACCAAGAAACATCATTAAACCATGAAAATAAATTAAGGTAAGTATTAATGATTTTTTTTCAATATAGACATGTCTCATGCATAATTTTAAACCGAATGACATTACTACTAAATAAAAAAACCCAAAACTCAAATAATTTGTATGTCACTTAATTAGTTTATTTTATAAAAATTCTAGAAACAAAAACTTATCGACACAAATAAAATCATTTATGAACATATAAAATATAAAAAACCAAGGTCCTTATAATTTAAATTAATGAATACATGAAACATCACTAATTCACTTTAATCATAAAGTGATACCAATAAAAATATTCTTTTATCTTTTAAAACCACATTATAAAACAATTAATATTAAAATGCATACAATAAATCTATAAGTTTATCCTTATTGAAAGATGATCAAACAAGGTAGAAAAGGCATAATTTAAAATTGAATTTCTATATAGAGTGTAGTTTGAGATAGTAAAATTGAATAAATCTAGGTACATTTTGAAATCACCCAAAATTAAAAAATTAAATGCACGGTTTTAAAAAACACAATTACCCCATTTAGAACCCAAAAGAGATAAATATTCTTGAAATCCTAAAAAACTAAATTGAAATTTTCAATTAATTAGTAATATTTATTTACTGTTGAATAATATTTAGAAAAATAAATTCACCTGCATATAATTTCAATCCATAATATAACACATAGGAATTTAATTTTAATTTAAACAAACCATAGAGTTTAAAAAAAGATAAAAGAAATATTGTTAATGATACATGCAAATAAGATACACTAGTTAATTATGATTAAGCTCATGAACTCATAGAAAGGACTAGTAACATATTCACAATTAGGTTTCCACTAAAATAAAGAACTTATCCAAAACCATGAAACATATTTAGTAATGATTAAATTTATAGAAGTCATGATTCAACCTATAATATTACATTACAAACTAAACAACCATAATAGTAACTATATATAAAAAATACACATTCAAATACAAAAATCCAAAGTAGACCCACTCAATTAATTATAATTATAATCAAAATAAACCATTCAGTGAAATAAGCACATATAAACACTAGAATATTTCATATTTTCAAAAACATTTTATACCACTTTAAATCCATTCAGATTTTTAACACCAATATAAAATCAATTCAAAATATAAAAATAACTACATGTAAACTCCTCATTACAATTGTCCAGCAAATTTTTTTTATATTATAACACATTTTAATAAATAAAACAAAAAAATATTTTCTCTATAAGTTTTCAATACCCATAAATATAAAACATTATTTTATCATCAAAACATTTACCTAATAGGTTCATTTAACTATATCATAAACCAATACATCATAAATTTACCCAAAAATTACATAAAATATAACTCAATTGTTCTAATAAATATAGATTTAATTGTAATATAATAAAAAAACATGACCAAATTTAAACACCCCCTTCAAGGAAATCATCTCAATCTATCACATTTTTTTAAAAAAATCATAAAAAATAAACTTGGAATTACATAAAAATCCTTAATATCATCTCTAATAATTATAAAAATATAATTAGAAATATAGGAAAAAATTTAAAATAGTAATCATAATGAACCATATCTTTCCCAGATGTCTGGCTCAGGTGCACGATATGCAGCCCGCACACCCTTCCCAAAAATAGAGGAAAAAACTAGTATAAGAAAAAGACCAAGACCTCACTCATAAAATCCTATAAAAAATTGATAATGGATAATAATAATGTTGGAAAAAAACTCCTTAATATATCTCACTTAAGCCCTAAAAATCCTATCTTCAATATACCTAACTCTCTAAATAGTATAAACCAAAAATCAGGCTCTACTACTATTTATTCAAATGCCAACCTATGTTTCACTTGAAATGGTCTCCCAATCTGTAAATAGAAGGATTTTATTGATCCCCATGATCTAGGAATTAAATCATGGGCATAAATAACATGAATTGAGAATAATTCTCCCAAAAGAAACAACATGTAGGTTATTTTCAAGAACCTAGCATAGCCTTGTGATATGTTGGTCTGTAATTCTCTCAAATAATATGGAAGCAAGACATTTCAAAATAGACCATAAAAAAATACAAAACAGTGGAATATAATAAAATACCATAACTAAAAAAATATAATGATGCATAAAATAATCCAAAATAATAGATATGGGGTGGAAGCTGAATTGGAAAAACATAATTAGTATAGTTATCCTACAAAATAGTATAAAGTAAAAAAATAATTATCCACCCTTTCCATGTGCCATATGGAATAAACCCAAGAGAGTATAGAATGAGTAACAACCACCATGAATTGATTCTTGACTTTTTTCTACATCAAATAATATAATGTCAACATACACCTATTTGTATATACAGGCTATAAGAAACAATCCTAGTAGGATCCCACCACGTTTTCCACTTATAACCCCTTTTAATGAAATTTAAGCACACTATTTTGAAGTTAATACAAGAATGACACTTTTGGAACATTTTTAATAAAATAAACAAAATAGAATATTATACTGAATTAAATAAAGGGGGAAAATAATTCATTGGATCTCATTTTCAAAATATACGTCATGGGAGTGAACCCTAGGATCATTAAGGCTAGGTAAAGATAGTCTATTAACTTTACTAGTTAAGTAAATACCTTTAAATAATGGGATAAGTATATAATAACTTCACTAGTTAGTAGTGGTACCACATATATTACTTCACTAGTTAGTAGACACCCACATAAATAATGGAAATGACCTCATCTTGATCTAAATTAACCTTCCAAAGAACATGGTATCCATAAGGTTTATAAAGGATAACTAAATCATCAATTTATATATAACCATATAAAAAAGTTAATAGGAATAATAATATCCACATATAATGAGATTTTAAATCACTATATGCTCTTAAAAATGATGAAAATAATGGATAGCCTTATATCATGAATAAATCAGTCTTAAGATACCTTTAAAACATCATTTATATCATTTTAGAAATTTAATTATAAAAGGAAAAAAAAGTTTCAACTAACAGAGGGTGTAAATTAGAACATCTATCTTAATCCTTTATAACCACTAGGATGGAGAGAATACACATAAAGTATGGGAGATGGATCAATAAAAAGAAGAGAAGCCTAAAAAACACAAATCCAATCAAAAAATTTCAATCAAGGGAAACTCTACGCTATCATTGCTTTAAGGTAGAGAGAATTCAATGATTAAAAGAAGAAAAGATCTAAGAAGTGAAGAAATAATCACTTACTAAAGATATTCCTTGAAGAACCATTGAATTAATCCCACAAAAATCATCCCTAGAATAGGGGAGGACTAAGACTCAAGTGATATCAGTATTTGAGGGAAAAGTTTATGGGGAATGGAGGGGTTTTGTCATATAATTAGAGTAGGGTAGATTTAATAATTTTACAGTTTTCATGTTTTGGGATGGTTTCACTGTTTGGCCACACAGTTATCTAAACCATGAACTACCAACACATATTGAAAGGGTACTTCCTTAGTGAGTCTCATGGTTTGACCACCTAGTTAGGAAAACCGTGAAAAAAAAGTAAATCAACTTTAATACCAAACTTCATGTTTTGAACTGTTTAACAGATGGTTAGTCATAACCATGTGAAAATCATGCAAAAAAAGTTACTTATAAAATTATCAATGTTTTTGAGTGGAAATATAAATAAAATAAAGGCAAGGTTATACATAAATTAATTATACATTTATTACCTAAAAATAATATCATGGGTTTGACACCACCAAATCACACTGAGTTTATTTTATTCTCAAACACTCAAAATTCCACTAAGAAATGAAAAAATCAATTAAATAATATCTTTAGGATATTCTAGGTATCAAAAATACAACAAAAAATACAAAATTTACAAATAACTCTACTCTATATTTAAGAAAATCTAGTGATCTCCAATTCCATTGGATTGTAACAATGTTGATCATTACAACAATCATACCAACTCAATATTTGACTCCAATTATTATAAAATTTTGAAGCTCTAAAAATAAATACATTTAACCAAACAAGAGATAAGAAAAATAAACATTAAGGAAATGAGAAAAAATTTGAACACAAATATTTTCTTATTTCTAGAAGAATCCCAATATCCAAGGAGAGACTTAAAATTTTCGCCATTTTTAGTAGAAAAAATTAAAAATGTTGGAATTCAATAGAGAATCCCTATCTCAAGATGATAATGAAAATGAAGAATGTATTATTATATTACTTATATCCATGTTTTTTTCTATTATCCTATAATGACCCATGTCATAATAGATTTTCAACTCCACTACAATAGTTATACTTGCTATAGTGTCCTAAAAATATCCCACATGGACTGTTTTTCAACATGGACATAAAATAATTGTCTTAACTCCATGAAACTAATCATGGTTCAAAATTAAAACTATCCAGACATGTGTGGTAAATAATCAATATTTAATATCCATGAATAAAAATTATAGATATTGACTTCTATAAAATATATTTCAATATTTTCGTGATGTTTCAATTCAAAACTGAGAATAATTTTAATAATTTTTATTCCAAATATTAAAAAATAATTGATATTGGTTTAGTAAAATTAAATCTAATGAATACCTAACATGTAATATAAATTTTTTATTTTAGTTATTATTCAAAATATAAGAATTAAATAAATAACCATTTTATATATTTAACATGAAACCTATGGGAACTTCATAATCTAAGCATATAATATATAAAATTTTCAAATAAACATGGCTATAATTTTTTTTAATTCAACCATAAAATTTACAAACTTTTCAATCTATCTATAAATATTATCATTTCATATCTTTAAATAAAAATATTTTTTTTATAATTATTTATTATATAGGAAGCTTAAAATATCCATATTTATTAAAATATACAATGTATGTGAAATATTAACTCTTCAAATCTCACATAATAATTCATATGAACATCTCATATATTGTAATGTGAACAATTCAAATCATTTAAAATAATATTTATTTTTATTATTTCATGTAATATATTAACTCTATAAAAATATTTAGTCTCTCAAAAAAAATTAGTACAGTAATAATTCACATGGATTTGATGTGGGTAATGAAATGTATGACTATTGTAAAATTTTAAACTAAGTTATTGTAAAAAATTATTGTGAACTATGATATAAATTGATGAAATGACATGGAACTATTAATATAGTTTCCAGGTTATGGTTTTTTTCATTCCTTGTCATTTAATCATGAAAATATTATTTTTATGTGAAGATTCTTAAAAAAAATTGGATATGGAACTATAAACAAAATTTATAAACTATATAGTTATAGTAAAACACAACATTAAATATTTAGTTTTTGTTATTCTCTATTTTTTAGATACTATTTATATGATATTATTTTAAAACTAAAATATATAAATATTGAGACCGAAAATTTAATTATAAATCATAATCTGATTTTATAAAATTATTAATTTTCAACCTCATTATTTTATAAAATTGAACATAAACAAGGGTTAATGTTAAATGAGATCATGATTTTAAAGTATTAATTTTCATTATCATTAATGTTTACGAAACTATTTTTTTTAATTATTATTACAAGTAATAATATATATTCTTATATAGATATTTTTTTGAAATATAATATCTTATTTAGGTTTCAAAACCCCATTCATGTAGGAGTCTCTAACTTAGTTTCCTACCTATTCAAAGTTCAAAATGTGTCGTTGGAATTACTTTACTAGGAACCATATTCAATAGATACATGTAATTTTTTAGAACATATATCCCCAATAATAAGGGAAGATATGAATTAATTAACATTTTCGTCCCAAAAATAGACTTGTTAGTAGTTTGAGATCTGTTTCCCATTAATTTCTTAAATTCTCAGTAATTTTATTTTTGGGAAGAGATAACGTGATGTTACTTCCTATACTCATTTTCAAGAACATAAAAATTTACAGGTTTGATATTTCTCATGTATCATAATAGAATTTTTTTTATCATTGCTTCTATCATCCATAATATTAATAGGTTTCTCTACAGTAACTATCAAATAATGATCTAACTCACCAAGATAAAATTGGATTTTTTTCAGTCCATTCAAATATTTTTTTTTGTTATTGATCAAAAAAATATATTCTTATGATTTAATTAACAACAAAACAGTTATAGAATTTTATTTATGAATTTATCATATCTGAAATAATTTTTTAAATTTTAATTTCATAAATTTATTCATTAATTTAATAAAAAAATAATAGAATATAAAATTTAAACATTCTTTAATCCATCAATGTGCCTATATTTTCTCCCCAAAAAACACTTCTATCCTTTTGACCTTTCTATATTCCACAATGATTTGATGGACTATATCCAAACCCTTAATTAAGGATAAAATAATCAAGGGATAGGCACTTTAAAAGAGATTAAGTGGTTATCATGGGTAATTTTACAATTAAATGTAAAATTTTATCAATTTAATGATATTACCTATAATTATACCATGATTTATTTACTTATTAAACTAACGTGTCAACATGAAATTAATAAATTTTAATACTATGACATTACAAGGTTATGTTTAATAAGATAATTGAGTATAATGTATATTTACATTTATTATATAATCTAAAGAATATTTTTCAAAATTAAGGATAAAACAAACTTGAGTCATAGAGCCATACATTATCAACTAACAAATTCTTAAATGTATTACAAGAGTTGATTGACATGGGTATAATTTTATAAGAATGGGTATTTTCAATGTTTAGTGGATTATGAATTCATATTTAACTAAATATTTAGTTTGATGAACTTTATTGAATGAAAAATAAACAAAATTATTTATTGATTTTGAAGGATTCATGCTTTATCAAGGGAATAAGACTAATCAGAGAAGGACACTCACTTCCCTCTTCCTTATCCATTTTTAAATAAATGATTATGTGATTGAAAATAAAATAATTTATTGATAATATGACACTAATTATGAAGATTTATTTATGATTTTTATGGTCTTTTTAAAGAAGAGGATTGTGTAAAGTCATCCAAGATTAAATTTTTTTTATTTTAATAGAAAAAATTAGATTTAGTGAAACTAATCATTGAATTTTGAATAATTACACAGAGGAACAGATAAATTGTATTTTAAATAATTGTTTTTGTAATTTTTAGGAAGTTTTAATTTGGTAATATTTCTATTTAATAATGCATTCATGTTATTGATATCATCATCCTAAAGATAAAGTAATATGTTATTGAAGATATTTTTGTAAATTTATTAGAACTCAAATGGAAAGAGTTCAATTCAAAGATGTTGTGTTGGATTTTCATATATTTTTTACTTTTAATTTAGCCATTCACTTAAATCAGGGCTTGTAAGGAAATGTTTTATTTATTTTCTTTTTCTAATTTTGGATTCAATGTTTCAAGATTTACCTCCACCATAATTAAGGGTTTTAATAAAATTTTGATTTCTTGTAAAAAAAGATATATATTTAATTAGTCTAGTGATAATATATTTTTTTCAAAATAAATATATTGTCATAAACATTTTTGATAATTAATACATATTTAAAATAGGTAACTCAAATCAAAATCATTAAGTAATTTAAAATTTAATTTGTAGTAATCATAATAATCATCACATACACTTAAACCTACTAAAAAATAATGTGTGTGCATTCAAAATTTCTAATAATCCTAGGTGACAACCCCTTTATCACAATTTCATAAACCATGAGAAGAAAACTAATATGTTCAATTGAAAATTTTAAATTTTAAACAACCACCTTAATTAAAATTTAATTTAATTCTATATATAGAGAACATTTGAAATACCTGTTATTATTAGAAAATAATTCAACTATGGTGTTATAATATTAAATTTAATGGGACTTTGAATTATTTTTGACAACTCCGAGTTATAAAATAAAATTATTCAATAATGAATCCTGAATTATAACCACAAAGGAAGCTATAAATTTAGTTTTCATAGTTGAAGAAACAATGACTATCTACTTTTCACTCTTATATGATATTGTAATTATATCTATAATATATATATATATAACAATAAATAGAATTTATTATATTAACATAATAATATAACTATAAATCATAATAACCAATCACCTCATACTGGTTAAATTTCTTATAAATAAGCATGAGATCCTTTGTTCCTTATAGATATCACAAAACGTTATTTTAATCCATTTAAGCATTCAATATAAGATTAGTTTGGTATCTTTAAAACATACCAATTAAAATGTTAATTTCTATCATTTAACTTGTTTTAGTATATATTAAAATTATAATAATAAATTAATAATGAGTTTATTTAATAAATTTCCATTCAAAATAATTTCTAGTGCATTGTTTGAGATTTAATTTATCTCCTTTACGAATTATAAATTTTATGTTAAAATAAAATTCCCATGATATATCAAATTAAACTTGTGATCTATTATGCAATATTTCTATCCAGTTACATATATGTATTTTTTCATTTCCTTTATTTGAAAACTATTTGATTACAACTTCTTAGTCTCATTTTATAGACTAATATCATTTATAGAAATCAATATATCATCAAAATACAGAATTAAGAATATAAATTTACTCTTAGGAACCTTTTGTTGAATTAAATTAAGGAAAAATAGTATTTGAAGATTGAGAATATGATAATAGAACTTGAACTCCATCTTATTTAATTTTTTCATTTTATAGAAATTTTCTCCCATATATTTTTCTATTTTGGATAAATCTAGAATTTCTAGTTTCAATAGTTCGTATACTATGTTTATGGAAATAAAGACGATACCCCTTTTTTTTGAATAACTAGAAAGAATACATAAAATTTTCTTTTATCCAATTTTATTTCATATATATTGAAATTTCTTATTTGTGTTTGGTATCCCCATATATGTAAGTGTATCATATAATGTTTCCTATCTATCCAAAGCTCAAAACATTTCATTGGATTTTATTTACTAGGAACCCTATTAAATAAATAAATAATAGATTTTAAAGCATACATCCATAATGATAATGGTAAAAATTTATTACTCAATATACTAAAAAATATATACAACAATGTCATTTTTCATCTTTTTATAGTACCATTTTTTTAGGATACTTAGAATCATGTATCGAGAACATTTGATATCAATTTATGAGAAATATGAACATGGATATGGATTTTTTCCAATTGTATCAAATATTCCATGAAATTCACCACATTTATAAGACTTTATGACTTTTTCCTCTTAATCCATTTACCTTTAAAATTTTTAGGTATTTATTTATATTATATTAACAATTCTAGGACTATTAAAATGTGTTTTAAAAGTGTTGGTGTCATTTAAGAAAAGAAAAAATAAGGAATATAGACTATGAAAAATTTTATTTGGAATGATTCATTATGGTGTGGCCTATTTCAATACACCATGAAGAGTTAGTTAGAATAGTGGGCAGTTCTATAGTCTGGTGTGTTGTTCTATGAGGAGTTGAGTCATGGTGAGATTTGAGTTTTGTTATGCGTGGGAGAATTCATGATATTTTGGTTTCATTTTTCTTCCAGGTGGAGGTATGGTTTTAACATGAAGTGGATTGGTTACAATAAGGAGGTTTTTTGTTTATTCTTTTTTGGGGTAGTCTATGGGTTAATCAGATGGAATTATTATGACTTAACTTTATATATGGTGGTTGAAACTTGGTTATTTGGATCACAAAATGGTGTTCTTTAGTTTTTTTGGTTTACCTTGCAAGATCCTTTTTATATGATCATTATTGAGGGGTGTTAAGGCATTTACCCTATCTAATAGAATGCCTTGGGGATGTAGGTGGTTTATTTCTCAGTTTTTTCTCTTTTTGGGTTTTTCCTATAATTTATTCTATTACATCATGGTTTGGTTATGGGTATGACAGGTTTGAGGTAAATAGTTCAAGGATCACACCATGATTATCATAAGATTGAGTGTGGTGGTGTGGTGTCCATGGTTGCATCATGTAATTTTTTACATTAAATTTAGTTTTAATGTGGTTCAAATCTATTATTTTAAGAGGTAATCCATCATGGTTTTCTGATCAAAGTTACATTGTGGTGTGATGAACTATTCCATTCCATGTTTCTTTAATAATTCAAAATAATTTTATATTTAGACCTTTTATTTAATTCTATCTTATTTCCTTGATTTACCTAAACCCCTTGGTAGCCATCAGTGAATATTTAGAGACATTTATCAATCCTTTTATTTTTTTTCCCTTAACTTTAGGATATCAACCCCTTATGATCCAAGGTTAATTCTATTTCCCATATTCTTATTTATTGTCTTACCTTTTATTCTTGAGAAGGTTGTGGCAATATTTCCAATTCAGTTTTATTGTTGTTATATTTTTCTTTCAATGTGGATTTGTTATACATAGGCCTTGTGGTTCATCCTCGTGTGTTTGGGGGTGTTTTATTAGAGTTTTATCATCATCTCATACCACCGTTTTTAAAACTTCAATCAAAGTAGATGACCTAAAACTTATCCATATCTATTTATGTGTAAATTATAGAAGTATCATACTTTTTATTTCTTTCTGTGGATGGTCCTCATTAACTTAAATAAGATAATATTATAGGCTAAATAAAATTAAATGGAATAGGGTGGTATACATGTGCTTTATAAAATTCCATGTTATTACTTATAATTGATGGTTTTTTATAATGGTTATAAAATATTTTTATTGCTACTATAGTATATGTTTGTTACTATTATTTATTTTTGGAATAATCTTTCACAATTTTTAATCACTTAAATTTGTTTTATGAATTTGTTTTATGTAAATATGGAATTAAAGTGTTTATGTTTGAACCTAAAACATTTCTTTGATATGCAAGAGTGTTTAAGGGGAAGTTCTTTAGTATGAATTAATGTTATTTTTTCTTTGATTGATATTTTATGTGGGGAATTTCTTTATATAGTTAGAGTGTTTATCGATAGTTTTTATGTTTGGTTGGGAGAATATGGTGTAACGCCCCAACCCTAGTTACCCAAAGTTGATGCATTATTACATAACATTGGCATGATCACAAAAGATCAAGTCTCGAAATACTGATTAGTTTAGTAGCCTTGGAAATACTAGATACATTCATAAGTTTTACATTACATTATAAAATGAAAAACTACAACAACATAGTCTCCATAGGCCACACTCATGTCCCTAATACTATCCCTGCAGGTCAACCATAATATACGTCTTTGTATCCTGGAAAAAATAAAACATAGAAAGGGGTGGGATCAGATGCTCAGTAAGGATAACAATATAGCCGAAACTTTCATAAATAATTATAAACATTTAAGAAAATGCAAGACTAAAACAAAAGTATTTTAAACTTCAACTTCAGCATAATATAGAAAAGATAAAATCAAATTATTCTATTTACTTATTCACATGGATATTTTACTATTCGAATAATAATATTCAATATCAATAGACACTTTCATAATGATGGAATACATAATCCTGGACTTCATAACCACATAGTCAAGGTTTTGTGCCAAGAAAAAAAATAAGATGTTTTCAAGGCCTTGTGCTAAGAAACTAGTTTGTCTCATGGTACCTACCGATGCATCGAGGAGCTATAGCGGTCTCCACCCGTCACTTACTAAGTCTAATGAATTCCTCATATGAAAAGGTTTAAACATAACATAAACATTCGTATTAAAACAAGCATATTAAATTTCAATAATTTATCCATAAACCATGAATGGTATAAAAATAAGACATCCACAGTCAAACATATCACCAAACCATCAATACAATATTAAAGTTTTGTATCATAACAAATCAACTTCAAATAAGGTCACAATCCATCAAAGGATGTTGACATAGATGAAATAAAATCTTTTTTTTATAGAAATATCTCTTTCTATTTTGAAATAATTTAAAATTAATATAATTATAAAAGAAAAAATTTATTTTGAAAATATTCTTATAATCTTGTAAGGGAAACATCGACGATGTTATAATGGTGGAAAATCACTGCACCAGTCGCATAAGTTAAAAAAACATTCTTACCTTAATTTTGTCGAAAAGGTCATAAGGTACCTTGTTTGGAAACCAATGGAATGATTACTTTCAAAAAAAATTATAAAAAGTCAAAAAATGGTATAAATGACTTTAACACGTAGTGTAGTAAATAGTAAAAATGTTTTGGAATACATTTTTAAGAAACATGGACATGGATAATTAATATCTCCCAGTAGATACTTACGTAAAAACAACCTCGGATAATAAAGAGATTGTGAAATTAACCCTTACCTTGTACTTTTCCTTGGTCTAGGGTAGGTTAACCTCCACTATAATGGTGAAATAATTGTTATTAAATTATACAATAACTACATATATTAATATGATATCATATATGATATTCTAATATTGTTTTGTTAATGATATTTTAGTAGTATCATCGTTTTGGGTGTTAACTGATTCATTTTCCTTTATATTCTTTGTTACATAAGTAATGTTTTTTATGGATAGGATGTATATTATTCATATTTAGAATGATATTAAGTCTTTAAATATTATTTTTTAATGATCAAATTAAAATTAGTCTTGAATGGATATGATGGGGAATAAATCTCATCGCATTTGTGGAGACGGTAATCCGTACGTACGCACGTGCGAAAATATCATTATTTTGATATTAAAATCTCATATAATTGGATGGTATATCAAATATAATGAATAATTACGATGTTATATTTATTATTTAAATCATTAATACTCATTATTATACCCATCCAAATGATGAAGTGTTTGAATAACAAACTACACCACGACATGGAGACGACAATCCGTACGTACGCACGTATGGTGACTTTGTAACTTATAGGATGGATAGAATAATGAATATGGTTGTACAATTTTTATAATAACATCACAGTATATAGGAGATACTAGATTTACTATTTTATAATGGAAACAATAAAGAAAGAGGAAGTGGAAGAAGAAAAGAACTTAAAAGAGGTAATGAAATATTTACCTCTTCTTCGGGTTCTTCCTTTTGATTTGATCAAAAGGGATCCTTAAGTTGGATTTATGACTAAAGGAATGCCTCTAGGATAAAGTGAGGATATTTGGGAGGATATATGGGTAGGGGTTGACTGAGCCAAACGGATTTTCAGTTTTAAATTTGAGAGAAGGGGAAGTGCCCTTTTATAAGAGAGGTGAGAGTCACTTTAGGAAAAGCTTGAAATAATATTTTATAATAAAATCATTTTCGGTTTTTAGTAGCTCCAAAATAAATTATTTAAAGTCTAAGGTGGGTATGGGTATAAAAACTCTCAACCAATTGGTTTTATATAGGTTTAGGTCATCATATTAACCTTATCTTTTAGATTTAACTCTTAGTTAAATAGTTCGACATTAACCATGTCTCTTTATATTTTTATATTATATAGTTAATAAACTTACTATAAACTTCCAAGAGAACATCAAGTGTTTCATTGAAATATATAATTTTATTTAATCCCTTTGTCCTAATATTAGATTTTTATGAATAGAATATCAATTAATAATATAATATTTTTTAAAAAAACTCCTTTATTTCAATTTTGACACTATTTGGTATTTTGTTTTTGTTAAATTCATAACAGCATTATTACATAGAAAAAAATCATTTAATCAACTCTATCATGTCATATTAACCATGAAAATTAGTGTAATTCATTAAAAGCCTCAAATTAGATTTATTTGGATATTTATAATATCAATTATTTTAATCTTTCATTAATAAGGTAATTATTGCATCATCATTATGTCATAAATATATTTAATTATTTAATGTATAAAAATTATAAATAAAATACCATTATATAGGAAATCTATTTATCTTTCTAATGAATATTTATAGTTTAATTTATCTTATGTATAACTCAATATTAAAAATGGTTTAGTTATTAAACTTTGAATTTATCTCTTTTAACTCTTCTTTAAATAAAATAATAATAAATGTCCTAATCTAATCCAAGTGGACCTAAAGGATCATATTTTATTTCTAAGGTTTTTTTTGGTTGAATTAAAATTATCTAATATTTTGGATTCCTCATGCTTTAATCATGTTTTAATGATCGCAAATCCTATTACTGTAAATTAATATCAATCTTAATTGACCATCATTTTAATGCTCTCCAATCTCAATAATAACTACACATCATGTTCATGTTTTAATAATAGAAAGTCTTATTGATGTTAATTACTTGCTTTAATATTTACAAATCTTATGCATGATCACCAATCTCACTTATATTATCAATTCTTTATATTTATGATTCAAATTCTTTTACTCTCTACTGGTTAAGCTTAATTAATATTCTCCATATTACTATCTAAGTCTAAATACAGATATTTGTCTAAGTATAGAGACACTATGATGTTTGAAACAGTAAGATGGGCTGTGTACAAGACGCAGTCACAGTTAGACAGATACCGTGAAGGACAAACCGCGACCCAGACACCGTGAAGGACATACTGTGACCCAGACACCGTGAAGGACACACCGTGACCCAGACACCGTGAAGGACACATCGTGACTGGGACACTGTGATCTAGACACCGTGACATGGAGACACAGTGAATCACATACTATGGAGCATATACCGTGAAGAATACATTGTTTACATAAATCACTATGACACTGTTTCTTAACTTTTTGTCAATATTATTTAAATAATGCTAACGTTCATATTTGATGTTTTTAATGCAATTAATGTTATTTAATGATAGTTATTGGCATGTCAGGAAACCATATATCATACTTATGAAAAGGGAATCTTTCCTACTTCAAGAACTGGTGGAATATAAGGAATATTGAGCTGCAGTACACATATACATGTGTGAATATACAATGAGAAGAACTTACATACGCCCGAGTGCACTGTGCTGAACTAGAAGAACAATCCTGAGCAAGAAGGAGATTGCAAGACTTTCAAAGAACTCTCATGATTGCAATACAACACCACTGAAGAACACACGATGAATAAAGAGATCATTCTCACTAGTGGAACACAAGATGAACCACAAAACTCTGTTTTTCAATAGAAAAACCAGAGAAGGACTCAGAAGTAGTTCTGCTGAATCCAATGAGTCTAGAGATACATTGCTAATCACTAGAGCATTCAAAACTCTTATCTGTTCTCTCTAAGTGATTTGTTTATTTACTTTCAAGCAGTGTGGTGTACTCTTTATATCACACATACACACACTGTCTCCTACACTGAACCTGAGGATATCAAAATCCTCACTCCAAAACTCTTAACTCTTGTTTACCCACGTCAACTATGGAAGAGGTCCTTGTGTGGCCTGGTCTTTATTCTGTTTCCCACAAAGAACAGTGGTAGAGGTCCCTGCGTGGCCTGGACAGTTTTTTAAACTGTTGTTAACCCCTATTCAGGGTGTGGGTCAAATTTATATAAATTTTATAGGAATAAGTCTCATCTTGAGACTTATCCTCTTGTTATATCTGTTGTGCATATTTATTTTAAGTTTAAAGTATTCTTCATATATCTTTTATATTCCGCTGCTATTACTTTGAAATACAAAACCATTTTAAAGTTACTTTGATAGTTAAATTAGAAAGTGTTTACACTTATTGTAAATCAGTAGGTTAGTTTCAAAAGTCAGTTTAATCTTGTGATTGAATTAACTGAGACCTAATCAATCTTTGAGAAGCTAAGAGAACATTTACAATCTGTATAAATTCACTACTATTTTACTTGTTTTATAAATTGGGGGATTTGAAATAGACAATATTTTAACAAAAATTTTAATTGGAACTTAATTCACCCCCTTCTTTAGTATCCACTCTGACCAACATTTGGTATCAGAGGTGATTGTGTTTGTTAAAGGATTTTTGAAATACTCTATTTTTCAACTGTGATTTTAGTTTCATCTTTAAAGATCTTCAATTTCTGTTAGTTCTAAATTTTATCTCTTTAAAATTTCTTTTCTAAAATCTAGTTATGGACAATAGACTAGAGGGTTCTACTACTAACATTCCACCTTTATTTAATGGTACAAACTATGCCCAACGGAAACTTAAAATGAAATTTCATTTGGAAAGTATGGGTTTTGATATTTGGACTGCTATAGAATCTCAATATAAAATTCCAGAAACTGAAAGAACAATGTGGGATGAACCTATAAAGGCTGATTACAATAATAATTATAAAGCCATGAATGCCCTATACTATGCTCTAGGAGATGAGGAATTTAGCAGAATTTCTGCCAGCAAAACTGCTTATGAAATTTGGGATACTTTAGGTGTTTCTCATGAGGGAATAACCAATGTCAAAGAAATGAGATTAAATACTTATAATATTATATATGATAATTTTAAAATGAAAACTGATGAACCCATTTCTGATATGTATCTCATGTTCAATGAGATAGTCAATACAATGAGTTCACTTGGAAAATTTGTTCCAGCTAAGGAACAAATTATGAGGATTCTGAGATGTCTACCGGACCGATGGAGAGGAACATCTGTTTCAATCAGAGAGTCATGTGACATTGGAGCTCTACCTATCAAAGAGCTGATTGGTAAGCTTATGATGTATGAGGAAGAACTCAAGGTAAATAAAGAAGAAGATAATGAACCACAAAGGAAATCAGTGGATTTAGACTACTACATCAAAGATAAAGGACATAGAAAAATATCAAATACAAACTGACAGTTCAACAAGTAAAAGTTAAGACTCTGATAGTGATACTGAAATTGCTCAAATAGCCAAGAGATTCAAGAAGTTCTATAAGAAGAAGAAATTCTTCAGAAAATCAAACTACAAAGGAAAGTATGACTATATGGGACATTGGAAGAAGGATTGAAAAAAGGCAGATAAAAGTGATGAAGTTGTTTACTACGAGTGCAAAAGAAAAGGACACATTAAAGAAGACTGCCCAAAGCTAAAATTCAAGAAGATATATGATTACAAGGATAGTAAGTACAAGAAAGCTATGAAGGATACCTGGAGTGCTTCTGAAGACAACACAAGTGAATCTGAAATCTCTGATTCTGAGAAAAAACATGCCAACATGTGTTTCATGACAAACACATCTGAGGTAACCTTAGATACTCCTGCTTTAAATTCCTATTATTCTGAAACTGAATCTGATTCAGATTCTGAAAACATGACTAGTGAGGAATTGTTTGAATACTATAATATGTTGGAAGAGACATGCAATGAACTTAAGGATAAATACAAATCATTTAAGAAACAACATGCTCTCACTACAACTGTTAAAACTGAACTTACTATTGAAAAAGAAAAAAATGCTCATCTGTTAAAGGAATACAATGAACTAAAAATGTCAAATGAGAAACTTAGAAAAGACCTAGATAAGTTCAAAAATGGAAAGGATACACTAACTAAAATTCTATGAAAGCAAGTGGAACCAAAATACACTACTGGAATAGGATACAACACTGGACAGATACAGCTTACTAAGAATAGATTTATCACTAAAGCTGGATAGAATACTGCTAGTTCAAGTTCTGAAAATTCGTATGCTTCAACCAGTTATTCATAAGGTTATAGATAAAATAATGTTTATCTTTTAAAATATATTGATTCTGTAAATTATATGAGACCCATAAGACAAATATGCGTACCTAAATCTTTGATTTCTAACCTATTTGGAACCAAGAATATTTGGGAACCAAAATCATTTCCTATCTAAACCTGTTTTGTAGGAAACATGCCTGAAGAGTTTCCACAAGAAGACATGGTATTTTTCAGTGGATGTTCAAGAAATATGTCTGGGGATTACTCATGATTCAAGATCTTAATAAAGGTTTATGGAGGCTATGTCACCTTTGGTGATAATTCTAAAGGAAAGATCATCAGCCCAGGACAAATTGGTAACACTAATTCAGTTTTAATTTCTAAAGTTTTATTTGTTGATGGGATGAAATATAATCTGTTATGTATCTCTCAATTGTGTGATGATGGTTTTAATGTCAAGTTTGAAAATGATTCTTGTAACGTTTTTAATTGTAAAAATGTTTTAGTATTCTCTGCTTTAAGTAATGAAAATGTTTATGCTATTGATTTAAATTCTTTAGCTAAGCAAAATGTTACTTGTTTAAATTATTTTCATAAAGAGTCTTGGTTATGGCATAGAAGATTAAGACATTTCAATATACACTCACTAGGAAAAACTTAGTTAGAAACTTACCCAAACTTGAGTTTCCAAATGACAAAGTTTGTAATCCCTGTCAAAAGGGAAAGAAACATAATGTTTCTTTTAAATCAATGAAAGAAGTCTCAACTTCTCAACCTCTCGAGTTGGTTTACATGGATTTGTTTGGACCATCTAGAGTTTCTAACTTAAATGGGAAGAACTATGTCTATGTCTTAGTAGATGACTTTTTTGGATATAATTGGGTATACTTCTTAGCTCACAAAATTGAAGCTTGCTCTTACTTTGTTAAATAATCTAAGTCTGTAGAAAACATTAGTGGACTTAAGATTAAAACCCTAAGAAGTGATCATGGCCGTGAGTTTGAAAATCATGAATTTGAATCCTATTGATCACACAATGGCTATAGTCATAACTTCTCTGCTCCTAGGGCACCTTAGCAGAATGGTGTAGTATAAATAAGAAATAGAACCCTTCAAGAAATAGCAAGAACTATACTTAATGAATATGACCTGCCTATTTACTTTTGGGCTGAAGCTGTAAATACATCTTGCTATATCATCAATAGAGTCTTGATTAGACCTATTCTTAAGAAGACTCCTTATGAACTATGGAATAATAGAAAACCTAAAGTTAGTTACTTTAGAGTCTTTGGATGTAAAGTATTTATTATTAATACTAAGGATAATCTTGATAAGTTTTCTTCTAAGAGTGATGAAGGAATCTTTTTAGGATATTCTATAACCATAAAATCCTGTAGAGTTTTCAATAAGAGAACCAAGTGTGTCGAAGAATCTGTTCACATCAAATTTGATGAAACTGATCCACATAAAGACATCCAGTTCTGTAATTATTCCAGAATCTGCTCATAATGAGCCCGGACCTATAGATGAACCTGATATTTCTAGTCCTACATTTACTAGATCAACTAGAATTCTAGAGAATCATCCTTTAGATGCTATTGTAGGAAATCAGGATAAGGGGACACAAACTAGAGATTCTCTTAGAAATTAGGTAGAACATCAAGCCTTCTTGTCACAGCTTGAACCTAAAAACATTGATGATGCTATTAATGATGAATTTTGGGTGATTGCTATGCAAGAAGAACTCAATCAATTTGAAAGAAATAAAGTTTTGAATCTTGTTGGAAGACCTAAGGACACTTTCACCATAGGCACTAAATGGGTGTTTAGAAATAAAGTAGATGAATCTAGAAACATAGTTAGAAACAAAGCTAGGCTAGTTGTATAAGGCTACAGTCAAGAGAAAGGAATTGACTATGAGGAGACTTTTTCTCCAGTATCCAGATTAGAAGCTATTAGGATTTTACTTGCTTATGTTGCACATCTAAATTTCTAACTATATCAAATGGATGTTAAGAGTGCTTTATTAAATGGATATATTGCTGAGGATGTTTTTTTTGAACAACCACCTGGATTTACAAACCCTCATTTCCCAAACCATATTTTTAAATTATCAAAAGCTTTATATGGTTTAAAGCAAGCTCCAAGAGCTTGGTATGATAGGTTAAGTACTTTTCTAATATCTAAAGGTTTTACAAAAGGTATAGCTGATCCTACTCTTTTTATAAAATGAATTTCTAATGATGTTTTAGTTGTACAAATTTATGTAGATGATATTATTTTGGGATCTTCAAAAACTACATTATGTTCTGATTATTTTAAAATGATGCAAAATGAATTTGAAATGAGTTTAATGGGTGAAATCAAAATTTTCCTTGGATTTAAAATCTTTCAAAATGATGAAGGAATTATTTTAACTCAATGTAGATATACTAGAGATATTTTAAAATGTTTTGGAATGGATAGCACAAAAAGTAGTGACACTCCCATGAGTACCATCTGTAAGTTGGATCTTGATGAAGATGGTAAATCTGTTGATCAAACCACTTATAGAGGAATGATTGGAAGTCTAATCTACCAGACTGCTAGTCATCCTGATATTATGTTTAGTGTGTGTATGTGTGATCATTTTCAAGAAAACCCTAAAGAGTCACATTTAAATGCTATAAAGAGAATTATCAAATACCTCAAGCATAATCCCAATTTAGGACTGTTCTATCCCAAAGGACAATCATTTGAATTAGTTAGTTATTCTGATGCTGATTTTGCTGGATGTAAGTTAGATAGAAAAAGAACCTATGGAACATGTCACCTTTTAGGCAAGTCACTAGTATCATGGTGTAGTAAGAAACAAAATTTTGTTACATTATCTACTGCAGAAGCTGAATACATATCTATTGGAAATTGTTGTGTGAAAATTTTGTGGATGAAACACACATTACTAGACTATGGATCTCAATTCAGACATGTCCCAATAAATTGTGATAACACAAGTGCTATTAATATTTCTAAGAATCCTGTTTCTCATTCTAGGACAAAACATATTGATGTAAGACATCACTTTTTGAGGGATCATTATAAAAAAGGTGATATCACATTGGAATTCATTGGTACTGAATATCAACTTGCTGATATATTCACTACACCATTAAATTCTGAGAGATTAGACTACATTATACATGATCTGGACATGATTAATCATAAATAGATATCTTACTGATCTTAAAGTTTAATAATTTACTGTATTTTACTTTACAGTTTCATGCTCACTGTTTTATAGTTACTGTTTCATGCTTACGGTCTCACCGTTAAGACCTTGTGCTCATGGTCTGTCAACTCACTGTCTCACCATGACTGCATAGAATGGTCACTTTCTCACCATGATGATCACAAACTGTCTCACTGTGATTAATGTTTTTCATCACACCTTAATGCCTCCGTATCGCGGTAATTTTTATTTCACCACTATTTGATTTCCTGTGTTTTTGTTTTTATGATGATTGACATTCCCAAATGATAAAACATAAAGGTTTCACTCTATCTCTCACCCAAACTCTCTCCTTATCTCTCTCTCTCTCGAACCCTCTTTACCATGCGAACCTCTTCTTATCTCTCGCCCAAACTTTCAATAGATGCCAAGGATAAAGCGTCCATCTTCATATACCCCTGAGAAGCACTGCTCTAAGATACAGAAGAGGATACTGAGGATAGCTCCCAAAGGACCTCTAAACCCAAACCTGGTAAACCGTACCGTAGTTCCTGAAAAAGAAATTTTCCCTGAGTGGTTGTTGTCTATCAGTTCTTTGGTCCTAAAAATCTTGAGAGAACAAGGTTGGTTTGAATGGTTCTCTAGACAAGATAGACCGATTTATCCAATATTGGTATCTCAATTCTACCAATATGTGAATTTTTACTTTGATTTTGGAGAATGCTTTATGGCAACAAGCTGGATCAATGGACAAAAGTGTTCATTCTCTTCAAGGCTGTGGGCTGCATGCCTGAGGATTCCACATGAAGGAGTTTGTGAAGACTACCAGAGAGACCCTCCTCCTTCATCTGACATCTTCGATATGGAAAATGCTTTGGGAACCTTAACTGGTAATGGAGCCAAGCGAAGGGCTATAGCTTCAGAGCTAGATGGAGAAACTAGACTACTATTCAAATTTGTTCAGAATTTGATCAGTCCAAGAAAAGGGGATTTTGATGTAATGAAGTATCAGGATGTATTCTTGATTCACCTGTTGAAGAATGGCCATAAGATCAACCTATGAAAGTATGTTATTTACCAAAACTGTGAGCTGATTAAAGTCACTTCCAAATCCACCTCCTTGTTTTACTCAAGGATGATTTCAGCCATTCTAGTTTCCAAAGGAATGGTTCGATCGAATGAAGAAAAGTTAGAGGACTTTGATTTCTGCTTATCCAAGCCTATCATCAGAAGGATGAAGATTAGTTGGAACATATGGAAGAAGTAATGGGTTGAGGATAATGATTAATTGTATAAGAATTTTAATCCTATTGATTATCCAAGAAGTCCAAAGAACCTAGCTAATCCTGGTCTAGAACTAGATGAAGTGGCTGAATACTCAGATTCTAAAGAAGAAGAGGAAGTGGAAGCTGAAGTAACACCTAGAGAAGAGACTAAAATACCTCCAATGGATGTAGCTTATATTGAAAAGCAAAGGAATGTGGATCCTTCAGTTTTTCTTAGTGAGGAAGAAGATCCTACTTCTAGAGATGTTGTAAATCTGGATATCCAATCTGAGGACGTAAGAGATTCTGTAGTAACAGAATCATAGAAAAAAGCCATGGAAGAGTCAGCTGGTGTAGAAGAACTCCCGGTTGAAAAGCAATCCAATATGGAAGCACTGCCTGTGGAATAGTCGGTTCCTAAGATAATTCCCACTACTAAAGAGAGGATGGAAATTGCCTTTCAGCTGGCAGGGAAAGAGTTTGATGAAGAGATTAGAAATGATCATGTGGATCTTGACCATGTTGCTGAGCATATAGTCTCTGAAATGGATGCAAAATTTGAGGGGGAGGAACCTCAAAACCTTGAGACTAATCAAGAAAAGTCTATTGAATCTGAATCTGAACATGGTGATGAGTCAAACTCTGTGTACACTCGATATGTTTTCCCATGCTTTTTTGATGTGAATGAGTCACAACAAGTGACTACATCTGGAATGGATCTCTCTTCTGTGTTTCAACTAAAGTATGTAGCTCATTCAGAACCAGAACAAGAGCCCCATCCTCAATCTAAATCAGAATCTAAGTCTGAAGATGACTCTGAACCGCAACTAGAGCCTTCTCTACTACCTTTACCTGCACTCTTACCTGAGAAACACTCCTTTGTTACTAAAGATGATCTTAAAGTCTTTGGAGAGACTCTTTTAGCTAGATTTGAGAAGATCTTATCCACTCAACCTTGGCCAGTAACTCAACTGAGTCAAGAAGATGCATAAACTCTCTTGGAAAATATTACATTAAATATTCAACCAAGGATGATCCGAGAAATTCAAGAAGTCAGAGTAGAAAATAAGCTGCTAAGTGCTAATGTTGGAAAACTGAAAAATATGGTAGCAAACTTGCAGAATGAACTATCTTTAAGATCGGAGTCTGCTCCTGTTTCTTCCCCTGCACCTGTTGCTGCTTCTCCTGATCCAACTGATTCCACCCTTGCTATAGAGATTGTGTCTCAAATACATCCATATCTACTGTCTTTTGATGAGAATATTGAAAAAAGAAACATAGAAATTCTGGAATACATGAGGGATCTTGTAGAAATCTTGAATAAGCACACGGATGAATACACTAGATGCCTGCAAAAAGTTCTGAAATAGCTTAATGTTCTAACTGAAGCTGTCAAGGATTCTCCTACTTCTGGTCAACCTTCTGTTACTCCTTTGGATGATTCTCTGCTGAGATCCATATTCAAGGAAGAACTTCAGAATGCCTTCAATGGCTTGGATCTATCTTTTGTTTCAGAAGTAGTTAAGAATAGTGATCGAGCATTGGACTTGGTTTGGATTCATTCAAAGATTTCCAGTGATGCCCAACAAGATATCACCAAGAAGATTGATTAGAATTTAAGAATCTCTCTGGTAACTCAAGCTTTTAAAGCTCAAGTTCAGAAGCTTACAGAGTTCACAAGATTGTTGGACAAATTTATGGATAATAAGGACGATTTTGAAAAGGCTATGCAATATGGTGGTGAGATCATTACTAATTTCATAAATCTTTTGAAGTTGTATCTTCATGGGAAGAGTACTGCTATAGTTGCTCCAGCCGCTGCACCCCTTAGGTCTGGTCTACCTTCCCTCGCCTCAATAGCCATGTCAGTCAGCCAATATCTTTCTCAGATCCGGCCAGTCATTCTTGACCAACCGTAGCCTAGATCTTCTACTGCTCATACTTTGGCTCCATCCATTTTTGAAGGTCTACCCTTACCCACTTTTTCTACCACATCTGTGCCTTACTCTACATCAGCACCAACTCCTACTACTGATAAAGGAAAAGAAAAGGTGGCTCCCAGAAGAGTCCAGGGACTGTTTTTTTTATGGTATGTAATTTCTTGTTTACTGTTTGTATTTCTCTTGTATGTTTTATTCTGATCCTTTTTAATGACAAATAAAGTGTTTCACTTCATTCTATATAATTTTTGATAATCCCAAAATGGGGAGAAACATGTACAACTATTAGTATTCTAATTTTCGAGCCTATTATTTTCTTTAATGTTGCATTTCATTTATATTTTTACCTCTACATGATTTCTGATCATCAAAAAGGGGAAGATTGTAGGACTCCTCATGCTTTAATCATGTTTTAATGATCACAAATCCTATTACTGAAAATTAATATCAATCTTAATTGACCATCATGTTAATGCTCTCCAATATCAATAATAACTACACATCATGTTCATGTTTTAATAATAGCAAGTCTTATTGATGTTAATTACTCACTTTATTATTTACAAATCTTTTGCATGATCACCAATCTCACTTATATTATCAAGTCGTTATATTTATGATTCAAGTTATCTTACTCTCTACTGGTCAAGCTTAATTCATATTCTGAATATTACCGTCTAAGTCTAAATACAGATATTTTTCTAAGTATAGAGACACTGTGATGTTTGACACAGTAAGATAAACTGTGTACAAGACACAGTCACAGTCAGACAGACACCATGAAGGACAAACCATGACCCAGACACCGTGAAGGACAAACTGTGACCCAAACACCGTGAAGGACACACCGTGACCCAGACACCGTGAAGAACACATCGTGACCGAGACATCGTGATCTAGACACCGTGACATGGAGAAACAGTGAATCACATACTGTGGAGAATATACTGTGACGAAGACACCATTTACATAAATCATTGTGAAACCGTTTCTTAAATTTTTGTCAATATTATTTAAATAATGCTAATGGTCATATTTTATGTTTTTAATGCAATTAATGTTATTTAATGATAGTTATTGGCATGTCAGGAAACCATATCTCGTACCTATGAAAAGGGAATCATTCCTACTTCCAGAACCGGTGGAATATAAGGAAGATTGTGCTGTAGTACACATATATGTGTGTGAATATACAACAAGAAGAACTTACATACGCCCGAGTGAACTGTGTTGAACTAGAAGAACAGTCCTGAGCAAGAAGGAGATTGCAAGACTTTCAAAGAACTCTCATGACTGCAATCCAACACCACTGAAGAACACACGACGAATCAAGAGATCATTCTCATTGTTGGAACACAATCAGAACCACAACACTATGTTTTTCAACAAAAAAACCAGAGAAGGACTCAGAAGCAGTTCTGCTGAATCCAATGAGTCCAGAGCTACATTTCTAATCACTAGAGCTTTCTAAACTCATATCTGTTCTCTCTAAGTGATTTTTTTATTTACTTTCGAGAAGTGTGGTGTAATCTGTATATCTCACACACACACACACCATCACCTTCACTGAACTAGAGGATATCAAAATCCTCACTCCAAAACTCTTTACTCTTGTTTACCCACGCCAATTGTGGAAGAAGTCCTTGTGTGGCCTTCTCTTTATTCTGTTTCCCACGAAGAACAGTGGTAGAGGTCCCTGCATGGCCTGGACATTTTTGTAAACTGTTGTTAACCCTGATCAAGGGTGTGGATCAAATTTATATAAATTTGAGAGGACTAAGTCTCAGCTTAAGACTGAACCTCTTGTTATATATGTTGTGCATCTTTAGTTTAAGTTTAAAGTATTCTACATATATCTTTTATATTCTGCTGTTGTTACTTTGAAATACAAAACCATTATAAAGTTACTTTGATAGTTAAATTAGAATGTGTTTACACTTATTGTAAATTTATAGGTTAGTTTCAAAAGGAATTTTAATCTTTTGATTGAATTAACTGAGACCTAATCAATCTTTGAGAAGCTAAGTGAACATTTACAATCTGTATAAATTCACTACAGTTTAACTTGTTTTATAAATTGGGGGATTCAAAATAGACAATATTTTAACAGAAATTTTAATTGGAACTCAATTAATCCCCCTCTTGATTATCCACTCCGACCAACACAATAGAATTAGGACATGTGTTAGGGTAATAATCATATCATTTTTGCCCTTAATTACCCTATTTACTTTTAACCATGGTAAATAAAAATAAAAAGTTACTATTAACCAAAAATTGTATTAATCTTATTGAACAACATTTTTCTTACTGATATCAATCGTGTCTCTCGGATTTTTGAAATTCCACTCATAGAAGCGGTAAAATTAAGTTTTATGCGAATTTGCAAATGATCCTAGGAGGTGAGTAAAAGATGGTAAAAAGTTTGATAAAATTTATATATCTAAACTTATTATAAAATGACTCCAAGGAATTACATTGAACATATATAGGTATTATGTATCTATTTAGACCTAAAATAAATTAAAATAAAATAACTAATGATTTAAATAAAAAGACGGTTTTAACCAATAACGCGGTGTTTTTGCACTATTCATCAAAAATTGAAAGTTTTTAGAGAAATACTAAAAATTCACCCTAATCTAATTTTGATATTATGAATCTAAAAATGAAGTCCATTTTGAAGGATAAAATTTCAAAATGTGGGTATTACTATTCAAAACGGCTAGTTTGATTGGTCAAGGTGTGTTAGAATCTCGAAGTTGTGTATAATGCAAGCTATTGCATTATTCAAAGGGAAATGTACCGTGGAATCTTGGGGTGTTACATATACTGTTGTTTCTATTGTAATAAGGGTGGATTTATTTCTTTGAGTTTGTGGTTGTGATGACATGGTTGGTTACATGGAAAGGAAGTGGTAACATAGTGGTTATAGTGGTTGTTGGTAAGGTATATGTGGTGGTTTATGCAATGATGGGTTTTTTTATTGTGTGTTTTTTTTGTTTCAAAGCATCATGAAATATGGATGGAATAAATGAAAATGATATTGGTTGGTGGGTTAGAATGAAAAAATGGCAAGTTGTTAAGAAGTAAATGATCATGGATAGAATAAATGTGATTAATGATTAATGAGTGGATTAAAGTAGAAAGTGTTTTAACGAATAATTTTACAATAATATATATAATTAAATTCATAATTAATGTAATTATATTAGAAATGGTAAATTGGAACGTAATGGATGTTGTAATAAGTAAAAAAAACCAAAATGTTTTTATAGTTGTTTTTCATGGATACATGGGGCTGCTTATTTTATAGTTATGGAAGTAGTTGTATCTTGTAAGAGGTGATAGTTAGATGGTTCTTATGTGTTGTTGTGGTATTACACTTAGTGGTAAAGACTTAGTATGGGTTTGTGTGTGATTATTATACTTATTTTACTTTCTTGTTATTTCTTACACACCACCACCCAAGTCAGGAAACCTTAACGTTAATCATACGAGGACAAGGGCTTTAAGTTATTTCCCTAACATCCAGACTATAGAGCGGATAAATGGATGGTTTATCCCTCTTATATTATCTATTTTTACTTTTATAATGAACTATGATGACTCAAGGTGGGTATTCATAGATGTTATGTAATTTATATTCGTTAAGGTATGTGATTACTAAATGGAATGATTATATGGTTGGGATATGTTACATGGTGGGGGGAATACATGGTAGGAGGAGGGTGTGAGGTTGATGTAATTCATTTTCACGATAACCTATTATGATGAAGATGTTCTATGTGGTTATAATTTTGTTATGTGGTATTTTTTTATGGATATGTGGATTTGGTTTTGGATATATGGTTGTGGATATTACATTGTGTATTTTTATGTGGATATTTAGATATAAAAAGTATTATAGCATATGAAATATGTTTGTTGGGATGTGAGAGTGACCAGATCATTGGGGAAGTAGATTTGGGGTACCTTATTGATATATATTCATCTTATATTATGTTATTATAATAGGATGCTTTTGGGTGAGTGGTCCTTAGTGAGGTTGGGTGATAGTTGACCTAGCATAGGTGCATACTAGTTCTGCTATTTTTTCATAGAGGAATTAGTATGATTCTTCTACATTTTCATGATAGGTTTTTAGGATTATCTTACTGAGTATAATTTTATTATCACCCCTATATATATAAATCTATGTTATAGATTTTTAAGAGAGTGTTGGTGATCAATATAGATTGTTCCAGCTCATCAAGATCATGGTTGGTGTTGCAGTCGTTACTGTAAGAGTTTCCCATTTTGGTTTTTTATTTTGTAGAACATAGTTGAGTATGGAATTTATATGAATTATGTTTTATATTTATTTTACATTTTTTTTATTATTTTAGTATTTTATTTTATGTTCTTGATATTATGAGATTAATTCCTCCCATTTACATGGGATTATATCCTTGGTTCTAGAGACCAAATTGTGGCCTATTAGAGGTGGGTTATAGGGGTTACACTTGTCCTAACTTCTCAACTTTGTGGGATTTTTTGTGGGAGTGAGTCATGTCATAGTGGAACCAGATTTATGGATAAGAGATAGGGTACATATTATTGTTAGGGACTAGTGAGGATTTCATGGGTTTTGTAGGACAACAATATTATACGAACTCATTTTTTAAAACATCAAGGGACACCAACTAAGTCATAAACAATTAGGGTCCCCTATGATACGATTCAAGGAACATGAGCTTATCAAACATTCTGATTATAGGGTAGTATCATAGGATTGGTATATTAATCATACTTGATTTCACCTATAGTTGAACTGGGGTGATTTTGGGAAGCTAAAATGAATCTAATTTAATGATATTAAATGAATCCCATGTTCTCAAGCTTAGTATTTTTCTTTATTCACTAGTAGAGATGGATATTATTCATCATGAACATGTATTATAGATCAATAAGGTACAACAATATGATCTGATTAACAATAGGTAGGTTGACTTAATAGAAGACGATGAGTCCTGGAAGAAGATATTAAATGAGTGTTAACATAAAATCTTGGAAATATATAAAAGGTGTATTTGATTAAAATTCATAACACCAATTAGGTTATTTACGGATTAAATTATATCTAATATATTCTATTTAGGATCATTGTATCTCATTTAGTCTTATCCATAGAAGAGTTGTTTGTTAGTGGGAGTTTCTATTCCTTGGGGAGCTTGAGGAGTCTACAATTTCCTAAGATGAAATTTAGAAGTAGTTCTAAGAAAATTTCATTTTGTTGATGATGATGGTAGTGAAAAAGAAGAAGTTTTTTCTCTTTAATAAGAGTGTATGTGCATGTGGGAGATTTTTATTTGATTCAAGGACCTTCTCCACATTTCCCCATATTTTTTTGGATGAGGAGGTTAGAAAACAATGTATTGAGTGGGTTCTATATCCCATTATTCGATACTAAAATACCCTATTTACATTGACTTTGTATATGGAGATTCACTCTAAAGTAGTTTTGATTGATTGGATTCATGTGTGGACTAAATCCTCATAATAGGGAAGTTTTAATAACATTCCAAGGAACAAAGCTGTATATTTGGGATATTAGATATTAGGGAAGTCGGGGTTTTGATCGATAAAGAGTCATTTTTACCAGTCCTATTTTCATTTCTCTAAATCTGGTAGTTCTTATATATATTTATATATATTGGGAGTTTCATTCCAATGTTCTTTTCTTGTGGTGGTTATGTACATCGTTAGTTACAATTCATGACCATTCTCTGTGGCCAACATAGCATAGGTGGTCAGTTTTTTAGTGTCATCTCAATGGCTACATCCTTCGAGGCCTTATCGTTATCAATACCAACATGATTTCAATCATATGAGATAAAATAGAGTAGTCAAATGAAATCCATTTTACATCCATCATCCTCAAGTACATAGGTCCAAGTGATGCCATGAAGGTGGATGTTAGTAGGGCAAGTGAGGTAGAGGAGAAGGATGTTGTCAGTTGCATTCCATGGAGATTTTATCACTAAGTTATAATGATATCATTAGTATTATTGTCTACTTATATTTTAACTTTTCCTTTTAATTTTTTGATTATGGATCTTTGTATTAGTTTATTTCACCTGCCTTGGACTATGCCTTTGGACTCAAGGTGGAGAGGCTTTTAGTTCCCCTAGTGTTGACTACTATAGTAGGAGGTCAACTTAGTTTTCTTTATGTGTGTCGGGGTTGTAATATGATGATGGGTAAACATATATAATTAGGGTATTTATTCTTTCTAAAGATACAAAACAAATTGATTTATTTATTATAATGGATTGATTATACTCTCTATGTGTAGTTATTGATTGTTTCCAAAGGATAGTTGTGGTTATTGATGTGGAGGGACAACATATAGTTTTTATTAACCGGGGAGATCATTAAAGGGGTTGTAAGTGTTTAAAGGCCTTATCTTCTTAGCTGGTAGAGTTTATTTTAGGATCCATAGAGGTCTGAATAGTGGCGTTTCATAGGGCTTTCAAGGAGTTTTAGAATGTTTTCCCCAAGGAGATTTTGATGCTACCCCCACGACATGATATTAAATTTGAGATTGAGTTATATTCAGGTGTTCCTGTGATTTTTATGTCTCGGTATTGAAAATAACCTTTTATGTTGTAGTAGTTTAATATTATAAGTGATTATTTGATACAAAATGGTTTCATATTACCCAGTGTGTCTTTGTGGGGTAGTCTGATGTTGTTCACCAAAAAAGGTAAATAATGTAAGGTTCAGTATATACCACTGGTGGTTAAACCAAGTGACATTCAATAACTATTATCCCCTTACAAGTATATATGATTTGTTTGATTAGTTGTATCGAGATATCTATTTTTCAAAGTTCAATTTATAGTATGGGTACTATCAGATGAGGGTGAAGGAGGAGAAAATCCCAAATATTACTTTCTAATGTCATTATGGGAACTTTGAGTTCATTGTTTTTTCATTTAGTGTCATGAATTACCCCATTATTTTTCATGAGGCTTGTGGGTTCCATATTTCATGAGTTTCTGGATATGTTTTTGGTAGTGTTCATCAATGAATTCTTCATGTACTCAAATATGGATGAGGATCATGGAGAATATTTTATCGCTATTTTACAAGTCTTATTACCCCATTATTTTTATGGAATGTTGTCCAAGTATAAAATCTATACATGGGAGGTTTATTTTCTTATCCATGTATTGTCTTATAATGGATTATCAATCAATACTTTGAGGATAAAAGTAGTTGGTTCTTGGGAAGCACCCTGAAATGCTGCAATGGTTTATAATTTCCTTGGTCCCATATGATATTATCAGATAATTGTGTCTAATTTCTTTAAGATTACAAATCCTTTGATATCAAACCTTCATGTGGTCTTATTATTTTTCGGTATATTTTTATTTCCTTGAGGATAAGTTGATAATAGATCTTTTTATTTGGTTTTTAATGGAAGGAGTCAAGTTTGGGGTTTTATATGAAACTTCTCAACTTGGATTGGTGTGTGTTTTGATGTATCAAAGGTTAGTGATCTCATATGGGTCATGAAAGTTACATCTCTATGAGTGTAACTATGTCACCCCTGATATTTAATAGAAAGATATGTTGTTTTCCTTTAATCTATGATTATATTACCTCATCAGTTAATGATTTGTATTCTTAATAGATTATAAAAGTGTTAGATATATCTTCTATAAGTTGGATTTGAATATGAACCTATGGAAGTGGATAAAGATTTGTGGGAATATGAATTTTATAACTCTTACAACCTATTAGAATGTAATGTATCCATTTATTATTATATTATAAATTAATAGGATTTATTTTTTGGGAATTTTTAAATTCATATAGAATGATGGAGGAGCGTAAAATGATGTGGCTTGATGTGGAGGAGGCCAATGGTAGTGGTTTCTTTTATTAATTAAATGTGCAGTAATCCAATTTTTATTAGGTTGAGGAGTCATATATCCGGGATCTTTAGGTGGAGATTTTCCATGACTATGTTATTTTTTTGCGATGCTTCAAAGGGATGGTTAGAGGGTGATTTACCTCAGATATTGTTTTGTTGTAAGTTATATATTCCATTAGAAATAAAAGAGGTAATTATTTTTGAGTTTCATATATTTCCCTTGGTTGTTCATCCGTGTATATCCAGGATGTATCATGTACTGAAGATTCAAGTCTGGTGAACAGTGATGAATCCATCAGTGGTATAGATAATGTTGCAATGTTTGGTCTTCCAATTGGTAAAAGTATAGAATCATGTTCATGGAGGGTTATTGCAGCCATTGGATGTCCCTAATTAGAAGTTGGAGGACATATCAATGTATTTATTCACCATTTTTTCCTGATCACAAGGATTATGTGATGCTATTTGGGTGATCATATATCATTTAATGAAGCTTTCTCACTTCTTAGTGAACAAGGATTCCATTTTTAAGGATGTTTTGGTAATGTAGTATGGGAAAAGGGGAATGAAGCTTTATGGGGTTACAAGGATGATCATTTCCAACAACGATCCTAATTTTCCATCATGAGTCTAGAGAAGATTACAATATTATTTCATTTACCATGTATTCCTCAGTACTACATATCATCCTTACACATATCCTTATATAGATCATATTATTCAGAAACTAAAGGATATATTGCATGCATGCATTCTGGATTTTGGAGGATCATGAGTGAATACACTTCCTTTAGTTGAGTTTTTTTATGATAATAACTATCACCCATACATTAGTATGTCTCTATGATATGTGGGAATTTTTTTTGGATCCACCATGAATATTTTCACATTATGAAAGTATAAAACAAAGCGTAATGACTTATGGTCGATCTCTCGAGGATACTACTCACACAAACCATTCTCCTCTTTTCACTATTTGTAAACAAACTAATATACAACTAAATGATTTAAAAATATAATGGGGGTGTTAGGAAATTTATTTTATTAATATATTTATAAATTAATGTAAAACATAAATAATAAAACATGAAGTAAATAATTCATTGAGAAAAGCTATCTTTTCTAGGGAATTAAAAATGATGCTATCATTTTTCTCAAAATAATTCTCAATATTCCACTCGATGTTGAGATTAAGAACTATCACTCAAAAAAAACTTTTTTGAATTATTATTATCGCACACTAAAACCTATAAATGTAGGAAAATAATATTAATAAATTCAACTATGATACCACTTATCCAATTAATACTATTTGATACGTAATACATTGTATTCATGACTCAAAAAATGAAGAGAAGGAATATTGATAACAATAAAAAAGAAATAAATAGTAAATAAAATAGGGAATCTTCTCACCTTAATAAATTTAACCACTATTGAAGTTTTTATAATGAATTAATGAAATACTTGAAGGTGTAAGAACTCAAGCATCTACAAAAACTCTCTTTAGAATAAATTATAGAGTTAGTCCTCCATTTAAACAGAATTAAGAATCTATGGTGGGGAAATAAAAAAGAAAAATGATAGAAATAGAGAAGATGATTAAATTTTATATTAAAATTAAAATCTATATTTATAATAAAATAAAATAAAAGATAATTATAAATCCAATCCAAGGTTGAACCCCTGAAATGTTTTTACGATGAAGTGAGACTCATTGTTATCGATAGAAGTGATAGTAGTTTTATCACACAATATAAACATTTTAGATGAATGGGAAATAGACGTCATGTTTATATAGAATATTCTTAAGACCTTCTTCCTAATCATAATAATAGTGGTGAAACTTTTATGGATCTTCACACGCAAAACTATTTTCTTATACTTTATCCAAGTGGTAGCTTTATTTAATGTACTTTGAATTCTTCTCAATGATCGATGATGCATGATCTTGAAATTGAATAAATACTGATATTATATATTTATTTATGATTTTATGTTACTCTCATTACATTTTTTAGTGGAAAATACATATTTTCCAATCTATGTTTTTATTTTGATAAAAAAACATATAATGAGCATTGTTAAATTCATCCAATTAAAATATAATTTGATAAATTAATCATAAATTTCACAATTTTTATCCAAATTGTGTGACTCATATGTTTTATTATTTTTTATTCTCGACCCTAAAAATCATTCAATAATAGTTATAGCTATTATGCCCATTTGAAGGGCCATGTAAAGTACATAAGAAGACCCAATTAATTAATAAACCAAACCAAACTAGCTGTGATGTTAAATATTTTGGGCCTAATATAGGATACCAAATTCTATAATAGACCACCATTTTTCATAGGACCCCTCATTCTAGTAAGGATAAAAATTTCAAAGATAAAATCAAACAATAAGGGGACCCATATAAGCAATATTTCCAAGACTATAATTATTTCCGTGATTTATGGAAAACCTACTAACCTTGAAATTCCTCCCAATTAATTATTATAATTGATTTAAAATTATGTGGAGGTAAATTAAATATATATGAAACCAACTTTTCATAAAATTATGTCCGGATATGGTTGAATCTTCCTAGTTTAAAACCCATTCACATTGAGGAAGTGGAAAAAATTAGAACAATCTGGGATAACAACACATGGTTTTGGAAACAACCATATACATGGATAAAAAATTCCAATAACAATCAAATTTTGAGGGTGTAATAAAAAACACATATATGAAACTTTTTATAAGATCCATTCTCAAGATAATTCTACCTTGATGGTTAAATTTTCAAGCTAACTTAGAGGGTAGTTTTGGAAGGAAAACATCCACCACCTTGGGCTATATATACATTCATATATTCTCCTTAAAAGGGGATGGAATTTTAGTACTAAATAAGGATAATTTACATGAACATATCCTTGAAAAATTAATGGGAGGACCAATAATACTCTTGTTGTGATAATATAAACCTCTCCTCTACCTTTTTTATTCATGTTCTACTTTGTTTTCTTCACTATATTTGTATCACCCTAAGTTTTTGTGAATTTCTTTTTTCAAATAAATAAATTTTACTTGATAGATTTCACTATACACAACACCAATTTAAGATTGTTCTACATAAAACTCTGTGCCAACTTACGTTATACGTGATACTAAGTTTTTACAAAACCATGATATATTATTAATATTTTATAAATGTGTCCCGTATAAACTAGTCATTAAACAAATAATATAAATAGTAATAAGTAATTTTTAAATATTATATTTCTAGTTTAATATAAAGATAACATATTGATAAAAAACACTTAACTTTTGGTAAAGTCTTTTTACATTTCCAATATACTATTTTCTCAAAAAAATCTATTCATATATTATAGTGAACAGTAATAAAATTAATTTTTGATATTTTTAAACAGTTAATTTGATAAAAACATTATTTTATGAAATAAAAATTTCTAAATTATCTTAGTGTGATTTTTTTTGATTTTTTTAAAAAAGGTTAATTTTTGATGAATAGTAAAAAATACTAAATTTTAATTAAATGATTATTTTTAATTTAATTTATTTATAAAGTTAAATTATATTATAAATTGATTTTAAAGATAAATTAGTTAAACTATACATCCATTAATCGAATTTAGGTCATGGGAATCAATTTCATATTGAATTTTTACATTAAAACTTTCTAAAATTTTGAAAAATCTCTTTTAAAAACTCACATTCTCATCACATATATAGATTAATTTAAAATAAAAAATTTCCACATTCATGATTTTATTTTGGAAAAATAGATTCCATATATGTGATCATAGTAAGTTATATTATATAATAAATTCAACATAATTTTTGACCCAAATTAATAGTGAATGTAGAAAAAATTAATTATTGTCGTTAAGGTAAAAATGGGTTTAATGAGGGTTAAACTAAAAATATATGGCTAAAAATAACCTATAAACTTGTATAAATACCATTTAATGACTATATTTCTACCATTAAACCTATATGGTTTGATAATGGTCCATTTTTTGTCCCTTTTGATGTAAGAACCCGATTCTTCTTTTGAGGTGTGAATCTTTTATTTTAGGTTTGTGCTTAATAAAGAGGAGGAAAATTTCCAAAATCTTACTACAAACCTATTACACAATGTGACTGTGGGTTACATGCCATGTACTCCCAGTACAGATCATGTATGTATATCTGCTAGAGATTTTTATGACGTGTAAGGCATGATGACATAAAAAGGGAAAAACTACCATATACATGATATGTATTCTCAAGTACATGCCATGTAATTTTATTTTTTTTGGATAAGATGGGTAGTATATCGTGTTTTGTCAGATAGATATAGGTATCACTCTGGGTTCACAAATAACATCATTGTAGGGTTTTTTCTTATGATTGTTTGTCTAAAATCCAATTCAGACAACGTCGGATGCGTTGGAATCCCCTGAGTGAGTTCTCGATTCCACGTGAGCTATTCTTCATGATTTATTATAAGATCCATGTTATCAAAGCTTGAGTGTTTATACTCATTTTTTATATTTAATCCTTTTTAGTAAGAATTCAATTCCAACACTGGATAAGAAGAGTCGTACGAGCATTAGGTAGGTGGTCTTGTGCCTTTCTCTAATTATCAAGTTGATTATATATAATAGAGTGTCACACGCCCATTTTTGGTGTGTCTCTTGAGTTAAAATTAACCCTAGTTATTTACTATTGTTATTTAGGTAATTTAATAAGTATTTTAATGTATGAATTAGGTTTTTTTCCTTGATTAAGGGACACCCCATGGGTGTGTTTCCCTTAGATGACTGTTTAAGGCCGATTGGCCTAGGATGCCTATGAGACATGCCTTTGTTTCCCATTAATGGGTTTTAAAAAATGAATTGATATTATAAATAAATTACAAGTTTGTGAAATTGTAATTGAATTGTTTAAGGGGATAAGTATGGTTGGATTTCTCCTTGACCTTTATTTTCCTATGCCTTGTTAAACATGTTGGTTTGAATTTCTTATTATAATGGCCTTCCCACATGAGTTTATTAATGATTAAACCATATAATAGTTTAATTTACATCTGTTGGTTGATATATGATATGTGGCCACATATGTTTATAAATTATAAACCCATATAATATATTAATTTACATGTGTTTCTTATTATGATAATTGTGCCCATGTGAGTATTTTAAAGGAAAAGACTTCTGAGGTTAGTTTTTACTTGAGATTATATTGGATGCTTTTGGTTTTGACATTTTCATGCTTAATGAAATTTTAATTGAACTTATTTTGATTAAAAAGGTAAATAGAAATGGGCGAACCATAGATTAAAATTAGAATTCCATAGACAGGTTAATTTGACTATTGTACCTTATGACTTGGGTGATTCTTGGATCCTTTAAGGTATGACATTGACAAACTCAAAGAGGGTATTATTTTATTTAAGTCATGAGAGAGACATAGATGTAGTTATTGGGATCATGTAGGTTATTCTTAAAGGTTGAATGAATCATGGAATGAGGTATATCATGGATGGGTTCTATTGGAAATGTTTATATGTCTTTGGAGATACTTGGGTGTTATTTATAGGATCCAACCTAGTTAGCATATACTCTCACCCCACTTAGAGTGAGACCATGTTCATAAGAGGATCAAACAGGTAGGATTGTATGATGTACGTGGTTTTATACTAGGAGTAATACTTGAATTCCAACTTAGGAATTTCAAGAATAGGCTCATATTTAATATTAATATATAAATAGAATGACTTATGATGTGTCTACCAAACTAAAACATAATCTTGGATTCAATATTCTCTTATAATTGTTTATATGGTCTTTTGAGACATCTATTGTGCTTACATTCATATGGGGATTTTTGAGATTAGGCCAAATCCTGAGGCTTATATAGTTCAATGAAATTGAACTGTTAATGAACATGAAATGATTATAAATATAAATTAGTGCTGTAAGACTATTTACATTTGAGTACTTCTTATCTTACTCCTTTCATTATTATATACTTCTTGTTATATATATATATATATATATATTCACTGATATATTGGCACATACCATGGGTGGTTGCCTATTGGGATTTAGTCTAACAGCCTGTTTGCGCCATGTTTTTGGGTCCAAGCAGATAATATTGTTGCACATGTCAATAAGGTCACGTTCCCTTATATAGTTACTTGATATGATTTTTAGGAGTTGGAGAGCATGGTAACAAGCCAAGTCTTGTGATAATTTTTAGTTTCATCTATTATTTTTGTACTATTGGTACTTATATCATGTATTACTGCAGTGTAGCCTGTTTTGGCTGTTTTCTTAGAACATGTGATATAGAGAATCATCCTTTATATGCTATGACATCTGGTTATTTTTATTATCAATATTATATTGTTTACTTATTTTTCATGGTATTACTTCTTTCTCAATTGTATTGTTATTATTTCCACTATATTACACTCTACTAATGAGGCCATAGTTTCCCCACTATCACACCTAGGACCTTGATTCTAGTCAAAAACCTCTACTATTGGGTCAAAATAAACTTGAGGACTTATGTCCAAATGGGTACGGGGCACCTTTGAGTGGAATCAAGATTTGGGAAATTATATGTGACAAATTAAAAACATTGGTCACTCAATTCTTTTCAAAAATAAAAAGTGTGTTCTCTCCCTGACTTATAAAAGTTTACTCTATATCCTATATTATTCACTCATTCAAAAAATTTTGGATCAAAAAATACCAATCAAAATCACTTCCCAACTTCCTTCCACTCATTATAGAATCCTTATTTTTTTCATTAATCCTTAATATGAAGTATTTTAGTGTAATCCAAATGGGGGCACCCAAAAAAGAGGTAAAGTTCATCAATGATAATTTTTGTTTCATTTCATCAGGCACACTTAAATTATTATTATAACATGAGTATATAATAATATAAGTATATTAAATATATTTATATGTTTTTATGTTATGTTCATGACGAAAAATAATCCCCACTTCCATCAAATGGGTTACAAAATCATCATTCATCTGTACGACTGACTACCACCTCGCAAATCGATGTCATTTGTTTTTCCATTAACACATATCAAAATTTTACATAATGACGTATTTATTGTTTATATATGATATTTATGATTTTATAATGATTATTTAATTTTTATATCGTACATAACATCATGCTTTCCATTTTTTGGGTAGATGATAATGTCACTCGTGTGTAGAGTGGACCATCGTCTCATGAAACAATGTGATTCATTCCCATATTACATGGACTGTATTAATGATTGGTTTAATAAACATATGTGATATATATTAAATAACCATTATTATATAATGATAATATATATCATTTACTTTTTTTCTTTCAATCCAATAAGAAAATGGAAATAATGTTCATGCGTGCGTACGACCTGCTGTCTCCATAAATGGTGTATTTCATTTTCTATCACTAAATTCTATTAATTACTCTAAATAAAAATAATTTGAATATTTATTAAATCTATATGATGTTTAAAATTAAGGAGGTAATTAATCTATGATCGAACTAAAAGAATCAAAAAATAACAAGTCAAAACATACATGAAAAACAAAGTAGTTATTGCTCAAAATGTGACTTTAACATAGAATTGTTAATAAAAGGGTAATAAAAGTGCATAAGAAAATAATATATGGTATGATATATATAAATATTTTTATTTATTATACATGAGTTTTTAATAAGTATAAATAATGTCCAGACTTAAGGTAAGAGATTTATAGTCTCTCTTTTATTTACGGGAAACATCTGTAAATTCACCACATATTTATTTTATGTGGTGTGTATACTTCCCATGAATGTATATTATGCTGATTATACTGAAATTTATTTTTATTTACTTATCCATTTTAGTTTCTATCTATCATGGGTGTTACAGTTCAAAAGTTACCAAAGTGGTAAGGTATTTTTATCTGAATTTGCCTTCTTTGAGACACATGATATGTTATACACCTATGTTATTTCACGAGGTGTATATAGATCCCATTTTACATGTATATAATGAATTAATTTATCCTCATGATGTTTTATGTTCCGTTTTATTTTATTCCTTCATTTGTATTATGATTCAAGGTTACAAAAGTGGTAATGATTTTATGTTACAATCTCATCATTTATCAGGATTGTTTATTATTATGTTTTTCGTGATAAAATATTGTGATCCATCTATAAATATTGTAATTAATTTTATTATACTCTTTTTATTCATTATATTATCAAGTAAAATTACCTTTTTTCTACTCTTTGGTACTTTAAACAGTTGATAATCTTTTTTAAGAAAACCCAACTTTATTTCCCTCTTCGATCAGAAATATGTTTTCTTCCAAAACCATGGATTCTAAAAATGTTTTCAATTTTTTTATTATTATCCAAATTTTTTATTAAATAAATTTTTTCCCATGTTTTATTTTTTTAAATGTTTTAAAATGAATATTCCATTGATTTTCCAAAAAAACTATTTTTTGGATTTTACGAAAAAAGTGAAAAGAACCTTTGTTTTAATGTGTATGACATGAATGATATTTTATGAAGTAATTACCAATAAATAATTTGAAGATTAATTTATATGTTTTCAGTTTTATTTTCAAATAAAATTATTCTCAAAATTTTTTGTGTTTTAAAAAATTAATTTTCAAAGTGTAAAGGATATTTTCCTCAAAAAAAGTTTTAAATGATTAATCAAAATCATTTTCTATCTATGATTATATCCATTGATGTTACATAATCAATACTGGGGATATTATCCAAGGATAAAATTATTATTTATTTTAATGGTTTATATTTTTATGGAATCATGTGTATGAAACTTATTTCGATTCGATTAGTTATACCATGAAAAAATGCAAATGAAACCTGTTTTTTTTCACGTGTTATGATATAATGAAATGATTATGAAACTTGTATATTTTCCATAGGTTATGATATAATGAAATTATTATAATAATCAATTTCATTTCATGGAGTATTATATAATGAATTTTTTTATTTT
Organism: Viscum album; assembly: GCA_963277665.1. Taxonomy (NCBI): domain Eukaryota; kingdom Viridiplantae; phylum Streptophyta; class Magnoliopsida; order Santalales; family Viscaceae; genus Viscum; species Viscum album. Next base: position 1,922,983,810 of record OY728152.1, read on the forward strand.
TTGGAAAACATAAATATGGATTTCATTATCTGATGGGTGGGACCTATATCTCTCTTTAATTCATTGGGTAAAGATTAATATCTCACAAGATATAAAGGACTATAATGAGGAGTGAACTCAGTTTAGTAAAACAATTTCTCCACTATAATGGTATTGGGAGTTAACATTGATTACTATGATTGTTTGGGAATTGAAAACATTCTAAATATGATAGCCTTAAGAGTGATCCTCAACTAATATGGAAATGTTTTTTTATTATTTTGTGTATGCTAAAAATCCATGTCTTATAAAAATAGTATGCTCTCATGGATCATGTTATTTTATTATCTTATGATTCATGTCTTATGAACTGCAAATCATTATTTCAAGACTCAATTTTATGATCTTTGATGTGAAGGGTATGGTTTTCAAATGTTATACTCAAGTCCTCATTCCCTTATATTTATGTTATGCTTATATATCACCTTTTTTTACCCGTACTAAGCATATAATATCACCCTTTATTATGTTTAATTTCACAAATTTATGATGAAATTTATTATTTATGATATGTATAATACGAGTGATATTTATGAATAACATAGTGGGTTATGACATAGCGCACTTATGTAATGGTATGTACTTTTATAAGTTTCCAAATGAACTAAAATATTATTATCCTCAAGAATGTGTTTTTGTAATTTAATGAATATTCATAAAAAAATATGTAATATCTATGTATTATAATCCTAGGTCTCTATGTTGGTATCATAGGGTAAGTATAGTGAATCTTTGGAAACTAGGATGAGAAAAACCAAGTGAGATCCCTAATGACATATCTAAGGATAAGTCTGAGGATGAAACAAAGTATAAGAAAATGTCCTGGAATTTTGGTAAAGGATAGAACAAATGGGTTCCAAGAAATTACATCCCTATCTAGAAAATAAAAGATGATTTTTCTCTAACTAGGCATAACAACTCCAAAACACCATATTGAGTTGGATTCGATCAGGAACTGGTGAACGATAACAAGCCTTGATGCACACCTAGTTTGAGACTCTTGAGGGATATGATTTGGGAATTCACAAACTATTTATGAAACATTTTGAAGTATTTAAATATAATATGACTATGAATGACCTTCGATGAACCTATGGTGACATATATTAAAGAAAGTGTCATGATTTGGACATCCTTTATTGTTTTATGATTATATAGTTCCCCACTATGACTATTATTTCTTATATTGTGATTTTTGGTTTAAATAAATGAATGGAACCCAATGGAATGGTTTTCACAATAATTTAAAGGGACAATGCAATGATTTTACTCATGAGTAGATACATGTCATGGGAGTTGGAATGAAAAAATATCATTTTTATGATTACAAAATTTTCTAAAGATATGAATCATGTTGTACTTCCAAATTAACAAAGCTGGGAACAATATTCTATTGACTCATTTATGAGGCAATTACAATATTCATTTAGTGGAAATATCAATCCTCTAGTTTTTAAGAAATAGATATGTACCATGGAAAAGATATTTTTTGTTATCTAATGTGTTGAACATGAAAAAGTAATTTTTTTGTATAAAGTTTGGAATGTTAACTAGGTCAATAGTGGACTCTTATAAAAAATATGAGGCAACATTATAAAATTTAATTCATGGATTGGGATGAGTTAAAGAATTTATTTATCAATAAGAACATTCCTTTTATTCTTCATAAGAAGATAAATAATGAGTTCCTAGAGTTAAAACAATAGGATGATGAATCTATTAGTACCTATTAGGAAAATTTCATAAGATTGTGAGGTATTATTTTGTTATTATCATACAACCAGAAAATAAGGTTGATCTATTATTTATTGTATTAAAACCAACTCTCTAAAGGATTTAGACATAAGAGAGTTTAGTTGCTATGAATATATTGTTATATGTGGTATCATGGCGGAAATGGATGTTGGAGTTGCATATAAATATCATAGTTTTGATAACAAGAAAAAAATGTGATTCAAAGGAATTCCTAAGAACCATTGAAAGAAGACGATGATAATTACTTTATGGTCAAAGTGTGAGAATAATCATAGAGTAAATTATATCAAGGGTAGTAGTAAATGATTTAAGTGTAGAATGGAAGTTTATAGAGAAATTTATTGATTAAGTGATGGTAGAAAGGTAGATAATGGTGTGAATATAGAGAAAGATACATAGAATTCACAAGATGCACACTAGTGTTTAAAATGAAAAAAGTATGGGCACTGTGATAACTATGGCCTAGATTCAATGGTTAATGAAGAATACCAATTTAAATAATCTCTTAATCTAAGGGACAAGAGTATATATCATGTGATCAATGTTTTTGATGATCGGTGTGATAAAAACATCATAAATGGTACACTTTCCATCCACTAAATAACTTCTAATGTCTTATTTGAATTTAGATATACCATTATTTCATATCTAAAGAATTTTTTAAGGGTTTCAAGATTCCACCCTAACAAATATATGTGTAATTAATATTGAAAACCTATAATGGTATGATTATCGCATGTCAAGTGTATGATTCATCTCTAATTGAAATTTTGGGGAATGTGATTCCTAAAAATCTTATCATTTTTCCTCTAGTATAATTTAATATCATCTTAGGTATGGATTTTATTTCTTTATATAAAGTCCACATCGATTTTTGAGGAAGGAAAGTCATGTTTTTTATTCCAAACCAACCTATGATCATCTTTCCATGTTAAAATAATTAAAAATAAATGATGTAGATTATATCTATTTTATAGTTATTAATTCCCACTCAGAAGGTGTGTTTTCTCATATGGTTGGGGAGAAACTTGACATCGATGATATGCCAATTGTGTGGGAATTTGTTGATTTCTTTATAGAAGAATTACCTAGTCTTTTAATAAAATGTTAAGTTTATTTCTCAATAGAATTCATAACTAGTTCAATACAAATTTCAAATACTCCATATGAAATGTCCAAATTGAGTTGTAGGAATTGAAGAAGAAACTCCATGAAAACCTTGATACGGTATTCATTCAGCCAAGCGTGTCACCTTGTGGTTAACCTACTCTTTTTGTTAAAAATAAATATAGACCAATATGACTTTTTATTGATTATTAGTAGGTGAACAAGATAACAATTAAGACCAATTATCCTCTTCCCCATATGAATGACTTGTTTGATCAACTGCGTAGAGATCAATACTATTACTAGATTAAACATAGTTATGGATATCATCAATTCAGGGTGAAAGAGGATGATATACCCATGAAAAAATTCCTTACACAATATTGAAACTATGAATATATTGTGATTCCTTTCAAGATTACTAATTTCCCTATTATCATCCTAGATTTAATGAATAGAGTCTTTAGAGATTACCTAGATTAGTTTGTCGCAGTCTTTATAGATGATGTTATTATCGATTCAAAGAGAAAGGAAGATCATGGAGAAAACTTGAGAATTTTACTAAACACATTAATTAAGGAGAAACTATATGAAAAATTAACAAAGTGTGGATTTTGGAACCAAATAGTTTCATTTTTGGGTTATATAATATAAAAATAGGTTATATCAACAGATCCTAAAAAGATGGAGGCTTTTGAATGTTGGCCCAGACCAACCATGGTGACTGAGATTCGTAGTTTTCTTTGTTTATCTGGATATTATCAATGGTTTGTGGATAATTTCTCAGGACTATCTAATCATTTGACCAGGTTAACTTAGAATGGAGCCAAGTTCTTCTATACAGATAAATGTGAGGAAAATTTCAAGGAATTTAAGAAAAGATTAGTCTATGCAGATATGCTTAAATTACCCTATAGTGGAGAAGGGTTTTTAATATATAGTGATTCATGAAAGAAGGGATTGGGATATGATATTATGCATAATAACATGGTTATAGCTTATTCCTCACAACAATTAATGATTTATAAGAAAAATTACCCAAGTCATGATTTGATGTTAGCTATAATAATTTTTTCATTAATGATATAGAGGCATTATCTTTATGGATAGAAGTGTTATATATATACCAATCATAAAATTTTAAAGTATATATTCACACATAAGGAGTCAAATATGTTCCAAATAAGTTGGTTAAAGAAAATTAAATATTATGATTTCTCAATAAATTACCATTTGAGAAAAGTGAACAAGGTGGTCGATGCTTTGAGTTGAAAAGATCATACCAGCTTATCTATGATGAGGATTATGAAATATCTAATATTTTTGGATTTTTGAAGGATAGATTTGGAAATAATAAAGGAATGGAAAAATATTATCTTTCAAAATTGAATGTTATACCATCTATCCTAGTAATGATTAAAGAGGTATTGGAGGAAGATATATGGCTACGAAATAAGGCTAGAAATGTTTCTAAGTTTATCTTTGATCATAATGTTATGATAAGGTTCAGAAATCTTTTATATATTCCATCCATACCAAATTTAAAGGATTTTTTATAGGAAACACATAGCTCTTCATTCTCTATTCATCCTAGAGGTACAAAGATGTATAGAGATTTTAAAGAATACTTTTGGTGGTATATAATAAAGAGAGATATAATAGAGTTTGTATCTCAATTCTTATTATTTCAATAAGTTAAGGAAAAAATACAAAATTCTAATGGAATTTTGCATCAATAAGCCATAATAGAATGAAAATTGGAAAACATAACCATGTATTTTGTCATTGAAAATTCCAAAACCACTAAAGGGAATAATTCTACATGGGTTTTAGTCATCCCCCTTACTATGTCAGAACAATTCATCGGTATAAAATAATAATTCTCTTTGGATAATCTTGATAGGATATAGATTAATGAGGTGTTAAGGTTTAATGGAGTACCACATTAAATATAATATAATCAGGATCCAAGGTTTACCTAAAAGTTCAAGAATTTTTTTTATAAATATCTTGATAGGGATTGAGTTTCAGCACTATCTATCATCCTCATTCAAATGGTCAGTCTAAAAGAAATATTTAAACCTTAGAGGATATTATGAGATATTTTTATTTGGATTTCAAAGTTGGTTTGAATAATCAAATTCCTCTAGTTTAGTTTTCTCACAATAATAGATTTCACTCAAGAATTTAGATAGATCCTTATGAATCACTATATGGAAACAAATATAGAGCTCTAACATGCTAGAATGATGTTAGAGAAAGAAAGCTATTATGACATAATATTTCAGAAGAAATGGATGAGAAGGTTAGAGTAATTCAACAACACATTATGGTATCTCAGAGTTAGATAAATATTTGTGCCGATAATCCAAAGCATAATCTTGAATTTGATGTTAGTTACAAGGCTTTTCTATGAATTTCTCCATGGTAGAAGGTTACAAGATTCAGGAAGAAAGGAAAATTGATCCCTTGGTATATCATTCCCTTTAAAATTATTGATCATATTATGATCATATCTTATCTCTTGGTGCTCCCAAAAAACCTATATTAAGTCCATTATGTGTTCCATGTATCTCTCCTGAGGAACTACATACCTGACCTTTCAGATGTAATGAACTCCAAAGCTATACCACTAGAGAAATATATTTCTTATGAAGAACAATCAGTGGATATTATTGATTTTACATAGAAAGTTCAACAAAACAAGACCACTCACCTGGTTAAAGTTTTGTGATGAAACCACCATTTTGAAGAAGCTATGTAGGAACATGAGGATATGATGAGGTATAAGTATCGCCATTTGTTTGTTTTAGAGTGATAAATTTTGAGGGAAAATTCATTTTTAATAGGGTAGAATGTAACACCCTGAGTTTTTATGAATTTTTTTAATAAATTAAATTTATTTGATATATTTCACTACACAAAACAACAATTTAATCTTGCACTATATGAAACAATAGGTTATATTTCTTTTTTTTGATACCATGTTTTAACAAAACGACGATATATTATTAATATTATTTAAATGTGGCCAATATAAAATATCCATTAAACTTAATAATATAAATAGAAATAGATAGTTTTTAAATATTATATAAAAATATTTAATATAAATAAACCATATTGATAAAAAATACTTAATTTTTAGTAACGTCTTTAAATGTTTTGAAAATACTTTTATCTCAAAAAATATTTAATGTCTTTTTTTTAACAAAAAAAATTTATTTTTAAAACTTTTAGAAAATTAATTTGATAAAAAAACATGATTTTTTAAATCATATTTTCAGAATTATCTTAGGGTTTATTTGTTGGATTTTTCTAAAAAGTTACATTTTTTTAAGAATAGTGAGAAATACTGAATTTTAATTGAAAACTACCTTTTAATTTAATTTTTTTATAAAGTTAAATTATATTTTAAACTGATTTTAAAGTTTAATTAGTTAAATTATATATCCATTAATCTTATTTAGGTCATGGGAGTCAATTTCATATTTAATTTTGATAAAACAACATTGTAAACTTTTGAACATTTTCTCTTCAAAACCCCACATTCTTATCATATCTACACGGTTAATTTTAAATTAAAATTTTTTACTTATATGATTTGAATTAAAAAATGATTCCATATTTAGAATAAGAATACTTTATATTATATAATAATTTCAACTTAATTTTTGATCAAAATTAATAGTGAGAGTAGTAAAAATTAATTGTTGTAGTTATGGTTAAAATGGGTTTACTGGGGGTTAAACTAAAAAAATATAAGGGTAAAAATAACCTATAATGTTTTATAAAAAATATTTTAGAAACATATTTATACCATTAAACCAATAATTTTTAATAAATGTTTATTTTTTACCCTTGCTACATTTGAAAAATATGAGATCACTCAATTATTTTCAAAAATTCCAAGTGTGTCCTCTCCCCCACTTTTAAAAGGCCACCCCATCTCTTATCTTATTCACAAATTAACACCATTTTTTCTGAAAATAAATGATCATATCAATTCAAAACCTACCTATAATCATCTTATAATACTTATTTTATGTAAAATCCATCCTATGATAACTTTTGGTTAAAACTTAACGAGGATGCCTGAAGAAGAGGTGATGTTCATCAATTAGAATTTTTATTTTATTTCTTCCTCCACCCACTTAAATTATTATTATATCATGATTATATAATAAAATTATTATATTACATACATGGATATGGTTTTATGTTAATGGGGTTAACTATAACCATTTCCACTTCCATCAAATGGGTTACAAAATCATCATTTGTGTGTACAGTAGACTACCACCCCAAGAATCGATGTCGTTCATTTTTCCATTACTAACTACCACGGTTGGAAATAATGATGAATTTATTGTTCATATATTTTATTTACAATTTTATTACTATTTTTTAAGTTTTATATCACATATTTCATCATGATTTATATATTTTTTGGAATACGATAATGTCGCTCATGTGAAAGACAGACTACCACCTCACAAAGTGATGTGATTTGTTCACTCTTTACATGGAATGTATTAAGGATGGTTTTAATAAAAATATGTGATATATATTAAAGAAACAAGATTATAGAATAATAATATATATTATTTACTTTTTTTCTTTAAATCAAATAAGAAAATAGAAATATATTTTATGCATATGTACGACCTACCGTCTCTATGAACGGTGTATTTCATCTTCTATCAATAAATTTATTAATTAATATAATATACATACATAAATACAGAATATATTCTATAATTATAAAATTTTTAACATTATTTATATGATGAAAACTTGATTAAATTAATAGGACCAAAAATAAAATTCAAAAAATGCACAAAAAACAAAGCAGTTGTTGCCCAAAAGGTGACATTATCATTGAACTGTTAATAAACGGGTAATAAAAGGTCATAAGAAAATAATATATGATATATATATATATAGTATTTATTAATAGATTTATAATAAACTTATATTTATTATACATGAGTTTTGAATGAGTATGATATAATTCAAGACTTAATGTAAAGGATTTCTAGTATCTCTTTTATTTTTGGGAGACATATACAAATTCCCCACCTATTTATTTTACATGGTATGTATAATTCCCATGAATATATATTATGTTGATTATCCTGATTTTTTAGGGATTTAAATATCCATTTTAGGATCTATTTATCATGGGGGTTATAGTTTAAAAGATTCCAAAGCAGTAATGAAGTTTGTCTTAATTTTCCTTCTTTGATGTACATGTTAGGTTATGCACCTATATTTTTTCACAAGGTGTATATACATAACATTTAACATTTAATATCATGAATTTATTTATTTTAAGTATATATTAAGTTCAATTTTAGGTTATTTTTTCATGTGGATTATGATTCAAAATTACCAAAGTGGTAAATATCTTATGTTACAATTTCATCGTTTATCAGGATTATTTATAACTATATTTATGATGATAAAATATTATGATCTATATCTCAATAATTCTCATTAATGTTATTATACTATTATTATACATGATATTATCAAGTAAAAGTATCATTTTTCTACTCATTGGTACTTAGAATAATTGAGAAAATATTTTTAAGAAAATCTGAATTTGTTTCTCTCTTTTGTAGGAAATCTGTTTTCTTCCAAAAACCATGGTTTTTAATTTTTTAAATGTTTTATTATTATCAAAACTATTTATTTAATAAAATTTTACCAATATTTTACTTTTTAAAAAATGTTTATAAATGAATCTTCATTTCATTTTCCACATAAATCATGTTTGTATTTTAACAAAAATTTAAAAGTAATCTTCATTTTATCATGTAAAAAGTGAAATTTGTTTTATTAAATTATATCCATAATTGATGAAAATATTAATTTATATGTTTTTCAAGGTTATTTTAAAATAAAATTACTTTAAAATTATTTTATGTTTAAAAAATCAATGTGAAAATGATATTTTCCTCAATAAATGTATTAAATGATCAATCAAAATTATTTTCTATCTAAGATTACATTTTTTGTTGTTACCTATGACTTACTAGGGATATGATCCAAATATAACATTGTTATTATTTATTATAATTTTTATATTTATGATATCATGATGTTTTTGGAACCCATTTCTCTTCCATGGGTTACACCATGAGGAAATTCTTATGAAACCAGCTTCTTTTCATGGGTTAAACTATAATGAAATGATTCTGAGACCTTCCTCATTTTCATTGGTTATGATATGATGAAATGATTTTGATACCAGTTTTTATTTCACGGTTTATGATATAATTATTTTTTTATGATTTTGTGGCACACATGAATATAGTTTTCATTATGTGATTGGTTAGATCTATATCTCCCTCTAATGAATGGGGTAAAGTTTTATGTCTCATGAGATAAAAAAGGACTTAAAAGAGAACTAAACATAGTTTAGTAAGGTACTTTTCCACTATGATGGTTTTGGGAGTGAACATTGACTTCTATGATGGTATAGGGAGTGAAACCATTCCAATATGATTACCTTGGTAGTGATACCTGACATATATGGAAATTATTTTCTATGCTTATGTGTATGCCACAAATCGACGACTTATGATGCTTTAATGCCCTCATAGATCATGTTATTTTATTATCTAATGATCCATGGTTTATGAACTTCCAATATTTATTCCATGACTCATCATTATGATCTTTAAAATGTAGGGTATGGTTTTAAAATGTTATGTTCATGTCCTCATACTCTTATCTTCATGTTATGATTATTTATCTCCGTTATTTACCCTTTCTAAGCCTTTTAGATCACCATTTCTTATGTTTCCTTTCCTAAGATTATAATGAAATTTATTATGTATTATATGTATAATAATGGTGATGGTTATGAAAAATTTATATGGATATAACGTAACTCAATTATGGACTAGTGTTTATGTTTTCATGTTTCCAAAGGAACTAAATTATTACATTCCTCAGGATTTTGTTTCTGTAATGTTATGAATACTCATAAAAAATAATATAATATCTATGTATGATAATCATGGGTCTCTATATTATTTTCACGACTATTTTTTGTTTTAATTTTGTTTAAAAATAAATAAAAATTTAATTATCCAATCTTATTCTCATCCAATTTCTATATATGTAATTTTTAATTAAAAATTACATTAAAATATGTTTTTTCCCTCTTCTAACCATTGTTTCATATTCTTTCATGTGTGATTTCTTCCTTTTTAATTTGTGTGCATGTGTTCAGACACACTATTTTCTCATCCCATTATTTTTATTTTTGTTTATAGTCTCATAACCACCATCCCAACTAAATATAATCACCATTTTAATAGATGATTAAAATACCAATTATGGTGATTTATAAGGTTAAGAATTGAAGGTGATTTAGAGATTTACATGATTCAAGTTTATGAAAATTAAAATCATGCAAATTTATTAGATATTTCATGGTTAAGTAACATATCTAGTTAATTATGTGGATTTTATGGATCATTAGAACCACTTTCACAATGTTTCATATAATATTGAACCTTCTATGAGTGAGATTAAATTATGATTAGTACCCTAGTTGAGACTTTAATTAATGGTAAAAACTATGGATTCTGATATAATTCATCTTTTGAAATAAATTTTAATTCAATAAGATACTTTGTAATTCTAAAAGAGATCATGAGACTTAGAATTACAAAGCATGATCTCACCCCTATCAATATCAAAGTGTTGATCAATTAAAAAACATCAATCAATTCTATTGAACTATACAAATAATAAACCCCCAAATATTTAAAGTAAAAAACAAAAAAAATAAATTCTAAAATATAGTACCATCTATGATGATTCAAAATGAGTGTCTCTATACACATTATACCAAAGCATTAGATATTTGATGATCGATGGGTGATAATCATGCATACTTCAACAGAATGTACTCCACTATTAATATCACAATGTCCTTCACTCAAACATACCATAGAGTATAGACCACAACGTAATGAAATCATATGGGTAATTTTTATTATTTTACATTAACCATGACCTCAACCATGGTTTATTGTTCTCTTGTTATCCATTTTGGATGTTGAATCAATAATCATGATGGGACAACCTTCTATTCCGATTTTGTATCTCCTCATTGTGTACATGTGATTATATATTGTAAAATTCCACCAAAAATAGTCATGTTGAATATGTTTGGATATTTTTAACACACCATACTAAAATATCTTTCTCCATAATTAAATATTCTTTAATTTCTTCATTATTGCACCACCATGACAAAAACACACACAGGATATTTCCATTTTGAGTTTGGTTTTACTCCTATAAGCCATGAGAAATTTCTCCATGGTGTCGCAGTGAACTTTTATACCATATAGATTGAAAAATTACTTCATAAACATTGAACAAAAATAAATTCATGTTTTTTACAGTAAATTTTAAAAAATAACAAAGATTAATTAAAACTCAATAGCTAATCCATTTTCACAATTAGTTATAATTTATTCTAAAAACCCAAAATGATAAAATTTCCCTTAAATTGATAAAATTGTGGGAATATATTTAATGAATTTTTGGATAAAATATTTTAATATATGAGTTTCATAATTCCCCAACACTTAACCATTGCACTCATCAGAAATCATCCAATGTCACGTTCTAAACAAACGTCCCAAGGTAAAAATGGAAACACTACTCAACTCAGACACCCAATGAAAATATCCTTCCTCTTACATGGATTTCAATTACCTAACTCCCAAATATAGTCATAAAATTCCATTAAGTCTCATGATAATTCCCATTTTCATGTTGTACCTACCTTCAAGAAAATGTATTTCTCTCTTCACTAAAGGATTTTTAAATGAAGAGCTTTTCTCATTCCCAAGAACATGCATGATATCCATAGTCTAATTTACATCCTAGTATATATACTTTACAAATTCATAAATGTATCAAAAATGGGGGATTTTCCATGGGTTGGTCTATGGATAAGGGTTGGAAGGTGAATAATTTAAAAGCATCACATGAAAAATAGAGAGGGTCAGGCTCTAATGTGAAAAAATACCTGAAAATAGTCGTTATCAAGAATGGTGTAATCCTTATTCAGATAAAAAATTGATCACCTCAAAATAAATATTTATTAATCCTTATTCAGGTCACACTTAATCATTTTATCAATAGTATACTATTTCTTCAATCTCCCCTCATCTCAGCAAATTTGTCTCATTTACCACATTTTTTAATTACAAATAAAAATTTGTTTTTGAGGGAAAGGGGATTATTTTGTTCTTGAAACATTTGTGAACTCCCATACTAGTATTTTAATGATAATTTGTGCCACCCCTATATCTTTATATCATGGTTTTCCTTCTAAAAATAGTATGAAATGTTGTATCAAATCCAATTTTAGGTCAAACAGATCATTCTTGGTCAGAAATACACAACGCAAATCCCTCCACTTTAATTCAATAATAATCATACATTAAATCATAAAGTAAGTTGCAAAAAAAGGATTTTAATGTGGACATATAACATGTTATTTCATGGCTACTAGGTAATTAAAAAAGTTATATATAAGGGAAGGAGAAAATAGTAGATGAATGTAAAAAAGGGATTTCAAAATGAAGCCTCAATCATACTTGACATATTTCATAAACTCTATTATATTTGAAAAATATAAAAATGGTAATTCATGCATAAAAAAGATGAATCCAGACTCTTAGGAAGAATATAAATGTGCTAAATATTTTAAAAAGGTTTTGAAAACACTCTGATTATGAAAGATATTAATTTTAGATAGCATTAGTGCATATGAGTTTCACAATCAATCAAACTTCATTAAATGAAAATATTGTAAATTAGGAAAAAAATCCATATCATAAATATTTAAATCCACTATATATTAAAATCAAATTGTGTGCTAAAAATACCAAGATGTCTTTAATTTCCCAAAATTATCAATTAAGATCAATAATCCAAAAAAAATACTCCAAAAAGTTAAAAAAACATATATAATTCTATCTAATAAGGTTGATATCCCCCAAAAGTTAATATCCAAATACCATTTTAATTTTATATAAAATATATCTAAATTGATATGGGTAGAAAAATAAAAGGTAAGGAAAGATATAACTCGAGTTTAATTGGATATTTTCATCCTTGCGTAAAGCTCCTGATACTTCCACTTTAAAACTGGAATGAAATAAAAAATCATTATTAATTTATTCAAATAAAAATAAAATAAATATAAATACAATGAAGAGAAGGTATTGAACTTATATTATAATATAAAGTGGGAACTATTTTTGTACCACCTCTATTTTGAAATTCCATTTATTTCCCAAAATATGATTATGGATATGGTTTCTGTGATTTAAACCACCACATCTTCTTTTTTCCAATTAACTTTAGTTAACACTTTTTGTAGGGTAATCCATGAATAGACTACTTAATGTTTATACCCAAAGAAATATTATATAGATTTCATGGTGGTGAGAGGAGAAAAAATGGGTTATATTATTTTTCTTCAACCACAAATTCATTGTTATCTTCTTCAACTTCATCTACGACATACAAATTCTTATTTATTTTATATTTTTCAGCGAAGAGTAATTCATGAAAAAAAATTCAAATAGAATATTCTTAAAATATAAATAATTAGTAAGGAAGCCTTACCCTTTGAGTAGGTAATCTTGGAATGATATTTCTTTAGGAAAGTCCACTAAGAACTTAGTCTCAGCATTGGAATATTATTCTTCTTCATCATTCTCCAAGGCAATCTAAGTGTTGGATAAATATGAAAATTAAAATATATGGGAGGTAATACGAAATTAAATTTTAATATAATCATAAATGAAAAATATTAAGAAAATATTATCTCCCTACATAATCTCAATTTCAATTTCCTCATCTTTGATTAGTACCACTTGGAGTTGGGTTTTGGGACTTGGAGGTAGGTAGTCAGTCTCTTCCAAAGTTTCTATAAATTCCACTAAATTAGTGGTTTATTATTTCAATGTAATATATCGGTAGATAGATTCATATTTTTCATTTTAAAAAATGGGAAAAAAACTTACCTTTTAATCAATTAAAAATTATGTCCAATATTTATCCAATCCTTATTGATCTCACACATGTACATCCACTGGCATGCCTGATTCAGAAAATGCTTCAAGAAGTGGTCATGAAATGTTAAATGGATCTATTAGGTATTACCTCAAAGACTCCTCATGTTATTAAACTATTATTGTTAGTGTAATGATCTTAACTTCTTCTTCAACTATCTTTTTTTCCAACCACAAAGCTTTGATTTATTTCACAAAATTTCCAAGTATCTGTATTTTTTTATGATTTCTTCAAGAATTCTAAAACTTTATTCCACCTAAATATTAAATGTCTCTTCCATACCACAATATAAACATAGTTAACATTAAAATAATAATAATAATCACTATAATATCCAATTTGACCTATTAAATAAAATATATAGAATAAATTTTTTTTAAAAAAAATTATGATTATTTATTGTGAAAAAAATATGTGAGAGCTATTGGACTCCCCAAAAATGATGATAACTTAATAAATGGGAATTTTTCATGGATCTATAATCAATATTTTCTTTATTTCCGAGTTACACAGCATAGTCTAATGACCCGAGGTCAATCTCTCAAGGAGTTCACTGACACAAACTATTCTTTTATTGTTAATTTTTATAAACTAACTAATATTCTACTAAATGATATATTAATATAATGGGGGTATTATTTAATGAATTATATTAATATATATGTGTATTAATAAAAAATAACAAAATAAAACATAAATATGTCAGTGAGAAGTGGATATTGTTCTATAGAGTTTACATCGATGTAATCATTTTTCTTTAAATGACTCTCAATATTCCAATAAATATTGGGATTGAAGAATATCACTCAAAACCCCCTTTTTGGAATTATTATTACCCCACTCTGAGACCTCTTCAGGTGGGTAAATACTCTTACTAATGTTATATATGATACCTATTTGTTAACCTACACTATTCAAATCATACTGCAACATTTGTATGACACAAATAGTGAAGTCATGGAATATTGATAATAAGGAATAAAAAATTAGTAGTAGAGAAAATAGGGAAACCACTCACTGTAAATGATTGAAAAACTAACTATATTTATAGAATAAAATAAATTAGGACATGAAATTGTAATAACTCATTCATCCAATACTAATTTCCTTTGAACGAACTCCAAAGTTAGTTTTCCATTTACATGGAGTTAAGAATGTATGGTGGGGGAACAAAAAATAAAATGAGTGAGAGGGAGAATAGAAAGGAAATGATATATTAAAATAAAAATATATAGTTATAATAAAATAAAATGAAATATAACCTTAAAATTAATCCAGGTTTGATCACCCATAATTATTTTACAATGAAGTGAAATTGATTTTTATAGGAAATAGTGGTAGTATATTTTGGAGTGTAATAGGAGTGTTAAAGTTTCATGGGATATAGACCTCACACTGATATAGAATATTCATTTTGACTTCTTCCAAGTAAAAATTTAAAGGGTCTTCATTTAAAATAGTGTTGTTTTTAACTTTATCTAGGTAGAAGCCTCATTTAATGGTATTTGAATTCCTCCCCATGATTGAAAACATTTGATCTTCACATTGAATTATGGTATGTGAGATAATGAAAATTCCTTAATTTCATTCAGTTAAATAGACCCCAGGGTACATATAATAATATCTTTAAATTATATAATCTATTTTGATTATTTCCATCAACCAAAACCCCGAACATTATGTGGTGTTATCTGGTATGCTATTTTGGATCTTGACTCAATACTCCAGATGATACAAATCTCTATGCCTGTGATGCATCTCCCCATTGTGCACATATGTTCATATATTGTGAAATATTAACTAAAATCGTTATTTTCAAGATGTGGGGCTATTTTGAAAAAACCACATAAAAATATCCTTCATTCACACTAAATGATTCCTTTATTTCTTCATTATTTCAACACCACAATTAGCCACCATGCCTCAGCAATTCCTATTTTGAGTTTGGGTTTCCTCTTATAAGTGAAAAGTAAACCCTCTATAATAAAGTAGTCTTTGTATCTATATTTCTAAATCCCTTCATAAACAATGAAAAATGAAATTAAAGAATTATTTTTTAATAAATTTTATAAATGAATAAAGAAAAATTAAAACTTAGGAATTAATACAATTTCAAAATTAAGAATAATTTATCATAAAAACAAAAAATGAGATAATTACCCTAAAATTGATAAAAGGATGGGATATATTCCCAAAATTTATTGATAAAATATGTTAAAATATGTGTTTCATCATTCCATTCTATGTGTTTTATAGTGTTTCTTGTAGATCTCTATTATTTTTTATTGAATTTAGAGAGATAATGGTCCTTGGACCAAATTTGTAGTTGAGAATGAATGAGAAGGTGTTGATTATTTGAGAGAAAATTAAATTAGAACATGATCATCTAAATACTTATATATATTGAAGGATGAGACCTATATAATTTAATGTTAGGGACCACGTGTTATTAAAGATTTATCCTCATATGGGAAATAGAGGTTCATTCTAGGAAGCAATATTTCACTGTAGTTTATTGATAATTTGAGCTATTGGAGAATGTCGATAAGGTGGTTCATTGGTTAAACTTTCCTTTATACATAGATTTTCACGAACTGTCCCATGGGGCCCGGACGTGACTACCAGAAGACCACCTTCCATATGCCAGGGGTTGGTGACTAGCACCTGAATGATTTTCTCGAAGAGGTAAGGAATTTCCTTAGAGATCTGTACACACTCAAAAAGGGAAACTGAAGTAAACAACAACAAAAATTAAGGTATATCCACGAGAGTAAAGTACAACCACAAGTACAATTGTAAACTAAAAACAATGGGATAGAATAAAATCCTGAGAAACTAAAAATAAAGTAAACAGTTGTCATATCTTCCCTGGATCTCTACATGGAGGGTAGTAGCAGTACGTCTAAGGTTGAAGAAAAAGATCTCGACTACACCTGTCGCACCAAGCTCCACCAAGTTCCAAGCCTCCAAAGTCTGCCTAAGAACATCAATAGTCTACACCAGACACACAAGTGTGGGCGAAGCCCATGAAGGGGTGAGTATAAGAATACCCATTAGGGGACCTCGAGACCCTTGAAGGTCTCTCAGTAATCCACAAAATAAAAAATCACAAAAAATACCACAAAGGTAATATCCCAAGAAAGATTTAAATCATAAAGGACAAAGAAAAAGAGATAACTCACTCTAACTGTATAACATCAAGGTTACTGGGATAAGGATGACTATTCATAAAACCAGATCATTCTATCTATAGTAACTCCACTACTGACCTGTATAGGTCACTGTATACTAACCCGTATTGGTCAATAGATGCTAACCCGTATTGGTTGCTGGTGTTGACCTATATTGGTCGCTAGTGCTGACCCGTATTGGTCATTGGTGCTGACCATTATTGGTCACTGGTGTGGACCCGTATTGGTCGCTAGTACAGAGGTAGTTATGATTATTCATATAGCTCGATCATCCCACTCTAGAGTTTCTGATGCTGACCCGTATTGATTGCTCTTATTATTCATGTCACAGCCAACCACTAGATTCCTTCACGAAGCTCGCTTGATCTCCAAAAAACTATGTACCTCAAGACATCAGTCATATTTCAACCAGCACGAATTCCTACAAAAATCATACCCAAGGGACTGACCTGCCATAGGGGTCCCAACGTGATAGACGGCGCATCGATCGGACGCTCGGTCTGTGCGATATGGGCACTTTTGTAAAAAGGGCCCGGATGGATTCGATTATGATCAAACCAATTTCACACATCACACTCTATGAAAACTCACTTAGAGTATCTCCAAAGGACCGCCTTCTCAAAAGGATCCATTTTCCACAAACGATGAATCAATCGAACACCCAATCTTTTAGCTACACCTCTTTTTGTGAAACAGGGGTGATCACACCTCGGTCTAGCCTGGCTCGGTCAGGCCCACCATAATATGCCAAAGAGACTAATTCCCAAAACGGGTCCCAATACCACTGACGGCATGAAAAAAGGACACCTAATTCATCAGTTATGGTCTTTTCTATATTCGGGGGCCGGTTGGGTCTGGGCCGAATCCGACTCGGTCAGGCCGGCCTGACGCAACAACTCCTGGGGTCTACTTGACCTTGCCTAGGTCTGACCCATTAAGGGTTGACTCGGTTCACTGGGTCTGACCTGTCGTGGTCGGCCTGACTAGTTCTTGGGCCCGGGCCGTGGTTGGCACGGCCCGCGGGGTGGGGATTAGCCCACCCGCGCTGGCCCGCTAGGCTAGAGGTCTGGCCCATTCGGTCATCCCACATCCGGCCCGGCCCACCTGAAGGCAGACAGTCTCCAGCTGGCCCTGCATATGCAGGGCCATTTCATCTAGTTGGTCGGGTGCTTCCCCACTACGTGCCATGGTTGGCCAGGTGGCCGACTAGTCTTCATCCGATGCGGCATGGTGCGGGTCTGCACCGCCTCTCCTACTACTGCCCGTTGGTCGCGGTCGGTTGTCACGGGCCTCCTCTAGTAGCCACTGGAATAGCACACCAACGGTTCTTTCCGCGGGCCAAAAGACGTGCTCCGGTGGTCCGTTCTTGGTGTCTTCTGCGCCTACAAGTCTCTTAGACTACCCCCATCACAACGTGACACTATCATGTGTTTCTATCAAAATTTATGAAATAATTCCCCGAAGAACGTTACATGAACGAAGCAGCGGAAGGTCTAGGCCTTGTTTCTTTAGCCCACACCCTCCGCGTTAACATGATAACAAGAGGTAGAATATTTATCTAAAATTAAATATTAAATAAACTCATTTAAATATGTTTAAATAAAAACCAAACATAAACCCCCTACCTCGAGATCTGTTGGAGATTTTTCGGTTGCGGTGGGAGGATCGTCCACATTGGATGGAGTCATCGGTGTTTGTCGATCCTGGATGGTTACCACCCAAGTTTCTATTTTCTGTCAGTTGATGTTGCCGCAGAACTCCACTAGAATTTCCTTACTTAAAAAATCCATGCAAAAACCCCACCCCAAGCTCCATTTAAATCATATATGGAAAAGTGAGTAACGCATTGTGGAATTAATGAGGTTCATTAAATTAATTAATGAAACTCTATTAATTTACAACGATGGAGTTACATAGTTGATGAGTCAATCCATTAAATATCTTAACAAGTTACTGGTCTCACCACTGACACTCATCTATTGGAGAAAAGGAAAAATAAAATAACAATTACATGTCATTTAACTTTTCATTAAAAAGTCCAAAACTAACTTTTTCTCCCAACCTACTGCAGTTGAAGTAAAACCTCCCTTAAGTGAATCCTAACACTATGGATTCAATGGTGCCCTCATATTTTTAATCTGAGCACCGGTTCAAAAGATATAAAATGTCTCCCCATGCGTTTACTGAATGTACCTTAAAAAAAGATCAAAAATTCATTTCGGGCACACCGGGCCTCAAAATCATGCACCGTCAATTTTCACAAATGCATAAAAAATTCCAATTAATTTAAAAAAAAATTACATTGAATTTTCTAGGCCTTTACATTCTCCCAACCTTGGCATTTTATGTACCCGAAATCCAAACAAGGATACACAAAAAAATGGGTACTGGGCTCGCATATGATCCCCTCGCTCCCATGTGCTCTCTTAAAGATTCCCATACTGCCACAAAACATGCACCAGAGGTATCAACCACCCATGAATGATCTACTCCTACCGATCCTCTATCTCTACAGTGTACTCCACAAAAGTTACCCCATCATCAATCTTCATCTCACCATGGTTGATGATGTGAGATGGGTTATGCACATATCTCCTCAGCTAGGATACATGGAAGACGTCATGTACCCTCTCCAACTACGATGGCAGTGCCAAGCGGTAAGCCACCTTTCCAATCCTCCGAAGTATCAGGAATGGTCTGATAAACCTCGATGAGAGTTTTCCACCTCTTCCAAATCTCTATAGTCCTCATCGAGTGTAGACTCTCAATAATATGTGGTCCCCCTCCTAGAACTCCAGTGGTATCCATCGCCTATCAGTATAGGAATTTTGTTGGCTCTATGTAGTCTTCATCTACTCTTTGATGACCTACACTTTCTCAGTGGTAGCTTGTACAATATCTAGGCCCACGAGTGTTGGCTCTCTGAGATCTATCTAGCATAAGGGAGATCTTCAAGGTCATTCATACAACGCCTCAAAAGGGGACATACCAATGGTGGAGTGATAGATATTATTGTAAATGAACTCTACTAAGGGTAGGTGGTCCTCCCAACTATGACCAAAATCTAGGACACATGCAGGAAGCATGTCCTCCATGGTCTGGATGGTCCGCTCAGTTTGACCATCTATCTATGGGTGAAAAGATGTGCTCAAGTGAAGTTGAGTCCTGAAAGCCTCCTGCAATTCTTTACAATACCAGGATGTGAAGTGTGCATCATGGTCTAATACTATCATCGAATGAACCCTGTGAAGTTTCACAATCTCCTGAACGTATAGATGTCTCATGCTCTCTACCGAACCCTTCTATCGAATAGCAAGGAAGTAGGTCGACTTGGTGAGTCAGTCAACGATCACCCAGATGGTATCGTGCCCTCTAAAGGTACGTGGTAACCCCATCATGAAGCCCATCGATATCCCTTCCCACTTCCACTCTGGTATCTTGAAGGGTTGGTTCTAGCCTGCTAGTACCTGATGATTGACCTTCACTTTCTGGAATGTGAGGCATCTAGAAACAAACTTTGCAAAAACTTTCTTCATCCCTGGCCACCAATACTAACGTTGGAGGTCCTGATACATCTTCATCACTCATGGATGTAGTACCACGGGGGATGTATATAACTCCCTTAGCACCTCCTCTCATAGCACCACTGGTACAAATTTACGTCATCTGAAACGGATAGCATGATCCCCACATTTAGAATATCTGTTAGGTGCATAGCCTGAGGATATCTGAGCACGTGTAGTCTCGTAGCTGCTATCTGTGAGTTGCGCCTCCCTGAGTCACTGAAGGAGTGGAGGGGAAACTACCATCTACAAGAGGTAGACTGTATCATCTCTATCCATGTTGGATATCTGAAGCACATGTAACTTCTCTAAAGTATCAGTTAGTAGCTACGAACTCGTTCTCTAGCTAAGTGCATCTACCAATACATTCCCCTTCCCAGGAGTATAGAAAATCTCAAAGTCATAGTCCTGGAGGAACTCTATCCAATGTCTCTATCTTAGAGTCAGATATTTCTATGTGAAGATATATCTGAGACTCTTTTGGCCTGAGTAAACAATGAACTGCTCGAATGTCAAGTAGTATCGCCACATATTCAGTTCGAAGACTACTGCTACCAACTCCAAGTCATGAGTTGCATAATTTATCTCATGAGGCCTTAGCTTTCATGGGCCATAAGCAATCACTGCATCACCCAGCATCATGATGCAACCAAATCTGGTCCCTGATCCATCACAATAAACTACATAGTCAGTGCCCTCCTCTGGAAACCTCGGGATGGGAGTGCTTGTCAAGATCTACTGGCATGTCTCTGACCACAAGAAGGGTTTCCCCTTCTTCTTCAAGGCAATAATAGGTTCTTCTACTATGTATAATTTGGGCACGAACCACCTATAGTAGACTGTTAATCTAAGTAATCTCGACACCTTAGTGACATTCTTGTGTGGCTCCCATGAAGTGGACCTTACGTATCCAGAACTCACATTTCAAAATCTTCTCATATAACTGGTGCTCC
Organism: Viscum album; assembly: GCA_963277665.1. NCBI lineage: Eukaryota > Viridiplantae > Streptophyta > Magnoliopsida > Santalales > Viscaceae > Viscum > Viscum album. The sequence continues at coordinate 1,923,005,542 of OY728152.1, forward strand.
TGATGTGTGTCCAAAACTATCCTCAAGTGTACAAAATTCTCTTCCTCGAACGCTGAGTACACCAAGATATCATCGATGAAGACCACCACAAAGAGATCGAGTTGTGGATGAAAGATCATGTTCATGAGCCCCATTAACTCTTTTGGAGCATGGGTCATGACAAAAGGCATCACTATGAACTCGTAATGGCCAAACCAACATCTGAAGGCTATCTTCAGTACATCCTCATCTCGTACCCTAAGATGGTGATAGCCTGATCTGAGGTATAACTTTGAGAACTAATGAGCTCCCTTTAGCTGATCAAACAGATCATCAATCCTCGATAGTGGATACTTATTCTTCACGGTCACCTGGTTTAGGCGCCGGAAGTCCACGCATAGCCTCAAACATCTATCTGCCTTCTTGGAAAACAACATCAGGGATTCCCATGAAAAAACAATGGGCCTTAAGAATCCATTCCTCTATAATTCCTCTAACTATACCCTCATCTCCTAGAGATCCATAGGGGCCATATGATATGTTCGTGTAGATATCATCATTTTTCCTAGGTACAAGTCAATGAGGAAGTCTACCTCTCTACATGGAGGTATTCCTGGAACATTTTCTAGAATGACATGATCATACATATCCACCACCACTAGGACCTATGGCCTCGCCTCATCCACCATGTCAAAGGTAATGCAAGCCAGCTGATATGTAATATTATGCACCACCCTGAGCGCAAGTCCATCTCATGCTACTTTGTTTTCCTTCTCACCAAAAAAGGAAAACTGGCCTCCATCTCTGCACGTACATCGCACTGTACATCTCATGCAGTAAATATGTGCGTGAAATATAGTTAGTCAGTCCATACCTAGAATGACATCGTAGGGCTTTCACGTTACTATTAGAAGATCCCATATAAAGCTCTCTCTTCTGAGAGTAAGATCACACTGTCAGAACCAGTGTGTGACCACCGAATCTCCTTCAGTATGTGTATCTAAATGTAAAGGTCGATCTAAAAGTTGAGTCGGAATCTCAGAGTCCTGAACTAAGTTTGTGGTAAGGAAATAATGGCTAATACCTATGTCGATAAGCACCACTGCTAAAGTAGAAAAGATACAGATCGTACATCGTATCATCTCAGGGACATCAGGATCGTGAGCCTCTACTGCCAGTAGCTAGGAATGTCCCAGTTCACCTACTCCCTGAGGTCATCGTGGACAGCCAGGGGTGGTGGTGGTAGTGCCTGGTGTCCCTGACCACCTCCCACTACACGTCATACTCGCTTACCTTGTCTTCCACCTAGCTAACGCTCATGCTCCTGCTGTGGCTATTGCCATAGTGGCCCCTCCACCATCTTCCGATCATCTGTGTGGGGATTCGGAAAGTCAAGAGCTCTATGACCCCATACCCCATAGGAAAAAAATATCATGCCTTATTGTTGGAACCCTCATCCTCTCAAGCCTCGAACCTCTGACCCTATATCCATGGGTCACCCTCTGGAAGGTCTATCTCTCTTGGAATTCTACATCGTCTGTCTACTTCCAACTATAGATAACTCTTCTACCTGTCGTCCAGTAGGAGATCTCACTGACGATGCTTGCTCGGAAAAGAATCTCTCCATAAAAAAAATCTTGGTCTAGAACACTAGCCTACGTCGGTATACTGAGAGAAACTATCGCAGCTATGATCTATCATCTGAGCCCCTTCTCAAAGGTATGAGCTCTAAAGTAAGGGTCCCATACCATGTTGGTGGAGTATTGGGAGTGGTCAGTAAATCTCACTGAGTACTGAGCCACAGTCTGGCTGACTTGCTGCAGATGCATCAGCTCTTGAATATGCATAAAGCATAGTTTTGCTGCCATGAACTCCGCCCTAAAAAGGATCTCAATGTCTGGCCAGGTGAGGGTCATCTCCTCATGCACATGTAGCTTTGAGCTCCACCATCATCATTCCAAGACCTAAATAAGTCTAGCAGCAAAGATCGCCATCTTCTCGGTGGGTGTCTCTACAAAGAGAAAGACCCACAAAACCACCTCAAGCCTGTCCTCTGCTACCTGGGGGTCTGTCTCGCATAAAAAACATGGAGGCCTCTATCTATGGAAATCATACAACATTCTCAGCAAGTGTGCATGATCCACTAGAAGCATAGGCTGCTCAACGGGTGGTGGTACTACTAGTTCATCACCTGAAGGTTCCATCACTGTGAGTGGTCCCTGTACCGACGCCTAGTTGCTCGGTGGGACACTTTCACGATCTCGAACCGGAGTACAGACTAGATGTCTTCGTGGAGGAATCCTGTAAGAAACAAATGTTCCACGATCAATAAGTTATACATGGTGAGCTGACTTAATAAAGATCAAGAAAACTTTTTAAAACACCAGCAACTGGTGTTTTCAAGTACCGATTCAGAAAATAGAATTCATGGTCCTAGTGTATGGATACGCCAGACACCACACCAACAATAGACTCCCTTCACTGAAAACCAATCTCAACACACTTTACACCATTACCTCATTAAAATTATACTCTTATTTCTTCTGGTAGAACCAACCGCCCTCTGATAACACTTTTTCAAGACCCGTCCCATGGGGCTCGGACGTGACTACCCTAAGCCCACCATCCATAGGCCAGGGGTTGGTGACTAGCACCTGAAGAATTTTACCAAATAGAGAAGGAATTGCCTTAGAGATTTGTACACACTCAAAAAGGGAAACTGATGTAAACAGCTAACAAAAGTAAGGTATAACCATGAGAGTAAAGTACAACCACAAATACTACTGTAAACTAAAAAATTGGTCCAAAATACTAGCCTGAGAAACTAAAAATAAAATAAACAGCTTTTTCATTTAACCTGGAGCTCTACTTGGAGGGTATTAGTTGTAAGTCTAAAGTCTAAGAAGAGGATCTTGACTGATCTCGTCGTACCAAGATCCACCAAGTCTTGAACCATTAAAGTCTTCCTTGGAGCATCAGTAGTCTGCACCAGACACACACGTGTGGGTAAAGACCATGCAGGGTGAGTATAATAGTACCTATTAGGGGACCCCGAGACCCTAGAGGATCTCTTAGAAACCCAAAAATGAAAATATCTTAATAAATACCACAAAGGAAATATCACAAGAATGATCTAAATCATGAAGTATAAAGTAAGAGAGACAACTCACTCTAACGGTATAACTTCAAGGTTACTAGGATAAGAATGGATAGTCATAAATCTATGTCATTCTATTCATGACAATCCACTAATGTCTTGTATAGGTCACTGTATGCTGACCCGTATTGGTCGCTAGATATTGACCCATATTGGTCGCTGGTGCTGACCCATATCGGTCGCTAGTGCTAACCCATATTGGTCGTTGGTGCTGACTTGTATTGGTAGTTGGTGCTAACCCATATCGATCGCTAGTATGGAGTTAGGTATGATTATTCATACAACTAGATCATCCCAATTTGGAGTTTGTAATGCTGACCCATATTGGTTTCTCTTCTTCATTATGTCATAGCCAACACTGGATTACCGCACAAAACTCGCCTGATCTTTAGAAGACCTTGTTCCTCAAGCCATTGGTCATATTTTAACTGGAAAAAGTCCCGCAAAAATCATACCCAAGGTACTTCCCCACCATAAGGGTTTTAACGTGATAGATGGTGAGTCAATCGGATGCCCGCTCTGTGAGATATGAACACTTTTATAAAAAGACCTCAGTTGGATTAATGTATGATCCAACCTAGGTAACATATCAAACTACTTTAAAAGTCACTTAGATTATCTCTAAAGGACCACCTTGTCACAAGGGTCTTTTTTTCATAAACGACGCATTGATCGGACACCCGGTCTGTTAGTTACACCACTTTTTGTGAAACGAGGTGATCACACCTCGGTCCAGCCTGGCTCGGTTGGGACCGCAGGAATATGACAAAGTGACCACTACACAAAATGGGTCCCAACTCCACTAACAATGTGTAAAAATGACACCCAGTTCTTCTGTTACAAGATTTTCTTTTTCGTGGGCCGGTTGGGTCTTGGCCCAGTCAGACTCGGTCAGGCCGGCCCAATGCAATGGGTCCCAGGGTGTACCTAAACCCACTCGGGTCTGGACCATTAAGGGTTAGATCAATTCATGTGGTCCGTCCCATTGGGTTCAAACCGGCTAGTTCAAGGAACCATGCCACAGTTGGCCCCGCCCGCTGGGTGGTGCTCGGCGCACCTGTGCTGGCCCGCTGTGTCGCATGTCCAACCCAGCCCGCATCCGGCCCGGTCCGACTGAAGGCAGACCATCTCCAGTTCGCCCTGTAGAATTGATGATGTTTCATCCGGCCAGTGGGGTTCTTCCCCACCACATTCAATGGTCGTCCAGGTGGTCAATTGGTCTTCAACCGATAGGGCGCGGTGCGGGGCTGTGCTGCCCCTTCTTACCGTGACCCGCTGGCCGCAGCTGCTGCATCCGACGATGCCTGTGGGGGCCTCCCATCTCCTGTGTGGTCGGCTCGGGCTAAAAACCACATCACACAATGACACACCGCCTTCCCACCACCCACTTCGGGTTGCCGCAAGACTCTTCCGACCGCTGTCGGCATGGCACTCTAGTGGTTCTTCCCGCAGGCCACTAGAAATGCTCTGATAGTCTATTCTTGGTGTTTTATGCACCTATGAGTCTCTCATACTACCACCATCATATCATGAACCTTTTTCTCATTTTATATTCAAAATTGAGGCAATCCATCCCCAAATAATGTAACATGAATGAAGTGGCGGAGGGTCTGGGCCTTTTTCGTTCAGCCCGCACCCTCCACATTAACCTGATAACAAGTGGGATAATATTTATCTAACATTAAAGGTTAAAAACAATAATTTCAATAAATTTAATCCAAACCCAATCATAAACCCCCTACCTATAGATCCATTGGAGATGTCATGGTTGTGGCTGGAGGAGCGTCCATATTGGATGGAGTTTTCGGCGTTCGTCGATCCTAAATCGTTACCGCCCAAGATTCCATCCTCCATTGGTGGATGCCACTGTCTAACTCTAACAGAGTTTCTTCTCATGAAGAAGCCATGCCAAAATCCCACCCTGATCTCCATTTAAATAGGAGGGGGAAAGGTGAGTAATGTGTTGATGAATTAACGAGGTTCATTAAATAAATTAATGAACCTCTTTTAATTCACAATGATGGAGTTATGTAGTTGATGAGTCAATCCATTAAATGGATTGAAAAGTAACTGGTCCCACCACCACCGCTCATCTGTTGGAGAAAAATAAAAATAAAATAACAATTACATGTTATTTTACTTTTCTTTAAAAATTCAAAAAAACTAACTTTTTCTCCCGACCTACTACATTCGAAGTGAAACCTCTCTTAAGAGAATCTCGGTGCTGTGGATTCAATAGTTCCCTCATATTTTTAATCTGAGCACTGGTTCAAAAGATAAAAAATGCCACCTGTTCTTTTACTGAATATACCTTAAAAAATTTTCAAAAATTCATTCCGAGCACACCGGGCATCAGAATCACTCGCCGTCATTTTTCAGAGACATGTAAAAAATCCCAAATAATTTTAAAGAATTTACATGGAATTTTCAGAGTCTTTACATATATTGTATCCATTATTTATTTTTTGTATTTTATATTAAAAGAAATCTTAAAGATAAATATCTTGTCATTGATTGGTGTGAGTTGGATGTAAGTGTTGATGACATGTTCATAGAGTAGCTAGTTGTGATTCAAGATCATTAGGACAAGGTGTTGTATGGGTGCATGATTCTTTTGGTTCGTGTCTTATGGAGGCATGGTAGAATGAAGGAGTGTATGTGGGAATTTGTGTTAAAGATGAATACATAGTATCGAGAGATGTTTTGAATCATTTTTATTCTATTATGAGATTTTTGATTTCATATTGATTGATTGATGTGGTTTATACTGTATTGTGTTATTTTTTGGTGTTGGAAATGTTATTTTTTTTAATTGTATCTCCTATGGATTTTGGGTTTTGTGGTTGGTGTTTCCTTTCTAGGTTGGTTTTGATTATCAAGGATGGGATTCATTTAATAGGTATCTAATGTAACAACCCAAACCTTTCTAGACCATTATATTGTGGTTTGTGGGTGTCAATGGAACTAAGATAATATTAAAATAAGTATAGTGGAGTTGGAGATGAACTTTTATCTATAATTCTATACTGTATAATGGCCTATTTAACTAGGTTTTTTAGAGTTGGTTGGATGGATGGGTAGTTCTACTATCATGTGTTTCATGCTGGGAGTATTTGATTCAAAATGTGAGTTTTTTACAACACTATAGAAAAGCCATGAGATTTCAATTTCATGCTATTTTAGGTGGAAATATGGTTTTGGTATGAATGTATTTTCATGGTGTTATGGTCATCAAGTTATTATTATATAGTGGAATCTCCAAATTAATCTTACATGAGTATCCTGAGACCACTTTATGAGAGGGTGGTTTCACTATAGATGTTTGGGTCACAGCCTAGGGATATTTGGGTGTTTCAAGTTTACCTTACATGAGCCTTTTTATTTAGTAATCCATAAGGGGTGTTGTAGCATTAACCTTGATATTTAACCACGGGTAACTTATTGGTCGGTTGCCTAAATTTTTGTGTTTTATGTGGATTATTATATGGTGCCTTATTTTTTTGTTGTGGTTTAGTTTGGGGTATAAAAATTTTTAGGGGAGGAGGTAGAGGTTCATATAGTGATTCTCATAAATTCAAGTGTTATATAATGTTATCTATAGTTTTTTTTGAACCATTTTTATTAAATAGGTGTTACTGTGGGTTGACTTTGAGATTTAGGGAGGTAACACACCATGGTTTTCAATTATGGGTTTCATTATGGTAATGAAACATATTACTATGTGATTCTTTAATTCTCTAAAATATTTGTAAATTCATACATTATCTCAAATTATATCTTATTTCTCATAATTACCTCAAACCCTAGGAAACAAGTGGTGTGTATTTTGAAATATTTATCTATCCTTTGATTAATTTTTTCCCTTATCTTCAGGAGATCGACCACTTGTGATCTAAGTTGAATTCCCCTTCCCATATTCTTCTCCCCATTCTTATATTTTATTCTTTGTGGGGGTATTAAAGTAGTGAAAATTTTGTTTTAATATTTTTATATAGTATTTTTGATGGGTAATGTTCATTCGTAGGAATTTGTTTGATCCTCATATGTTCGGTGGTGTTTTATTGATGTTTTTTCTTCATCTCATGTAGTCATTATTATCTTTTTTATCCAAGGTAGGGGATTCAAAACTTTTTTATATTTATTTATATGTATATCATGAAATTATAAATATTTTGATTTCATTTTGTGGATGATACAGATTAACTTATATAAGATAATTAATTGGACAAATAAAAATTAAAGGAAAAGGGTGATTCGTATGTGCTCAATGAAATTTCATGTTATTTCTCATAATTGGTTATTTTTATAATGTTGATACTAAGAAATTAATTTTTTTTTGTTTTAATATATGTTAGTAGATGTAATTTACAATTATAATCATCATTATTAATGGTTTAATAACTTAATGTTGGTATTGAATTGGTTTTATAGGAAACTAGAATTAAAGTGTTAATGTCTGAACCTGAATTCTACTTTGACATGTAAGAATATTTAAATATAATTTTTTGTGTGAATTTTTGTTTTGATATTCTTTCTTATTGTTTTATATGGGGTCTTCTTTACTATGGTTATAGATGTTTATAATGGTATAATAGGAGGATATGGCTTGGCTATTGATATGTTAATGGTGGGTGGGTTGTTATGAGACTATGGTTACTATAGCATGGTTGGTTGTGTGGAATGAAGTGGTTTCATGGATTTTATAGTGGTCGTTGACATGGGATGTGTGATTATTTGTACGATGATGGGTTCTTTTATTGTGGTATTTTTTTTAGTTCCCTAGAGGTATGAAATATGGTTGGAATAAATAAAAATAGTAATGGTTGAGGGGTTGAAATTAATGAATAGTGTTTTTAAATAGTAAATGATTATGTCTAGAATAAATTTGATTAATAATTAATGTATAATATAAAGTATAAAGTTTTCTAATGAATGGTTTGGAATTCAATATTTCTAAATAAATGAATAATGCACATAATGATACTATTAAATAGAAAATATATAATTCAATGGAGGATGCGATAAAATAGGAAATCAAGAATATTGTTGGGCTGTTTTGTGTGGATAAATAGGACTTGTTATGTTTTAGTTATGGATGTGGTTGTCATAAAATTTATTTTAGAGGTAGACTCATAAGATTATTTTATGTGTTAATACTATAATCATTTCATTTTCTTGTTATTTCTTACACATGACCACCTTCCTTAGTAAACTTAGACAACATCCATACGAGGACATCGGTTCTAGTGTTTTCTCTAACATTCAGGTTATAGAGGGAACAAATAGTTGACTACTCCCTCTTCCCCATCAACCTTCTAAATTTGTACCAGAAATGATGTATCAAGGTGGATACACACATACAATCTAAAATGGATATTTGTTAGAGTATGTGCATATTGGTTAACATGATTACATGTTTGTGATATGGGTACATGGTGAGGGTCATGCATGGTATGAGGAGGGAATGAAATTGATTTCCTTTATGTTCATGATAACCAATCTTGATGATGATTTGATGTACAGTTTTGATGTGGTGATTTGGTATGATATCATGGATATATGGTTGTTGACATTGATATATGGTTATGGATGTTACATGGTATGTGGTTATGTGGATATGTGGATATAGAAGTGATTTTAGCACATGATGTATGTCATTGGGATGTGATACTGATGAGAACAGCGGGGAAGTGGATTTATGGAAACTTCTTGATATATATATATGTGTGTGTGTGTGTGTGTTTGTGTGTGTATGTGTGATATTATGTTACTATAATTAGATGTGTTTTTTTATTGATCCTAGGTGAGTTTTGGTGATATTTGACCTTGAATATGCGTGTATTTCTTTTTTCAGTTGTTCACACAATCATTAATATGATTCATTCATATTTTCACATGATTTTTTAAGCTATATCCTACTAATATACTTGTATTCTAACCCCTATATATATAAATTAATTATAAATGTTTCCCAAAGTGTGTTGGTGATCTATCTAGACTATAATTTCCCATGAAGATCTTAGTTTTTGTTTCAGTCACCATCGTATGAGTATTTATTTTTTTATTTTATTTTGGAAACTTTTATTTTGTTTGACATTAACATGAATTTTAGATTGGGTTTATTTTATATTTTATAGAGTTTATTGGTGTTTTGTTTAACATTTTTGGATTATGAGGTTAATACCTCTCATTTATATAGGATTGTACCCTCAGTGATAGTCTTCAACCCATATCCTATTGGAGGTAGGATTCACGAGACACACTATTCTTCACTACTGGCCGAAGAGGGGTTATTTATGGGGGTTTTCTGTGACATTATCTCTTGAATGTTTTCATTATATACATCACAAGTCATTTATTAACGTGAAGAAATATTTTTTCTCACCAAAATAATTAACCCCATATAATCTACATATATCAACATGTAAGATCTAAAGGATTTCAGTGCATCAATGAAAAAATTATTTGTGTATTTTGTTTATTTTTCATTATTAATATCCAAAATCCTTTTACATCAGTGAAATACAAACCTAAAAAGATTATAATCTTAATCAATTTATTTAATATTTGACTGTAAATATGTCCAAAACATTTATGTTAGAAATAATAATATTATTTTTTAAAACAATTTTTAATACCAATATTATGATGTTAGGTTATAATATTTTTATCATGAAAATTATAAACAATGAATTTATATAATAAATCACATAATATGTGAGATGAAATCATATTACTATTCTTAAATAAACTGAAACATTTATTCCAATAATTGAAAGAGTATCTAAAGATATTGAGTTCTGAAAAATAAGAAAAATTCCAATATATAATTGGTATAGAAAGGGTTTCATAAATGTTAAAAGTATATCCAATTCAAAGTATTTAATGATAATTTCAAACCACTTCCATTGAATCCTCTAATCTGTTCCTCAAGAAAATAAACTTTTTAGTTGGGATTTTGATTTAGGTTATGAGGAGTCCCTACATCATTTTAGAAATATGATTTATGGAACCATAATAAACCCACCATGTATTTTGTGTAATTTTAATAAAGATTGATTCGAAATATATGTAAAATAAATTTTATCATTTTTTGAACCAATCCATTCAATTAAAAAAGTAATTATATAAGTGTTTATCTTTATTATAATAACAATATTTTCCTCTATTTTTTTATTCTATTTCTTACTATAGGACTTATTAACTTTTAATATATTCTCTCATTTTTATGATTCTTTACACAATTATTATTAACTCCTTGATATTGTACATAGTGGATAAAGTGTATTCTCTAACTCTTTAATATTGTTTCCTCTTCAACTAACATATTTTTCAATTCATTCAAATTTTATTTTCATTTCATGGTCTTATTATACATTTGGAATGATATATACTTATAAAATAATGAGTTTATAAAAAGTAATTCAAGGAAATTTTCATCCAATTTCAATATAAATAAATTTATTATTTTTATAATATTAGATATTTTTATTACATGTTCATGCATGGTTGGAAAACCATCAAAATTCATGCTAGTTTGGGTACTCATTATAGTCTCATAAATAGATTTTTAATCATTTTGAGATCATTATAATATAATTTTAAGAAATTATTTGGAGAATTCAATATTTAAGAGTTGAATTGATGTTTCTTATTATGCATATTCACATGAACATCAAACATAACATATTATACCTTTCTCATGTATCGTAATAGGCTTTGACATTATCACTACTAGAGACTACAATAATGAAAGTTTTTCCATGGAATGTTCTGAATCAATATTTTATACAACTATGTTAAATTTGATGTGTTAAATATAATAAAATAACCTTAGTTCATTTAATATCAAAACATTTTATGCATTCTTGTTAAATAATAAAGGAATTTTATCTATAATATATACATTTTTAATATTAATTCTTAAAATCATAAATAATCATACATCAATTTAGTTAATAAATTAAAGTAATATGAAATGCACATTAATGAAATTTTTATGTGATCACTAATTCCTAATCATATCTTATGATACTTGAAATTAAAATTATTCTGAAATAATAAATACACTAATTAAAATATTTATTATCTTTGAACATATAAATATATCTAATAGTGCATGTACATTACCAATGATTATATTCATACATTATAAAAACATTGAAATTTTATAAGTATAGTAAATAAATATTTTATAATAATGTATTTTAATTTATCCATAAATATTATAATTTTATCAAATTTATAATCTATTGATATATTAGTTTATGTGATTTAGAATAAAATTAAAGTATATTATTATTTGAACTTTTACTATCACATAAAAGGTGGGGTGATTCTTATAGAATTGATTATTTTGTTGACCATACACTACACAACTTGTTTCTCTTAAATACACACCATTTCAGGATTGATTCCATAAATACCCACCAATAGGGTGAGTTCCTCCATAATATTTACATAATTATTTTTGAAGGAAATTAATAATTACCTATATTTTAATTTGAAAGTCTTGGTGCTGATTTTTGGGAATTTTTCATGGGTTATAAGAAGAGTTGGGCAATTCACATTATGAACTCTTTTCCACTCTTTATTCTAATCAAAATTTTATTAAAATTGATTAAAATCATTCTCATTAAGAAATTCAAATAAATATTGGGGTTTTTTATTTTAATTAATTATTATTGCCACCACATTAATAATTATAAATGAAAAATGTTATAAATGATGGATTTTGTGTAAATATTATATAGATTATTTATAGAATAATAATTATAAAATCAAGGCATAAGTTATATCATGGGGAGAATCAGAATAAATAAATATAAATAAATTTTTTGAACACTTTTAGTACTATTTTTTAATTTTATCTTATCCAATAATTTTTTAATAAAAATCACTCAACCTAATCAAAATTACTTACACCTTTACATTTGATCCATAAATTGTGAGAATACCTAATCAAATCTAAGGTAACTTTATTATTTCCAAGTCATATTTTAATTTTTTTGATAAAAGTATGGGAATATATTGATATACCTTAGCCTTATAGATTAAACTGTTATTTTGTTATATATATTTATATGGATGATATCATGGAAAAACCTGAGATGTCCCTTCACCAGATGCCTGATCCAGCCTAGGATAATCCCTAGAGGGCATTTTCGATCCCCACAAGCAGGAACAAGTGATTGGACATAAAGAAGGCACCACTTTTAAACAATTTCACCCATTAACATTAATAAAAATGCAACATAAATTATAATAAAATTTCATCATGACCCATCCATAATTCATACATCCATGTAAAATAAAAAGTATAGGAAAAGAAGATAAAAAAGAGGTAAAGAAAAATAAAATAAAATATATACTAATCCCTCCACTCACCCTAGTGTCTCCCCTACAAGGTAAATACATCTAAAAATATACCACTAGATACCTTTTCATTAGACACCAATAGTTATTTCTACTATAAGTTAGTAGAAAACAATAAAAAGACATTCAGGGCCAATGTAAGAAAAGAAACTAAAAATAAAACAATTAAGAAACATAAAAATATATCCCTTGTGAGCATAAATAACTCTCCATCCAAACTAGAACACATATCACTCCAAGAGATTTTAAGAGATGAACCTGAAACTGAAAATATATATATAGTCGTGAGTATAAAAAATTACAGTAGGCCACCACCCATTTTTTCACATTGTTAACAATTGATTAAAGATCCATTATCATACTATATTTAAAATAAATTAATTTAAAATAAGATTTTGTATCTTTTATAAAATATATAAAATCCATTTTTTACCAGTAGTTTTTGAAAATTTTGATATTTTATTTAAAGTGTCGAAAGGGGATAGAATTAGTAGTTACCAATATAATGTGAAGGGATAACGGTGAATGTAAAAGAAAGGAAACATGAATCAAACATAATAATAGTGAAAATAGTATGGAACTATATAAATTAGAAACATCATATAATAAAGTAAAGAGAAAATTTTTATTATTATTTTGAACATGGAAAATGAAACTAAATAAATGAAAATTTAAATATAGAACCAGAAAAATGGGAGTAAATAAAAGAAAGTACAATAGAAAACCCTAATCAACAAGGTTAATTGGATAATAAGGGTCCCCATACTCTCAATGATCAGAAAAATAAATATATCCATACTCATACATGATCCATAACCATCACATAAAAATAGTTAGTGTTATAGTATAATCTTTCTATAGAGGACAACCCAAATCCATGTTACCTCATCTAGAATACTTCTCATATTCTTCCCACCAAGGTACCTGGGGTTACCATGTGTCATGCCCATAACCAGAATACATATGGGAGTTGTAGTAAAAAATCAAAAACTCAATCACATAGTAATGAAAAGAAAACATACAACATCACATAACCTCCTAGCACTACCAATGAAAATCCCCCTTACTTAAAGTCAAACCAACATTCCAATCATATGAGATCTTAGTCTGAAAAATAATATAAAATTATTGGGTTCCATTGGAGTGAAATTTACTTTTCAAAAATATTTAGAAATTTCCAACCAATCTTATACCATATATTTGGAAATTCATTTAGATACTCATTCAAAATCATGTTTAAAAATAAATTTTTATTTCATAAGGATTACTTTTTATAGTGACCATATAAAATTACACACACACACACATATATATTTCCCTTATTTCACAAATTCATATCCTAACATGTGAATTATTATATATATATATATATATATATATGTGTGTGTGTGTGTGTGTGTAATCATGCATATGAGAATAACCATACAAAACTCATAAAACATATGAAGAAACTCACTTTTATTTTATTTAAAACCACTCTCGAAATACTTTAGAAATATTTTAGTATATATATAGCCACTCTAATTCAAATAAAAAAAATTCACCCATCATTGTGTGAATGTGTACAAGAGGTTTTATATATACAGATAAGAATTGATAATATATAACCTAAGAGAGTTTTAAAATAAATTATAATTTGACTAAAATAGATTAAATCATTTGATATAAATTAAATTACTTTACTGATTCATATAAAAACTATAAAAAACCTATGAGATATTAAAATACCCAATTTTACTTTAAAATTCATAACAAATATTTCTATCAGAAAATTCAGAACATGTTTTCCAAATGGTAAAAATTAAAGGGAGAATCAATATAAATAAACAATTTGAAACATGATAACTTCATTGGAAATTTTATAAAAATCTATAATAGGATAATTAAACATCAATAATAATACTCTAAAGGCCAAGAAACCAAATGTGAAAAAACTAGAAGGTTAAACATGGGAAAAATTACCCTGAACAAGAATATATGGTGAAAACCCATGAAGAACGGTAAAAGAAGGACCCTATGAGGAAACCATATGTAACGCCCCAACCCCAGAAGCCCAGAGTCGATGCATTATTACATATCATTGGCATGATCACAAAATATTAGGTCTCTAAAGACCGATTAGTTTAGTATCCTTTGAAATACTAGATACATTCATAAGGTTTACATTACATCGTAAAATGGAAAACTACAACAACATTGTTTCCATAGAAAACATTGAGATCCCATAGACTATCCATTCAGGTCAGTCATAATATACTTCTTCGCATCCTAGGAAAAATAAAACAGAGAAAGGGGTGAGCTCAGATGCTCAGTAAGGATAACAATATAGCAGAAACTTTCATAAATAAGCATAAACATTTAAGGTAATGTATAATATTAAAACAAAATACTTTTAAACTTGAACTTCAGAATAATATGGAAAATATAAAAATAAAATAATTTCATTTACTTATTCACATGGATATTCTACTAGTCGAATAATCACATGCAATATCAATATCCACTTAAATAATGATGGAATGCATAATTCTAGACTTTCATAACCACATATTCAATGCCTTGTGCCAAGACTAAAAATAATTTTTTTTCAAGGCCTTGTGCTAAGACACTAGTTTGTCTCATGAAACCTACCGATGCATCGAGGAACTACAGCGATCTCCACCCGTCACTTATTAAGTCCAATGAATTCCCCATATGAAAAGGTTTAAACATAACATAAACATTCATATTAAAACAAGCATATGAAATGTCCATACTTTATCCATAAACATGAATAGTGTAAAAATAACACATCGATAGTCAAACATATCACAAAACCTTCAATACAATATGTAAGTTTTGTATCATAATATATCAACTTCACATAAGCTTAAAATCCATCAAAGGATGTTGACATAGATGAAATCAAAACCTTTTTTAGATAAATATCTCTTTCAGTTTTGAAATCATTTAGGAGTCACACAATTATAAAGAAGATATTTATTTTGAAAATATTTTTGTAATCTTATAAGGGAAGCTTTGACGATGTTATAATGGTGGAAAATAGCCGCACCCGCCATATAAGTTAAAAAACATTCTTACCTTAATTTTGCCTAAAAGGTCATAAAGTACCTTGTTTGGAAAACGGCGGAAAGATTCCTTTCAAAACATATAAGGTCAAATAAGGGTATAAATTAATTTACCCCATTATCTAGTAAATAGTAAAAAAATTTGAAATACATTTTTAAGAAACTTGGATGTGGATGATAAAGAGGTCCCAGTAGATATTTACATAAAAACAACCTCGAATAATAAAGAGATTGTGAAATTAACCCTTACCTTGTACTTCTCTTTGGTTGAGGGTAGTTTAACCTCTTGTATAATGGTGAAATAATTGTTATTAAATTATACTATAAAAATATATATTAAGACGATATCATATATGATCTTTTAACATTGCTTTGTTAATAATATCTTAGTATTATCGTCATTTCAGGTGTTAAATGATTCATTTTTGTTTATATGCTTTGTTAAGAAAGTAATGTTTGTTATTGATATGATGTATATTATTCATATTAAGAATTATATTAAGTCTCTAAACATTATTTTTAATCATCTAATGAAAATTATTCGTGAATGGATTACGATGGGGAATGAATCTCATTGCATTCGTGGAGACAGTAATTTATACACACACACGAGCAACAATATCATTATTTTGATATTAAAATAATATATAATTGGATGGTATATCATATATACATAATAATTATCATGTTATATTTATTATTAACATCAATTAAATGTCATTATTATACCCATCCAAATAATAATGTATTGAATAACAATTACACCCTGGCGTGGAGATGGTAAGTCGTGCGTACGCACGTATGGTGACATGTCATCCAAAGGATGGATAGAATAATGAATATGGTTTTTACCTATTTATAATAACATAAAAATATATATAAGATACTATAGTTGTTATTTTATAATGGAAATAACAAAGAAAGAGGAAGTGGAAGATGCAAGGAACTTGAAATAGGTGATGAAATATTTACCTCTTCTTCGGGTTCTACCTTTTGATTTGATAAAAAGGGCTCCTTAGGTTGACTTTTTGACTAATGGAAGGCCTCTAGGATGAAGGGAGGAAATCTTAGAGGGTATTTTTTCAGATTTTGTCCGATCTAAAAGGCTTTGAATGATTGAATTTGAGGGAAGGGGGAGTTCCCTTTTATAAGAGGGGCGAGGGGCACCTTAGGAAAAGCAAGAAATATTATTTTATAATAAAACTAATTTTCGGTTTATAAAAGCTAAAAAATAAATTATTTAATGGATAAGGTGGGTATGGGTCTAAAACCACTCAAACAATAGGTTTTAGACATGTTTGGATCACTATATTAACCTAATATTTTAGATTTAACTCTTAGTTAAATAGTTTGTCATTTACCATGTCTCTTTGTATTTTTATATTATATGGTTAATAAACATACTATATACATCCAAGAGAACCCCAAGTGGTTCATTAATGATACAAATATCATTATATAAGTATTTTTTCAGAACCTTATATTATTATTAATATAATATCACTTAATAATATAATATTTGTTTTAAAATCTCTTTTAAGTCAATTTTGACACAATTTGGTATTTTGTTTTTCCTAAATTCATAACAGCATTATTACTTCAAAAAAAAATTCATCTAACCAACCCTAAAATGTCATATTAACCTATAAAATTAGTGTAATTCAAAAAAAGTCTCAAATTACATTTATTTGAATATTTATAATATCAAATATTTTAATATTTCATTAATTAGGTAATCATTGCATCATCATTGTGTCATAAATAAATTAAATTATTTAATGTCTAAAAAATATAAATAAACTACCATTATGTAGGAAATAGTTTTATCTTTATAATGAATATTTATAGTCTAATTTATCTTATGGGTAGCCCTATATTAAAAATGTTTTAGTTATTAAGCTATGAATTTAACATTTTTAACTCTTTTTTGAATTAAATGATAATAAATGTCCTAATCTAATCCAAATGGACCTAAAGGAACATATTTTTTTTTACTAAGGATATTTTTGGTTAAATTACACTTATCCAACAGAATTAGGAAATGTGTTAGGATAATAATAATATCATTTTTACCTTTAATTACCCTATTTAGTTTTAACCGTGGTAAATAAAAGTCAAAAGTTACTATTCACCAAAAAATATTTTCATCTCATTGAACCACAATTTACTTATTGATATCAACAATGTCTCTCAGATTTTTGAAATTCAACTCACAGAAGTGGTAAAATTAAGTTTTATGTAAATTTTCAAATGCTCTTATGAAGTGGGTAAAAGACGGTAAGAAGTTAAATAAATTTTTTTATATGTCTAAGATTATTATAAACTAACTCCAATGAATTAAATTGAACATATATAGGTATTATGTATCTATTTTGACCTAAAATAAATTTAAATAAAATAAATTATTATTTAAATAAAAAGTCGGGTTTGAACAATAACTCAATGTTTTTTCACTATTCATCAAAAATTGAAAGTTTTCAAAAAAAATACCAAATATTAACCCTAAGATAATTTTGATATTCTGAATCCAAGAATGAAATCCATTTTTAAAGATAAAATTTATAAAATTTCAAAAACTGGGTATTACTATTCATAATGGCTAGTTTGATTGGTCACAATGTGTTAGAATCTTGAAGTTGCATACAATGCAAGCTAATGCATTATGCAAAGGGAAACATACTATTGAAGCTTGGGGTGTTACATTCACCCCTCCTTCAAATAATTTCATCCTCGAAATTTCTAGAATATTACTACATAAAAAGATTAGGGTGGTTCTTCATCATAATTTCCTCGGGTTCCCACGTTGCCTCTTCCAATTTATGGATTCTCCATAGAACTTTTACCAGACGAGTTTTTCGGTTTCTCAACACTTGTTCTCTTGTATGAAGAACCTTGACAGGCTCTTCGCAATAAGATAGATCAGGTTCCAGTTCTAATTCCTCATAGGCAAGTACATGTGATGGGTCAGGCATGTATTTTCTCAATAGTGATACGTGGAATACATTGTGAACTTTAGAGAGACCTGGAGACATTGCCAAATGGTAAGCTACAACCCCAATTCGTTCTAGAATTTCGAAAGGTCTAATGTACCTAGGAAATAATTTTCCCTTCTTACCGAAATGTATAACACCCTTCCATGTAGATACCTTCAAGAAAACATGATCTCCTACCTAAAATTCCAAATCCTTCCTTCGGTTATTGGCATACTCGTCTGCCTACTTTGAACTGCTTTGATGTGGGTTTGGATTACCTTCACCTTTTCTATCGTTTCCTCAACAAGTTCTGGGCCTATGAGTTTTCTTTCACTAACACCATCCCAACTGGTAGGTGTGTGACATCTCTTTCCATATATCGCTTTATATGGTGCCATCTGAATACTTGAATGGAATCTAATATGATAGGAAAATTCTACCAGAGGTAAATATTGACCTCGCATATCTTGAAAGTCAAGTGAGCATGATCTCAACATATATTCTAAGGTTTGAATAGTCTGTTCTAATTGTCCATCAGTTTGGTGGTGGTAGGCTTTAATAAAAGGATGTTCAGTATCCAGGGCTTTCTGAAGACTTATCCAGAATCTTAATGTATAATGTGGATCACAATCAGAAATAATTGATAGGGGAACTCCATGAAGTCTCACAACTTAATTAATATATAGTCCTGCTATACATTCAAGTGGTAAATATTATCTTATAGAAAAAAATGTGCTGACTTGGTAAGACAATCAATAATGAACCCTATTACATCGTTACTTCTAGGAGTCTTTGGTAGCCTCAGGAAAAATTCCATCCTGATGTTATCCCATTTCTACTTAGGTATGGGAAGAGGTTGTATGACTCCTCCAGGCTATTTCCTTCCAGCTTTTACTTATTGACAAAACATACATCTTGACAAAAAATCAGCAATCTCCCTCTTCATGTTGTCCCACCAAAAATGTTCCTTCAAATCTCTATACATTCTGGTTATCCCATTGTGTATAGAGAAATTAGAGATATGAGAATCATCCAACAATTCTCTTTTTAGACCTGGTATATCCAGAACACAAAGTCTCTTCCCAAATTTTAAAATCCCATCTTCATATACGAAGTCACTAAATCTCTCATCATTCAAAGAATTAATCTTCTTTAGAAACTCCTCATCACGAGCCTGAGAACTTTTTATCCTTTCTAGTAAACATTTTTTGGCAACCATTTGAAAAATCATTAATGTTTCACCTTCCATGGTTATTACCATATCCATCATTACTACATCCATGAAAATAGGATCCCATTCAACTCTCATAATGTTCAAAACTGCATGATCTTTTCTACTAAAAGCATCTACCACCTTATTTTCCTCCCCCTGGTGGTAGTGTATCGTGAAATCATAATCCTGGAGTAGTTCAAGCCAACTCCTTTGCCTCGTGTTGAGTTCTTTCTATGAGAAAATATATTTCAAACTCTTGTGATCAGTATAAATCTCATATTTTCACCATAGAGACAGTTTCTTCAAATCTTCAAAGAAAATATTACAACTGCTAACTCAATATCATGATTTGGATAGTTTTGCTCATGAATTTTTAGCTGTCATGATGCATAAGAAATAAATCTATCAATCTGCATAAGGACACAACAAAGTCCATTCTTCGATGGACCAATATAAATAACAAACTCATCATTTCCCGATGGTAGAGTCAATACAGGAGCATTAAATAATCTTCTCCTAAATTCTTCAAAACATTCTTCACACTATTTTATCTAAACAAATTTAACTCTTTTTTGGGTGATCTTTTTTAATGGGTTAGCCAATCGGGAAAAATTTTGGACAAAACGCCGATAATAATCTGCTAAACCAATAAACCTGTGTACCTCAGTTATACTCATCGGTGCTGGCCATTCTTGGATTTCTCTTATCTTAGAAGGATTAATAGAGATTCCATCCTTAGAGATGATATGGCCATGACAAGAAGTCTCTTGAAGCCAGAATTCAAACTTGCTAAACTTCCCATATAAAATCTTTTCTTCTAAGAGTCTTCAGGATAATGCGGAAGTGATTTTCATGATCTTCGTAGCTTTTAGAGTATACTACGATATCATCAATAAATACCACTACAAAGTCATCAAGATATTCCTTGAAAACCCTATTCATTAGATTCATGAAGACAGAGGGTGCATTAGTCGACCCAAAACGCATTACTATAAACTCGTAATGCCCGTACCTGGTTTGAAATACTATCTTCAGAATGTCTTCCTTCTTCATGAACAACTGATGGTATCCATACCGAAGTTCAATATTTGAAAAATATTGAGCTCCATGAAGTTGGTCAAATAAATCATCAATGTGAGGTAGGGGATACTTCTTCTTTATTGTTATAGCATTGATCTCCCTGTAGTCAATGCACAACCTCATAGATCCATCTTTCTTCTTAACAAAAAGGACAGGAGCTCCCCATAGAGAAACACTAGGGTGAATAAATCCATTATTACTCAATTCTTCTAGTTGTTTATTTGGTTCCACTAATTCCACATTGGCCATTCTATATGGTGTCTTTGATATGGACCTTGAACCCGGAATTAAATCAATGGAAAACTCAATTTCTCATTCTGGAGGATGTCCATGTAAATCTTTAGGAAACACATCAACATATTCTTTCACAATAGGTACATCTTCTATTCGAACATTATTTTCCTCACCCATAGTTATTTCATTATCTTCCTCCCCAATAATTTAATTTAGTTAATCTACTCGGGGTGGATATAGATAAGAATTAGGTGGTGATTATTCTGCTCTAAAGATAAGGTGTTCTTTCTCATTGTCATCAAAAATAGTAACCTCCTTCTTCTTAAAATAAATTTTCACATCATGGTCTGAAATCCAATCCATTCCAAGGATTATATCAAATTCAATCATGGGTATGATGATGATATCAGTAGATAAAGGACATTTATAAGCCCTAATAGGGACTGATTCACAAAACTTTATTGCAATGATACTTCCCTTAAGAGTTTTTATTGATAACACCCTTGTTAAATCAAATTGGAAATATCTAATTTTGATAGAAAACTATGAATATATAAAACAATGCGATGATCCAGAATCAAATAAAGTATTTGCTAAATTTGAGGAAACTATTAAATTACCTTCCACCACATCTTTAAGAGCTTCAACCTCAGTAGTAGTGATAGAATAAGCTTGGCCTTGATCCATTGGCCTTTTCTGAGGCAAGTTTCCCTAATTATTAGGAGATTAAATCGTATAATCCCCCCTTTCTCTACAGTTTTAGCATTCAACATCAACAATATCTTTCTTCCCCTTGCAATCACGAGCTTGGTGGCCTTTTTCACCACACTTGTAATAGACTCTCATTCCCTTCAGTAAAGTACCAGGGTGTTTCTTCCCACATTTACTATAGGAGGGATATTAAACTTTTCCCTTATTCCACTTATTTCCATTTTTATAGTGTTCATTAGATCTCTTCTTCTCATTCTTTTCTTTAAATTCGTAAGACTTAGATAATTATTTTTCTATCTTGATAACCCATGACACAATATCTTCGTAAAACGAGAATGATTGTGAGACTAATTCTCAAAATAGAAATGGTTTTAACCCATAAAAGAAACGATCAATCTTACTTCTTTGGTTACATATATAATCTACATCATGACTCTATAACCTTGTAATGTTAGCTACATACTTTGCCATATTCTCATCCTCCTTTTTCCTCAGACTCAGAAATTGTATTTCCATATCCGCTCGATGTTCATGAGGAAAGTATTTTTCTAAGAAAATCTCTTTAAAAACCCTCCATTCAATATTTGATACTTCATCATCTTCCTTTGTGTTTTGAATCAATGACCGCCATTGATCAGCATCTCCTGTGAGGCAGTAAACTTCCATGACAACTTTTTCCCTTTCACTACTCGCCAAGGCGTTGAATATTTTCTCTAAGGAATTTATCCATTGGTTAGCTACTAATGGGTTTGTACTCCCATTGAATGTTTTTGTTTTTTCCTCATGAAGCGATCTAACATTTATCCTTCACATTGTGGGTCAGGGTGCTCCATACGGGTAAGGTTATTATTCATAACTTGAGTGAGTTGACCCAGTATAGTGATAAGCTTATCAGTACCAGTTTCTTCACAAGTTCCACTATAATTATCTTGAGTAGGAGGTAAATCCCTACATGGATTACGTGCTTTGATGCAGTTTCTATTCCTTCCACTAGGCACAATTTCTAAACAATGGCATAATCTAGATTAGTTTATAAATCGAAATACATAATTCTAAACTTGTAAAATACTTAACATAAATTGAACAGTTTATGGATATAATCCATAATAATAAAAAATGTTTTCCTTGAGGAAGTATATACTCATAATCCCTTGATAATGGTTTTTAAAGAAAATGAGAATTATCCTAAGCATATCCCCTAGGAGTGTCGTAACCAAGAGTGCAGCAAGGCCCGTTGTCGTGCACCAGTTCTCGTTCGAGTCTATCTCAAAGTGGTGTTTTGGGTTTTACCCCTAGGTACATCTATGCCAGAGCAGCCACTACCTGCTCGTATCCAGATAGGGATGTATTTCTTTGAAAACTCACAAAATCTCTACAATACCAAAATTATATAAAGTTCTTATTTACTAATCCTTAAAGTCTATATTAGGGATATGTGCTCTAATCAGATTTTACCTAAATCTAGTTTCCAAGGATTGTACTAAACTTCCTATGATACCAACTATAACTCCCTGACCCCAGAAGCCCAGAGTCAATGCATTATTACATATCATTGTCATGATCACAAAAGATCGAGTCTCGAAAGGCCGAATAGTTTAGTAGCGTTGAAAGTACTATATACATTCATAAGGTTTACATTACATCATAAAATGGAAAACTACAACAATATTGTTTCCATAGATAACACTGAGATCCCATAGACTATCCCTACAGGTTAGTCATAATATAATTCTTTTCATCCTGTGAAAACTAAAACATAGAAAGGGGTGAGCTCATATGCTCAGTAAGGATAACAATATAGTGGAAACTTTCATAAATAAGCATAAACTTTTAAGGCAATATATAAGACTAAAACAAAATCATTTTAAACTTGAACTTTAACATAATATGGAAACGATAAAAATCAAATAATTCCATTTACTTATTCACATGGATATTCTACTAGTCGAATAATCACATGCAGTATCAATAGCCACTTTCATAATGATGGAATGCATAATGTCGGACTTTCATAACCACATAGTCAAGGCCTTATGCCAAGACTACAAATAAAATTTTGTCAAGGCCTTATTCCAAGACACTAGTTTGTCTAATGAGACCTATCGATGCATCGAGGAGATATAACGGGCTCCACCCGTCACTTACTAAGTCCAATGCATTCCTCATATGAAAAGGTTTAAACATAACATAAACATTTGTATTAAAACTAGCATACGAAATGTCAATACTTTATCCATAACCATGAATAGTGTAAAAATAACATATCCATATTCGAAAATATCAAAAATCCTTCAATACAATATGGATGTTTTGTATCATAATAAATCAACTTCAAATAAGATTAAAATCCATCAAAGGATGTTGACATAGATGAAATCAAAACATTTTTTTAGAGAAATATCTCTTTCTATTTTGAAATCTTTTAAGAGTCACATAATTATAAAGAAGAAATTTATTTTGAAAATATTCTTATAAGCTTGTAAGGGAAGCTTAGACTATGTTATAATGGCGGAAAATAGCCGCACCCTCTGTATAAGTTTAAAAAAACATTCTTACCTTAATTTTGTCAAAAAGGTCATAAAGTACCTTGATTGGAAAATGATGGAAAGATTCCTTTAAAAACATATAAGGTAAAATAATTCTATAAATTACTTTAACCCATTATATAGTAAATAGTAAAAATGTATTGAAATACATTTTTAAGAAACATGGATGTTGATGATAAAGAGGTCCCAGTAGATACATACGTAAAAACAACCTCGGATAATAAAGAGATTGTAAAATTAACCCTTACCTACTAATTTTCCTTGGTCGAGGGTAGTTTAACCTCCTATATAATGGTTAAATAATTGTTATTAAATTATACTAGAATCATATACATTAATATAATATCATATATAATCTTTTAACATTGCTTTGTTAATAATATCTTAGTATTATCGTTGTTTCTGGTGTTAACTGATTCATTTTCCTTTATATTATTTGTTATGTAAGAAATGTTTGTTATGGATAGGATGTATATTATTTATATTCAGAATGATATTAAGTCATTAAAAATTATTTTTAATCATCTAATGAAAGTTATTCTTGAATGGATTACGATGGGGAATGAATATCATTGCGTTCGTGGAGACGGTAATCCGTACGTACACACGAGTGACAATATCATTATTTTGATATTTAAATAATATATAATTGGATGGTATATCATATATAAATAATCATTATAACGTTAAATTTATTATTTACATTAATTACACATCATTATTATACCCATCCAAATAATAATGTATTGAATAACAATTACACCACGACGCGGAGACGGTAAGTCGTACGTATGCACATAAGGTGACATGTCATTGAAAGGATAGATAGAATAATGAATTATGGTTGTAAAAAAATTATAATAAAATCATAGTATATAGAAGATACTGGAGTTATTATTTTATAATGGAAACAACAAAGAAATAGGAAGTGGAAGAAGAAAGGAACTTGAAAGAGGTGATGAAATATTTACCTCTTCTTCAGGTTCTTCCTTTTGATTTGATAAAAAGGGATCCTTAGGATGGATTTTTGACTAAAGGAATGCCTCTAAGATTAATTGAGGACAGTTGAGAGGGTATTTGGGAAGATTTTGGCCAAGCCAAAAAGGCTTTTAAGGTGTTAATTTGAGGGAAGGGGGAGTTTCCTTTTATAAGAGGGGTGAGGGGTACCTCAAAAAAAGCTAGAAATATTATTTTATAATAAAATAATTTTCAGTTTATAATGGATCAAAAATTAATTATTTAAATTATAAGGTGGGTATGGGTAGAAAACCACTCAACCAATAAGTTTTAGACAGGTTTGGGTCACTATATTAACCTTATCTTTTATATTTGACTCTTAGTTAAATAGTTTGACATTTTCCATGACTCTTTGTATTTTTATATTATATGGTTAATAAAATTATTATATACTTTCAAGAGAACCCCAAGTGGTTAATTCATGATACACCTATCATTATATAAGTATTTGTTCCGAACATTACTTTTTTAGGAATAGAATGTCAATTAATTATATAATATTTGTTTTAAAAACTCTTTTTTGTCAATTTTGACACTATTTGGTATTTTGTTTTTTCTAAATTTATAACAACATTATTACTTTGAAAAAAATTCATCTAACCAACTATAACATGTCATATTATCCTAGAAAAGTAGTGTAATTCATAAAAAGTCTCAAATTACATTTATTTGGATATTTATATTATCAATTATTTTAATATTTCAATAATTAGGTAATTACTGCATCATCATTGGGTCATAAATAAATTAAATTATTTAATGTCTAAAAAATATATTTATAATAAAATTATGTAGGAAATATTTTTAGCTTTCTAATTAATATTTATAGTCGAATTTATCTTATGTTTACCCTATATTAAAAATGGTTTAGTTATTAAACTTTGAATTTAACACTTTTAACTCTTCTTTGAATTAAATAATAATAAATGTACTAAGACCTAAATGAACATATGTTTTTCCTAAGGTTGTTCTTTTTCGAATTACACTTATCCAATAGAATTATGACATGTGTTAGGGTAATAATAATATCATTTTTACCTTTAATTACCCTATTTACTTTTAACCGTGGTAAATAAAAGTCAAAAGTTACTATTCACCAAAAATTATTTTCATCTCATTGTACCACATTTTACTTACTGATATAAACTGTGTCTCTCGGATTTTCGAAATTCAACTCATAGAAGTGATAAAATTATGTTTTATATAAATTTGAAAATGCTCATATGAGGTGGGTAAGAAACGGTAAAAAGTTCAATAAAATTTTTATATATCTAAAATTATTATAAACTGACTCCAATGAATTAAATTGAACTTATATAGGTATTATGTATCTATTTTGACCTAAAATAAATTTAAATAAAATAAATAATTATTTAAATTAAAAGTCGGTTTTAAACAATAACTCATTGTTTTTCACTATTCATCAAAAATTGAAATGTTTCAGAAAAATACCAAAAAATCACCCTAAGCTAATTTCGATATTCAGAATCCCAAAATGAAGCCCATTTTGAAAGATAAAATTTATAAAATTTCAAAAAGTGGGTATTACTATTCATAATGGCTAGTTTGATTGGTCGCGATGTGTTAGAATCTCGAAGTTGTGTACAACGCAAGCTATTGCATTATTCAAAGGGAAACGTATCGTGGAAGCCTGGTGTGTTACACATAAAATCAAAGAAGAAATCAACCAAGAGATGAGGCCACAAAAGGGGTATTCACATGATTATGAGTCTGTCTAGGGAGGGGTATTGTGTGTGAGTATGAGGGAAAAAGGGTATGGTAAATGGGATTAAAATACATTAAGTAAATTCGGGTAAGTTTGAAAATTTTAATGTATAAGGAGAGTGGCATGGTTTTCATGCATGTTTTACCAAAATATGTGCCCCTATATAGGGCTCATTGATGCATGCATGGGTTGAAAACAAATTTTGATAAACCACAAACCAACCATGAAAAATTTCTCTATCAAGGTGAAAAACTCATCGGTATGGTTGCCGCATAGTTTTTCAAGTCGTGCAGCCAAACCATGCAATGCACATTTTTTTTAAATTTTCCAAATTAAAATACATTTACCTATGACAAAATATAAATAAATAAAAAAATAAAATAATCTTTAGATGAGGTTCATGGTGTATAAATTTTCCCCACACTGACCCATTATTCCCCTATAAATCCTCCACACTCCTCAAGTAAGACCCATAAAAGAAATTTAGTCCTGAAATAGCAACCACCCCAACCAATAACTCCACCCCCAATGCTAAACCTCAAAACCACCCATGCCCTAAAATTCACAAGACACACCTGACTAATTGAATAAAATGGTACAAGGGATAGATACCAACATTTTATATACCCATGATTTATGAATTCCACTATTTTGGTTGATCTACAAGGAAAGGGCACTCTGTGAGAATCAATACAAATCACAACCCAAATTTCCAACTTTGGGGACTCATGAAGAACTTATGACTAGAAGAACATCGAAAAACCCACTGAAATAAGTAGTAATTATCCAATATTTCATCTTTAGTATCCAAACTATCAATACTAAGGAAACAAGAGAGATGTAGAAAAAAGGGAAAGAATGGGATACCTCAAAATATTTTCCTAACAGTTCTCAAATAAGGGCATAACCTAAAGAGAAACCCAATGATTTCCCAAAATAAGGACCACAAACACACTCATCACCACACTTCTATCTAAAAATTAAGGAAAATGAGGTATAAATCATGAACATGCCTCTCCAAAAATGACATTCTCACCACTTTTTTGTAAAAAAAATAGAGGATGAATTGGGACCTCAAATCCAAATCAGTATCCATAGAAATATCAACAATAGTCAAACTAAAACTATCCTAAGAAAAAACTCAACTAGTGTGGAATATATTTTAGTCACCCAAAATAAACAAAGAGGGTTTCCCATGTCTAGTTAATCAAAATAAGGCCTCACCACAACCTTCATCACCTAAGGTATCCCTAAAGAACATTCCCTATTAACAAGTCAATAACACAACCCAAAACTATCACCATCCATGTGAACAATAAAAGAGTGAACTAAATCAATAAATAATTAATTATATACAGTCTTCAAGGCCTAAAAACACCTAAGAAATTTCTAGGAGGTATATTCAAACAAAACAAAATAGAATCCAGAAAGAATACTAAACTTGTCATTTTAAGACCAATGTAAAACTCCGTTAAAAACCAAAATACTAACTTTAAAATAATTTTTGCTTCTTGAAAACTAACTTTTCATACCTCTTTAGATAAACAAAACACAATTCAAAACATCATAAACATAAGAAATTCACATTTCAAAATAATAACTTGAGAACAAAAATCATAGTAACATCCCAAATAAATCACAAACCAATTGAAACAATTAATTTATCCTTTAAGATAATTTTAAATACCCACATTTAAATTTAAATATAATAATGAAAAACCATTTCAATCCTTGATTCCCATCAAATACACTTTAAAACCATACACTTCTATTTTTAAAGCTCAAAGTTATCATTTAAAATCATTATAAAAATTTAAAATTTCTTTTTGAAAATTACTCATGAGTCTTAAAAAATTCATTATATTTTATTGTAAATATAATACATAATAAAGATTTCAAAATAAACTTTTAACATTAAAAAATTATTTAATTCCTCATTGAAATCAGAAAATATCATATTATCATGATACTTAGAACAGTTCTGAACCTAAAATAACCCAAAATAAGATTCTAAATGGTCTAGTAATTATAACACATACCACAGGGAGTTTCTTGGAACAATAATAACAATCTACATATGTTGTTTTTGGCCATGTAATCTACTGGTGACTTCCATTCCACTCCATTTTCACCCAAAATTTCAAAAAAACATCATAAAAACCCATAAAAAGGGTAAAATAAAAGATCAAATTCAAAGTTCCTATCCCAAAAAGATATATTAACTTAGGATTCAACACAAGAGGTGGTGATAAGCCACCATTCATTGACCTACCTCTCAAGATCCAACAACCCTATATCCCACCTACCAGACATCACAAATAACAAGAGATACTTTATCATCATTGGTCCAATTATGAACCTAGTGTTCTGGTATTATTTCATCCCAAACTAACCTAATATATCCCTTTGTTGGACACCTGATCTAGTGTTTGAAAAGTCTTAAATTGTTTTATTTATCCCCATGAGCTGGAATAGGTTCCTAGGCATCAAGTAATTACTATTTTGGATTGATTTTTCGCATAAAAATTAATTAAATAAGCATCAGAAATTCTAATAAAATTTCAACATGACACGTCCTCAATTAATATGTCCATTCCATATTAAATGTAGAGAAAAATAAGATGTAAAAGTATTTAATTGAAAAACAAATTGAAACTCTTTAGTAATTCATCCACTCACCCTCGATCTCCCTCCCCTACAAGGAAATGTTTACCGAAAATCATCGCTAGATACCTTTTCTTCAACCACGAGTATTTATTTCTACTCTCCATATATTGAGAAACAATGAAAATACCAACATAGATAATGAGAAAAAATAAACTAAAAATAAAATAATTGATATACCTGAACAAATATACCTTGTGACCTGAGGTTACTCTCCATACAAACCAAAACTCAAATCACTTCTTGAGATATTGAGTGTTGAACATGAAATTGAATTGATATATATAGTAATGAGTATAAAAATTCCCAGCAGGCCCCCACCCAACTTATCACATGTTTTACCTTTATTTAAATATATATTATCAAGATAGTTTGAAAATATATTAATTTAAAATAAGATTTTTATCTATTTTAGATGACATGATAAAATATTTTTTTACCAATAATTTCTGAAATAGTTGAGAATTTATAAAAAAATTCCAAAAATGAAGAGAACCAGTGGTTACTAATAGAACGTGAAGGGAATGAAATTAAATTTAAAATAAAGGAAACATAAATAAAACATCATAAGAGTGTTAATAGTATGGAACTATCTGTGATATAATCATCAAATAAGAAAGTAAAAAGAATAAACCTTTAATTATTTTAAACATGGAAAATGAAACTAAATGAAAGAAAATTTAAATATAGAACTATAGAAATGAGAGTAAATAAAATATATCATAATGAGAAACCCAAAAAAGCTAGGGTAATTGGGGATTTGAGATCCCCATACTCTCTTTTATTGAAGAATAAATATATAAACACTCATGCATGATCTATAAATATCACATCAAAAAAAATAGTTAGTATTGCAACATAATACTACAAGAGAGTATATCATAAATCAATGATACCTCATCTAGAATGCTTTTCCTAGTCTTCCTGCCTAGGTACCTAGTGTTACCATGTTCCATGCCCACAAATGGAATACATAATAGAGGTGTAGTAGTAAAAACAAAACTCAATCACACAACAATACAAGGGAAAAAACATTACCTCACCTCCCCGCACTACTAATGAAAATACCCCTTACTTAGTGTCAAACTAATATGAAAATCATAAAAAATACATGTCCAAAAAATGAAATA
This sequence comes from Viscum album, assembly GCA_963277665.1. Taxonomy (NCBI): domain Eukaryota; kingdom Viridiplantae; phylum Streptophyta; class Magnoliopsida; order Santalales; family Viscaceae; genus Viscum; species Viscum album. The sequence goes on from OY728152.1 coordinate 1,923,036,414, forward strand.
AAATTATGGTATTCCATTAGATTTCACCTTATCTTTTGAAAGACTTTAGAAAGTTCCAACCAGGTCTATTCCATTTATTTTGAAATTCATATAAAGCCTCATTAGATTCTATGTTTGAAAAATAATTTTAAATTTATAAGGATTCATTATTTTAGTAACCATATAAAATTACACATACATGTATATTTATATTTTTTCATGAATTCACACACTTCCATGTGAATTTTTACAACTATATATATACATATATGTATACTCGTGCATATGATAATAATATTTGGATACTGATAAGATATAGGAAAAATCATACATTTATTTTATTTGAAACAACTATTGAAACACTTTAGGAATGATTAGATATATATATATATACACTCTCATTTGAATGAAATTATTCACATGTCATTGTGTGAATATGTGTAAGAGGGTATATATATATATATAATTGAGAATAAATAAAAAGAGATAGTTTTTAAATAAATTATAATTAAAATGAAATGGAATAAAGAATATAAGATCAATTAAATTCCTTTAAAAATTTATATAAAAACTTCTATCATCTTAAGAGTTATTAAAATAACCAACTTCTCTTTCAAAATCATCAAAATATTTTCTTAATCAAAGATAAATCATGTTTTCTAAAGGCAGAAGATATTAAAGGTAGAATACATAAAAATTACAAATTTGAAACCTAATGTATTATTCATAAATTTTACAAACATCCATAATAGTATTAAATTACAAAAAACTGGGTTTATTTAGCACTAGGTTTTTAACAGTGCATGCGAAAGGCACTGTTAAATCCCCCTTTCTTAATTCTATAAAAAGCGTTGTTAAAGGGGGTCTTTAACAGTGCTTTCTTAGCACTGTTAAGGGGGTCTTTAACAATGAAAAAAAGTGTTGTTAAAGGGGTACATTTATCAATTATTTTGTAAAATAATTGATAAATTCCCCCTATTTATTAGTTCTAGTAAATTAACATTGATAAAATGGGCGTTTATCTGTGCTTCTAAAAAAATGATGATAGGGGGTCTTTATCATCACTTCTAAAAAATCACTGATAAAAACGATGGTACTCATTAGTAATTTTTTAGAGGAAATGATAAAGACCCCCTATTATCAGTTCTTTTTTACTATCCCTAATAAATGGTGTTTTTAAAAAAATTATATTTCATTAACAAACACTCATATGAGAAGTTATTGCCATTTAAAGGCCTTCTAGGCCTTTTTGGATTCAATAATAGTCATCTAGGGTTCATGTGGTTAACCATGTCACATAGATCATCATAATATTTAATTTTATATGTGGTAGAGGCAAAAAAATTACACATTTTTTAGATGTTATGTCCATTTGAAAGGCCTTCAAATGTGAAAAAACCCATAAAACCCCTAAAACCCTTAAAATATCATAACATTCAATCATAGACTCTATTTAAGCTCCAAAACCAGTCAAATAAAAGATAATGAAACAATATAAAACCACATGATATTTAAATCATGTGATAGTCAAGGGAATTGAATTTATTATAGTTTCAAAAAAGTCAAAAATCAAACTCAAACTTAAAACAGCCATAAGTTTTGATCCGTGTGTATGTTTGGGATCTACCACATATCAAATCGAATCCTATGATGATATCTATTAAAAAAGGGGTCTTAGTAAGACTTAGATGAGGTTTTTATGTTTTTTAACCCTATAAATGCCCAAAAGGCCTCCAAAATTAAGTTTTTTGTCACCAACCCTGGTTTCTTAAAATTCAAACAGCTTTAACTTCTGATCCAGGTTCCCATTTGGCATGTACCACATTTTATATTGAATATCATTTCATGATATTTTATTTGACTAGTTTATGAGATGAAATGTTCTCTTGAATCATAATTTATGATCATTTTATGGTTTTTTGAAGTTTTATCATTTTTAGAGTTTCTTAACATTTTTATGTGTTTTAAGGATTTTTAGAGTTAATATCCAATTTAGAAAATATAGATAAATAAATATGTATTAAAAAATATATATATAACTATATATAGATGGATAAAAAAATATTTATAAATATATAGATATATCATATATTTTAAAATAAAATAGTATAAGGGAGTGGAAAAGGTGATGGGGTATAAGTTGGAGGTCTCAAGTTCAAAACTCATTGGAGGTAGGGGAATGCACTTGGGTGTGATTATCTAAAGCACTAATAAATGGGTGGGGGAAGAATTGATAAAGGGGTAGGGTGTGGTATGTACCGATAATAGGGTGTGGGGTGTGAAAAAAATTATACCCTTTATTAGCAGGGCCATTATCAGCACTAAAAAAATCACTGATGAAGGCCCCCTTTATCAGCACTTTTTTTAGAGATGTTATAGGGGCCTTTACTAGAACATTTTACGAGCACTGTTAAAGACATCCCCTTAACAATTCTTAAAATATCATCACTTCTATAGTGCTGATAAGGCCCTTTTAGTTGCACTGTTAAAGGCCCAATTTGCAGTAGTGTTATCAGACATCAAGAATAATAATTTAAGTTCTAATAAATCAATGGATATAAAATTAAAAGGTAAAGAATTGGGAAAACCTACCTAGAACAAGTGTAGATGGAGAAAAAACTACAATAATGTTAAGAGGAGGGTCCCAAGAGGAATAATCACACCTAATGAATAGAACCCATAAGAAGCACATGAAAACTCATCCAACCCTATAAAATAGTTTTCAATCAATGTGTGATTAACTAAAGGGAAAGTCAGAGGAAGGAAGATAATGGAAGAAGAATAATAATGAGAGGTGGAAACACTAAACTATGAGGATGTCACACCCAATTAGAGAAGAAATCATCTTAGAGAGAAGGATGCACGAAGGGTGATCATACATGAGAGGGAGGCTAGACAAGAAGGGGTGCTGCATACAAGTATGAGAGGAAAATGGTAGGAGAAATGGGATTAAATTACCTTAAGGTGATTTGGGTAAATCTAAAAAAATTAATTCCCAAGTAGAGTCACATGGTTTAAAAAAAGATTTTACCAAATCATGAACCAATTATGCACACCTCTATTGGGCGCACTATCACCCACTTGGTTTGGGTTCATGGTTTTATAAATCACGCATCAACTTTGCGAAGCAACACTATCAAGGTGATAGATTCACCCAAATGGTTTCCACACATTTTGACCAACTATGCAGCCAAAATGTGAGACACATAGTGAAACATAAATTTTATTAAATTTTCCAAATTATAAAACTCTAAAATTATAAAAAATATAAATAAATAAAATAATAATTAAATGAGGGCCGAGATGTGATAGAGGTGATAATTCTATCATTACACATCAAATTAATTGGGTTTTATATGATTTAATGTAGTCTAGAGAAGACCCTAGGTTGTATATCAGGAAGTGTTGGATGTTTTCAATTATGAAGTTATAGTAATTTTTATAAAAAATTAAAAACAAGGGGGGTTTGAATATTTTTTAAAACAACTAAATTTAAATATTTTATTAGTTAAAAAATTTAAGTGGTTTTTAAATGAAATATGAGGATATTATTGAATGTTTACTACACCTATCTGAAAGTTCCTTCTTGTAAAATTCTCTTGAGGTTTTGGTAAAATTACATGGAAGAGTTAAATAAGATCTCAATTACTCACACTATCTCTTAAAAAAATACACATAGAAATAAACCTTAACATAAAAATAATTTAGTCATGTTTCATCCTATATTCATGAATAAATCGGTGCCATAGAATATAAAAATCTAAAATGTTTGAAAAATGAAATTATTATTGTGTTTTTATATCAGAACAACACAATTCACAAATTTAATATTGAAAATAGATTATGGATTAATTAAAAATTATTTCAACCTAATGCATCAAAAAATTGAACACAAGTAAATATACATATGAATAAACAATTTTAAAACACAAAATACACCAGAAAAGTATTGTATTATGTCTCAGAACTACCTTTACAATTGTGTATCTCCCTACCAATGACATCATTTTCATTTGTATCTCTATAAATAGGAGGAGGATTGAGTAGATATCAAAATTTATATCTGATCTACCTTTTAGGATAGGGGAATATATAATTTATAGGATAAAGATAATTCTCTTTTTGAACTAAAAAATGATATAACATTTCCCCCCTGGTTGATCTTTAAAATGAATAACCCAAGGTGTTCTTTCATAGGAAAAGTGGAAGGTGGTTTTTGGCAGATATATTTCTCAATTACACTTGTGTCAATGATTTGGAATTGTAAAAAGAATTATCCTAACTTTGATAGAACATATGAAATTTTTATAACTTTTTTACTATATGCTTATAAAATTTGTCATCCATTAAATATATATATTGGAAGATATTTTGAAAATACAAAATATTAATAATTAATTCTTGTAGATTCAGTTTCCTAGAAATATCACATCATTTGGGATAGTATATGGAATAATTTGGATTTAGTTCCTTTTTAATATTTGTATCCCACATTTTCATGTATCCTACCACAGAATATAATTCCAATTGGACCCATAGATTTTTTTGAATATGTAAATTAGTGCACATGTATTTTTATGATTCCATGAATTTTGGTCTATTTTTCTCCCACTTCATCATAGGCTCTCCAAATAACCTCCACCTGCAATTTAAAAATCAAAACAAGTGAAATTTTTATTTTTTAACAGTATTTGAAATTATCTAATTGAACCAAATGAGAAGTAAAATTTATTATTAAAAGGGTATTATTAATAAAAAAATTGTTCAACACAATTTTATAAGGGTTAAATAGAATATTGAATCATTCTGTGATCAGTAGGAATGACCCATTAATATATTTATAAAAAATACTTCAATAAATAAAGCATGATCCTCTAGAGTTCAGTCATTTATTAAATGATTATATAATTAATGATCCATGCTTTAAAAACAATGTAACACATTAATTTAAACAAACTAGATTCCACATGATATTAAAAATATTAAATTTCATAAAACTATATGAAAAATTAACCATTTTATATATTTATATGATACATAACTTAAAAAATTAACACACTGGAAAGTATCACATACACTATGAACCACTATGTTGTAGTATCAATTATATTTTCATGATTACTTCCACATTTTGGTTTTCACTACATCATGGTGTAGATTTAGGGAATATTTATTTTAATCTAAAACTTTCGATAATGTGTTTCAGAATTTTATCTCAAATCACATTATGATACAAAATATGAAATAATATGTGTATCCAAACCTAAAATATTTTTTGATATAAAATCTATTATAAAAATATATTATTCTAAAAAATATTATAAAAAATAATTATTCACATTATATTTATTCTAAAATTGTTATCAATTTTGGTGTTGAAGGTGACTATAAATTTCTAATTCATAACCATCCTGAAAGAGAAAAATCTGGAAAAAATCAATGATAATATAACTACAAATGGATTTGGAATGAAATTCATCTAAAAAATGTATCTCCATAAAAGTGTTTCCACTAGATATATCTTCATAAATCACATATATACCAACTAATTCTATTTCTTCAAGAAATAAATAATATCCATGAGACATGTAACATATTAATGTTATATAGGATAACTCATAAATTCTCAATTATCTGAGTTAGAATGAACAAATAAAATTAACACATCTCATTTAATTTATTCAGATAGATGAGTATACCATATTTAACTTAACTAGGAATGGTTACACACTTACTCACATTAAATAAATCAAGGAACAAAATTTCATTCCTTTCATATAAGAGGAAAATCCATTCTTGGTTAAGTAAAACTAACTACGTGATCCAAAATATACCCAACCACCCTTTAATTATCAAAATAATAAGATTCAATTAATAAAGGTATAAAAGTATTAAATACATGAGGAGTATCTTATTAAAAAAAAGTATTATGGATTTATATGTAATAAACATCTTATGTATATCAATGAATATATATATATATATATATATATATAATTCCATGTGATATACTCAAATTGGGCCAGTCCACACAACATGTCACACTTTTATCTTTTGAGTGAACTTTATATCTCAACAAGAGACACTATATGGGAAAATATTAACACATTATGACAACTAATTTTATTATATTATAATAATAAATTAGGTAAATCTCAAATATTTAACCTTTGAGGGGTTATTTATCATAACAAAAATCATGTAATATACAGATAATAATTAAATGAATGATAATATGGAAAGTAACTTCATTTTTAAAATCATGATATATTTTGTGTGTTCCTAAAAAATTTCATAATATTAATAAAATTTGGATACAAATACAGACAAAAATATATACATAAATTTTAGTATTACCAAATTAAAAATATAAGGAATTTAAATGTCATTTTTATCTTTGTTAGATCATTGGGTTTTCAAAGAACCTACTATATTAATATATAGAAACTTTTATATCAATATTTACCCAATTAAAAGTAACTCCATCAGCCTTAACAATAAAATTTTAATTAGATTTTATATTTTAAATATGTGTCTAAATAATGGTGAGATTCTGATTCCTTATCATTTTCAAGGCACAAGCCCAGGTTCAACAGTGGAATTACTTAACCAAAAACATTATTTATTGTATTTAATGTTACAATGTATTTTAAATCTACTATAAAAATTTTATTATTTGAAATATTTTCTAACTCATTATTTTACCATGAATCCCTTTGAAATTTCTATTTTTACCATCTTAATAAAATATAAACCCTAACTAAGAACAACTACAATAAATGTAACTACCTACAATGATATCTTAACAAAAATATTTCCTAAATTATTTAAGGGTGTTATTCATAATGATTAAGTTGAACTCCTAATAATTTTATTGGTATTTTGATATTATTCTAAGAGTATATGAGATAATTTATCAAGTATACAATTTAATATATATGATCCCATATAAAAAATAGACCATTAAATATAGGTAAATACACCTAATTGTAGTTTTATATGTTAAACCACCATTACCTTACTAATATATGTTCTCATACTTCAACTAATAAGTTCTATATATCCCTATAACTAGAATTTAAGTTACTTTACCCATGTATTTCCTTGAGAAACAGTCACCGTATATCATTTTTTATGAAAAGTTTTCCAACCCCATGAAATAACCGAAATATAAATTTTCTCCCACTAACTAACAAGTATACACATCCTATTATATTACATGATTCAAATTAAATTTTTGGAAAAATATTATAGAATAGACTCATCATTCATCTTAGAAACAATTAGTATTTTTTATCATGAACTTTACTAAGTTTAAATTTACTCCCACTAATATATTAAGTGTTTTGTTTATTTTCAAATAATATAGTAATTCAATCTATAATCAATTTTTGTTTCAATAATTTATAAATTATAATTTACTATTTCCTTAGAATAACTAACATATATGCATTTATGAATTTAGTTTTAAGTTTATAAGATGTTAAAGATCATATATATGATTCAAAAACCCAAATCCTTATAAGAAATCCATATATTCTCAAACCATATATTATATGAAATTTTTAGTTTCCTCATATGGAATTTTATTTATTATAGTTTCAGAAGTATAACTTCAAAGATAAAACAAGAAGGTTAAGTTTATCAAAGCATGAAACAAATCCACGATCTTAGATGATCGTTTAACACTTGGATTATGTATTCCCATCTTTGATTTAATTAATTTATCTTAATACTCTTACCATTTTTTTATAATTTATTTTTAATATCTAGAACATTTAAAAGGTTTAAAAAAATTAAAAAAACTTTTACTTGTGTGTTTATTACACCACAAACATCATCATTTATGTGATTAAATAGTTCACCAATATTTCATTTATTTTCACCGAAAATAACTTTTCTTATTTATCTTAATTACCAATACTCAAAATTTTAAAATTAATCATAATAAAATGATAAATAAATTCCATCCTTGTGGAGTCTTTGGATGAAAATATAAATTTTTTAGCTAGTAAGAAGTACTAAAACCAATTTTTTTTAGAATCAATAACTTTGAAATTTTTATTTTATATGGTATAAATTGGATTATTAAGATAAAAAATGTATATACCATTAATAATATTTCCAATTTTATATGCCAATAATGGACATAAAATAATTTTTATTATTAATAATGAAAGAAAAAATATTTCTAGTGTAACATGAAATAGAAATATAATTTTTGTTTATGGTAATAATAATATTTTATTAATTATATACTAATCCACTAAGAAAATATATATTGTATAGCTCTATCTCCAATGAAGCAACCCTTAACCCTTGAATTTCTTATAAATATACTTCTCTATTAACCAATTCACTTATATTTATAATTATTCTTATAGAAACATATATGTTTGATACACATTCAATGTCTAATACCCTTAATTCAAAAATTATAGAAATTTATTTCTTTATCATACATTTATTTATGCTCGTAATACAACTCTTAAAAAATGCATAATATTTATAATTTTTTGTTACCAACCATGGAAAATCATTAATTTTGGTTGAATGAAATTAAATAATATGAAATACCTACCATGAAACTCCCTAAATTCATAGTATGTAATTTAATATAAAATAACCAAAAAATTTAGATTAAGAATACAAATTTTCAAAATATTAACATTTCATGTTAATGAATATTCAAAATATAAGAATTAAAGAAATGGCCATTTTATATATTTATCATGAGACCTAATATTTTTTAAAAATTGAATTAAAAAAAATATGAAATTTAATATAAACATGAATATAAAAAATTTATAATTCAACAATAATTTTTTTGAGATTTTATAAATATAAAAACATCATATTTATAAGTAAAAATGTAAATATTTCTTAATTATAAATTACATTATTAGTATGAAAAATACATATTTATTAAATTTTATAATATATAGGAAATATATACACTTTAAATCACAAATCATAATTTATTTAAACATTTCATACATTATAATTTCAATAATTCATATTATTTAAAATATTATATATTTTAATTATTTCATGTAATAAATCATATTTAGGTATATATATAATATACCAAAACAATTTTGGAGTGGTGTAATGTCAGACATGTTCAAAACGAGTTATGAATTATAAAAGAAAACCTTTTAAAACCATTTCATTATAATATACTATTCTGAATTGTGACATTAATTAAAGAAATGAAATGGATAAATTTGGGGTGGGCCGTGACTGGTAAACACCCTATCATCCTACATTATAGAATTAGGTCAAAATATAGTAAGAGGATTAATTTCAATGTTTTTGTAGCATTATTATAGTAGGTATTGTAGTGACACTGTTGAAACTGAACAATTCACGTGAATTGGGATTTTGGGCCACAGATTTAGGCCTATGGACCATAGGGCCTTTTGGGCATTAATGGTATTTAGGCCCCCATTATTCCTTCAAGACAAAGGGCCTTAGAGACACTATTTATGGACATTAAGTAACATAGATGTACATAAAAATATGGGTTTACACAATAGGTTAGCCGCGAAGCGTAGAAACACGCAGGCACCACAAGTTGGGAAGGCTTGAAAGAGGGATGGGATTGCTAACACCTATAAACCAGAAACCCATCCACATCTATTTTTTATGTGGTTTGGATGAGTTACCTATCGATGACTATCTAGCAGTGGGACCAGTCATATGATATGACATGACAGATAAAGATGTTTTAGGGCCCCATGCAAGGAATCGTCGGTTGGGTGGCTCGAAAGAGATATGGTCATGATGAAACGTATTATTTAGAACTTTTCCCATTTCATTTTTATGGTTATATGGGTTTCATATCATGGTGTGCCATAGAGAATCACAATTCATAGATTCTTTTTAGAGGGGGTGGGGTGACACAGAATACAGACTTCTGACACGGTTTGATGACTACTAAAGGGGGTGATAAGGAATTATACTAGAGACATTACATGATGCGGGAAACTCCATTGGAACATTAGGTTATGTTTTATGCCTTCAGGTCATTGGTTATTTGTTACATGTAATCAAATTTAGTTAAATGGTCCTTCCATCCATCATATGTAGTGAAGTAGGTCTAGTGGGTGCATACCATTCTTTATAGGGAGGGACGAGAGGGTGCTTGGGTATTTGTGTTGTTGGGTTTATTATAATCCCCATTAACTGTCATAAAATATAAAATAAAATAAGGAAATCACATATAACTATAAATTAAATTTTCAAATCATGGGGTTTTATTAGTTTATGTCATTAAATCATGAAAATATTACTTTTATGCTATGGTGTTTCAACATGACTTGACATGGAACTAGAAATAAAATTTCTAAACCATTATGTTTTAATAAAATTAAATGTGAAATAACTAGTTTTTATGATGCTCTAAAATGTGAAATAATTAAAAACAAATCATATATATATTGGGACTCAAAAAGTTAATTTTAAACTACTTCATTATTTTATAAAATTAAACATAATTCATAGCCTTAAATTTAAATGACATCATAATTTTAAGAAATTAATTTTTACATGATCTTTGATTCCTTATTAATGTTACGATTATTAATGGGTTGACTATGATACCACTTATGGGTATTGTTTTTATTAAATACACTTCACTTATAGTGTAATAATTACAAATCGCAATCCATGAGATTGATCTTGAGAGGAATAAATAAGAATAAATGAAAAATTAATTTTAATACTACTTTAATTACTCTATGTTGAATTATAGAGTCACTAAAAGTGTGTTTAACAATCACAACAAAGTGTTATAAAAATGATTCACACCTCCATAGGTGGTCTAGTGGCCATGTAAATCAACAATCAAATCAGCAGTAGATTTATTCTATCCATAAAATGATGGATCCTATATCATAAAATGATAAAAATAAATGGATTAGATCCCTATACATAATAAGTGAACTATGATATAATTATATGCATTCACACAGAATTGTGGATTGATTCTCTATTTAGAGAACCTATTCAATCATTATTAAAAAAATCCTTTAGATTTCAGTCATTGTTTTTCATTCTTATCCAATTAATGATCCAAATTTCAAAATCCATGTAACATATATCATTAAAGCACTTAAGTTTCATTTGACATTGAAAATATTAAAATTTTATATAATATCTTGTTACCAGATTTAAGGTACTTATAACCCTTTGTTTTGATATTCCTTTGTTTCGATCTTGTTTTAGATATTTTTTGGAGAATTTTGTCTATTTTTTGGATATTTCTGGGATAGTGCGTAATTGGTTCATAGTTAAATTAATCTATGTGGGAATCACAAGAAACTATGTTTAATGTGATGGAGTTCTAGTGGTGGTTCATGGTTTGTTCAAATAGTTCATCAGTGGCCTAAAACTGTGTTGCATGGGAAAGTGGGGAGTGCACGTTTGGTGCATGGTTTTCAAACTATGTGACCAAATAGTACAACTTTATTCCTATATCCCAATAGGGAGAACACTATTGGTGAATAGTTTTTCAAATTGTTTGAGAAAACTAGTAAAATCTCTCCAAAATCATAGTGATCATGCATGGTTAGGAATATAGTTAGTTCTTACTGTAAAACCTAACCCAAGAAACTATGTCATGGAACTTCTAATCCTATGAAATATTTCATTAAGTAATCAAACCCCTGTTATAAATACTAAAACCATTCTAATAAAACCTAATTTAAACCCTTGTCTATTGTAGGCTCTCAATATAGGACCATGTCTTCTTCAGTCTCTTCTCTTCTTGGATTGAAGTGTCAGTGGACAAGTTTGATCCATCTCTAGTAAGGGTAACCTATTTGATTGGTAATCAACCTATCTTCTCTCTATATCCCTCTATATTTATAGAGATAAATGAACGTATTATTGATGTATTATAACCTTCATTTTATTGAAATTCTAGGTATTCCTCTTTGATATTTCTCTCCTTTAGTTCTCTGTTGTTTGATCCTATTTTGGGTGATTTCTTAATCATGTGACTAAAGGTAAGTGGTTTTGTAAGTATTTTACATACACTTGAGATCTTAATTGATTTATTTATATTAAATATATTTTAAATTTATTTCCTATAAAGTATATTTTATGTTTAATTTCAAAAAATCTTGGAATTTTGAAATAAAACCTTTCTTCAAAGGCTTTGAAAATATTGGTTGGGTTTTGAGAAAAGATGGCTTGAAAGGAAAAGTGATTTAATGTAATGAATTGATATTTATTTTTAAGAAAATTCGATTTAAATGAAAGATATTTTTGAAATTTATGAACTTGATAAAAACCTATGATTTGGTTTTGAAATTGAAATGGAATGTGTAAAATTAAACTTAGGCATCTGAACTATAAATGATAAATTGAATTAAAAATAATGATGTATCCAATATTGATTGATTTATGGAAATAAAATGTGTGGTTGTGTAGTTAGTGAGTGAAAAGATCAAGAAAACTAGGAATCTAACCTCTTAGTAATGGATTTATGATGACAACTCTAAATAAACCAAGTTAAACATGAGTTTTTTTCAAATGGGGTGTTAATTGATTCTATCCAAATAGATAAATCCTTAAAGATGTGTTCACAATTTTATATGTAATTGATTGAATGGGTAGTGTGAGGATATTAGAGCTAAAAACTAATGAATCTCTATGAATATAACTATTTTTTTTATTTTATTTTTAATATTACATGATGGTGGTGACCAGTGGAACTATGATCAAATAATTTCATGGGGATTGTGGGACTTTGACTTTATCGAGGTTTTATAATTTATTGGATGATTCACCATTTAGGGATCTTTAACTATTTTTTTGTGGGGTTTTATCCTTGAGGAGTTCATGGAATACCAACTGTTCACTAATTAATATTAATCTATTATATTTTTTTTTTTCTTGCGAAAAATACTTCCCTCTAACTGATGGTTTATTCCCATGTACTAGTCACCAGAACCTGGGGATCAACTATGCCAGTGAAGCGATGTTAGTGCATATAACATCCCGAGATTCAGTAAATATAATATTTTTAAATTTAAATAATTTTTTTGTGAATAAAGTTAATTAATATGTTTAATATGAATATAATAATTTGTTCAAAGTGAAATAATATTTATTAAAGAATATAAATTTTAGTTTTAGTAAAATATTAATTTTATGCAACTATATAAATTTTTTAAAAGGAGTATAAAATTTATTAATAAAATAAGATATTATCATAAATAAAGTGTTAAGTGAATATAATTATAATAATATATAATTTTTTTAAACTTATATTATATAAATGAATGTTTAATTATTAATTATTTAGAGAGGTAATGATAAAGTATAGTAAATGATAAACGTGATTTTTAGTAATAAATTAATATCATCAAATTATATTAAATATGATAAATTTAAATTATGGTTAAGATACATAATAAATATATTAAGAATAGATAAATGTAATATATTAATATTAATGGATTTTAAGAATTGTAATGGATTTATAATTATTGAATTTAATAGTTAAAAATATACTTTGTGTAAAAAACATGAGCCTACATAAAGGATCACCTATTTTAATGGGGTTTGTAAGGGTAAATGTGGGTTTTCTTTAAATGTCTAAAGGTAAATAAGTGGTTTTAAAAAAGAATAAATGTCAACATCATGTCAACATCAATGCATAAAGGTCACAAAGATATGGTGTAAGGGTAAACTGGCCCTTATGTAAGGGTGGCGCTTGATAAATATTAGTATCTAACCCGAAGCCTCACCTACATTAGGGTATTCACAAGCCTCACGTAAACGTATTAGGAAATCTTCACACTTTAATAAGAGTAACATAAGGTTCCTTATAGTTATTCCTCACCATGCATAATGGTATTTGGGTTATTCTATATATTGCATATATATCAGCTAGTACATACATAAGGGAACTCCATAACCTATATAATGGTATCTAAAACCTCACGTAAGGGTAACATGTAAGTTTTAAAGCTATGTAAGGGTAAAATAAAATCCAAATAAGGGTAAAAAACAAAATTTAAGGGGTATAACATGATTTAAAATTCTGTATAAAGTAAATATCAACGTAAAGACAAGAACTCACTCTCAAATTTAACCTATTACATCATGTCATCTTCTTACTCACAAGGAATATCTAGATAAAATAAAAGAATATATATATATAATATTTCCTTATCATATTTATTTACATGATATGTTTATTGGAATATAAGATCAAGATTAGTAAAACTCGACATATTAGAATTTATAAACCCTTGTTTTTATCTCTACATGACCTGGTAAAAATTTCTATCTTACTCTATAATCCATAGAAACTCAACCTCATTGTAGATTAATATTTGGAAGATTATGTAATATTAAATGGGAGAGTCATCCTTATAAAATATTAGTTTGATCTTGAATATTAAATTAAATTATTTGGAGACACTTTCCGTGTGGTGTTGAGTGGTACAGAATAAAATACCAACAATAAGAAATAATTTTATATTATCACCTTTATTTGTTATTTTATCATCATCCATGACCAGTAATCATAGATACAAGGACTGGTGTTATTCACTCAGGTTTTCATATATAATTTATGTTCATCTATAAAAAGGGAACATTCCCTACTTGTTGAAAACCAACCTAGCCTATGAAAACTCCCTGCCCAAAAACCCTCTTATTTTTTCTTAGTTTACAGTTTTATGAGAACAATAGAAACAATAAGAGATAGAGAGAAATATATTCTATTTTTGAGAATCCAATATATAAATAAGGGAAGATATAAAGGAGTCCTAGTATTCTTTTGAAGGGATCGTTAGGGATAAATTAGCTTAACTGTATAATTGAGGTAAGGGGAAAATGAATTTATTAAATTTATATTTTCTAAAACCCATTATATTAATGGGATAAAATTTTAAAATTTTGTTTAAATATCGCATTAAAACCCCTTATTATAATATAAAATCGTTTTTATTATAAAAACCCTTTTTTTAAAATTATTATTTTTTTTCAAAATTATTTATTTATAAACTATTATATATGAAGGTGTTTGTTTTATGAATTTTATTTTAAATGGTTTATAATTTAGAGGAATTGTTTAATGGTAAGGTATTAAACTTGTAAAATGTTATTAAGGAAGTAAATAATTGATATAATTATATAGGTGTTAAAGGATATAAATAGAAAGTATGGATTCATGAAAAGGAGTTCTCATCTCACTTTTATTTCTGTAAGACTTATACCATATTCACTACTTGATTCTATTATGTAATGTGTTTACTACCAATGAATTTATTTTATAATGATTTCATAAAAATTACAAGGATATAAAAATCCATCTAAGTTTCTCTCTTTTATGAGGTTTTGATAAGGAGATTACTATGTTAATAAGGGTTTTATATTATAATCTCATTGTTTACCAAGATTATTTACGATTAATTTTAAAATGATGAAATTTCATGTTCTACCCTTAAATAATATTATGAATTTTATTATCCTATATTTATTTCTATATACTATATATATTTATTTCATTTTCCTCTATTTTATTACTCAAGAGAATGAAATAATCTTTTAGGGAAAACTGACTTTATTTTTCTCTTTAGTAAAAAATCCATTTTATTCCATATCCATGTTTTATGAAAATGTTTTAAAGAATGTTTTTATATCCCCCTATATTATTTAAAATAATTTTTACCCATTATTTAATTTTAAAAAATGTTTTAAAAGGAATATTCTTGTTATTCTATGAATAAGTTACTTTTGACTTTTTACCAAAAATGTGAATGAAATATTTTTTAATGTACAGATCATGAAAAAAATTTCCCACCATCATGATCCCTCATTTATTTAAATATTTTGTTACAATATTATAAGGATCATTTCAAATAATATATATTCCTTAATATTTGGGAAATTTTTAGTTTTTAAATAAGAGGTTTCAAAGTGAAAAAGGTATTTTCCTCAAGAAATGTTACAGTAATATTTTAGATGAATTTTTCATGTTATTATGATTTACTAGGGATATAATCTAATGGTATCGTCCACTTTTATTATTTTCATGCATTATTATGAGGATGATTTAAATATGACTCCATGAAACTCATTTCTTTCTTATACGTTAATTATGTTATGATGAAACATTTATGAAACCCATCCCTTTTCTTCAGGTTATGTTATTATGAAATGATGAAATGTTTATGAACCCAATTTTATTTACATGAGTTATGCTTTTATGAATGTTTTATTATATTTTGTAACACATATGTATTATTTTAATTATATAATTGGTGGTCCTAGAATTATACATCTCTTTAATTTATTGGGTGATGTTTTATATCTCATTATATAATTATGGTATGAGAGATGATTTCATAAATCCATTATGGGAAATATATAGGGATTTAAGATCCTCAATGGTAAACAGGTTTTGATTCCTAATCCAATCTCTAAAATAGGTGATTTTTATAGATCTAATATGATATGGTAAATAAATGTTGATGCCTAATAAATTAGGATTTGATGGTCTTGGTAGTTAACCTTGACATATGCAATGGTTTCTATGACTATGATAGTGCCACACTTTTATTACATGATTATGATCTAAACATATGGTTTATGATTAATTTATAATGTTTTCTCACTCTTATGATTCATATATTTTGAAATGATAAAGTTTTATGTCGTAGATCGTGATTTTTATTCTTGATTGATTGGGTATGAACATTTTAAGTTCTGATCATAAACTCATACTTTAGTTCTTATCTTATGCCTATTTATGATCATCGATTAATATCTCCCATGATTACTCTTATTGGTCATATCAGATCACACTTTCTTATGTTTACTTTCCCTAGGTTATGAAGAATGGTTTTAGGTAGAATATGTTAATAAGGGTTTAAACCGAGAATAAATTAATGAGAGATGTTGAATAATGTACCTAAATAATATGTTCATGTATCTAATATCCAAATACACTAATACATTATGGTTTTGGCATGTATCTTAGTGGTATTAAATGAATATTCTCTACTAAGATCTGATATCTATGTATGAAAAGTATGTGTTACTATAGATGGTATCAGAGTAGGGTTTAGTAAATATTTGGTGTTTGGAAATAGAGAACTTTAGTGAACAACCCATGGATAAATCCAAGTATAGGATAACATCCTAAAGTCTTGGTAAAGTTTAAATTTTTTTCCCTAGAAATACATCCCTATATGTATAGTACAAGTATACATGGTTTTGGAACATATGAATCTCAATGTTATAACCCTGAAAGAGTTGGTCAAGTATATCTTGACCATCATTATCATGTATGGTGAGTGTTCCCTTAATGAGAAACTAATTTGACACCCATGTGGGATATGATTTGGTTAATTCACATTGTATTTATGAACCATTATTATGTACTTGAATACATAATAACCATTGATAACCTAGGTTAAACATAAGGTTTCATTGATTAAAAAACATTTATCAGGGTCTAGGTATCCTATGAATGATATTTTATGATTACATGATTTCTCACTCGGATTATTGTATCTTGATGCTCACACAATTATTCTTGGTTTTAGTTAATGGATGGAATTAAAATAAATCATGAGAACAATGAATGTTATTGTAAATACAAGGATCGTCCACCTAAAAAAACAAATGAAATTAATGATGGAATGTGAAACCTTTTAATTATACCTAATCAGTTATCCTATTGTATGATTAAAAACCTCAACCTGGGTGAGTTTCTTATCACACCTATTAAGTAAAAAAATTAGTTTTAGGAAGACTATGGAGGGAAGACGATTTAGCTTCCTACATGTCATGTGTAAGGGAAGAAGGAATCAAACATATTTTTTTAGAGGAATAAGAAAATATTTTGTGTGTTGGAAATATGGGAATATAGTATGTAATTTACAAGGAAAAATGAAAAGTTTTATAGAGGGATAATTTTGGGAGACACATGATTAAAGGATATATAACCCTTAATGTACTCTTGATATTAAAATAATAGTTCTTGTTTGGGATAAATATATGATAAAGTAAAATATATAGTATTGATTACCTTTTAATTTATTGATGATTTATCGAAAAAGTAATTTTTGTGATATTTGGTGAAGTTTACTACATTTTTGGATTTATGGAGTATATTAGAACATTTATAATAATTTATGTTTTCATTAAGATTTTAGGTGATGGGATTCTAAGGTAATTTGAAACCATTATTGTTTTTTAAAAATAATACTCTATTGAGGTTGAAATAACCCTTTGGGTGAATATATGATTTTATGTTAAGTTAATTATGGCCTATTGGATAGTGGGATATAAATATTCTTGATAGTTGAAAAGTGATTAATTAACAAGGCAATATCGTTGGAGACATTTATTTTCAAACTAAGGAATACCTTTAAGGTTAGGATCTATATTTGATTCATGATATTTTGGTGAATTTTACTACATTATATGATTATACAGTGATTTATCATGGTGATTAAAGAAATTTTGGGAGGTGTTTATTTGGGTTGATTTATATACAACCCTTATGGTAAACATGTGATTTAACATGAAATATATTTTCTTGGAAGAAAACAATTAAAATTTAGGATATGTAAGATAAAAGGTATGAGATCACATTTGAGGTTAAAACATTCTTTAATTTTTATTCTATTGAGTTAATTTGATATGTAGGGTTTTTTATTTATTTAATTATCTAAGTTGGACCTTTGGTGATACTATGAAAATTTTGGGGTAAAACGTATTATTTCTTCACATGAAAGTATATGCATTTTAAATATTGTCTTAACTTGTGCTAACCATTTTGGTTTTTTAATATTTAAATATAGTAGGAATATATTTTTATACTTTTGTGGATTATGTGATCTATTAGAAGTTGATTTTAGTGCTTTAGTAATGAAAAATTAATCTTCAATACCCATCATTTGGAGAAATAAGATGATATTGTGGTGGAAATTTGTTAAAGTATGAAATTATAATCTTCAAGAAGTATGTTTCCTTATGTTCTTAGTCTAGATGGTAATGGAATTCCTAAAATCTAGGGAAATTATTTTGAAACAAAAATGTTATTTTATTAAATTCATTTCCAAGGAATCAATGGTCTTTTTCAATCCTTATTGATTTATAGTTTTTGAGGTTATTAACTTTATCATGACCATCCACTTTCTTATGATAAATGTTCACTGTTACTCTCTATCATTATTTGAACATTAAATTTTCCTCCATGTACATAATTTCACTTCCCACCAATGTTATCCTATTTGGAAACCTATTTATGTGTTATTATATAATACCTTCATATTTCTCTTTTTGTGTTTTAAGAGGAATTCATTGTTAACCCTTTTTAACATGTGATATTCTAATAAAGGTATTTTTAAATGTCAAACCCTTGATTATTGAGCTCAAGTTCAAATTTATAGGATATAATTTTTTAGGAGGAGTAATGTAACATCCCAAGTCTCAATAAATATGATAATTAAAATTTTAAATAAATTTTTAGGTGTATAAAGTTAATTACTATCTTTATGATTAATGCAATATTTTATTAATAGTTAAATAAGATTTATTGAAGAATATAAATATTATTTTTGGTTAAATATTAATTTTATGCAAGTATATTAAAATTTTAGTTATAGTATACCATTTATTAATAAAATAAGACATTGTCATAAATAAATTTTTTATTTTATATTATTACAGGAAGATCGATATAAATTTTTCCAATTATATTAGGAAAATGAATGTTTATAATATTTATTATAAATTATTTAGAGTGACTAAAATAAATTATAGTAATTGATAAATGTAAATTTTAATAATAAATTAATATAACGAAATAATATTAACATTGATAAATTAAAATTATGTTTAAGATACTTAATAAATATATTAAGAATTAATAGATGGAATATATTAATATTAATGTATTTTCTGAATTTTAATACAATTATAATTAATGAATTTAATAGTTAAAAATATAATTTTTGGAAAAAAGATGAACTTGCATAAAGTTAGCACCGATTTTAAATGGGTGTGTATGGGTACAAGCTATTTTTATTTAACTTTGTAAAGGTAAGGTTGGGGTTTTAAGGCTGCGTAAAGCTTATGATCGCTATGTAAGGGTCACAAAAATATGATGTAAGGGTAAACTAGCCCTTGTGTAAAGGTATCACTTACTATGTAAGGGTATCTTGCTCAAATCCCCACCTATGTATGGGTATTAGGAGGCATCATGTAAAGGTAGCACAACCGCTTCACAATTTAGGAAGTGTAACCCAAGGATCCTCATACTCATTTAAGGTTATTCCTCACCTTGCATAAAGGTATGTGGGTTATTCTATATATTTCATAAAGGTTGGTAAACACCTACATTAGGGTACTCCAAAACCTTTAAGTGTTTTCAAAACCTAATTTAAGGGTAACATATATGTTTTGAAGCTACATAAGAGTAATATCGAAGACACATAATGTTGAAAAAATCATGTTAGGGGTATACCATTCTTTAAAATTTCACTAAAAGGTAATATCCATATAAAGGAAGGCACTCACTCTCATATTTAACCTACTACATCATGTTGTCTCCTTCCTTACATGAAATATCTAGATAAAATTTAATAATATATATATATATATATATATAATATATCATTATCATATTATTTTATATGTTGTTTCTATTAACATATAAGATCAAGATTATTGAAAGGTGATACATTAACTTTTATAAAACCTTTTTTATCTCCACATGGCCTGGTTATAATTTCTATCTTGATATGTAAGCCCTAGTATCTTGAACTAAATAATTATTAAAATTTGGAATTTTATTAATTTTTAAATAAGATAGCCATCCTTATAAAATCATATCATGATTTTGAATATTACTTTTAAATATTTGTAGATGCTTTTGTATAGTGCTGGTTGGTGTACAATAAAATAGAAATAAAAAGTTATAATTTTATATTATCACCTTTAAATGTGATTTTATCATCATCCATAAATAGTAATAATAGATTAATGATTTTTTATTATTCAATATGGTTTTCATATATAATTTAAGTTAAACTATAAAATTAGAACATTCCCTTCTTGTTGAAAACCAACCAATCCTCTGCAAACTATTTTCCCAAGAACCTTCATCTTTTGAATAAATTATGTATTTTATGAGAATGAAAGTGAAAATAATAGGGATAGAGAAAGAGATATTCTATTTTTGGGTATCCAATATTCAAATAAGGTGATCTACAAAAGAGTTATTGTATTTTTCTGATGTGATCCTTAGGAAGAAATCAACTTAGCTGTGGAATTGAGGTAAGGGGATAATAATTTTGTTAAATTTATATTTTCTAAAACCCTTTATAACAAGGGGTTTCATTTTAAAAATCAATTTTAGGATTTAAATGAAAAATTATTATTATAAGGGAAAATAATTTTATGGTTTTAAAATTATATTCTTGTAAATGAAAAATGTTTTCAAAATGATTTATATCAAAACTCTTATTTATAATGGAGTTTGTTTATGAATTCTATTTTAAAGGTTTTATAATTTAAAGAAATTATTTAAAGATAATGAATTTAATATGTAAATTATTTTTAAAGAAGTAAATAATTTATATAAGTTTATTATATAGATGTTGAAGGACATATATAGGAAGTCTGGTCTCAATGTAAGGGTTTCTCGTATCATTTTATTTTTGTGAGACTTATGAAATATTAATCACCTTTTTATTTAATGTGGTATATTTTCTATGTATGATTTTATTTTATAATGTTTTCATTAAAATTATAGGGACTTAAAAATGCATATAAGGTTCTCCGTTTCATGACGTTTTGATACTAAGATTACCAAAGCAGTAAGGGTTTTATATTACAATCTATTTTTTACTAGGATTGTTTATGATTTAGTTTTTTATAATGAAATTTTATGTTATACCTACCAAGAACATTATGAATTTTCTTATACTATGGTTATTTAAAATATTAAATGTTTTCATTTCATTTTCCTCTCTTTAAGTGATCAAGAAACTGAAAGAATATTTTTAAGAACCAACTTTATTTCTCTCTTTGGTCAAAAATAATTTTTCTTCCATATTCCTGTTTTATAAAAATATTTTAAATAATGTTTAAATATTATATCATGACATGTTAAAGTGATTTTTAACCAATATTAAATTTAAAAAAAAATTAAAATGAATCTAATTGTCATTTTATGAATGAGTTACTTTTGACTATTTACTCAAACTGTGAATGGAATCTTTGTTCTAACATACATGGTATGAAAAAAAATTCATACCATCCTAACCACTTAATTATTTGAAGATTCATTTATAATTTTTTATAGGTATTTTCAAAGAAATTTTTTCTTTAATATTTTAGGAAATTTCTATATTTTAAATAAGTTATTTCAAAGTGAAAAAATATGTTTCTCAAGAAATGTTACATTGATCTTTTAAAATTAATTTTCATGTTTCTTATAGTTTATAGGGGATTTGATCCAGTGATAACATCTAATTTAATTATTTTGATGGCTTATTACAATTTTAATTTAATGATAGTTACATGAAACCCATTTATTTCCCATGGGTTAATTATGTTATTATGAAACCTTTCTAAAACTTATTTCATTTTCATGGGTTATTTTATGATAAAATGATTAAATGTATATGAAACTCATTTAATTTCCACATGTTATGATATGATGAATGTTTTATGATATTATGGAACAAATGTGTATGATTTTCATTATCTGATGGGTGGACTTGGACTAATATATCTCTCCAATTCATTGGGTAAATATAGATATCTCATGATATAATAAGTACTAGAATGGGGAGTGAACCCAGTACAGTAAGAGAATTTTTCCATTATGATAATCATGGGGGTAAACCATGAATAAGGCTATGATGTAATGAGGAGTGAACCCAATCTACTATGATAGTATTGGAAGTGTTCATTGTCTAAATATGATTTTATATTATTATGTGTATGACATAAAATTAGGTCTTATTCTAATGTTATGCTCTCATGGATCATGTTCTTTGATACATTTATGATTCATGTCTTTTTATATTTCATGATTTATTCCATGATTAAAGATTTTTATCTATGATATTTTGGGTGTAGTTTTCATATGTTAAACTCATTTTATCATACCTGTATGATCATATTATGATTAAGTGATCATTAATATCTCCCTTTTTTACACTAACTAATCATTTGAGAACACCCTTTCTTATGTTCTCAGTCCCTAAGATATGAGGAAATATTTTAAGTATGATATGTATAAAAATGGTTCTAGTTGTGATTAACTAAGTGGGAGATAATGTATTTCTCTTATCTACGAGTTATTCATGTATCCATGTTTCCAAAGACACTATCACTATATGATTTTAGTATGGATTATAATATTGGGTATTGAATATTAATATAATAAGTTGAAATAATTATGAATGAAAATCTTGGGTCTCTATAGTATAGGATCTAGTATCAGTGTACTGAGGTATTCAGATCGGTTCATGATAAAATGCTATCAAATTCTACATTGAGTGTCTTTATTTAACATAGGTATATAGTCTAGGGTGTCTAAGTAGATAGGATGTTGGATTTTTAGGATCTAATGGGTGGTTTACAAGTGTTTTCCTAGACATATCCCATTGTAACTAGCCTTGAGACAACATGGGCGTTTGGTAAGACCATATTTATTGAATAAATTGATCTGATTCTAGTTTTTCCCTAAAAATGATCTGAGTATTTTGAAATCCCATTAAATTCAATTCTATCTAATGGAATTGACATTCATATTTGTCTTGATTGAGTTGATGATATGAGTTTCCTTGATAATGTTTTCATGTCTCTTGATTATGGTGTGTTATACCATACCCCCAAGAAAATGTTTGAATAGACCTCAGGGGGGAACAACTGATGAACCACAAAAATCGAACACTCCAGTTGATCAGAAAATTATTGAGATTTTAGTGAATATGGTACAATATCTGGGATAGGTAGCCACACCCATTTTCGTTTGGGCTCTAGTGGTGGAACCTCGATGGGATAAAATTAGAGGTCATATATAAGATTTTCTTCTGTAGAAATCATAAAATTTAGAAGGCTCGAATGATCTCCATTAGAAAGAGGATTGTAAGAAAATAAATTGATCTAATTTTAGAGTTTTTGGAAATTCATGATGCTATAAAGGTGAAAGGTAGTACCTTCATGATTGAAGGTAATATTTAGCACCCAACCCCTATATATCCCAGATCCAATGTCTTTTACTAATTACATTGACATGATTATAATGAATCGAGCACCGAAGGACTGATCAGTTTAGTATTCTTGGTAAAACAGATACATAAATTAGTTTTGTATTACAAATTATTACACTAATTAAAACGTAATTTTTTTTCTTATTTTTAAATAAATAACTTAAACAATATATTTATTCTATCTAGTATATCCTAGAAAATATTTCATAGCATGCTTCTTGGATTCATAGGGATAGAAACATAATAAATATGAGATCAAATGCATAATAATGGAAAAGTATAGAGGAAGTAATAATGAATCAATGATAATAGTCAATATGAAAAGGTAAATAATAGAAGACACATACCATGTAATCAATAAAATGAATGGAAGTGTGTAAAATATATGAAAAGTTAATAACTAGTAGCACATTTCATTCAAATAACTAGATAAAGAAAAATAAGTATGGCAAGGTAATAATTGAAACACATTCCATTTAATCAATGAACTTAACATGAAATGTATCCAAAGATATTTTGATGAAAAATCTCATGGATGAATAAAAATGAAGGAACATTATTTATTATTAGACACCATGTTTCCTAGGTACATGGAACCATTTCCGTCAAGAGACAGTTTACCTATTCCATTTTTCACAACTAATTAATCCCATGATACTTTCTATGCATCTAGTGGATTTCATTAACTCCTCCCCAACATATAGGGATTGACTTAAATGGTCTCAAACTTGTGTATTTCATGTCCAAGGAATTCCTCATATCGAACACACAATATTCCTTATAAAATATCTATATTGAATGAGGTATATAGATTTATCATTGTTTATTGAATTATTAAATAAAAATAAAATTATACACTATATGTAAAATGGTATATAGTTAAGGCAATGGTAATATACTTGATAAAAAAATTATAATTTAGTGGAAATCCAATGTTAAATGATAATAGGAGATTGATTATTTCAAAGTGAATTTCAAATGAATCAAGGAAGCGATTGTGAATACTATACTTGGACAAATAAAACATAAACCATATAATGTAAGATTATGAATGCTATCAATACATCATATCCCAAGTGGAGTAAAAATAAGTTATGTTTCTGTTGATGAATAGAAATACTATAATAAGATCTTTTAAAAACATTCTTGAAGAAAATATAATTTTATTATGAAAAAACTTTTTAAAACCATTTTCTTTGAAATTTAATTTTGAAAACATTTTCTTTAAAAATTAACCTTCTAAACATGCAGATTAAGCTTCAATGAAATGATGGAGAGTAAATCCATACTTTTCTTATGATTTTTTCTTAGTAAAAAAGGTTTAAAAAATTATTTATCATGAAAGAGAAAAGAATTTTCCTTTGAAAAAATTGGTATAATAAAAAAGGGTAAAAATTTATTCCCCAAATAATTTAAAAATAATTTTTTAAAACATTTTAATAAAACATGGTTTTTATAAGAAAACACGTTCTCCAAAAAATAGAGAAATGAAGTTCAGTTTTCTTAGAAACATTTTCTAAAACATTTTGAGTACAAAAGAGTGGTAAAATAGTACTAATACATTAGAATGGTCATGAATAAATAGATAAAAATTAAATTTTTTATTGAAAAATAATTATATAACTTCCTCAAATGGAAATTCCATTGAAAAATAATTAGTATTAGTCTTTAGGAAAATAATCTTTAAAAATTCCAAAGTGTCTCATAATAATTTGGAACATTTTAAATTATAAGCCTCATGAAGGAATAATATTAAATGAAACTTATAATATCATGAGAATAAATGGATTCAGGATATAACATGTCATTGGAAATATATACACCATATAAAATAAACTGGGTTCATAATGACAATTAAGTCTCAATGGAATGTAAATTGAGATGAGAATCCCTTACCCATGTGGTAACAAATTAATCGGACAACAAAAAAGTAATAATAATCAAATAAAACATTTAAATACCATTAATATAATATAATTCAAGATATTATATGTCAATGTTTTAGTATGTACAACATATATAAGAAATTACCAGCACAATAATAAATTATGCCTCACAGAAAGAAAAGTGAGACAAGAATCCCTTACCCTGTGTTTCCTTTCAGGAGAACGTCTTTTGAACTCATATATAAGGGTTTTAAACATATTAATAAATTATAATTGAACCATATTAATATTTATGATATAATATATTAACCACTTATAAAATCTTGTCACCCATTTGTTAATAACCTTTCATTATTTTAATTATTTTGGGTGTTAATAGTCTAGTTTGTTGAGTATGTTTTAACTTGTTATTTTTTGTTTTATTAAATATATAATAGTTTCATCATCTCTTGAATATAAAAAATGATTTTAATAAAATATATATCTTGTATATAATTATCTATAATAAACAATAATATTTGGATATAATAAATGGAATGCACTGTTCGTGGAGATGGTAAGTCGTACATACACATGAATGCTACTTCCATTTCTTTGTCATATTTTAAAAGAATGAAAAATAAATGATATGTATATAAATGTATATTATAATTACAGTACCATATTTATGTAATATATTTCATATATATTTACTAAAATTATCCTTAATATGTTCCATTTTTATTGTGAATGAATTACATTGCTTTGAGGGGGTGGTATTCTACACTTCCTCAAACGATGTTATCGTATTAACGCCAAATGGAAAGTATTAAAAATATGTGATATAAAAGGATTATAGAAATATAATGAAATAATAAATATCATATATAATATACATAAACATATTTTTGATCATAATGTCCATCCATGAAATTTGGTAAAGGAAAAATGAACAATCATCATTTCATGAGGCGGTAGTTCATCGTACACAAAAAATGGTATGTTCGTTTCCCATTAGACGGAATTGTGTGATAGTGTAGCTCAAACCCTAAATACCAAAACAACACAGTATATTGTGGATAATTTTTTTATTATATTAAAATGGATGGACTGTATTTTAGGTGTTGTATATGTAAATGAAAGAAAAGTGATCATTGGAAAGTTTTACCTTAAAAATTGGGTAAATGCTTTGGGTGTATACCAAAGGGATTCCTCGGAAGGATTTATGCCCAAAGGACAAATTCAGGGTTTAGGGGATGGTTCTTTGAAATTTATTTTGGTATATATTTTCCTTAACTAGGTTTTTTGAGAGATGTGAGTAATTGGGAGAGGTGGTGGCCTTTTATATGGGAGGAAAAAGACTCAATTGGTATTTTTTAAAAGAAGTTAGGTATTAAAGAGTTTTTAACAAAAAAGTCAAAAAATAAATAAAAAAACTCAATACTGGAAGGTTAATGGACGAATTATATCTATCCAATGGGTTTTGGACAAGGTTTTAGGTCATTTTGTCCCTTATGTTAAATGTTTAATCCTTTATTAAGCTTAGTTTTTCCTTAATAATTGTAATTTATTTTAATTACATTAACTAATAGTTTTGGAAAAAATATAACCTAACCTTATGAGAAATTATAAATTATTTTTATTCCAAATATGGAATCCATTTTACAAAATTATAGTCATATAATTGGTATAAATTAATTTAAAATTCATCCCGCAGGCAGGATGACAATGCAGACTTTTAAAGTAAAAACTTCCAAAAGCATGCTATGTTTTTATAATAAATTTTAGAGTGACATTTCTTCTAGTGAAATAAAATTTATTAATTGATAAAAATATTTTATAATTAAAATTTAAAATAAATTAATATTATAATTTAACATTATAAAATAAATTATATGAAAAAGAAGATTTGAACTAAAATTTAGTATTTTTAACTATTCATTAAAAAATAAAATGTTTCAAAAAAATATTGAAAATTCACCCTAACCTGTTTATTATTTTTCTATTTAAAATATTAATTTTATTTTGAAATATTTTATCAA
This sequence comes from Viscum album, assembly GCA_963277665.1. Lineage (NCBI taxonomy): Eukaryota > Viridiplantae > Streptophyta > Magnoliopsida > Santalales > Viscaceae > Viscum > Viscum album. Next base: position 1,923,064,566 of record OY728152.1, read on the forward strand.
GTAAATTTTTAAAATTCATATTTAAAATGGGTTCTCTATTAAAATCTGGTAAAATTGCCTTTATAATAATATAGGTTTTTATGTGTAAAATAGGGTTTGTTCTTATCTTATGCATATAAAACCTAATGGATGAATATAAAAAATATTTTATTGAATATATGACATATATATTTAATTAAAATAATTAAATAATTGTAATTAATTATGTTTATTAAGACAAACCTCATTTGGAAACATAATAATAATATTTCTTTTTATAACCAAATGGTTCTTATTTTCATTTCTCATTAATTGGTAACCCATGACTTCATTTTATATTTATATACTCATATATGTTATTAAGATAGTTAATACTATTTATAAGCACTAACATAATGGCTAGTTTATATCCTATTATATTAATAATAATATTTTAATAGTACATTGTCATTTGGAGAAACTCATTCTTACATGTAACACAAGCTATTGAAGAAGGCCACTCTTGTGTGTAATTCCATCAGAATCAGTGTTGCATGCATTATAGGATATATCATGTATTTGACTTATTTAAAATATTAAATATATAGTAGAGTTTAATGATATTATATTCCCTTATATGCTTGGTGATGTGTTTCATATACGCTATTGAATACAAATTTCTACTTTATAATTTGAGGGCGTTATATTCTCCCCACCTAAATTAAATTTCATCCTCGCCATTTAAAATCAATCTTGGATATATTTTTTTCTGTTTTCTATGTTGAATTTCTACATTATGAGAAGGTTTTTTAAAACATACTCTATAAAATAGAGATTTTTAAGTACAAAAGTGACATGAATTACCATGTAACTAGGTCTCTATGTAGGAGAACATTAGTGGAAAGTGAAAATATGAACTTAGAGTAAAAGTGTAAATATTTATTGGGGTGATTGAGGCCATAAATTAAAAAATGTGAATGATAAATAGAAACTTGAGGTCCTTAAATCCATAAATATAAGATGATTTATAAGACCAATGGTTCAACATGAATTAAGGTATTGGGACAACATTTTATTTCGAAGTCATATTCTTAGTGTTGGGTAATTACTTTACTAACCAATAATATTCATACTTGATGGGTTTCAATTTCATGTGAACAATACTAACTTTTTCTTGTACTTTGATAAAATTACAATTCATCCCTTTACTCTGAGAAATTAATTATTAATAATGAATTTTTTTCTTGAAGCACTAAAATATAATTTTTATGGATTGTAAGGCCTATAAAAGAGTAAAAAATCTAACTTTCTGTCTTGATCTATCTTAAAAAACCAATATGGTTAATAGATTAATCTCTAATCCTCAAAAGTGATACTACTAGTTCATCATTAATATTTATTCATCAATTTTTTTAATTAAAAACAATGAAAAATTAACCAGGACATTGCATAGGTCAGTGGTTGGTGTGAAACTCTTATCATCATTTGGTAATGGGTTCAAGTCCTGTGGTATTACTATATTTTTTTGGTTTTCATTCGGAATATAGGTTTAAATTTTCTAAAACTATTTTAAAATAATTTTCAAAATAAATCTAATTGACATCATTGAAATTTAATCATTAAATAGTTTCTTAACTAAGGTTTTCAATACAAAGGTTTTTTAAAAAAGTATCATAATCTTACTTGACTATTAGTATGATGTAATTATGGATCATATGAACCCTAAAGGTTACTAATTACTTTAAAATTATGTATGTATAAATGTAAAGGAATTATTCCTTAAAAAAATTCCTATAAAATATATTCTTCAAAAATTAATCAAATTCCTTATATGTTTTATGATTCTTATAGCCAAAATACCACTGGTAAATTACTTGTACAAATTAATTATTTAATCCCAAAAATAATTCATCAAAATTAGTCCTTAGTTAATCTAAGGTTTTACCGTAATATGATTTTTTGTATTTCTAAATCATGAAACCTTATATTCAATATAAAACAACTTAGGTTTAACTTAGTTTATTCAATGTCAAAATCTATAATAATGGATTGTAAAGAAATTTTTAATTATCCTAAGAATATCACATAGGAGTGTCAAACTAAGTGTGAAGTAAGGCCCGTTTTCTTGTACCAGGTTACCCCGAGTCCGGCTCAGAACACCTTTTTGGAGTTATTACTCTTAGGTATATTTGTTCCAAAACTATGTCCACTTGTAGTGTCCATATAGTGATGTATTCCTTAGAAAATCCACATAATATATACCTTAACAATATTCTAATACGTTCTTATATACTTATACTAAAATTATACCTTATGGATATGTTATCTACCATATGTTTTTCTAAATCAAGTTCCTAAGGATACTACTAAACATACTTTGATACCAATTGTAGCTCCCCGACCCCATATTGCCTGGATCTGGTGTCTGATACTAATTACATTAGAATTATTACAAAGAATGAAGCCCTGGAAGAACAACCAGTTTAGTATTATTGGTAAACCAGATACATAAATGAGTCTTTTATTACAAATGAATACACTAATTAAAACATAATATTTTTATTTTTTCTAAATAAATAACGTTAAGAATAACTTTATTTCATATAGTATATCCCTCAATATCTTTCATAGTATGTTTCTTGGATTTGTGGGGAAAGAAACATAATAAGGGTGAGCTCAAATAATTGTTAAGGGAAAAATATAGAGTAATCAATCTTGAATCAATGATAATAGTCAATATAGAAAAGTAAATAACTGAAAACACATGCTATGTAATCAATAAACTGGATGGAAGTGTGTAAAAAATGGTGAGGTAATTTCTATAAGTACATGCCATTCAAATAACTAGATAAGGAAAAATAAACATGGAAAGGTAAGAAATAGAAACACATTCCATTTAATCAATTCACTAAAAATGAAATATATCCATAGATATATTGGCACAAAATCTCATGGATGAATAATAATTGAAACTAAATGAACAAAAATGCTTAATTATTGGATTCCATGTTTCTTAGGTACGTAGAACCATTAATGTCAAGATATAGTTTACCTATTCTAATTTTCACAACTAATTCATCCCATGAGACTACTGATGCATCAAATGGATTTCACTAAATGGTCCCCAACCCGTTGGGCTTGTCTTAAATGGTCCCCAAACGATGTATTGCATGTACAAAGAATTCCTCATATAAAATACACAATATACCTTATCAAATATCCATATTTAATGAGTTATATATATTTATCAATATTTCCCCAAATAATAAAATAACTATGAAAGTAGAAACTATGTGTAAAATGGTTATGGTTTAGGCGATAGTAATATCCCGGAAAAATGTAATTGATAATTTAGGGTAAATTCAATGTTTAATGATCATAGGAGATTAAGTATTTCAAGGGGACTGATAAATGAATAAAGGAAGTGATTATTAATATTATCCTTGGCCAAATAAATCTTAAACCATCCAGAGGAAGATTAATGATGGTATCAATACAAAATATCCCAAGTGGATTAAAAATAATGTTTATTGTCGTTGATGAATATAAATACTATAAAAAGATATTTTATTAACATTTTTGAGGAAAATGTACTTTTATTATGAATTTTTTTTTCTTTGAAATATGCTTTTTATAACATTTTATTTAAAAATTAACCTTTTAAAATGAAAATAAAACTTCAAATAAGTTATGGTGAGTAAATCTGTAATTTCTATATGAGGTAAAAGAACATTCCTTTTTCACAGTAAAAATGTTTGAAAAATTACTTATTGAGAAAGAGACTAGATGATTCCTTCGAAAACATAGGTAAAAGACAAAAAAAGGTAAAAATTTATTTAACAAACCAGTTAAAATTATTTTTTAAAAACATTTAAAAAAAACATATTTTTTATAAGTAAAAATGTTCTTTGACTAAAAAGATTAATGAAGTCGGGTTTTCATAAAACAAATTTCTAAAAAAATTTGAGTACCAAAGAGTGTGAAAATGGTAATAATACTTGATAGTGGTCAGGAATAAAAATATAATCATTAAATTATTTATCAAATAATGTTTATATAATTTCCATGAATGTAAATTAAATTGAAATATCATTAGTATTAGTTTTATGAAAAATAATCTTTAAACGTCACAATGTGTCCCATTCCACTTTGAAACATTTGATATTATAATCCTTGTGAAGGATTAATATTAAAAAAAATTATAATATCATGAGAATAATAGGATTCATGATATAACATTTCAATTTTAATATATACACCATATAAAATAAACTATGTGCACAACAATAATTAAGTCTCAATGGAATGTAAATTGAGACACGAATCTCTTGCCACTGTGGTAACAAATGAATTAGAAAACCCAAAGGTAATAATCATAAAATAAAACATTTAAATAAAAAATAATATAATATAATTAATGAAATAATATTTCAATGTGGTTGTATATACACCATATATAAGAAATTAGGTGTACAACAACAAAATGTGCCTCACAAAAAGAAAAGTGAGACACGAATCCCTTATATTGTGTTTCCTTTTAAGAGAACGACCTTTACCCACATGTATAAGGGCTTTAAATATGTTACTAAGTTATAAAAGAAACATATTAATATTTATTATATCATATGTGATCCTATTTTAATATATTATTACGCATTTGTTAAAAACCCTTCATTATTTTAACTATTTCAGGTGTTAATTTCCCAGTTTGTTGAGTATGTTTTAACCTGTTATTTGTTGTTATTGTTAAATATATAATAATGTTATCATCTCCAGAATGTAAAGCATGATTTTATTATAATATATATTCAGTATATATTTATCTAGAATAAAACATAATACTTTTAGATAATAAATATAATGCACCTTTCATGGAGACGATAAGTCGTACATACTCATGAATACTACTTCCATTTCTTTATCTTATTTTAAAAGAATAAAAATTAAATGATATATATATATACATGTATATTAAAATTCAATTATCTTATTTATGTAATATATTTTATATATTTTTATTAAAATTTTCCTTAATATGTTCCATGTTTAGTGTGAAGGAATCACATCGCTTTGAGGTGGTTGTGGTCCACACTTCCTCAAATGATGTTATCATATTAGCATAAAATTGAAATTATTAAATGTATGTTTTATAAAAGTATTAAAGATATAAAAATAAATAATAAATATCATATATAACATATATAAACAGAGTTTCTATCATAATTTCTAACCATGATAGTTGGTAAAGGAAAAAATGAAAAATCATCATTTTGTGAGACGGTAGTTTTCCGTACACAGAAATTGTATGTTCATTACCCATTAGATCGAAGTGTGTATTAGTGTAGGTATAACCCTTAATAAAACAGCATAAAATTATATTGAGTACAATGGTGTTATTAAACATGTAAGATAAATATTTTAGGTGGTGGTGAAGTAAATGAAAGAAAATTGATCATTGGAAACTGTTACATTAAAAATTAGGTAACCCCTTTTGGTGTATACCAAAGGGATTACATGGAAGGATTTATGAACAAATGGAGGATTAAAGGTTTAGGGGAGAGATTTTGGGAAGGTATTTGGGTATATATTGGTCGAACCTAAGTGGTTTCATAGGTGTGATGAATGGGGGGAGAGGTGGTGGCCATTTATAAGGGAGGAAAAGGACTCACTTGGTATTTTTGAAAACAAGTTAGGTGTACCCACATTTTTATCTAAACAAAGTCATAAAAGACCAACCAAATAAATAATTTTAAATCCATGGTCTAATTATTTCCATATAATGGGTTCTAGACAAGTGACTTGGTCATTTGGGCCCTTAAGTTAAAAGTTTAGTCCTTTATTAAGTTTAATTTTTTCTTTAATAATTGTAATTAATTTTAATTACTTTCACTAATATTTTTGGGAAAAAATATTTTCAAATTATTAGGAATTAAAAATTATTATTATTCCAAATTTTTAATCCATTTTCCCAAATTATATTCATATAAGTGGTAGAAATTAATTTAAAATTCATCTTACAGACGAGACGACAATTCAGGATTTTAAAGTAAAAACGTCCAAAAGATTGCTTTGTTTTTATAATAAATTTTAAAGTGAAATTGATTAAAATGGAATAAATTTTATTAATTTATAAAATTATTATATAATAAACTTTAAAACAAAATAAAATTATAATTTAACCTTATAAAAAAATTATATGAAAAGGCATATTTGAACAAAAATTCTGTATTATTAACTATTCATTATAAAATGAAATGTTTCAGAAAAATATCAAAAATTCACGCTAACCTAATTATTATGTTTTTCCAAAGATGAATATTATTTTGAGATATTAAATCCACTATAGCATCGAAATTCATTATTAAAATGTGTTCTCCATTAAAAGGCGATAAAATTGCCTTAATAAAAATATAGATTTTTTGTGTAAAATAGGGTATGTTCTTATCTTATGAGTATCAAGCATAATGAATGAATATAAAAAATATTTTATCAAATATATAACATTTATATTTCATTAAAATAATTAAATAATTATAATTAATTATTTTTATTAAGACCAAACTCCTTTGGAGGCATAAAAATAATAATATTTCTTTTTGTATCCAATCAGTTCTTATTTTCATTTCTCATTAATTTGTAACCCATGAATTCATTTTCAATTATATAAACAATTTGTTTTAATAAGTTATTTAATACTATTCAAAATATCTAACATAGAATCTATTTTATATCTTATTATATTAAATTATTATATTTTAATAATACATTTTCATTTGGTGAAACTAATCCTTGGGTGTAACGCAAGCTATCGAGGAAGGCCGCTCTTGTGTGTAACACAAGATAACACAATGTTTCATATATTAAAAGCTATATCATGTATTTAATTTATTTTCAAAATTAAATATATAATATATTCTAAGGATATTATATTCACTTATGTTATTGGTGAATCATATCATGTATGATATCGAATACAAATTTGTACTTTAGAATTTCGGGGTGTTGCATCATAGCAGGAGGTGCTGGAATTTAATGGTTATGGTGAAGAAAATTGAAGGCTTACATTTTTTATGACTTTATAGCTATTTTAATGGATTAGTTATATCCATATTCTATGTTTTTGGTTAATTCTCTGAAATTTATCAGCCTCTAATAAGGTGATAGAACCATGACTTAGTATACAAACCACTTTATTGAACTTGTTCAGTTATCTCCTGAGGTAGTATTGAATAAGAAGATGAATACCTGGAGATTCAAGATGGGTCTTTAATGTTATATCAAAATGAGGTTTTTATACTGAATTACACCTCTTATGATGATTTTATGGATATATATTGGAGGGATGAGCTTGATATGGATGGTAAGTCAAGGGTTAGTAGGAGTTCCTCCCACTCCAAGTGGTAGTTTTATATATCCTTTAAATTGAATAGAAAGTAGGATGATTCTCATATAATATACTGAGAGTATTTATCATCCATAACATATTTCATCTCTTCCAAAATATCATTTTCATGATTTCAATGTGGCCAGGTCATCCATTCAAAGCGGGTTTTATAGAGGAACCAAATATTTTTGGTTTGTATGGTCTCTCATGCCACCTAAAAAAGTTCTATATTGTCTTTTCTACCTTATTAAGTGTCAGGGTATCATCATAAAATAAAGTTACTATGGTGTAGTTATATTATTGAAGAATTATGTGGTTCTAAACATAGGCATTCATAACTAAGCTTCTTCACATAGTAGACAAGTCTCCAGAGGAAGCTGATGTGGGTCCAATAATAGTGAGAAGTACTATCAAAATAGATTTATATTTAGTGATTGTACTATTTGATATAGGTTAATCTCATTATTTCATATCAAATCACATTATGAATCTGTTAAACTTTATTATGAATCTTATATCTTATCTGATGGATATAACTACTCTCCTTGGAAAGAAAAGAGATCAAGGTCTTATATGCCCCTCTTAAGCCATATATTTATCATAGATCAAGATCATCTAAGATTTTTTTTTGGTTCATGAGATGAGACCTTTGGATTTCATTATTAGGATGGATCGTTTGAATTACTATAGATCCCATATTGATTATTATCTTTATCTATTTTACATTACTTCCCCCAATGGGGTGTTCTGTGTTTTCCAGGGAGAATGGGACTTGAGGTCAAGTAGAGCTGGACCACCTCTTCTGAAGCTGGGTAGGGTGATATCTCTATTTTATTTTGACTTGGAGAAGTAATATTAGAGTTATGATCATCCACCTATGGTTTTCCACTGGTAAGGGAGGTAGAGTTTTCTATCGACATAGTACAGGGTACCTATATTATCTCTAATCCCTCTTACCATATGGAACCAGATGAATTAAAGGAGCTAAATGTACAGTTGGTGGATTTTTTAAATAGGTGATTTATTCTTCTGAGTGTGTCACCTTTAGAAGTGTTTGGATTTTTTTTAAGAAAAATGATGTAACACTACAAATTTTCAATGATTATTTAAAAATTAATTGATTCATGGTAAATAGAAAGTATCCATTACCTCAAATTGATGGTTTTTTGATCAGTTTAAAGGAAAAAAAGGTTCTCAAAGATTGATCTTTATTCTTGTTATCACTTGATGGGTATCAAATAATTATATATCCAGAAGATTTCCTTATAGAGTAGGTATGACCATTATGATTACTTTTTTAGGCCTTTTGGTCTGACCAACTCTCCTATAGCTTTTCTGGCATCAATAAAAATGATATTCCATAATTGTCGTAATTAGTTTGTGGTGGTATTTTTGGATGACGTCATGATTTACTCTAAAACCAAGGAAGATCTTGTGTGTCATCTAAGAGATGTTTTAGAAATATTGAGATATCAAAATCATTATGCCAATCTTTTGAAATGTAATTTATAGATTCATGAAGTGATGTTATTAATACACATGGGCTTAGAACATGGTATTTAAGTAGATACTTAGAAGGTGAAGGCTTTCATGACATGGTAACAACCACATAATATTTTTGACATTTGAATCTTCTTGTGATTAGATAGGTATTACTGCCGATTTGTTAAATATTTCCTGAATTTGGATTCTCCAATGACCGCTGTCACTCATAAAGGAGTGAAATTCTTATAGGATTCAAAATGTCAGAATTATTTTGATGAGTTGAAGTACCTTATTACTTATGCTCCAATTTATACCATTACATAAAAAAGTGACATTTACCAACAGAAAATTACTGGTGGATAACATAACTATTGGTAAAAATTATTAGTTCCAACAAATATTAATTTTTTTAATATTAACTGTAGTTAAAAACAATTTTTTAAACAAAAAATATTTCTTTTTATATGAGTCGTTCAATACCAAAAAATAATTTACCAACATCTAAATTTGTTAACTTATCATAATAGTACTAACAATGGATTTTCCAATAAATGAATCTCTTGTTATGAATTATTATTACCAAAAAATCTTTTACCATTATAAAAATTTATTGTAATAAATTATTTAACAATATCAAATATTTCACAAAAAATTGAAGATATAGATATATATATTTCCCATTAAAAACATATCATTTTGAAAATAAAAATACATGATTAATTAAAATATACATAATTTAGTAATATTTAATGATAATATATATATATATCCATATACATATATATATATAATTCTTTATATATAAATTCACAAATTTTTAAATTATATATATGTTAAAAAAACTTAATGAACTCATCCCACCATCCCACCATCATTCCCTACAACCCCCATCCCCCAACCCTACATCTGATTCCCCCAAATTTTCCTTGTGGATTATAGGAACCCCCTCTCTATTCCCAACATGAATTCATCATTGACTTCTGTACAAGAAACCCCTCACTATTCCTAGCTAGTATCCCCCACTAGCATCATCATGCAAAGCCCCTCCCTGTTCACAACCTACATCCTCTTGTAAAACCCCTTATGGACATTTCCATCCTAGCTGTTCCAAGATATCATCCCTAATTGACCTACATCTTACATAGTGTTTTAGAATGGCATACTACATGACTATTCTATCCCCAGTGCCCTTGCTTAACTCTATTTATCCCAAAAATCCCTTCCCATTACCCACAGTCATCCCTTACCTCACACTTAATCACCCACTACTACCCCTTATTTGAATCTTTCCCAATTCTCACTACTTTAGAGGGTTTTCATGGAAATAACTCTCCTCTTGGGTTTTAGTTCTAGTATAATGTTTTGGTTTTTAATTGGAGTTGAGTTTGATGTCTAATCTTTCTATATGATAGATAGATCCGTTGAAACTTTGGTTTGTTGTTATCATTTTTTATTTAGTATACATTTGTTTTTTAACAGGCTCTATGGTCATTATTTTTTATAAAACACTATACATTTTTATATTGTTTGAATTTATAGGCATAAAATTTTGTTTTATCTTTTTTCTTTGTTCACTAGTAGGTAATTTATAATTTCCTATTAAATATAATCAAATTCGTTTTTGGAAATAAATTTCCATCCATTTTTTTCACTACTTATCATTTTTATTTGTGCTTAATCAGTATGAAATTACTAAATATTCCAAAGGAATCATGTCAAGGGGATGTAACTGCTATTGACTGAATGAATGTAATTATTTTTCAGGTCTTCCCTTACCATCCATTTTTTATCCATGTTTTATTTCTATTTAAATTATTTTAAGAAATAGTTTTATACATTGGTCATTACTTTTAAATTTTTGATTCAACATTGGGTTTGTTCTTGTCTTCAATTGATGGAACTAGAGAAAAAGGTTTATTCAATTCTGGGTAAGTTATTTGTTTATCTTTTAATTCCATTTTTTATCTAGAATATTTTTTTCATCTCAATATATATGATAGTTATCAATTTTATTGGTTTTCATATCATTATTCATTTTTTGTGAAAATGTGTTGACATCATGTTATAACATTCATCATCGGTTCACTTTCTTAATTCCATAATATTTTGGCATCTGCCTCAATATTTTTGTTTTAAAGAAGGATAATTATTTCATTATTGATATAAGTGCATTGTAAAAAGTGGTAACACAACCTTAAATGTGAAAGTGGATACACATTCTAATGTAAGAAGAAATTTTTCTTGATAAAACCATTTTTTATTAGGTTAAAACTCATTTATAATTTTATTCATCCTCATAATTGTCTTAAAATAATATCTTCTCCCACAGAAAATGTATAATTAGCTTCAGAATACTCAATATCATGTCTAGAAAGGTTAGTATCAATTAAACTAATTTTAAAGTAAGTACAGATTAATTTATAAATTTTAATATTTTGATTATGATATTACGACTCATTTACGCTACAATAAAAACTATAATAAAATCATAAGTTCAATTATATTTATTTATAAATGTGTATTTATTATTTTTTTTAGTCAATAAAAATATAATTTTTGAATCACATTATCCTAAATTATTATTGAATGGTAAAAATTTATGTTCACGTGGTAAATCGATTTTTTGTTTACTAAATTTACTTATTTAAGGAACCTCACATTTGATATTTCAAGTTTATATTAATTTAATTCTATGATTTTTAGGCCTCAGTTTTTTATTAGTACATAATAATAATTTTAAATGTCGGTTCTAGATGTATGACCCATTTACATGAGTTTAAAGGGGATTGAGTAAGTGTTTTGTTTTAGATATGTTTAATGATGTCAATTACACATTATTTCAGTTTATTATTATTTTTATTTGATTCTAAGATAGTTATTAATCTTACATACATGTATAAAAATACCATAAATTACAAATTTTTGAAATTTGTATTCATTCAGATTGAAAATTCATACTGAGAAAAAAATAACATCATGTTTTGTTTTTTTTTCAGTTTTTGTTTAATGCCTTATTAAGATGATATCTCTTTATCATGTTTATGATTTATGGATTATTATTAATATCATATATTTTTTGTGTTTCAAGGACTTTGATATAACATATAGAGGTTACTCAAGTTTTAATTCCTCCTCAGTATTGAGCGTACTGCCTCAAGACATGAGGTATTTATATTTTTTCATAATTATTTATTATATTTATATGTAGTTTTAAAATTAATTTTATTATTTTTAATTTGTTTTTTTAATTAATAAAACTAGATATAAGGTTCTAAAAATAGGATGTGAAGGTTGGAATCTATCTTATGTGGGTTTTTTGCTTTTGATTTTTGGACATTGACTTGTTATTTATGTTTATAATGACGACTCATGATAAACTCTAATATTATGTGGGTATTTTTTTGATTCTAGGAAATATCAATGTTATATATGATTCTTATAGGGACCTTTAGAAAATGGGTTGACACGATGAAGAATAAAATATTTTTTCATGAGGGGATCATTAAATTTGCACCTCAATAATGCACTAACAATCACATGAAAATGTGAATTGGTTATTTAATATTTTTTCACTAGTGGTTTGATCATTAAATCAAACCATAAATAATAAAAAAACTATCATTGTTTGTTTCTTTTCAATATCAAATTTATTTATAGTTTTATATTTTCATCTCGCCCATTTATCTTTTTTTCCTTGCGTGTTCTCAAGGAATTGTAAAATTATGACTTTCAATGGGATGCAGGCTTATTACTTTCAAATTTACATTGAATTTGTTTTACTAGGGTGGTTTCATGACATTACTGGTGTGTTTTATTTACTTTGAAACAACCATAGATTTTTTTTTCAAATCAAAGATTATATTAATATGAAATAGATTTTTAGTAAATTACATGCATTTTTTGAGTTCTTTTGGTCTGTTATCATGACACTAACCAGTTGACCAGTACTCAAAGTAGGGTTCCTCTATTGGTGAACGCACTACTATAATTGAAAATTCAAAATAATTTTTCATTAACTACCATGTATGGATGGAGATCCTAAATGGGACCAAACAAAAAATTCCAAATAAATTGATCCCAACTAATAAACCATAATAGTTGGCTCAATGGGACTATTTTTTAAACCAAAAACTAAAATATATAAAATTTCACCTCATATATATGTACAACATGATTCTATTTATATAATCATGAAACTAAAAAACTATTTTGAGATGGATGTGGAAGGATTTTGTTTTTTGTTGTATCCAAATAAGATTTATTTTTGGGAATGACTATGATAAATCTGATCAGATGTTCACCGATGACATTGGAATATGAGTAAGAAAACGTTGATGTTGTATACTTTAATTGAGGTATATTCTATTCCTTTAAATTCATTTAATTTTTTTAAAAAATATATCTTTTTAATAAATATAATGTTTTATTCAAATTTTCATCAATTTTATAAGTAATAGAATGTTCTATTCCACTACAATAAATTATAATTATCAATAAATGTTTTTAAAAATATAAATCATTTTCTATTATTTGTTAGCCACAAATAAATTGTCTAAAAAAACTTTATTAGTATCAATTATCTATTTGATAATCAATAGCTTCCATACCACTATTCATAATTCATGTATGGTTGATATTTTTGATACAAGATTCTTACATTTGATTATTGAAACAATGGTATCATGATACTAACATAATACCGCTTCATTTAATATTTATTTCTATTATAATATCATTTTTTCATATTCATGTAAAAAAATTAATTTTCTCTAATATAAATGGGTTCTATATTAATGATCCCCATATTTTATTATACATTGAGTCCCTATTTCCATTAGGGAATTGAGGAGTTGAGAATTTTATAATGACCTTATAAAACATTAAACACACACTAGCTCATCATCATTTTCACTAACAAAAATGTTTATAAAAAACACTATTCATGTATTTATAGAAAATAGTCAATTTAAAAACACTGTAACAAAGCTTTATTACACTTAATATGTTTGACGAGGTACTTATGGAAGAGAAAAAAACTATTCAGACCACTTATCACTAATGAAACAACTACATTATTGAATAATGAACTACAAATATTTTTCCATGATTGAGAAGATCGACTGATTATTTTCATAAATGTAATAATAATCAGACAATTCCCCTCTCTACAAAATTAATGAGAGTTCAATATTTCATGCCTGAGAACTAAACCCATAGAGTAGAGTATTCAATGAATTTAGGTATAATCCAAGTATTTAAATGACTTTATAGTTCCACCTAACCTATTTAGGTTGATACATCATTCTTCTATAAAGGAATAAATTTTCTTATACTATAATGCAATCATGAATTTTTTAGGGATGATGCCCAAAAGAAAACTATTAAAAATCCTCTCTAATATAATGTTAAATGAGTTGGTCACCACTTAAATAAATAATAAATAATTATGCATCAAGAACATTAAAAATTAGATAAAGGTGGAAATATGTCCATTATAGTAGAATTTATCTTTTCAATTCTGAATAAATATAGTAATATTACACTCAACAATATAAAAATACTAAATATTCACTCTTAATTTAAGGAGTGGAACACTATAGTAATCATAATGAAATGTAGTATCATATATCTTTGACTATAAATCATTGAGAATAATCTTCACACTATTAAAACCATTTGGTACTAGATGGTTTCTATTAGATATAGTTTCTAAAATACCACATTACTCTATGTAAACATGAAATATGCCTTTAAAATATTTTTCTTTTATCTAGGAAAACCAATAAATCATCAATGGGGAGGAGCTGAGAGACACTAGGTAAACCCTAACACCACTTAAAGTGGCCAACTATTTTGTTTTATATACAATAATTTAGGTTTATACTGATCAAATTTTGAAAAAAAATGAACAAGTTAAGTGATATAGGGTCTTCATGACATATAAATCAAGTAGATTTATGGAATCCATATGATCAAACAAAAAGTGAATTTGAAAACTAGGTTAATGAGGTGTATCAAAAAATTACAAAAATACTTTAAAAAAATCACATCCTTATTATATCATCAAGAATTGACCCCCACTAAACCTTTTAATATGACATTTATATATCAATAGTACCCATACAATTTCTACCCAGTACCCTGTAATAGAGTTCTATCAATATACCTTCTGATATGACTACCAACCCATGAATACTCAACTTTAAGAACAACATATTGTTCCTATGAGATAATAGGGTGAGGAAGATAAAGTATCCTATCATTATGTAGTTTAATAATGATTTCATATGATACATTACATATATCATCATAATGATAAAATATAAAAAGAAATAGTTTATTAGTATTAGGTACAAAGAAAAGAAATGTTTCTTTTTGAAACTATGGGTATATGATCACCACAAAATAAATTGAGCCTTGATTTAATCACATACTTATTTATTATCCCCCATTATTCTACAATAAAAGATCATATAAAATAATTGAGTCATTATGCACATTAGATTCATAAAATCTTTGCTTATTTCAATATTACCACTTCACCAAAAATATTAACCATACGTGAATTGTGATGTTCAGTAGCTTTCATCCCAACCTTAAAAGGTGAATGGATGATATACCTTTTTACACTACACACCATGTGTTCAAAATGAAATCTAGAAGTATGGGCCTCACCTTTACCTCTCTAGAGATGAGATTAAAGGCCGTTATTGAAGGCTTATAAGAGATGGTCATTTTCAATACTTTAGGGATTAAATTATGGTAAATATGTGATTTTTTTAGTTTTGATATTAGTTGTTATGAGATTACACTTGTTTTGTTTCTTGTTTCATTGAACAAAACATATTAGATCTTCCAAATTCACTATTTGAGTACCAATTTTCAGAAGTTCTATCCTTTTCTCAAAGCCTTTGTTTTATTGTTTTATAAACTATTTTTTCTCCTATGTTCTACAAATTTTCTAAATATGTTCTGGGAATTATGTTTCAATAGTACTCTCTCCAAATATACTTCTCTTCTTCTCCCTATAGATGAACCATCCACCATAATCTAAGGAAATGATAATTTTGGTATATCATGGGGTTTTATAGGGAGGAGATCTATTCTTGTATCCATTGGATTTTACTTATGTTTGGGATTATGTTCATTCATGTATTGTTCTATTTTTTCTTCCTTCAATAGCTGAGGGTGTCGTCCTATTTTTATAATTACTTGGTTGTTCCCATTTGGAATCGATTAAGTTGGGATTTATAATGGTTTCATTTGTGAACCTTATTAGTACTAGATCAGGAGTGACCCATTAATTTTGGATATTCCATCATAACTATTAGAGTTGTTTTTCTTATGATAAATTAGATTCTATCCTCTTAATTTTTTTTAGAATATGGTCGTTGTCTTAGATATATTCACATTTTTATTTCATGATGCTTTCAAAATTGACTGATTACCTTATGAAAAGTACTATTTTGGTGGAAATTTAGGGATGGTATAATTACTTGAGACCTCATACACATATTTATAGAGAAACATAGCTTAATTTTTTCATAGTGGGAATCATGTTTTTTTGTTACAGATCTTCCCTTCATCTTTACACATGATTTATTTTTTATTGTGAACACTCATGTGCTTTGTCTTGTTTATTATCCCTCTGAAATTTTACAATATAAATGTTATTTTGGTGATGGTATTGTTTTTATAAGGGATATATAGGAGCATAAATTTTATTATATGGGAAGTTTTATAAATTTTCATTCTTGTTTTAATGAAAAGAAGTAAACATTTTTTTTAAAATGATATTACTAATCAGTTAAAGTGGAAATGGTATTTTGTGAAAGGATAGTGTTTGGGATGTTGTTGGAATCATTTTAGAGAAATGATACCTAGGATTGAGTCATTTTTACTACTTATCCTTAATATTTAAACAAGGATGATGAAAAATTATAACTATTAATATCATTTTTTTATATGTAAATTTATTTTTATTTTTGTTTCAATTAATGAAAATATTTTTTCACTGATTTGTGGGTATTATCTTTGGTTGTTTTTAAAGTAGATATTGGAGTTGAAGGGTGTGTAATAGTTTCGACTTGTGGTTTCTTACTAGTATTGTAGAGGGTTCAATTTTTTTCTCACTGTTACTAGAGTGGGATCATTTTTGGTATGCTATTTAGTTGTGTGTAGTTGAGATATTGGAGATGAAGTTTGTGTGGTATAGCAGTGACTTGAGGTTTCTCAATGGAAATTTAGATAGCTCACTAGTCCTTTGGAATAGATGGGTCATCGGTTATAGTGCTGGTATTGGATCACTAGTAATGAGGCATGAATGGATTGATGGTGTTGGGTCATGAATGGGTCATTGGTGATGGTTTTGGGGAATGGATGGGCTAGTTTGGGAGTTAGCTCACTAGAACTGAGCATTGGATGGGCATGGATCTTGGGCATGGATGGGTTGTTGGTGGAGGGGTTGATGGATCCTTTTGATCCTAAATTTTTATATTTATTCAATTTGTATTAAATTTTTTTATTAATATAATTATTATTTTTAAGTTTGAATATGAATAATTATTAAATATGATAAATTAATAAATATAATATGAAACTTTACTATAAATAAAAATTTATAATTTTTATTCCAATATATTTTATAACCATATATTATATGTGTCTAATATTATTACCAATAGAAAAACAATTCATAATAATTTTTTTCTAAACACTTTAAATAACATATATATTATCTCTTGGTATTATTATAATTGTAATAGAACTATTTAATCTGTTATTAAAACATTTAGAGATAGATCTTTTTACTGACAGTTTAGTGACCAATAAATATCTATTAGTAAAAAAATTTACCAACAGAAGGTGTACTTTTTCCAACATATAAGTCCCTACTGAAAAAAGATAAATATTTTTTAGTAGAATATTCCAAAGGCTGTGTAGATCTATGTTTTATTTTATAATGCATAAATTTTGGGTTTGGGTTGTGTTATCATGCTAGGTGATCACACGGTGGCCTATGGTTCTCGATAACTTATGAAACATGAGAAGAACTATCATGCTCATGATCTTGAACCCACAGTTGTGATGCATGCTCTTAAGAGTTAGCGAAATTACATTTTTTGAGAAATTTTTACCATTTATTCTGATAAAAAATCATGAATTATATCTTCTCATAAAAATATTTGAATCTTCATCAGAGGAAATGGGTAGAGTACCCACAATCCTCTGATTTTGACATTTCCTCCAACACTAATAAGGGGAATGTCATTATTGATAATTTAAGCAGGGAACTTCCAACATAGGCTATGAAAGAATCATAAAAAGCGTATAATTTTATGGATCTCCTTACTCATATTCATATGGGAGTTTAGGGGGTTGATACCGATATTGTTATAGAAAGTATTCAGTTGACCTCTTCTCTTTTTTAGACAATTCTTCGGGACAAGAAACACAATGATGAGTGCAGTGGAATTAAGGACTGTCTTTATGGTTAAGAGACCATTACAGACTGGTCATTAACTTTTGAGGGTATAATATGATTTTGGAACCAGTACATCATACCCTTTACTATGAAAAAATCTATGTTGGGTTATTTATATAGTTCCTAATGGTTTTTACACCCTATCTCAATGAAGATGTTCTATGATATGAAAAAATGACTCTGTTGGATAGGTATGAGATGAGATATTTTTTATTTTTTCTCATTTTTATACCTATTATCATGAAAAGTAAATGTACTATAAGAATTTGGGTTTTATTCATCCCCTTTATATGCCGACTTGGAAGTACGATGATATTTTGTTTGATTTCATGTTTGGGTTTCCACATATCCCTCAAGGGAAATATGTGATATGGGTCATAATAGATCGACTAACCAAATCATCACACTTTATCCCCATTCATGATAAAACCAATTTTGGGGAATTTGGAAGTTTGTATGTGTAGAAGATCATTAGATTAAATAGAGTTCCATATTTTATAGTTTTTGATACAGATCATTGTTTCAATTCTCGTTTTTGGTGGATTATTTTGGAAGTGATTGTAAATCAAGTTTGTTTGATCATGAAACATCATCCATATATGGATGGATAGATAGAAAAATCTATATATATTCTTGAATATATACTTTGTTCTTGTGTTCTTGACTTTAGTGGATCTTAGGATAGCCTATTGGGACTTTTTTAGTTTTCATATAACAATAGTTTCCAGTCATCCATCAAGATGGTACCCTTTTAGGACCTGTATGTATGACCATGAAAATGTTCATTATTTTGGTTAAATATTATTGAAACTTCCATAGTTTGACCTAGTTTATCCTAAGAGATAATTACAATGATACATTTGATTCATCATATGATATTAATGACTCAAAGATAGTATAATTCTAATACTGATCTAAGTTGATTCCCTTTAGAGTTTTTTGTCGGTGACTAGGTTTTTTTTAGAGTTTTACCTAGATTGAGTCATTGATAGCAGAGAAAAAAAGGAAAGATTACACTGATATATGTGTGATTATTTTAGGTCATTGATAAAATTGGAAAGGTGAATTAGAATATTGATTTCCACCTTAGTTGGAATAAATTCATAACATGTTTCATATATAAAAACCAAATAAGTATCTCTATGATCCATCTCACATCTTTAGATGGGAGGACCGTGATCTAGAAATTTATTTATCCATGATTGAGTAGTAGTTTAGATTATGGATACTAATTTAATGTTTCTTCATGGAAAGTCTATATATCTTGTTTGAGTTCTCTAAAAGCATGGTTCTGATTTACATGAGAATTGGGAGTGTGAGACACTAATGAGAGGGAAGTGGCCTTATCTATTTGATATAAAGTCTTCTTTATAGGATTTGTGGGGGGAATGGTTTATTACATGCATATTAAAACCCTGAGTAACCAAATTTTAGGTAGTTATAACCCTTCATTTTGATCATCCTTTATTTGTATCCTATTTTGGGTTGTTTTTGGAGACTTTTAAAAACAAATTTTAATTTTTTAGTCCAGTTCAATTTTGTAACATGGATAGGGAAAACAATGCGGCTTATCTCATAAAACAGTGTGCCATGTGATAGAGTTTCATATGGGGTTCATGGCTAGTTCAAATAGTATGGACTTCCCCTAAAATCATGCATCATTGAATAGTGGGGAGTTCACATTTAGTGTATGATGTTCAAAACTATGCACCCAAACCATGATCCCTTATTATAGTAGCCTAAGATGGAGTTCATGGTTGGTGAACAGTTTGTAAAACTATGTGGATAAACTATGAAACTCTCTCTAAAATCCCAATTGGGGTGCATGGATAGGAACATAGTTAGTTATACAAATTCATCCAAACCCAGAAAACCATATAATGGGTATTTTAATCCTTATAAACTTTTAATAAAGGACTGAAAACCCATTTTATAAATATGGAACACCACCTAATTGAACCTAATTCAACCCTTTTTCTTTTGGATAATCTCCATATAGAATCTTGGATCCTTAAATATCCTCTTTTCTCAGATCAAAGTGGTTGTGTGCAAGTTTTATTCCTCTCCAATAAGTGTAATATCTTTGATTTCGAATCATATATTCATATCTCTATCTATTTCGTTAAGAGTGGGGAATACACATGTTCTTAATAGATTGGAACCTTAATTTGATGAATATAAATTCTAGGGATTCCTATTTGATCTTCATTTCCTTCAGATCTTCATTAGCAGTTCCCATTTCGGGTGATTACCTGATCATGTGACTAAAGGTAGGTGGTTCTAAAAGGATTTTTTCTCTACTTGAAACCATGTTTTATTTCTTGATTTTAAATTTATATTAAATTTATTTCATAAATTTAAGTATATTTGATGTTTGATTTTAAGAAGGCATGGAATTGTGAAAGAAAATATGTTTTCAAAGGATTTCAAAATATTGGCTGGATTTTGAGAAAATATGGCATGAAATGAAAAGTGATTTGAGGGAACGATTTGATTTTGTTTTTTAATAAAATATTATTTAACTAAAAGATGATTTTTAAATACATGAACTTTATAAAAAAACTATGATTTAGTTTTGAAATTTAAATGGAATATTGAAACTTCAAATTGGGAATTTGAACTCTGATTGATGAATTAAATTGAAAATAATTATTTTCCCATGATTGTTTGATTGATTGATTTAAAGAACATGTGTCCTTGAGTAGTTAGTGGGTGACAAGGAAAATGGTCCTAGGTAATTTACCCCCAAAAAATGGATTGTTAATTAAAAATCTACCTAAACAAAGTTTGACATGATTTTTACCCAATAGAGTGTTGATTGATTCAATCCCAATAACCTCTTATGTAAGGATGTGTGCACACTTTGATACATGATTGATTGAATGAGTAGTGTGAGGATCTTTGAGATATAAACTTATTAAACATAGGGAATATGACCATAGTATGTTAATTTGATTTTATTATTATATGAAATTATTTATTGAACTAAATTTTTCATTCCCTCCAGTTTATTTAAAATGATCATTTAAGTCTATTTTTAATTAATTTCCATATATTTTACTTGAAATATTATTTAAATGAAATTGTAAAAAATATTTTACATATATTTTCTGTATTTAAATTGAATAATAAATCATTTCTATGTTATGAAATCACTTATGGAACATTTAGTGAAATCCGACTAGGCTATTTTTTCTCACACCCTACATTTTCCATTGGATATTTGTAGATTATATTATGTTAGGTCTAGGAAAAGGGAAAGTTACACTTGGTGGTTGTAGTTGTGCTTGATTCATGAGACCTTAGGTGATAGTAGTGACCAATGGAGATGTGATCCACTCAATGCATAGAGATTCTGTGACTTTTTCTAGATGGATGTTCTAACATTTGTTGGATGACATATCATTTTGGGATCTTTATTTGTATTATTGTAGAGTTTTCTTCTTGAGGAGTGTATAAAATAATGAATCTCCACTGATTTATCTTATTCTTTTCTATTTTGAGTGTTTTTACTTTTGAAGAAATTATTCCCTTTGAATTATGGTTTATGCCTATGCCCTAGTCGTCGGCCCATGGGGATCAGAAATCCCCTTAAGGTTATGTATGTTCTAGCTCATGTATATGTGTACTAGGGTATTCATGTAACATATTGTTATTAATTTAAGGTATTGATAAACCCTAATTTTTAATCTATCTTTGGTTGGGTTTCATTTAGGTTTGTTTCCAGTTTAAAAATTTAAGAATCTTGAAATTCTAGGCTAGTGCACGGTTTTCCCAGGGTAGGCATAAGGTTTTCCAAATTGTGTGCCCTGTTACAGGAAAATTGTAGGGTTTGGATAGAGAGCTCCACATGGCTTCCACATAGTTAGTAAATCCATGAATCTCTTAGGAAAAACAGTGTGACCCATTTATAATGATATCATGTATGGAGCACGGTTCAACCAAACCATGTGCTAATTCCCATGAAACTGTACGGAAGGAATTTTATGAGATTTGAAATTTTTTAAAAAATTCACAAACCCCCTTTTTTGTTTCTGGATAGACCTCATTTGACCCAAACTCTGTTCTCCCTTCCTTTGATCTCCCAAGAAGGATTCTTGTCCCCTTAGATCCCTCACAGAAGTGATCTGAAGCTTGGGGAACGCCCTTCGATCTTCTTGTGGTAAGTCTCCTCACCCTGATCTCATTCTCCCATTGTCTCCTTTCTTATCATTTGAGTTCCGTGGATCCCCATATTGAATTTTGGATCTAATACCATCTATTTTGGGTCAATTAACCTAGGTTTTATCCTTGCCTCCCACATTCGATTATTTTCATTCTTCATTGACGAATCTTAGACATGGTTTGGTGATCCAAGATCTGTTGATCCCAAGGTAGGTGGTTCCATTACAATGCCCAAATTTTATTAAATGTAATTTATATTTTTAAATTTAAAATTTTTAAATATAAAATAAAATTGTTTGGATTTGGATAATATGTATTTAAATTTATTGTTGGAGAAGTCCAATTTCAGTTAATTACGATTTTGAAATAAAAATGGGTTTTGGCATGAAATTGGAAAACCTCCAATTCCATTGAATTGGGGTATATTTATGGAACTGTGGTAATTTAAAATTTTATATTTAAATCCTTTTTTGATGTAAATTGAATCAACTGAATTGTGGAGTTTAATTGAAGAATATTTTTTGATGGAAATGTGGGTGGAAAACCCTAATTCCAATGAATTGGGGGTTTGTGATGAAATTGATGGAATTATTTGAAAAGTAAGTTGTTGAATTTAATTTCGAAATGGATTGTGAAATTTCCTTAGTTGGTTTCAATTCCTTGTTTATAAAAAATGGGTTAAAATGGTTTTGATGGAAACATAGTGGTTTCATCTTTTTTGAAAAGGGATGTTTTTTTATTAAAAACCCATTTTGGGTTTTAAAGGAAAATTTGGAATGTTGAAATGGAGTATGGGATTTAATTGTATTTTAAGTTGTGTTAAAATAAATTTCATAACATTTATTTTTACTTGAGAACATGAAAGCCTTATGTTGTTAGTAAGTCATTTTGGGTGGAACTTTATGACTTATACTGTTCTAAATCATCATATCAGCGCATCATTATTCCTTTGGCTATAGTGATGATTCCCCCTTTCCATAGGCCCAAATAGGCATATGTACATACATTCCATTTTACAGTTATGGATCCCTATAGGCTAGAACTATCAAACCTATTTGGAACATTACCATTTTTTGTCACTTTTTTTTATTTCAAATGTATATTCCATTGTTATGAACTATTTTTCATTCCTTGAGAATTTATATAAACTATTTTATATAAAAGTTTTTATATAATACATTTTGTGAAAAGTTATATTTATGAAAATTATTCTTAGATTGAAGTTAAATTCCATCTTTTTAAATGTTTTCCATCATTTGAAATGTGAATCATGATTTTCTAAATGTAATTCCACCCTTTTTAATTATAATGCATGATTTTTTCAAATATGAATTCATAAATTTCAAACCTCTTTGTTTCAAAATTGAAATCAAATTAATGGTTAATTCGATATTGTGATATATTTATAGAATCATTGATGAAATCCTACTGGTATTTGGATCACACCCAACTTGTGCCTTTAGCTATTTGTAGATTATATCCTTCTAGGTTTGATCAAGGGGAAAGGATATCTTAGAGGTAGATCCAACTGTTAAAACATGGACTTGGTGAGTTGCGTATGAGTTGGGGATTGGGCCATTTTACCTATTTTAGGTACTTGGTTATAGCACTTTGTGATTTATTTCTTATTTAACATCTGGTACATTATTCCCACTAAAGCTTCTTTTGATATGCATATTGTCTTGTGTCTTTTACTTCCACGATCGTTAGTGGAAAAATCATTCCCATTTTCAATTTGTATGATGTCAGGTGCTAGTTATTGACCTATGGGGATCATTAATTCCCTTTGAGCTATCCAAATACCATATTGGTTATTGAGATACTAGGGTACTCGAGAAGGTTCATGACAAAGTGTTATCAGAACTCTAGGTTGAGCTTTTGTCTTGAAGTCACTATGCATTTTTTTAATTTTGTCGGGACATAGGAGGTAGTTGCAATTAAGTGTCTAGAAATATCTCACCACAATGAACCTTAACTCTCAAGGGGTAGTTACAGAAATATGTCTTTTTTATTAGTTCTAGTCTTTTCCCTATTTTGATTTGGATAGGTTGAAATCCAAATTTGGTGGTTCAATCTGTTGGGATTAATTTCCCATGTTGCTCTGTTTGATCATTAATCTAACATATTCCTTGTTTTTTTGTTGCTTTCATGTAGCATCATGCCATTGAGAATATGTAAGAATCGGATCTAGGAAGAATATTATACTAATACTTAGTGAGAAAATCCTATTTTTTTATCCAAATCTGATTGAGGTGATCATGTGCACTAACAAAGCTCTAGGATAGGAACCACCTATAGTTCCCATTCAGGATCTAGCTATGGAACCTTAGATGGAAATTCTAAAATCTAGTTCTCAAGAGTTCCTTCACCATAAACCATAACTTTTTAAAGTCTCTAATGATCCTTAGGAGCTTGAGGAGTGGTAGAGCATAATACAACATTTGTTTGGGTTCTTGGACACACTTGACGAAATCAAAGTGAATTGAGCCTCTTTTATACTGAAAGGACTAGGTAGAAGATGGAGGGACACTATCATGACATCGAAGAAGCATGAGTACTTGGAGTAGAAGTAATTTGAGGTTCTTTTCACCAACCAGTTCTATCCAAATTTGATATTGTTATAAAATTCCACTATGTTCTTCAAAATTGAGTAGGCTGACATATCTGTTAATGAGTATGCAAAATTTTCTGCTGAGCTTGTGCACTTTTCACGTGAGATAGTATGGAATGAGGGAATAAATGCTTAATGGTTTGGGTTGGGACTTCATTAAGATATTTATTCTTAGTTTTTTTACTAAATTTATCCTCACATGCTAACGTATTGGATAGGGAGTGTATGGTTGAAATGGACCAGACTGGAAAGTCAGGCTTATCAGGAGTTTCTTTTTTTCCCAGTGGTAGTGTGGATTCTTTCAAAGAAAAGTGGAAGTGTGATGATTCTCATGGTAATTCTTAATGTCAAGGTCATTCCATACCTTCTTTAGTTCTTGGAATATGTCTCTTGGTTGGATACCAGTGTGTAAAGGTAGTACATTTGAAGAGGTTTTTCACTGAGGCACTCAAGAAATGCTGCTCTTGCAGATGTTTTGGGAATTTGTAACGATTATATAATATTTATTACACTCCTCATAGTGGAATGGGATCATCATATCCACCTAAAATTATTGGTAAATTAGATGCTTCATGTTTAAAAGACTTTTAGCCATATGCATCTAGAAAATAGCCTCTTCACATAGTGGAAGAGTCTCCTTAGGAAGTAGATACTGGTCCAACAATTGTGAGAGGTACAATTACTATAGCTTTTTCATTAGTGATTGTTCTTTTTGATACTAGTGAATCTCATTAATTAATTTATTCATGTGTTTTTCATATTCCTAATCTTCCTATGGATCATTTATATTATTCAATAGGTATTACTACACCCATTGGTATGGGGAGAGTACAAGGTCTCTGTATTACCACTTGTGTTTTCTCTCTATCAGATGCTGAGATACCTTTGAATTTTTTGGTTTCAAAATAAAACCTCTCAATGTCATATTTCGAATTGATTTTCTCAGCACCAATAAATATTGGATTGATTTTTATGTGTAGTAGGTCACATTTACCACACCCAGTGGTGTGTCTCATGTCTCTTAGGGAGAATGGGACTCAAGGTCGAGTAGGGCAGAACCGTCATGTCTAGAGTTAGGGAAAGTAATATTGGTGTTGGTATTTGATATGGTGCGGGAGTCTTTAAGTGGTGATGTCCCTCCAATATTTGTTGAATTTTTTGACATGTTTCCTTCAGACTTCATGGGTTTCCCACCGACAAGTGAGGTTGAGTTTTCTATTGACTTGATGTCTGGTACTCAACTAGTTTCTATTCCCTCTTACCACATGGCCCCATCTGAAATGAATGATCTAAAGTCCTAGTTTTATTATATTCTTGAGAAAGTATACATATTCCTGAGTGTGACTCCTTAGGAGGAACCAATTCTCTTCTCTAAGAAGACTAAGGGTTCACTTCTCCTATGCATTAATTACCAAACAATAAATTGAGTTGTGATAAAGAAAATATATGTTTCCATGGATTGATGATCTATTTGATCAGTTGAAAGGGGAAAGTGGTTCTCAAATATTGATCTTCTCTACGGTTTCAATTAGTTGAGAATAAAATAATCTGACATTCATAAAACCTCTTTTCGAAGTAGGTACGGTCATTTTGAGTACCTTGTTATGCCCTTTGGTCTAACCAATGCTCCTGCAATTTTCATAGCCTTAATGGACATGATTTTAAATGAGTATACTGATACTTTTTTGGTATTATTTTTGGATAAAATACTTTTTTACTTTAAATATGAGTAATATAATTTGTATCATTTGAGGACAGTTATGGGATTACTGAGAAATCAGGTACTCTATGAATTTTTTTTGAAATGTAATTTATGGATTCAGGAAGTGAAATTATTGGGACACGTGATGTCAGAATAAGGAATAAAATTTTATCCTGAGAAGGTAAAGGATATTATGACCTAGGAGAAACCATGAAATGTCTTTGAGATATAGAGATTCTTAGGTTAGACAAATACTATCATCTGTTTGTTTAAGGACTTTTCAAAGTCTGATTCTCTAATAACAACTCTAACTCAAAAAGGAGTAAATTTCTCTTTGGGATGATAAATTTTTGATTTATTTTGTTTACATGAAAGTATTTTGACTACTACACTGGTTTTGACTCTTCTAGATGCCAAACAGGGTTATGTGGTCTTTTGTGATGCATTAGGTTCCCGCTTGGGTTTTCTTCTAATGAAAGGTAACCATGTCATTCCCTATGGATCTCAAAACCTTAGGCCACACGAGAAGAATTATTTGACCCATGACCTTGAACTTGTAGCTATAATTCACAAGTATAAGAGTTGGAAACATTACCTTTACGAAGAATGGTTTATCGTGTTTTCAGATCACAAAATATTGAGTTATATCTTCTATTAGAAAGATTTAAATCTCTTATAAAAGAATTGGGTGGAATACCTATAGTCGGTTTACTTCGACATCACCTATACACCAGAGGAAGGGAACTTCATTGATGATTCATTGATCAGGAAACTTCCAACCCAAGCAGTAAAAGAACCTTTGGAAGAGTAGAACTCAATGGCTCTCTTTTCACAGATTCATACTGGAGTTCAGGAGAACGTGGTTGAGGTTTATTTGGCTAGTGTTAAGTTGAAAACCTCTCTTCTCAAATTGATTATGTAAGAACAATAGATTAAAGATGAGTTCCATAGAATTAGAGACTCTATTTATGGTGGGGAGGTAGTTTTACAGTGGTCATTATCCAAAGAGTGAATTTTATGGTATCAGAATCATTTTTTCGTACCATCATCAGTACAGAAAGCTGTAATGGCGTATTTTTATAATTCTCAGTGGGTAGTGCACACAGGAACCATAAAAATTTTCTATGACATATAGCGACATTTTTTGTGGCTAGGTATGAGATGGGAATTGCTATGTTTGTTTCTCATTGTTATGCTTTCCAACAAGTTAAGGTCGAACACCAAAAACATTCAGGTTTTCATCAGCCACTTCAATTACCTACTTGGAATTGGGATGAGGTATCTATGGACTTTGTGGTTAGGTTTCCACATAACTAGAGAAAGAATAATGTGATATGGGTGGTGATCGATAGGTGGATGTAATTGGATCACTTATTACCCATTTATGATACAACCAAAGTTGAGGATTTAGAAAATATCCATGTGAAAGATATTTTTTGTCTTAATAGAGATCCATATTCTATAGTCTCTAATAGAGATCCTCAGTTCACTTCTCTCTTTTGGAGGGGCCTTTAGGAGGCACTGGGATCTCACATCCATTTGAGTATGGCATACCATCCACAATTTGATGGAAAGACAAAAATTTCTATACATATTCTAGAGAATATGTTTCACGCTTGTGTTCATGAATTTGGTGGAGAATGGGATCATAATTTGGGGTTGGTTGAGTTTTCTTATAATAATAATTATTAGTCCTCAATCAAGATAGATCCTTTTGAGGCCTTGTATATTTAGACTTATAAATATCCATTGTGTTAGTCCGAGATCGATGATATTTCCTTAATTGGACCACACATAGTCCAAGAGACGACAACAAAGATTTAGTTGATTCATCAGAGAATGTGGATGGCATAGAGATTCGACAATTATTATGTGGATCCTCACCATATACCATTGGAGTATTTATTTAGTGACTAGGTGTTCTTAAGGGTTTCACCTCAGTTGGGTCATTGACGTCTTAGTAGGAAGGTGAAGGTTTATCCTCATTTTGTGTGACCTTTTGATGTTGTTGAATAGGTGGGTAAAGATTCATATCATTTAGAAGTACCACATCAGATAACATCGATACATAATTTATTTCATGTGTCTCATATTTGAAAGTATTTATTTGGTCCATCCTGTGTTCTGAGTTTCCATGATCTTGAATTTGATCCTGATTTATTTATAACTAAATGGCCAGTCATGATTATTGATTCTGAGACCAAGGTATTTCATGAGAAGATGGTACATTTGGTTCATGTGTTGTGGCGTCATATTTCTGATTCTCATGAGATGTGGTAGAATGAGGCACTGATGAGATAACAATGAGCTCATTTTTTGACATGGAGGCTTCTTCGTATTCTTTCTAGGGATAGAAAGTTTCTATGGTGTTGAGGTTGTGACATCCCATTACTATTTTCAGGTATTCCTAAACCTTCATTTTTAATTGATCTTTGGTTGGGTTTTATTTGGGGTTGTTTCAGGTTGAAAAGTTTAAGAATCTTGAAATTTTGGGCTAGTGCATGGTTTGTGCATGGCTGGCACACGATTTTCCAAACTGTGTGCCCTGCTACAGGGAAAAGGTAGGTTTTGGACGAAGAGATCCAAATGGCTTGTGCATTTTTAGTCAAGTCATTCATCTCATAGGATAAACCATGTGACCCATTTATAATGGGATCATGGACTAAGAATGGGTTAACCAAACCATGCACTGATTCCCAGGAAACCATGCTGATGGGATTTTATGAGATCTGAAAATTTGTAAAAAATTACCAAACCCCCTTTTTAGGTCGCAAACAGAACTCCTTCAACCCAAACTCAGTTCTACCTTCCTTGGATCTCATATTAAGGAATCATTAAATCTTATACCCCTATTGAATGTGATCCAAATCTATATTAATTCCCTTCGATCTTATTGCAGTAAGGTTCCTCACCTCGATCTCGTTCTCCCATGGCATACTGTCTTCTCCTTGGGGTTCCATGGATCCCCGTATTAAATTATAGATCTAATACCTTCTTTTTGGGTCAATAAACCTAGGTTTTATCCTTTATTCCGGGATTTGATTATTTTCATTCTTCTTTGATGAATCACATATCAGGTTTGGTGACTTGAGATCTATTGATAGTGAGGCAGGCAGTTCCGTTACGATGCCAAAATTTTATTAAACCTAATTTATTTTTTTACATTTTAATTGTTTGAATTATTATGATTTTTTTTTTATTTGGATAATATGTATTTCAATTGTTTTTTTGGAAAAACCCAATTTTTTTGATTCTTAGTTTTGAAGAAAAATGGGTTTTCAGCATGAAATTGGAAAACACCCAATTCCATTGAATTGGGGTTATTTATGGAACTATGGTAATTTAAATTTTTATATTTGAATCCTGGTTTTGATTTAAATTGAATAAATTTAATTATGGAATTTAATTGTAGAAAATATTTTTATGGAAATATTTGACAAAAACCCCAATTCCATTGAATTGGGGATTTGGAATAAATTTGGTGGAATTATTTGAAAATTAAGTTGTTGAATTTAATTGGGAAATGGATTGGGAAATTTCATGATTTGGTTTCAAATTCCTTTTTATAAAAAATGGCTAAAAATGGTCTTGATGGAAACTCAATGGTTTTATATTTTTGGGAAAGGTGTGTTTTTTTATTAAAAACCTCTTATGGTTTTTGAAGGGAAAATGCACAAATTGAAATAAAGTATGGGATTTAATTTTTTTTAAAAGTCTTAAAATAAATTTCCCATCCTTGATTTTTACTTAAGAACATGAAAGCCTTGGGTAGTTAGTGAGTTATTTTGGGTGGAACTTTACGACATACAGTGTTCTAAAATATCATATTATCACATAATCATTACTTAAGAGATGGTGATGATTCCCCATTGCCTTAGGCCCAAAGGGGTGTATATACATACTTGTTATTTCACAGTGTGGGATCCCAATATCTTGGAACTATCATACCTATTTGGAACATTACCATATTTCTCACTTGTTTGTTTTTAAATGTATATGCCATTGTTATAAACTATTTCACATGCCTTGATAATTTATATAAATTTTTTATATAAAAGTGTTTATTTAAGACAAATATTGAAAAGTGTCATTTATGCAATGTATCCTTTGATTAAAGGTAAATCCCATATTTGAAACTATTTTTCCATCATTTGAAATGTGAAGCATGATTTTCTAAATGTATTTTCACTATTTTTAATTATAAAGCATGATTTGTTCAAATATAGTTCGTAAATTGCAGACCTATTTTTTAATTGAAAGTACATTATTGGTTAATTAATTATTTGTATCTTGTTATGGAATCATTGGTGAAATCCTACTGGTATTTGGACCACACCCTACTTGTAACTTTGGGTGTTTATAGCTTATATCCTTCCAGGTTCGAGCACTGGGAAAGGATCTCTAGGAGGTGGATCCAGTTGTTGAACCTTGGACTTGGTAAGTTGTGTCTATTGGGGGTTTGGGATCTTTCCCCTATTTTTAGTACTTGGTTATAGTACTTTGGGATTTATTTCCTATTTGACTTATGATATATTATTCCCAATGGATTTTATTTTGATATGCATATTTTCTTGTGTCTTTTACTTTCATGATTTTTAGTGGAAAAAACATTCCCATTTTCAGTTTTTATGATGATAGGTTCTAGTCGCTGACCAATGGGGATCAGGAACACCCTTCGAGATATGATAGGACTAGTTAAATTATCTGGTTACTAGGGTACCCAGGTTGGTTTTTTAAAATTAAGGTTGGTTCATGATAACTTAACTCTATGAAACATGATCCCATGATTTGTATATATGATTGAAAAGTGGATAAATTGAATCACATGAGAGTATCTCATATTCTATAAACCATGAAGTCATGGATTAAATTTTTTTTTCTATGATTCATTCCACATTGTGGTTTTCATAATGTAATAGTAATTATTTAGGGTATGAATAAATATGGCATGGAAATTTTCATATTAATGATTGTAAGTTGTAAAAAGATTTACATATATATTATTTGATAAATTATAGGAGTTTTTGTATCTACTTTATACTTTTAATAGTATTATATGGTGATAAATAGTTTTCAAGGATTTTTTACATCAAATCTTTCCAACCTATAATTGATCTTGATATAAATATGGAAATCCAATTATTTTATTTTTCTGAAAAGTGAAAATGGGAATAATCAAAGTCATATTACATCCTTCATTATATATTTTTACCTAAATGTGTCACACATTTCGAGAAAACTAGATATGTGTGTATTCATATTTTTCATAGAAAAATAAGAAAATTGAACTAAATTCTAGATCATTTGGATAATTACAACATTGATTTAATTTTATTCACTATATAATCCTATAATACTAGTCATATTACATGATATATATGATACCTTGTACTCTATCAACATTTTTTAGGCATCAATTACGAATTCTCCCTAAAAAATATTAGCTAGTGGCTTAATTGGTCATTTTTTCATTAATTTACAACATTTAAATCTTTTTTTGGTTAACAATCAATATTACTATCAAGTTTTAATAACTAATAAAAAGTTATATATTATCTTTTAGAATCATCATACATTAACCAAGGAAATCAAAGACTTTATAAATGTAACAAAACACCATAGGAGTAATAACAACACAGACACATACTTGAAATTAAAGGATTTTTTGAATTAATATAAAACTAAAAAATAAAAAATAAAAGGTAATTTTATATTAAGTAAGTGTTTCAAAAAATGGTCACTTAGTCATAATGTATTTTAATGTTTGATTAATTACTGAGACATTAGTTTTATAAAATAAATAAATAATGATAAAATAATGGGTACAAATCATTCAAATTGATGTGATTTTTTATTTATCATAAAAAAACCATAGATAATTGATTTATCCACATTAAATGGTTTTATACATGGTTATGAAGTCTCATTGAATTTATTTTGATACATTCCATCAATTTGTAAAAAAATATAAATAAAAAAATAAAATAAATCATTTTATGGAAGAAAGTCAATGCACGTCAATTAATAAACATATATTTAAATTTCAAAAAATTCAATTTTATTTTTTTCATATTATAATAAATGTTATAAATACAAATTTATAAAATCTTATTTTGAGTTTTAAAAAAACATGATATTAATTTACATGTGGTATCAGAGCCTCTTTTTGAAACATTAATTTTTTAATGTATCTAATAAACTATTAAAAAAAATCTTTTTGAATAAAAGTAATGCAGTGGAATGTCTTAATTCTAAAGGTGTCTAGGATGAGGAAATAATTACCTAATAAAGTTCATGTTCTCTACCTATATATCATAAGGATTTTATAATATTGGATTCTCTCAATCTTCAACATTTTAGGCCCCCATTATGTAATTTATTTGTTTCTCCCTTTCCTCGGGTTGCACCTAATTTAATAAAAAGATTCAAGTTTTTAGTCATTGTGTTATTTTTTTAACCTAATAATGATAATAATAATAATATAAATAGATATTTTAATTTTATTGATTAATTTTGAAAACCTAGTTTTTTCTCTATTTTCTTGTTTAAAACTTGATGATGAGTATTTAAAAAATACTAATATTTTTTTATCTTTGTTTTATTTGAAGAAATTTCATTTTATATAGTGTTTTGAGACCCAAATATCTCACCTAACCATTCATAATTTTCCAGAAAACATGTCTATTTATAATTAATTAGTTAATAAATTATATTAAATTCTAAGGATATAAGACTATAGAATAATTTTTTAATCATATAATAATGTAGTTTTTTATTTAAAAACTAATTTTATTAATGGTGGACCTAGTGCTCATACTGGTTTTTATCACACTCATTTTCCACATTATATACTACATAACCACTTTAAAACTTTCAAATTAAATAATAATAAAGGAATAAAATAGTTGAATCGGGATGAGATATATTATTGCTGGTTATTTAGTTTAATATGTTTTAGAAATCATTCATGTTATATGCCTTTAAAAGTAAATTAAAATTATTTTATCATGTAGGGTATATAGTAAATCTAATTTTACATATCATGATTTAGAAGTTATTTATTTTATTTTATTTTATTAAATTATGTAAGAGTAATTGGAATTTTTGTTTATTTATTTTTATGATTTTAAAATTTTACTTTTATTTAATATGATGTTAATTTTTATCACAAACCAACAAGGGTCGACCCTGAACCAGTCACCCGAGTTGGCCCATGGAATGGCCTGAGGGGCATTCTCGAT
Organism: Viscum album; assembly: GCA_963277665.1. Taxonomy (NCBI): domain Eukaryota; kingdom Viridiplantae; phylum Streptophyta; class Magnoliopsida; order Santalales; family Viscaceae; genus Viscum; species Viscum album. The sequence goes on from OY728152.1 coordinate 1,923,098,595, forward strand.
CCCCACAGGATAGAAACTAGTGTCGGGCATCAAAATCAAATAGGTGGGAATGATTTGAAACATAAGTGAAAGAAAAGTTAATAAATAAAAACTAAGAAATGAAAAAAATTAGCATCGGTGTGAAAATAAAACAATATGTACGTTCATGTGACCCTTTGGGTCACCACCAACCTCAAACCAACGTCGTACTATAGAGACTAAATATGAGAAAGAAGAAGAACCCAAAGTTAAAAACAAAAATAATCTATAGGTGTGTGTATAAAAACTCATTAGGCTAGCCTAATAAAATATTCCCAATTCACTCCCTTTAAAACAAAATAACCATCAATTTTTAACTTGAACTACAATATATCAAAGTATTATTTTATTCTCATTTTACATAAAAAAATACAACTCATTTCCCTTATTCATTTCCAAAACCAATTCATTCTAATTGTGTGTCATTAACATTTTAAAAAAAAAATAGATGTGATGCTTTCATTTTTTATGGAAATAAAGATCATAAAACACATTGAATTTAAAAAAATTCACAAACATTTAGAGACCAACACATCAATTATAAGTAAACACTATATAAGAAAGCTTGAAAATAGTCATATAAGAAGGGAACTAAAAATTTACTTACAAGTACCACATTCATTACTGCAAGAAACTAAGATCAAATTGACATAGGTGAACCCAGGATATCTAGAATAATCCAGAAAATACTAACACATGAGACCCCATCCCTGGTATCATGCCATGCATGATGAAATCAAAGCACCCAAATGCCAGGCCACCCAAACTTATGACAGACTAAGGTGCCCAACCCTATAACAATAACCCCATATATAACCACTTGTTATGGGCCAATGGTCAATACGTCAACTACTAGTGCAAAAAACATTCTCAAATAATTCTCCCAATATGGAAGGTTCTCATGCCTCATGCATATAACAGGGGTAAGCCAACTAATTCTAACTAAGTATCCAATCACAAATATATATTAATAATAATAATTCATAACAGTCCTCACCCCAGGTCTCCCCATGGACTAATCTCATGTCTTAAAACAAATAGAACACAAAGGGTTCCAACCAAGTAACCCTGATAATGGATCTCGAGGATTCCATAGTGAGTACATCCCATCCATTATTCAATAAAAGGCATGAGAACATCCAATAGAGTTTTTCTTAATAATTTTTTTCGTTATTTTCAAAAAGTGCCCAAATGATCCCTTAAACCTTTCACAAAAGCAACCTTTACCAAAAATAAAATACATTTTTCAAGAAGAGGTTTGAAACACACCATCTCCATATAAATAAATTTATATGACTCCTTTAACATATTTACATATCACTTTAAACCAAAACCATTTTCTATGAATGTTCTAACTGGTCGATAATTCATCATCACATATCAAACTGATTTCAAAAGCTAAATACACACTTTTTAACTTTATTGTTTTGAAAAAAACTATTTCACGAAACCCCAAATCATATTTTCACATGCTAAATAGTTATTAAGAAAACCAAACCACACATTATATACCATAATCTACTAAAAAATCCAACCATAATTTCTTCAAACATTTTGTGTGCACTAATTTATCAAAACAAGTCTAGATATCACAAAACAAGGCTTAAAAATACCATTTGAAAACCAAACATTTAGACCAAGAATAAAATATCAATATTTATTAGTCATAGAAGGTTTGTAAATCATGAAACTAATGATTCTTAACTCTAAAAGGATTTTGCATGGGAAAACCTACCTCAATGGATGGTCAAGAAAAAACTTCCTAACTCAAGCAGCAACCCGCTCACACACACTCAATTCCACACATATATATATATATACTTAATCTGATGTACATGTTCCCCATGCCATGAGGTAACATGCACACTGAAAATATATATATTTATATATATCCATACCTAGGGATATGTGTGTGTGCCTTCGAAACTGACCACAACCACTTGCCATAAAACCATGGGACACAAAAACACCATAAATCACTAGAATAAAATTAATACAAACAAAAGAATCAAGATATGATTCAAAAAAATAGGCATTTAAGAAAAACGAGGCTAAGCCTTTGATCTAAAACATGAAAAAAAACTAACCATGTGCTTATCCAAGGTGAAAATAACATTATAGAAAATATTAAAATAGAATTTGGTATTAAATTAAACACATTTAACCCATGAATTCATAGGAATAATTAAATACTCACCTAAAAATCCATTTTTAACAATTTCTAAAAATTTATAAACACCATAATAGGCTAATTAGGTATATTATAATGTTTTAAAATAATTAAAAATATTAATTGGAAGTAAAAAAATATCAACGGGGTGCTTTAGGAGGGTAAAACATGGAGACACCTACATCAAACATGTGTGGATGCAATAACGATTCAACAGAAGGAAGAACCAATCCTTAAGGACCCTTCAAACACCCTAAAATCCAAGAAAATATCGATACACATCAACCTAATATGTAGGGTTCGGAAAAATAAGAAACCCTACATGGGAACCCCAGAAATTGAGAGAAGATAGAAGAAGATGAGGAAGAGAACTCATCAGAGGAAACCACAACAGTTGGCAGAGGGAGAAGGGGACATGTAGTTTAAGGTGTGGACAGGGGGTTGCGGTGCAGGCCACCGACAGGTCATGCGACAGGGAGTGATAGGGGGAGGGGTTATCCGGTGTAGGGGGATGAGCGTCATAGGGATCCGACATGAGGAGGAGGTCTGTCCAGAGATAGAGACGGTGACTCATTTGGTCGTGCATGGAAGGAGGAATGAAGTGGGGTGCCATGTAAGAGAAAGGGGAGAGGTAAGGGTGACACAATAGGGTAAAAAAGAGAGAAAATAACTATAAAAATCTCTTAGTACTAAAAATAAAAATAATAATACTAATAATTTCATAATTATTTTTATAATTATTCATTACGTTTTTTAAATAATAATAACATCAATAACAATTTAATAATAAAAATATTAATAACAATTTTAATAATAATATTATTATTATCTACCACAATAATAATATTATTATGGTTTATACATTTTTTATATTTCTTTAAAAAAATTATTTATTTTAAAAATTGGGAAACTACACGGTCAGCTGGGGTGACTGCACGGTTTCCGTTAACCATGCGGTGCTCGTGCATTATCCCAAAACCCACCAAAATTGTTAAACTTCAAAAATTATAAACCATCACTCAAATTGAACCTCGACAAGAAAATCCAATACTAAGAAATAATAAAATAAAATAATTTTAAATTTTGTGGTGTAACAATTTTTATGTTTATATTTGTAACATTAATTAATATAATTTTTTAATAATAGAAGTGATCAAATCATAAAATTAATTTTTTTTTCAAATTATGTGAAAATAATTTATCATTTTCTCATATATTTGATATTTCAATAATATATATAAGTAAATTTAAACTCATTATTATACTAGTTTTATTAATTTAACAAATAAAATTTTTATATTCATATAATTTATGAATATAATTATTGGTAATATATATGAACTATAGTTTTATTTAAATATCTAATGATAATAAATACTTCTAATTAATGAAAGTATTATTTGAAAGTAATGTTAATTTTAACTGATATCAATTACATTTACTTTTACATCAATGTATCACCCATAGGAGAACATTAATGTACATTTCATGTTAGAATAACTTATTTTATGAGTCGATATATATTTTTCTATGACTCAATCAATTAATATTAAGCATGTATATATTTCAATCAGTGTTCCTTTATTATTACATTCACATGTATCAGTTGTTTTTATATTTAATAAACTAAATTTATATGATTGGAGTAGATAAATAAAAATCATATTGGTGTATTGGATACAGATTTACCACACTCAATATAGAAATTTTCTACTATTATGGATTATGGTAGTGATTATGAAAAAACTATTTTATAAGATTTGGTAAAGAACAAACAAGTAAAATTTCATGTTTATGAAAATTAGAATAGTATGAAACATCAATTTAGATCTTCCCAAACATGAAAGTAGAAAAGAATTTATAAAATGTTTAGGTGATCAAACTCAAAATTTTAACAATTCAATTTTTAGGACTTTAATGGGTACATTAATCAACATAAAGTTTCATGATTTTCATACTATGCATAAAAATGTGTGTTCTGCCTCTGAGGTTGTGCATTTTGGGTGATGGTAAGATGGTCTGACGAGGATCATCACTCGTCCCTTTTTTCATAGACGGTTTCCTTTCAAATTCACAATTTCATTTGTTTCAACCAATTATTCATCATTATATTTTAAAAGAAGTTTGTATTTACCCTGTAGGGATTAGGTAATTCACCTCTTTCGCATTGTGAAGGAGTTTCCACAGTCATTCGCTCCCAACGGGCAATTACATGGGGTCAAGTACGTATGAAAACAGTCCTCCATGGATATAAATTCCTTAGATGGTCTTCAACAGGTTTATTCGTGGAGCCAGAAACACCTAATGGCCCTTGTATCCATGATTCCTGGACCTTCTTTTAAAATGAAAGTGCATGTTGATTGATGATTCATCCAAAAACACTTGAGGACTCCATTGGTTGAGAGGATGGGAAGTCAGTCTCACCGCACCCTTTTAGGAGATGATTATTTCTTGTTTCGGGAGTCTCTTATAAATTTAAGTCATGTTAATATGTTCATGAATCCTTGGTTCATTCCCAAAGAGTGTGTCCATGGATACCCTTGGTTTACAAGATCTTCATAGTCATTCATATATTTCATGATACAGAGTTCTTGCTAAATTGAGACATACAATAAGCCACTCTGGATTTTATCATCATCCAGTGGGTACGGAAGTTGATTTGATGTTGGGATCATACCCATAAGCTGGGTTTCCTACATTTCCCCAGGAGAGGAATCATAACCCATGTAGTTTAGACTTATGTGGGGATTACGCATGGAGGTTTCCAATTTAAGAAGACATGATTGGGTGGACCCATTATGGGAGGGATCCCTTTTGAGTTCGGGCCTTTCAATAGGCGTCCTATGTATCCTGGTTTGATCATGAATTAGAGTTATTGTAGTTCATAATTTTGTTGATGTTGTGACCTTCACAAACCTCTAAGCCCATGTGAGTCATGCTCGGTGTTAGAAACAAGAGTATGTGAGAGATCCAACCAACCACATGATTCCTCTCCTGATGATGGGATAGGGAGATCCTACAGAAAAAGTGGTGGGGTGATGGTGGGAGAGGGCACAGAGCGATGGATATTTCAATGTGAAATGACATTAAAGGTCATGCGGCTCTACCTCAGAATATTGGGTATTTACCATAGTGGGAGGGACCCGGAATACGTTCTGGGAAGGGGAGGAGTTCCTTCCTCATAAAAGGAGAAGCGAACATAACACTTTAAATTGATCATTATTCCTCATTTAATGGAAAATCAAGTGATCACCCATAATCCCTAGAATGGGGAGGTTAACGTTGGCATTCTAAGGTTGGAGTCTTGGTTACCATGGGAAGGTAGACCCATGGACATTCTCGAAGCCCGAATCGTTGTGTGGAGAGCCTTCGTGACTCTTCATACCATGGGTATGTAGACTCAAAGGGGTGCACTGATGCACCTGATGTTCTGGTCATACGGGTCTAGTGGCTTTGGAGGAAGCTTTTGCCTGATGTCGGAGGACTGGTTCATAGAGAGATTATGGAGGATTGGACAATAGTAGAGGGTTGAGGTTGGAACTGGAGGAAATAATACCCAAAAATACCCCATTCTGTGTACTGGTTTCTTATGTGGGATGGGGGAGGATACGCATACTGTAGTTGTATGAAGGTATAGGGGTCATCTGCATACCGAGGTGGTACACGGGCAGGGTTATAGACCACCATGTTCCATGGTGGTACGTGGCCCTTCACACCGCTTTGGGTTTCATCTGCGTACCGATGTATTATGTGGCAATGAGTTCAATCCACATAGTAGTACACTATGCGGACCACCATATTGAAGGAGGGTCTAGGGGATTATCGTTCATGGGAAGTTCATCCGTGAGAAGTATATGGTCTCAGTTCCACCATTTAGGTTCACGGTTCACTTTTTATTATAAATTTCCCCTATTTCATGGTTCGAAGCCGCCTGTCTGTATAGAGAGTGTGGTTCACAATTAGGGCTTCATTTTTGAATAGATAATGAAGCCATAATCCTCTCCGAACCCTTTCTTCCAATCCCTGAGTCCTCTTCACACTTTCATCGTCCATCCTTTCTCTATTCCTTCTATTCTCATTTTATAGAGCATCGAGACAATTATATCTATTGGGCACGAGACACTATTTGTGGAGGCCCATGAAAAGATATTCTGAACAATATAAGACACAGTCAATCTGAGGTTTGTAGAGGCTAATGTCTGTGATCATGGTTCATGGAACAATTCCGGTTTTCTTCATTCGTGAATTGTTGAGTTCGCAGGATGGTACGTGGATGGCCTTTGCGCGCACGATTCTTTCAGTAATGTTGTTCGAGGTCCATTGTGTTGGATGGCCATCACTCCACAGGCTAGTGACTCACAAATCATTCCATGTACCTGATGGTTCGTGATCCATGAAATCCTCAAACCCTTCCTGGTGATGGTACGCAGGCCACTTGAAATTATTTGAAACCTTAAAATTCCTTCATGTTGCTTCTGAAATTTGCAACAGGATTTGTGTTCATTCACCTTGATAGACTTGTAGGAATATTTTCTTCCTTCTGAAAAGTGATTGGGGAGTTTTTTCTTCCCTTTGTGGAATTTTCAGGAAGCTACAAAATTCCCCCATCAAAATTGGGTCTGTTCGGAATGAAAATGGAACTATTCTGTTGTAGAAATTGTCATAAACTGAAATGGTTCTTGGTAGAATAGATAGACCCTGTAGGAGGGGAACACACTTATATATAGGGGCCCATTCCATTTTCCTTTTATCGTTTCTCATGGAAAAAAGTGATCTCAATTCCTTCAGCTTCATCGTCATTTGTATACCGTTCTCCTTGTGAAAATCCCATTCGTGAACCGCTTCGTACATACCATAAACCGATCTTTTCACCATTTATATGTCTATGAACCACATTTTGGATTTCAAAAATAGTATTTCGGAATTTTTAAAATCAAAATCCAAATTCTACATAGTAGAACGCTACACTACTTGTGTGTCAACATTACGAGCTTGGATCGGCGAACCGAACATTACGAATTAAACCAAACATAAACTTGTAATCCATGATCATTGAAAATGAACTTAATGAGGACTAGGTTCATAGTATCCACATTCTATGAGTGTTTATTTTCACTGGCCAATGATCTTTGGGCCAACACCTCACAGATGGTTCATGTACCATGGTCGTACGCAGTGAAATGCATCTGCATACCGTAGTTGTATGTGGGGTTTCTTCCGCAGATTTTACAGTATGTGGATCTTGCCTACGGTGTACCATTTCTGGGATTAGTACATAGATCCCTATGTGGACATATTTTAAGTCCCATATCTATTATACTATAGCCTTTATCCAACAATTTTTATTAGACTAAATTTTTATCAGCTTTTGGATCCTCCTATGAAGGTTACAATGGCTACTTCATAGGCTACTATTGACGTCGTTTCTTCTTATAAGGCTACTATTACTGCCCCTCTTTCTACTACTAATGACGTATTGAGAGACATGGAATCTTTGGTCAATGAAAAAACTTCGGTTGTTCCATTTCACCAATCTCTGGTGAATCTACTTACAACAGGATAGTGGGAGTACCCGGTCTCAGACAGGCATAATTCTTACAAGTATTGTCTATTGTCTGACACAATGATCCCAGCTCCAAATTTGACCGATCAACCTACCGCCTAGATAATTAATGCCTATATTCCAAAGGAATGGATTTATTCCAAGGGGTGGTACCATCAGAGATATACTACATTGGGTCTTTACTGAACTACACTCCTCAAACATTAGAGGGAGTACAACGGAAGCCCGACCAGATGCCCCACTGTTATCAGAGTATTGTGCATAAAGCTACAACGAACGATCCACATGGTTGGTCATCCTAGAAGGATCATCACTCTGGAATCTTGTTTGGCTTGGGCGGGGGGGGGGGGGTGTCCTTTTTTGGTTCCCCAGAGTTGCAAAAAAAAAAATAACCGATCTACAGATTATGGGACTGTATGAGGCCGCTTAGGTTTCCTAGAAATACACCCATCATTATAATTCCCTTATTTAAATGCTCCTAAGTAGGTGGAGTCTAGGCACCAATACCTTCCACTTGACCCATGGGGTTTTCGACATTAGTCTTTGGGACATCCAGCTAATTTCAGGAGTCCCTATCATCAGGGACATGTATGAGGAATTTCTTCCTCCCTCCTCTATTTGGGATGATGAGGAAAGAACCCCCCCCCCATCCAAGGAACTCATTGTCCAAGTGAAGTCTCTTTTGAAGGAAAGAAATCCCTATCCAAAGCAGGACATTTCTTTTGATGACTGGTTTGTCATTTTTGTTAAGAATACTGACCTAGAGCCCTATCTGCAGAGACCCATGTCTTATCCTACAAGAAACACCCAGAGGTGAGCGGGTACTTACTGGCCCACCCTGGAAGAGGGGAATTTTCAAAAATGGGGATGGGGTTCATCCCTGACGTCGATCAATTATTTTGACTGGCGGCTGTCATGGCCATGTTTCTAAGTGGGTGGCTCATACCAGTGTGAAAATCTGGTGGTGTAAGAGCCTAAAATTTTATTAGGGACGCTCTGTTGGCCACTAGAAAATATATCAATTTATCTATCTTTGTGTTCACCATGATTTACCACCTACTAGGTCAAATCAGCAAGGGGGACACCTTATCGGATGACTGGGACCTTTAAAATTCTTTAGGGGTGGATGGGGGCCCACATAAGAGGTTATTATTTCATCAACTACTTACTAATTCTGCATTCCACCCTCCGAACATGCCTTCAGAGTATCAACAGGTTCATGCCAGTGGCTTGGGCTTCATAAGATAATAAAAAGGAGAAAACTGAAAAGAATGGGTAGTACTTAATGGATTATCTCAATATTTATGAATGTTTCTCTTATCAGCCTTATGATTACCCTACTGTTACTATTAAAAATATTGCATCTGAAGACTTCGTCAATTGAGGTTATTTATTTTCCTTAATAGAAGGTGTCTTGGTTACTTGTATCAGAGGAGATCTAATTTGCGAGGGGTATGCACCCTGAAAATTTAGTCAAAAATTAAACTGCATTTAGAAGTTGTATCCCCCTTCCCTCAACAGTGCTCGTCAGTAGAAACATCTGATGATAGCTCATCAATTATGGATAATGTTAACCCAAGAGGACACCCAGTGTTGTGAAAAACTTATGGATCCTATGTATTCTGTTCCCTTCCTTCCAAAAACTATGTCGATGCTTGGGTTAAGTCATATCCTGATGGCCAATTAGCCGACCTAGTTACTATCATGACAACTTCCTTGGAATCCAAGGTGAAGGTAAAGGAGAAACAAAAGGGAGTTGTTGAGCACCCTTGACTGGAAAAATTCTTCTAAAGGCCTCTTGGTCCCCCCACCCCAAAGTTGTTAATGATGGGGTCATGATATCACAGGCGACCAAACATGCTTCTGAAGCTGCTACTAGGAGTCCATCATCCATTCCTTCTAAGGATGATTTTCCATTGACCTGGATATAATGGAAACTTTTGAAAGGTAATTGTAGACTCCAAAAAGTGATTAAGTGCAGGAGAAAGTTCCACAATGAAAAAGAGAAGTCATATTCGGACCTAGAGGCTCAGTCTGGAGGGCCCAGAGGTGTTGCATGGAAAAAAGGGTGAAACACATGAAAAAAGTACTCCCGTGTGGAAAGTTTCGGGATTCGCGAAGGGTCCTGGTGCCGGCGTGAAATAATTTTGCACCCACGCCCCGTGAGGTTGGCCTTTCACGCCTCCACCTCCGTCGCGCAAATATTTCACGCGGCCTTGAATTTTGTGCCACCAGATTTCTATAAATAGAAGGTGACCACCTTCTTATTCGGGGATGAAAAATTTTAACCGCCTCTTGTGCGCGTAATCGGCATTTTGTTCGCACGAAATATGGCCTTCAGGTATGGTTCTTTTTCGCGCCAAGTCTCCCCGGGATCCACCTTCACGTGAGATCCCCCTGGCTTAGACTAAACTCCAAACCCTCTGGGGTCTGCCCCTTGTGCACAATCCCTTCTGGGAACGCAAGATGGGTAAGTCGTGTGCAATCCATCCTTTACACATGCACGCCTTCCTTTGTGCACAATCCTTTCTTTGGCGTGCAATTACTCCCAGCCATGCACAATACTTCAACCCCCCTATTTCGCGCAAGCAATACTAATTTAGCGCCAAACCTAAGGCTTTTCGCACTGGGCCCCTTTATTTTGTGCAGGCCCCAAGAGTTGCGCGCAATTATCCGGGGCCCTTCACCTCCGTGCTCCCCAGGCGCCCCCTCGTGCGAGTGGCCGATGCCCTTCTTCCGGGTACCAATCGTAGGTGTCTTGTGGACCCCGTGCATCCGCATCATACATAGTTTTCCCGTAAGGCCCTCTAGGATTGTACAAAGTAACTTCAAAGTCCCTTGGACAATCCTTCCCATCATGTTGCTTTGCCTTTTTCTTCTTCACATAGGCACGCTAACAGTAATTGATTCTTTTCATAGCCACACTAATGTGGACCCCTCGATGGTTCTCTCCACAACACCCCCTCAGTATAGCCTTGCCGATGTCATCCCTTCCACAAGGGGAAGGGGGAACCAATTATGTACGTCCTAGGGGTGTGGAACTAACCCACCTCATTGGAGCTGTAGGACGTTAAACTGCCAAGCACCTCATCTTCAACACATGCTGTTAAACTGTGACCTGGCCATGTGCCTTGCATGTAGGGTCCCCCCACCTCAAATATTCTCTACGCCCACTCGTCTCCACAGGGATGGGATCATCCCTCACAAGGGGTGATTTATTGGAGTGGCGTTTGTCTGCGGGGAAGGGCAGACACCTTGGTGTAATCCCCTAGCCATTCTTGCAGGAGGTAGTTCCCCTATTCCTCTCCACTCCCTCGGCGCCAAGGCCAGGCAAGGGCGTGGTGGGGAATATTGCTCCCTCATTTCATCTTCGGTCCCCAGTGCCAGCGGAGGACGTGGTAGGTAATGAGGCCCCTCTTCTCTTTCTGGGTGCCAAATCCCTCTCCTATTGTGCTTTGTCTCCCCCCCCCCCCCGAGCCTCCATCCTAGAGTAAGTCCCGGCACCATGGGCCGCTCAATGCGTAAGCCCTTTCTCACTTCTCACGGACGCAACCTTTGAGACGTGATTGTCAGGTCCCCTCTAGCTATTGTTTCTCACACTGAGCACGACTACCATGAGCTTAGAGTGGGCACCGAACATGACACACCTTGGGCTGCCTCAGAGCGTAAGCCCCAAATGCCTTCATCCGAGCTGCAGGACGTTAAAATTCCAAGAAATCTCATCCCTCATAATGTTAAACTGTCAATCCCAAACTACAGGGACTTTGATCCATGCTAAGGCATGGTACATAAGAAGACTCCATGAGGTTCAAGCTCCACCAACTTGGGCCGTATCAAATCGTAAGCCCCAATCCATCCCAAACTACGGGGACTTTGATCTATGATAAGGCATCATATGTAGTAAGCCTCCCCAAGGTTCAAGCCCGACCACTTTGGGTCATCTCAGAGCATAAGCCCCAATCCATCTGAACCCCAGGTCCCTTCATGTCAGTTCACTGACCCTAGCAGCTTGGGTCGTCTCAGAGCATAAGCCCAAAATTACCCCTTTCCGCATGATGTTAAACTAAATTACATCCTGAACTATGGGGACTTTGATCCATGCTAAGGCATGGTACGTATGAAGCCTCCACGAGGTTCAAGCCCCACCACCTGGTCGTTCTGACCCCATTCATGTCAGTTCGCCAACACCATGGGCCGTCTCAGAGTGTAAGCCTCATACCCGTCCTGCATGACGTTAAACAGTATCCTCCACTTGAACTATATGGTCTTTGATTCCCTACTACAGGGATACGTAGGAAGCCTCAATGAGGTTCAAGCCCATCACTAGTGACTCATCCTGACCTTTCCCTCCATCCCACATGTCTCGGGAGGCTCATTCCCTAACCCGAAGGTTCCACATCCTCTAGGTCATATTCATGCATCCATTCTCATGGGTCGGCTCTCCAAGTTTCCCATCAATCGATCGAACTACACATACTTTGATTCCATGTCACAGGGATACGCAGGAAGTCTCTTCGAGCCTCAAGCCCAAAGCCATCGTCCATCGTGATTCTTACCCGGGCCGCCACATCCCTGTGAGATCATGCCACACTTCATTCCCCTTCACAGCATTTGTGATGCCACCCATGTGTTGGCCCCAATATCGGTGTTCCCTCCATAGGGTTCATCAATATGATCCACTCTTATCAGTGTTCCGATCAATCTGATCCATCTCCGTTGGATGTTAAACTTACGGTATACCCTGTGTTAAATATGGGAAGCTGAGGAAAACCATAGATAGATTCCTAGGGCATAAAATTCCACACGTTCGATGTGGGATGCCTCGCACTACTGGAAAATAGGTCTATACCCATGGTTTTGCAAACAACTGTGGGTATAGAGGTAGTATGTGAACCTATACCCACGGTTTTCCAAAACCGTGGGTATAGGCCACCTGTACCCATGGTTGTGCCAATAACCATGGGTATAGTTTTATTTTAAGACCTATACCCATGGTTTTGGAAAACAACCGTGGGTATAGGGTATTTTCCAAAGACCTATACCGAAGGTTCTTCATAACTATGGGTATTGGTGGTTTTTTTTGAAGACCTATACCCACTGTTCTCCGGAACTGTGGGTATAGATTTCCCGTGTTATGGCGGGAAAAGAAAATTAGGAGGGACACGAAAAAAAGTTGGTGGGAGACATTTTTTCACGGTTTAGATTAATATATTTATTTTAATATAAACAAATATTTCCAAAAAATCTGTTGCTGGTTGGTAATCCTTTATATGCGGGTGTTGTAGATCCCGGGTTCAATTCCCGCCGTTAGCATTTTTTGAAACTCTGATAATATTAATATATATTTATAAATATATATATATATACATCAAATGAAATTCATAGCGTGGTTGGTCCTTTGCTGAGGCATGCGTGTCTCTTGTTTGCGAGACCTGGGTTCGAATCACACTACCTGCACCTTTATGAAATTTTAATTAATGGACATGGATAGAATTAATATGTATATATATATATAATGATACTTGTATATATATCAGGTAAGAATTGTGGCCCAGTTGGTCACTTGACAGCAGGCGCCTCTGCCGCTTAGCGCGAGGTGGGGGTTTAAATCCCTGTCCATGCAGTTTATTTGGGAAAAATAAATACCCCACGGTTTGAAAACTGTGGGGTGTGTTGTGTGCCACATTGGAACAACGGTGTGGAACACTTTGACTCCCCTATACCCACAGTTCTCCAAAACCGTGGGTATAGGCTGATACCCCTATACCGACGACATTCCAGCCCACAGTTCCTAAAACCGTGGGTATAGGCTATACCCACGGTTTTGAACCGTGGGTATAGGTAGATTTTCCGGTAGTGTCAGGATTACGCGCCCTCGAGAAGCCCAATGATAGGGGACAGAAGACAGACATGCCAATCCCCAGCATCAATACATGCCAGTGATGCCCCAATGCGACTGCTCTCCTAACCAATGTTGCTGCCCTAACCGGACCCCTTGGAAGGTCCTGACAGGAGTGGCGTAATTAACTGGTGTCCATGAAGATATGGCATCAGGAACGAGATTCACAATCCATGATTTAAATATATGAGGGAGACCTGGACTAGGTGACAAGATCTGAGGAGGAATCCACAGAAGGAAGAACCGACATCCCATCATCCCGTTTCGATCAAGGAGTAGACGTCCCTGAACAAGGAGCGAATGTTGACCACCTTTGGAAAGTGGGAATGTGGGGTAACAGCAGTGTGTCCTCTGCATGAAGGATGCACACACCCTAGTGAAAGCATCGGAAACAGAAAATGGTGAACCCAACGTGAATATCCTCTCCTCAGCATGAAGGTTGGTAGTGTTTGGGACATAAGTGGATAAGCATGTCATCTGAACCCGTCATCTGGTACCAGGTCTCACCAAGAAGGGCTGACATGAAACTCTCCAAAATTAGGGATAATCAAGTCGTTCAGCATTCCGTTCTACAACGTTGTCAGCACGGATCCCTCTTGTCGACCACAGAATACGGAATGGCATTGGCGCACTGGGTGTCGATTCCTTTTCCTTGCAGTATTAATGAGTTCCTATCTCTGCTTCAGAAATCAAGTCGTTGCATCCAGAGCTCGATCACCTGCCCACCGGTGCAGAGGTGGGGGAAATACCGATGCGGCTACCCCGTGCGGTTATACCTCTTCCATGACGGCTTCGATCACCATGACTGTTGGGCTCCCACGCCTCCTCTCCCCATCATAGATCATCCAGTGAATGGTAATAAACGAACTTGTACACAGGTACGAGGAGGAGGGGGTCATCCCCACCAAGGATATGGCTCGCTTAGACCTCGAGGCAGCCACTCCTAACCATCCATGCTACCCCCAAGGGCCGCGCAGGGAGCCTCTACTCCCCATCCCAACATTCAATCGCTTTGGTAGCTTGTCCCCAGAGAGCCTCGACAACTCCCTCCCCTACGCCGACGAAGTAGGGGATATCCGGGTCGGCCCGATCAGAGTCCCACTTCCAGGGCTCCTGGTGGGGGCCCCCACTAGGCTGTGTGAGCCCCACCGCCTTGTTCCCCGATCCAAAGAGCAGTTAATCCATGCGCCTACACCACCAACTCTAGTCCATATGACTCGACACCAGTATCAGGCACAAGCAGAAGAAGATGCTCGCTGCGGGGCGTCAATGTTAGCGAATAATGTGGCCCGATACACCGCTAATTCACATCTCCAGATCCCTGCATACATTGAGCAGGGGAAGTTATACACTTGACCCTGATTGAAGCCCTGACCTCCCTATGGGTAGGTTTGTTCAACTCTCCCGTTCGCCAGTAGAGGTGATGGTCGCCGCGGACCAATCTGTAGCAGTGCCACCCAGTGCGGAGGCTCACTCCGCACCACCACTATGGAAGGTGTGAGCCCTCCCTGCTTCCAAACTCGGTTTGGAGGTCTGCCCCATTCCACCTACAAATCAGGAAAGCGTCTTCCCCATTATAGCAACACTACATATGGGGATCTCTCCCATGCTCACTACACCAGGTACGGGGTCACTCCCCCTGCCACGGATCGCGAGCATGGAGACATCGCATGTCTGGTCACTCGCCGACATGAAGGTCATCCCCATGTCCCCATTCCAATCGGTGAAGGTCCTCCTCTCCCTATAAATTGAAGAGGTGGAGGAAAACCCCACTTCACTTTTGACATTTGTCCCGGTGCACCTCGCACCTCGGATTCCTCAAGTTTAAACCCTCTCCGCCCTAGCACTATTACAGTCGGAGGACCCCATGTCAAAAATCGGCCCTTCTCTGAAGAACCGCCCAGGGGCAGAGGATCAGGTCTCCGCCACCATAAGAGGAATCCTGGGGAAGGCCGAGAATTAATCAGGCCAATCTGCTTCTTAGACTCTGAGGCGGAGTACGATTCAGCACAGGAGCCCTCCCCTAGTCCTCTAAGTCAAGGGCTAGGGCCAGAATGAGGCACATCAACCTCGTGCTCTTGGAACGCGAGATCCACATGATCCCTGTTTCCCTCCAAAGGTATATCCAGGAGGACGACACCCTGGCATGTCTCCAGGGGCCGACCACGTAGTTTCCACCAACGTCTCCGAAAGCTCCCTTTACCTCGGAGCTATTTTGGGGGTCAATGATGGAAGAGTCGGGGCGTAACCCACCCCAGGAAGACACTACTATTGTGTCAGGAGATTTTTCATCGGTCCATCTTGTCATGACATGGTGTCCAGGTCACTGTATTCCTCATAGGACAACCCATGATTCAGTGGCCAATCATCCCGCTCGCTGTATTCGCCACCGGCCAGCCTTCCATCCCAATGGCCCACCTCAGTGCTGCTGCCAGTTCCTCAGCCACCCTCAGTTGACGAGTGGGTAAATCAGAGGCTAGAATTTGAATCTGAGATGGGGAGCTTCTGGACCATCCTTGCGGTAGGCCAATTCCCTGAGGATTTTTGGCCGGTTGTGGGATCGAACTTTGATACTCTAGAATTGTTCACCCCGGAAGATTTTGAATGTTTCTGCCAGACCCTCTGGGTGACTCAACTTCGTCTTCACCACTGACGGGTGACTTATCCTAAAAGCCAAGAGCACCTCGAAGACATTGGTGAACAATTCCGCCTGGTTGACCTGGCCACACTCCCTATGGTCCGACACCCTGAGTCACCTGGACACCCCAGGGCCCTCCAACAACAATGTGTTCATAGTTTCCAAGTACTCCGCAAAGCTATTGAGGAGGCTACCCCCCACATGAAAGTCCATGGCTGGGGGAATTACGCTTCCCTCCTCTTCAGTACGATTCTCCGGCAGCCTGACTCACCTGGCGGAAGCGAGGACATTCCCCCAGAAATAGTGGCAGTCAACATCACCTATTTGACAGGAGAGTCGAATGAGATGGGACTTCTCGATGGGGGCGCCCCCCCTGAGGATGTGCTGCCACTGGACCCATCAGGAAGGATTACTGGCCAACAGAGAAACCTCCTAGGTCTCCCTCCACCCATCGAAGAATTGGTACTAATCCAAAATGCCAGTAAAGGCAAAGAGCATGTTGGAGATGTCAAGCACTCCGACCTGTCAGCCTCAGTGAAGAAGACGAAAGAGGAGCCCGAGAAGGCCACGCTGCACCATCAACTTGATAAGAAGAAGAAGTTGGTCGACGAACTTCTGGTTGAATGCATTGTAGAGTAGTGATCCGACTACGGTGATCCTAGGCCGAGGCAGCAGGGGCAGGAACAACTACCCCTCGGTGAGATTCTCCCAGTAAACCCTAATCATGCCATATTCGCTGACAGGGCAGAAGCCGAAGCCCATGGAAAGAGTGCACGGTATGTCTCGCCGAACCCACCCGATCGGCGCAACAACCCAAGGGATCCAGCCCACATTCCTCAAAGGGACCCCCCACCAGTTGCTCCACGAGCCACTGACCTAGGCTACCACATTGAAGAGCCTGGAAATGCACTCATGGTTAGGGATCCTCGCCAGGACAGGGAACCGCGTCTAGATGATCCGATGACGGTGCTCATCTCCCACCTCGAGGCTTTGGAAATGTGAAAAGTGGCTATCCCACCTTATGGAATACCATACCCGGCATGGGTAGATGACATGACGGCACCCCCAAGATTCAAAAATCCCACTTTATCCCCCTTTAACGGGACGGGAGACCCGCCGCAGCACCTGGAGCACTTCAACTCGAGGTTTGGGCCTATCCTAGGGACCCCAATGCAGCAGGAGGCCGCCAAGCTCCGTTTCTTTGTTCAGACGCTGGAGGGACTGACATTCATTTGGTACAGCCAACTCCCCATTAGATCTGCGATAAGCTGGGAGGACCTTTGTAGGCAGTTCCTTTACCAATTTAGCTCTACCACCTAGATGAAAAATATCACAGACCTCTTCAGGTGAAATCAATGGCACGATGAACGAGTCGCAGACTTCATCGCCTGGTTGAAAGGGCTCACATACTCCCTTGACATGCCACTGAATTAGGAGAAATTACTGATGATGTACTTGGGGAATGTAAAGACAGAACTGGTCCCCTCCCTGATCACTTAGAATTATCCTGGAGGGTTCTGAGACTTCTCGGATAATGCCCAGCGCCTCGAGGAAGCCCTGCAACAGGCTAGCCAGGCACGCCTGCTGCCTCCTGTAATTCCAGCAAGGAAAGCTACTCGAGCCGAGCCCACTACCATGGCCTAGATAGAGGACCCCAAGTAGCTAGAGTTTCTACCAGTAGCACCGGCCCCATATCCTCGTGGAGGCCCTCCACCACGGGCACAGTTTCTAGTCCATCAACACCCACCCCAGAATCAGCAGGCGCCCACGCGCAACGCGCCACCACCGCCTAGGAGAGATAATCAAATTCCACCTCCTCCTTAGGATCCATCGGCACCCCGTTAGGGTTAGACCCCTAGATCCCCCTTTCTAGATAGAAGGAATCAGACCTACTCATTCGACAAGGCTCAGGTCCCCAGCTACTTCTGAAGCACCTTAGAGTAGAGAATCATACGACTGCCTGAGTGTCAGAAGCTAGAAGAGGCGCATCTCACTGATCACCCAAACTACTGCCCCTATAACCGGATCTTGGGGCACACCATCAAGAAATTTTAAGTGTTTAAGGACTGGATCCTAGACCATATTAACAAAAACATAGTCAGGTTGGGCCCAGCCCCGACACAAGTGGAGGGTGACTTTGTGGGACCAGATAGTGGTAGCGACGATGGAGGTGAGTGGCAGCAGGTTCCTGACTGCGGGTCCCATAAGTATGAGGACTGGATGGCTCGCAGGACGGTCTCCCATACTCATGGAATTATCTGTTCATGATTAAATCAGCCGAAGCCTTCAGATGTCGCGTCAACCACTTCCGCATCATCATCTTAGTCGGCCTTTTCCCAGAAGAGTAAACATCGGCAACCCAAGAAGAAGAAACGTGCCCCGCCAATTCCTTCATCGTTCCGCACTCTTAGTGAATTCATGCCCCCATAGATGGGAATCCCTCCCAGAATCCGCCCAATGCTGGATGATTCGTCAAGTGACAGTCAAGGGTACGTTTTAGTTAACACCGTCAAGTTGGTAAATCTCTATATGTCTCCCGATGAGGGGGAGCACCAGGCCAGCCTCCACAATGTCCCCAGCTGATGTCAACATCGGTAGAACGACGGCCATATGGGTCCTCGGGGAATGTCAGGTGGTACTTCCATCCAAGCCGTGCACGCCACTGAGACTAGACAGCAGACCCAGCGCAGAACTCAACACGCGCAACCTCTTCATCCGGTGTCGACAAGCCTGCCTCCTCCACCATTTGTGCTACTGGATCAGGAAGAGCCACTTTAGCCATATCATGACTAGCTTTGCCCTGCTACAGGATGATCTCAATCGCCCAATCCTCATCTGGTAGCTACACTCCAAGCTTCAACTAGTGAGCAGCAGGATGTTCCCATTACCAGTCAGCCGTCGGTCCAGCTAATAGGGTCCGCCATTCCTCCCATCGCTTAGCAACCTCTTGTAAGAGGAAGTTCATGCCTGGTGTAGAAGCATGATGTTCGGAAGCATCTCGATGGTATCCCAGCAAGGCTCTCCAACCTTGAAGCCCTTTTCAATCACTAGATATGCTTGAATCACTTACCGAGCCTTTAAGAATCCCCCTCCAGTTTGAGATAGAGATAGCAGCTACAGAAGCCTTCCATGTTGAATCAGTTGGCAATGCCGAATTCCATGCCATCATCTCGTTCTCAGGAGAGGATGAAGGCTCTCCTATACAAGGGCACATCCACCCACTGTACATCACTGGCCAATTCAACGGTGTGGAGGTTTACCGCTGTCTCATTAACACCGGCTCCAGGATCAACCTTATCCTGACATGGACACTACGGATGCTAGGGCTATCTGTAGATGACCTGACTCCCTCTGACCTAAGAATCCAGGGATATGACAGAACCGAGAAGAAACCGGTCAACAAGATTCATCTAAAGAACGAGTTCGATGGCCTGATTTCCAGCACCGAGTTCATGGTTGTCTCCTAGGACACCGCGTACTACGCATTGATGGGTAGGCCATGGATCCAGCTGCACTCTACCATCCCCTCGTCATATCACCAATGCATCATGTACTACCTTAATGGTGGAGTATGCGTACTCCAAGGTGATTCATCTCCTTTTGACTCTTGCGAAGCCTAATACTTGGATGCTTATTATTACAAGAGTAGGGATAACAAGCCCAGGAAAGAGAATTTGAGCCCATTGCCGCTATGACTAGCCCTTGGATAGGTTTGAATGATGCCTACGTCTTCTCGGTCGATCGATTGGAGGCCACCACCCCTGACTGGGGAAGTGTTTTTTCATATACAGGACAAGAGGGAACCATACACCCAAATCTAGGTGGCGTCGGAAGATCACCTTGTATTCTTATACGAAACAGGCTCTCGTGATCCCAGAGCCTCCCAATCCCATCAGGTATCGGTATGTCCGACTCGTGTCAATGGAAGTACATCATACTTGTCTATATCTTCGGGCTGGAGTAAGTTGGCTCCGGCCAACAATCCACTACTACTTTGATATTGTCAAGAGTGGCCCCTCAGGCCGAAGACCAGATGGGATCAGGTCAACAGCCTTCATAGCCATGGTCTCAGCGACGCCAGAGTACCCCGATGCAATGACCACGGCCGCACAAGCTGGTAGCAGCCTCCCATCAAGGATCGGTAGCTCAGAAGCAGCTTCTCCTACGGAAGATCCCTCCATAAGTGGAGAAGAATATATGGAGGACGCTCCCCCTGCCTTTGAAGAAGGCATCTCTACCACAGTTGATGAACCAGTATAGGTGAACCTCGGAAGCGAGGCTGATCTGAGACCCACGTTGATCAGCACCGCTATGTCTCTCAAGGAGAAGCAGTGGTACGTGGAATTCCTCAAGCAGCATTGTGATGTATTTTCCTGGAGTTACAATGAGATGCCAGGACTAGATCCAAAGGTATCCATCCACCACCTCAGTCTCCCGACAAACCATCGTGAGTTCAAGAAGCCTCCCAGAAATATGCATCCGTCTCTCAGCGCCATGGCCGAGGCCGATGTTGACAAGCTCATCAGATCCAACTTCATCAAAGAGGTCCATTCCCCCAAGTGGTTAGCCAACATCATGCCAGTTAGAAATAAGAATGGGCATATAAGAGTCTGCATCAACTTCCTCTATCTCAAATGTCACTGTTCGAAGGATGATTTTCCCCTTCTAGTGATAGAATTGTTTATCGACGTTACGGCGGGGTACCAAGCCCTCTCTTTCATGGATGGTTACTATGGATATAATAAGATCTGGATGCCCCCCTGAGGATGAGGAATATACCACTTTCAAGGCACCCCAAGGTACTTTCTATTACCATGTTATGCCCTTTGGCCTAAAGAATGAAGGTTCCACCTATCAGTGGGCCATGCATCACATATTCAAGCCAATCCTGGGAATGTTGGTGGAATTCTATGTGGATGATCTGGTGGTCAAAATATCACCATCACCAGGACTATCTCAAGGATGTTGAGAAAGTGTTTGGTTTCCTCCGTTCCTGCTACCTGAATATAAACCCATTGAAATGTGCCTTCGAGGTCACTTCCGGGAAGTTCCTTGGATTTTTTTTCTGGTACCGAGGCATCGAGATCGACCAAGAGAATATCAAGGCAATCAGCTAGATGCCTCCCCTGAGTAATATTAGGGAGCTTTGAGGTCTTCAAGGACACTTATCCTACATACTTCGATTCATTGCGAATCTGGCTTGTGAGTGTAAGCCCTTTTCTCGCCTCATGAAGAAGGGCACCACTTATGAGTGGGATAAGGAGTGTCATACCACCTTTGAGGAAATCAAGCAATATTTTCTCCAGCATCCGGTCTTGATGCCACCCATCTCTAGAAAACTGTTGATTCTCTATGTCACTACCCTAGAATGATCCCTTGGAACCCTTCTTGTCCAAAAGAAAAATGAGGGGACGGAGAACAGCCTCTACTACCTCAGCCTCATGCTCCTCGATACGAAAACCTAATACTCCTCCATCGAGAAAAGTTGCCTTGAGCTTGTATTCGCTGTGCAGAAACTGAAGCATTACCTGCAGCATCATGAGGTACAGTTGGTCTCTTGAGTATACCCGCTAAAGTACATTTTTAATCTCCCTATGTTGACCGGCCATTTAGTATAGTGGGTGGTGATTCTCCAGCAGTCCGACATCAGGTTTGTGCCCCAGAAGGCTATCAAGGGGCAGGCATTGGCAGACTTTATAGCTACCCATCCAACCTCTATGAAGAAGTCCCTTGACCTGGATTTCCCTGATGAGGCAATCCTCTCAGTAGACCATGTCGTCCCATGTTGGAAAATTCACTTCTATGGAACCTCCTGGAGCCATACTGGTAGAAGGCTCAATGATCCCAGGCTTAACAGAGTAGGACTGGGTATCGTCTTTATCACCCCAGCGTAAGTCGTCCTGCCTTACTCGTTCCTGTTATCGGAAGGTTTCACCAACAACGAGGCAGAGTATTAGGACCTCATTACATGTCTCAAGCTATCCCTTGATATCAACGTGCCTCATTTTCATGTAAAAGGGGATTCTGAGTTGGTCATCAAGTAGGTCAATGGTGACTATGTTTTCAGGAAGCCAGAGCTTGTACCATTGTTATAACACACTCTTCGGCTAATGGCCCAGTTCCCTTCTCGGCCAGAGGTTATTCTTTTCCATCGGTCACAGAACGGTCGAGCAGATGCTTTGGCCAGCCTGGCTGCATTGCTTGCCAAGCCCAAGCAGGATGATCTGATCATTCACGTGGCGCACTGGAGAGTCATTACTCCCGTCACCCCAGAGGATGATGACAGCCCGTGGGTGAACCATCATACCACCAGTGCCTCTACATTGGTAACCCCAGGTTCTGTAGATGCGGTGATCAAAGTAGTTGCGTATTGGAGGATACCCTTGGTCGAATACCTTCAACACGGTAATCTCCCGTCAGATCAGGCCGAGCGCGAGTGAATCTAAAGTCGCGCACCGCAGTTTACCCTCCAATGTGGTCTCATCCTTGAGAAGATCCTCTATAAGTGTGGGTTTGATGGTTTTCTCCTCCATTTCCTTTAAGGAGTTGAGATTCCATAGGTCATGCAAGAGGTTCATACTGGTTCTTGTGGTGCCCACCAGGCTGGGATGAAACTGTCTCACAAGATTCAAGGGCTAGGGTATTTCTGGCCCTCCATGATTCACGAATGCATCGAGTTCGCCAAGAGATGCCATGCATTCCATGTTCATGCTAACTTTGTACATCGGTCATCAGATCCTCTCCATACTACCATGTACTCTTGTCCCTTTACAGTCTGGGGGTTAGACGTCATGGGACCATACCCACCGGTAACGACTCACCAATGTCGGTTCATTCTAACGGCTACAGATTTCTTTTCCAAGTGGGCAGAGCAAATTCCGCTCAAGGAAGTCAAGGCCCATTCTATTACCGACTTCATGAGTTCCAACATCATCTATTGATTTGTGGTACCTCATGCTATCCTCACCGATAAAGGAACCAACTTCTAGGCAGCCGAGATGAAGTAATTGTACACCAAGTACAACATTTGCTCCAACCATACCTCCCGATATCACGCACAAGCAAATGGATAGATTGAGGCATTAAATAAAACCCTATATAACATTATATAGGAAATGGTTGGTCAAAACGAGAAGATTTTTACGAATAAGCTCCCCAATACCCTATGGGCATATCAGACGACAACCCGTAATTCCACCCAGGTGACCCCATATTCCTTGGTGTACAGAACAGTGGTCGTCCTACCCATCGAGATTAATTTTACCTCATTGTACACAGCGGTCTATGACCAGCAAGTTCCAGATATAGTGGCTGAAATCCATCTACCAGAAATGTAAGCACTGGATGAGAATAGGCTTTGTGCCTTGCACAACCTAGAAAGGCATCCGAGCAAGATGGATCAAGCTTTCAACAAGAAGGTTCGCCTCCTCTCTTTCCTGTAAGGTGACTTGGTATTATCCCTCAGAGCGCCAATGATCCCCGGTAGGAAACCACCCAAGTTGGATCCCAAATGGGAAGGTCCCTTAATTGTTCATAAGGTTTACCCCAATGGTGATTACTCCTTGGTAACCATGGATGGTGAGTGTTTAACTCCTCCCACCAATGCCATGATCCTTAATCAATACTTTTCCTAAGGGCCTCTTAGGTATGGCACAACCTTAAACTGTCGGGTCCCCCATGAACATAAACTAGGTTGTTGTCTTGCACGACCATTAAACTGTGCTTGGTCCTATATTCGGACCCTCATGGTCCTGCATGACCTTAAATTGTCCAGTCCTGCATGATGTTAAACTGAATCTTGAGAACTATGTTTGTATTGATTCCCATCCTTATGGGATATATAGGAATGCCCAGACATTTCATCTGTTGGCCCAACCCAAACACTAGAATACTCCCCCTGGGGTCAAGACATATAGAAGGTTTTCAAAGTTTTTCCCCAATTCATGTTGATCTAACCTCGACCTGGTCGTACGTCTCACCCCCTGGAGACGTTCGCCTCTTTGAGAGGTGGGTACAGCTATGCTTCACCCACTCCATAACTAGGATTTCATCACTTTCTATGTCTGGAAGGACCCCTAAATGGTATGGATGCTAGGCCTAAGGGCTATCTCTTACCACTTCGGGCCAACGCCCTTGAGGATGTTGATAAACAAGCTGATACAAGTCCCTCATTTTGAATATGGCCAGCAGTCGATGCTCATTTGTTGTTCCCATCTCAGGTCACTATAGGGACGTTGTGTTTCGAACATGGTCAACAGCCGTCCTGGATCATTAGGGCCTCCCCCAGAGGTCCCAAATGGCAAGTGTAGTGGTTCATTCTTCCCCGTTGTATCTCCAAGTGATAAACTCCCTCCGGGCGATGCCAACCAACATGCCCCTTGGCATTTTCGGGCTCCCGGCCCAGGTTCTCTCTAATGGGGTTGTGCAGTGTGGTATGGGATTATTTCCTCATTCACGTTGGGTTGCTCACCGTGTCGTACACATCCCCGGATGAGACACCTTATCCCCTCCTCATCCCGCGTGACGTTAAACTGCAAGTTGGTCAGACCTTCCTGACCGAGGCCCAGCCTCAGGCCCCTCATCCTTTTTTAGGCCCCTTGGCCTTCTTGGACTCTAGCCCCAGTTCTTCCCGGAGTGTACGATGTGGTGTGGGATTATGTCCTCATTCACGTCGAGTTGTTTGTCATGCCATACACCCCCCCTTTGATAGGTTATATTACCCCTAGGTGCCCCTTTCCATAACTATGTGTGGCTTGATTCCCATTCTTATGGGATACGTAGGACCGCTTGAACATCTAGATTTCAGGTCCAGCCCCATATCTTAAGAGATCTCCCCGATCTCCCAGTCACCTAGACCCCTTGGTATGTCCCTCTCCATGAGGGGGGTATATAGGTGTGGTACAGGGTTTTTGGCACCATGCCCCCCTTCTCCTGGGAATCCACCATCTCTTGGACACCATCGAATTGAGTCCCTTGACCCTTTACAGTGGTCCTCTAATGTGTTCAGAGTACTCTGGTCTAGGACCTGGAGTGTCAGATTCAACTTAGACGAGTTCCTTCCACTTTTCAGGCTTCATGTTCCCCATCATTTGGTCCCCCATTATCTTTGACACCCGAAGGGACCCCCAAAAACGGCCTGGATACGATGCCTAAGGGCTCTCCTACCATTACAGGCCAACGCCCCCAAGGGTTTCAGACAAAAAAACTGATATAAATCTCGTGTTGAGAACATGGTCAGTGGTCGATGCTCATTTGTTTGTCCCCGTTTCAGGCTAATGCGACAGGATGCTGTGTTGCGAACATGGTTATCAGTAATACTCTGTTGTCATGCTATCCACTTTATGCCTTGAATGTTGGTTGCAAGATTCACATTTTTTCCACCCCATCATGTCCTGGTGGAATTGAAACTCTTGGCACTATCCCTTAGTGCACCTTCGCACGTCAGGAGGACAACGCAGCAATACAACATCTCTCAAGGCTCCCGTGATCCGAGCACTAAGACTATAGGCTGGGATCTTCATTAAGGTCTATGTACAGGTCGATCCACATCCCCATGGGATATGTGGGATCACCTGAACATCATGCTTCCGGGTCCAACTCATCTGGGAGCTAGTATCTCCTGCCCCTTATCCTCTGGCCCCTATTGGCCTCCTGGCCTGAGGCTCCTCTCCCGGGATCGTGCACAGTGATGATGTGGACCTCTCCCACATTCACATTGGGTAGGTTTTATCATGTCATGCGCATTCCTCCACGTCCAAGCCATATGACTTTAGACTGTGCTATTTGGTCCTACCACATGACCATAAACTCTGAAGATATCATCCTAGCCACATGACAAAAAACGGCACTGCATTGTGATAACCTCATCATGGGGGACATCACGTTGGGTATCAGTCATTTACCATACCTTTTGTCAATGCCCATATGTGGGTTGATTATTGTGGAGATTCCAGGAATTTCTACCCTAGGCCGGTCTCTCCACAAAAGAAAAACCATTCACCTTAAAGGACAAACATCATACATCAAATGCCGCTTCTTTTGGTACAAGGGCTAGACCTGCACACCCCTTTAATCCTTTGCATAGGTACCTTTCTGTTTCGTTCCACCCTCTGAGACCTATGTATGGCTTGATTCTCATCCTCATGAGATACGTAAGAGCACACATGCACTTCCCCATGGGCCCAACCCAACTTTCGTGTTCGGTACCTCGACCGGAACACTTCCCCAGGGAACACATGGTAAGTAGGGCTTATGTCCTCATTCACGTCGGGTTTTTTAACCACCTTACCATGTGTCTCCTTCTCTCATTTTCCATCCCTGGTCCGAGTTCTAAGACCTTAAACTAAGAACCCCTCCAAAACTATGTGCGGCTTGATTCCCATCCTTATGGGATACGTAGGAATGCCCAGACATTTCGTCTCGGGTCCAGCCCTGGGGATTACCAACCCCATCCCTCCTCATTGTCGGCCCCTTGGCCTCACATCTTGGGGAGTTGTGTAACCACATCATTTTCCCCTAATAATTTCAGGATTCCCTATAATGAAATTGGGAAGCTGTAGTTCCCATACCAGAGAGGTCCTGTCTAGAAGAAAAGATGACCCATGACCAGATTAATGAATCCTCCTAATGTGCTTCCACCATGGTGAAGTAATATTGGGAGTGTTGGATTCTGTTCAAACAAACCACCACTTCACTTTCCACGCTTTTCATGCCCCTTTATTCGGATCTTTATCCTCTTTCACGTTTTAAGGGACCCTCTAACATTACGGATGCTCGGCCCATGGTCCACCTGCTGTCTTGGGCCAATGTTCCAGAAGACTAATCACATTTGGAGGGACCCCCTAACAGTATGGATGCTCGACCTATGGTCTACCTGCTATCCTGGTCCAACGTTCCGGAAGACTGATCGATGATATTTGAGTTAGGCCTCGTTTTGTGAACATGGTCAGTGGTCGGCCCTCATTTATTGTCCCCATTTCAGGCTAACGCAATAGGGACATTGGGTTTCGAATACAGTCAATAGTCATCCTTTATTGTTGTACCCCTCTCATAGTGTTCCAAATTTGGGTAACGTGATTCACCTTTTTCATCTCCCTATGTTCAGATTGGTTTCAATTCCCCTATAATTTCCCTGCTCGTACACTAGAGCACATTGAGGAGATGATATATTTATTGGTCTAAGGTCCTCCTCTGGATGGGCCTACCTCCTTTCCTTGGAAACCCAAGTTCAAATTTCAAATGCCCGAAGCTTGGTTAACGCTCCCACGATCAAACGAAGTGATAGTACGAGCTTCCTTTTCTTCTCACGGCCCACGTGAGCTTAGTGATGGATCGTTATTTATTTCGGGATTATGGTTGATCATGTTATGACAAGGGACAAGTATGTTAAGAAAAGGGGAAAATAAGTAAATTTTTCCATACATACGGTTCAAAACAGCAAGAAACAGTAAAAGTGGGACAAGTGTATGGGTTTGGACAAAACAGGGCACTTAAGGGTTGGCTTCTTGGATAGATCTCTCTAATTCCACCACCTTTTCGCTGGTGGCCCCCAGGACTGCCTCCCATCCCCTGAGGACCCTCTCTTCATTGGTGGCCGCAGAGCGCAGCTCGATGACCCTATCCCATGCCCGCGCCTATTCAGCTTGAAGCTCGGTTATCTAGCGACTCACTTCTATGAGCTGTTCTTGAGCATCCACTAGTTGGGCCCTCAACTGCTCCATGACCTCAGAGCAGTTCGCGATGAATAACTTCTTCTCTTTTGCATGTTCCTCGAGGCGTTGTACCTCCTTCTCCGCCCTCAGAAATTCTCGGGTACTCCCTGACTCCTCCTGGCATCAGATAACGTCGGCACTCCAGCTTCTCTCATGCATCTTCTCATCCATGTAGTCACGGTCTGTTAGGTGAAGACGTTTAGCTTACATCCCTCCAGCACATAGGAAGCACATCCAGGTGTGGAGGGACCCCATCTGCTTTAGCCATTCCCCTTGGGGATAACTGAGAAAATTCCAGATGCACTTCCATACCTTGTGTCGTGTCATTCGACTCTCCTCGGCCACTTCTGAATCTAAATCATCAATTTCTTTGAGATCAGTGGGCCGATAGATAGGGAAGACATCCAACAGGGTAGCAGCAAGGTCTTCCTCAGATATTCCTTCCAGGGGAATAGGCTCCTTAGCATCTGGATGATCTTCCTCTCTCCCCTCGATCCTGGTGACGCCCACGTCGATTTCCAGCTCTGCCCCAATAGCATCACCCCTGTTGTTCGCCTCTCCCTGCTCACCAATTTTTAGGTCCGACTTAGTTTGGGAGGCATGTTCCGGATGGGGCTGCACGTTTACCATTAGCACACTTGCAGATGGTCTGGGCTCAGCAGCCCGAAGAGCCTCCATCGTCGTGATCACTATACAAACAAGGAGTACCCTGATCAGTTGAGTCCTCTGACAGTGAGTACCAGTATCAAAACAAGGAACTTACAGGAACCCAAGGCATCAGCCTCTAGTGCTCTGGCCATTACAGGATCTGTCGTGGCAGGGGACCGCTCAGCACTTGTGATCTCGATAATGAGCGGTGGTGCCCCGCCTTGCCCTATTGACGCTTCTTCCCATCCTTCAGCTGGAGATTCTTGATCAGCGCTGATATGCTCCTGCGCATGAGAGAGAACGTGGATTAAGGGATTGCAAAGGTAAGAGAACACAAGAGAATATAAGGGTTGAAGCATACCTCGAGCAGTTCGGTCACATCCATATCGGATCTGACGATCACGCCGCTCTCCCAGAGACTCCCTTGGTGAGACACCCCTTGAGACCCTTCACCTTCAGGCTCCCCTACTCCTTATCCTTCACCTTACCCTTCTCATTCACCTTCCCCTTCTACTTCACCTTCCCCTTATCCTTCTGCCCACTCTCCTATTTCTTTTCCCTCTGATTCATCGCCTCCATCTTCCCCCGGCGGCATCCTTTCCGGATCATGCTCCTGGCTGAGCAGCACCTTCACCAAGAGAGGTGGTTCCGCACACCGACCCTGTTGGCATGCATATGTGTCCATGGCCATCAGGTATGCATTTCATCGATGGAATATCACTTTTTCGGCAACCCAGACAAGCCCAACTTCTGGAATCTGGATCCCATCTCGCACTATCTTCTTCCAGATAGATTCAATACTCATTGACTACCACAGGGTTATCCAAGCCGACCATAGCACAGGGAAGATGGAATCCTGGGAAGGTTGAAGCAGGTATTTTATTTGCTTCCCAAGAAGTTCTATGGCCACCCCATGTGACCCTCCTCAAGGCAATGATGGCGCGACCACACCATGTGACGCCACCTCTACTGAGGTCTTGGCTCATGCAGGCCTTATTCCCTAAGGTGCTCCTGGCCCTCCTACTCTAGCGGCCCCCCACCTGCTCTCTCACCACCGAGGTTCTGCACTAGCGGCCTCGAGTTGCCAGACTCTCTTTCGCAGAAGCCCCTCAGGGTATGCTATGGTTCAATGTTCATCATACTCGGTCAAGAGTCCATCATTGAATCTGGTGGGAGGAAAAGTAATGATGTCTCCAGATCCGTCGGTTGTGGACATCAATCACAGCTGATGAAGGACACAAGGATGCCTATCCTTCCAGACATCTGTGTATACTCTCTTCAGAATTCTTTGGAGGCATACGATCTTCCTAGAGGACCTGGACAGCACATAGGGCTCATAGAAAAATCTTCCCATCAATTCAGGCCACTAGAACCCCACCTCTGATGCTTTGGAAGTACTCTTTCTGCTCTAGTGATCCTTTCCCACAGTCTATCATCTGACCAATTGGGGCAGGAAATGGGCTGAAGGAAATGTTGGCATGGTTACCAATCCTGATCCGTACTCCCTCCTCATTTAGCATCATTGGCATGATCCTGGAAATATTCAGCAGAGAGGGTCGCAGTCTGTTTCCTGTAGGACGGATGGCATTTGGGAAGGTGTAGCTGCCGCAATGAGCTGCAACCCAGCCATGAAAGATCTATAAGGAGGCACATACTCTCCTAGGTGATCCCCCTCTCAAGAGGAATCCCAATATGGCATATAGCTGAGCCATCACGGGGACCCCCAGGTTGAATCACTTGTTGGTAGCCATGATGAACACCATCATCAGAGTCGATGGATGGTCACCCATCCTTGTGTACCGTACCAGCAAGATACACCCACTCAGGAATGTGGCGAGGAATCTGGCGTACTGTACATTCGAGTCCCAGGACTCATTGATGCTGTAGCCCCAGGATTGGTATTGCTCTGCCTCTAGGATCCTCCAGTAGGATCCACACTTGCTCCTCTGAACTGCGGTTGGACAACGTTTTCCCCGCCCTGTCATCTTGACCTCCGGATCCTTCTCCAAGAATAGGTTGAACCATTCCTTGTAGGAGATGTCCTTCAGGAATTCCTTGACCTTTAGCTTCTCCTTGGCTATCTTCAGCAGGTTCCACGTCAGTATGGGGGTCTAAGACCTATCACCCTAGATATTCATCGGCGGTAGGAACTCATCGTATTGATGGCCCTCCAAAGGGATTCCTTCGATGTAGTGGATGTCCCAGAGACTGATGCTGACTTCCCCATGGTGAAGATGGAATGTGTTGGTGTTAGGGGACCACCGAGTGAACAACTTCAGTCCAAGATCAGGCTGTCGGTAGAAGTGGAACTGCAATGTCCACACAGCCTCAAATAGACCAATATGCCACAGATCGGCCTCAAATTGGTCGCATGTGTGGCGAACCCAGTACGCCCAGGCCCACTCGATGGTAAATTTACCTCCAGACCGCAGATCCCAGTCCTACAACCAACCCTTGGCCTCTTCAGTGATGCTCTGACGGAAGGTGCTCGCGTAGAGGGCCAGTGAGCTCTCCGCAACAGGATCACCCCCAGCAATGGTCCTGGTCCTGGGATTCAAGACATAGACGTCCATATGCCTAGTTTCTCTGGAAGGATGACCATTGTTGGTGATGTTGTATCGAGGAAGGTCATCCTTGCGGGTCACCCATGACTGCGGGGTATTCACTTCGAATACCGGCAGGGGAACCTCCTCCAGAATGCTGAAGTTACATAGTAGCAGATTGTCAGACAAGGAGTATTCTTTTTGTACGGGGGTTAGTATGTTGAAGAGGGTGTGATTTTCGGAGACGACCCTATTTGTGCCATAAACCTTCAGGTTCACAGCTATCTCAACTCTGCGAGCAGCGACCTCCCCCTTATCAGCCCGATTTGTGGCCATTTTTTTATGACTAAGTTTGGGAGTGTTGCACGAAATTTGGGAGTTTGGCTCGAAATCTGAGAGTCCAGTGTGGAAAATTAGAGGGTTGTGTTAAATTTTAGGCTGCTGCGCAAAAAATCCCGGGTTTTCATGTAAAAGGCTGTAAAATCTCAGCGTAATTACTTGCGGACGAGGGAGTTTTCGCACAGGAGCAGAAGAAATTTCGTGTACGAGAGCTCAAGGATTGTCACGTGATAAATGTTGTATGGATCCTGGGACTCAAGAAGGATTTTATAGGAAAATCCAATGTTCCACACTGCGTGGAAAGCTTCTTCCGCGCGTGGCCGAGTTTTGCGCGCCGCTCAAAAATTTTGCCCACACGGGGCCCTCGAAGCCCTACATTTCGGTGTTTCCCTCGGAATCCAATCGTTGTGATCCCTCACCGATCCAAATTCGAGGGGGGGGGGGGCATTTGTAGACGCCTAAGATTGATTAAGTGTCAAAGAAAGTTCTACAACGAAAAAGGGAAGTCATATTCGGACCCGGAGGCTCAGTCTGGAGGGCCTAGAGGTGTTGCTTGGAAAAAAGGGTGATGTGCGCGAAAAAAGTTCTCCCGCACGAAAAGTACCGAGATTCTTGAAGGGTCCCGATACCGGCACGAATTAATTTCATGCCCGCACCCAGCGCGGTTGGCCTTTCGTTCCGCCACCTCTGTCGTGCAAATATTCTGCGTGGCCCTGAATTCTGTGTCATCAGATGCATATAAATAGAAGTCGACCCCCTTCTTTTTCAGGGCTGAAAAATTTGAACCGCCTCTCGTGCGTGTAATCAGAATTCCGAATGCGTGAAATATGGCCTTCAGGTATGGTTATTTTTCACGCCAAGTTACCCTGAGATCTGCCTTCGCACGAGATCCCCCTGGCTTAGACTAAACTCCAAACCCTTCGGGGTCTGCCCCTTGCACGCAATCCCTTCCGGACATGCAAGGTAGGTAAGCCGCACACAATCCATCCTTTGTGCGCGCACCCCTTCCTTTGCGTGGAATCCTTTCTATGGCGTGCAATTACACCCAGCCACACGCAATACTTCAGCCCCTCTATTTCACGCAAGAAACACTGATTTCATACCAAACCCTAGGCTTTTCACGCTGGGCCCCTTTATTTCGCGTAGGCCCCAAGAGTTGCGCCCAATTCTCCAGGGCCCTTCACCTCCGTGCTCGTTGGGCGCCCTCTCACGTGAGCGCCCGATGCCCTTATTCCGAGTGCCATTCGTAGGTGTCTTGTGCACCCCGGGCATCCGTATCATACATGGTTTTCTCGTACGATCCTCTAGGCTTGTACGAAGTAACATCAAAGTCCCTTGGATAATCCTTCCCATTGCATTGCTTTGCCTTTTTGATTATTTTCATAGGCACGCTAACGGCTATTGTTTTTTCGCATAGCCACGCTAACGTGGACCCCTCGATGGTTCGCTCCACGACACCCCCTCATTACGGCCTTGCTGATGCCTTCCCTTCCACAAGGGGCAGGGGGCACCGGTTATGTAAGTCCTAGGGGTGTGGAGCTAACCCACCTCATCCGAGCTGTAGGACATTAAACTTCCAAGAACCTCATCCTCAACACATGATGTTAAACTATGACCTGGCCCCGTGCCTCGCACACAGGGTCCCCCCGCCTCAGATATTCTCCACACCCACTTTTCTCCATGGGGATGGGATCATCCCTCATAGGGGGTGATTTATCGGAGTGGAATTTGTCCATGGGGAAGGTCATCCACCTTGGTGTAAGCCCCTATCCATTCTTGCAGGAGGTAGTGCCCATGTTCCACCCCACTCCCTTAGTGCCAAGGCCAGCCAAGGGCGTGGTGGGGAACGGTGCTCCCTCCTTTCATCTTCTGTCCCCAAAGCCAATAGAGGATGTGATAGGGAAAAAGGAACCTCCTCTCTTCCTGGGTGCCAAATCCCTATCCCGCTGCACTTTGTCGCCCCCCGAGCCTCTATCCTTGAGTAAGTCTCGGCACTATGGTCCGCTCAACGCGTAAGCCCTTTCTCACTTCCCACGGACGTACCCTTCGTGACGTGATTTTCATTTCCATGCTAGCTCTTGTTTCTCACACTGAGGACGACTCTCGTGAGCTTATAGTGGGCATCGACCATGACACAACTTGGGCCGCCTTAGATCGTAAGCCCCAAATTACTTCATCTGAGCTACATGACATTAAACTTCCAAGCAACCTCATCCCGCATGATGTTAAACTGTCCATCACGAACTATGGGTACTTTGATCCGTGCTAACGCATGGTATGTAGGAAGCCTCCATGAGGTTCAAGCCCCACCACCTTGGGTCATCTCGGAGCATAATCCCCAATCCATCTCGAACTATGAGGACTTTGATCCGTTCTAAGGCATGGTACATAGGAAGACTCCATGAGGTTCAAGCCCCACCACTTTGGGTTATCTCAGAGCGTAAGCCCCAATCCATCTCGACCCCAGGTCCCTTCATGTTAGTTCACCAACCCTACCACCTTGGGATGTCTTAGAGCATAAGCCCCAAATTCCTCTGTCCCTCATGACGTTGAACTTAATTCCATCGCAAACTACGAGGACTTTTATCCATGCTAAGGCATGGTACGTAGGAAGCCTCCATGAGGTCAAGCCCCACCACCCGGTCGTTCCGACCCCATTCACGTCGGTTCGCCAACACTATGGGCACCTCAGAGTGTAGGCCCCATACGCCCTACATGAAGTTAAATTGTATCCACCACCTGAACTATGTGGTCTTTGATTCCCTGCTACGGGGATACAAAGGAAGTCTCAATGAGGTTCAAGACCATCACCTGTGACTCATCCTTACCATTCCATCGAGCCCATGTGTCTCAGGAGGCTCATACCCTAACCCGGAGGTTCCAATTCCTCTGGGTCCTATTCATGCCTCTATTCTCATGGGTCGCCTCTACAGGTGTCCCATCGATCCATCGAACTACGCGGACTTTGATTCCCTGTCACGGGGATGTGTAGGAAGTCTCTTCAAAGCTCAACCCCAATGCCATCTTCCATCATGATTCTTACCTGGGCCGCCACATCCCGATGAGATCATGCCACTCCTCATTCCCCTTCACAGCATTCGAGAAGCCGCCCACGTGTTGTCTCCAATATTAGTGCTCCCTCTAGGGGGTTCTTCAATCTGATCCACTCTTATAAGTGTTCCGATTAGTCTGATCCGTCTCCGTTGGATGTTAAACTTGTGACATACCCTGTGTTAAACATGGGAACCTAAGGAAAACCTCAGATACATGCCTATGGAATACAATTCCCCGTGTTCAATGTAGGATGCCTCGGGCTTCCGCGCCCTTGATAAGCCCTATGATAGGGGACAGAAGACAGACATGCCAATCCCCAGTGTCAAGACACGCCAGTGATGCCCCAATGCGACTGCTCTCCTAACTGAAGGTTGCTGCCCTGACCAGACCCCTTGGAAAGTCCTAAAAGGAGCGACATAATTAACTGGTGTCCATGAGGATATGACACCGGGAACGAGATTTAAAAACCACAACTTAAATATATGAGGGAGACTCGGACTAGGTGACGAGCTCTGAGGAGTAATCCATGGAAGGAAGAACCGACATCCCATCATCCCATTTAGATAAAGGAGCATACATCCCTGAATAAGGAGCAGATGTCGCCCGCCTTTGGAAAGCGGGAATGCGGGGTAACAGCAGCGCGTCCTCTACATGACGGATGCATGTGCCCCAGCGAAAGTGTTTGAAACAGTAATCCATCTACCCGTGACTGGTCCCCTCAAGATTTATGGAAACTCCTCCAGACTAGGGAAGTTTCCCTTACTGGCATTATCTATGTGTAAGAATCGGCTAGCATTTCTTTTGATGAGGTTCTTGATAGGGTGAGTTGCTACCTTAAGGACCTCGAGACCCTCATCCACTCCCGAAGTGGTCACTGTAAGTACTCTCATCGGGTAATTTCCATTCTATGACCAGAAACCATTGATGAGGATGATGATGTCGCTGGCTTACCTATTGCAGCTTCCACAAAAAAACTTCCTACTTGCTATCATCACTTCATAAACATTTCTCTTCTCAAGGTCATGAGTTTTTAGGGGTAGTAGAGAAATGTTTGTGGTTGTCAAAACTTTACCTGCTTCCTTGCACCAATCCTCTAATTCTGGCCAACCCAATTATAGCTGCATTTTTAGAGACCTTGAGAGTCTATGATGAATTGAGGTTGAGCACTTCAAATCAAGATATATTGAGGATTATTGAGTATGGATGCTTTGACCTTCCAGACTTTTGGGGAGACATTGTTCCTACTGGGATTTCAGCCAATGAAGAGCCTGAGGTGGTGGATTCTTATTTAAATGAGATGGAAAAGTGTATCCACACTCCTACAGATAGACATTATTGGTGAGATCACGTGGTGTTTATGGTAGTACTCCTATAGTAGACGGGATAAGTTTTTTCTGTAACCTCTATCCTTAAATTATTTCAATGCGGATATACTAAAGGCTCCCCTCCCCTTTATATTTTTATGGACCTACAGGATCTCAGGAAATAGCCTTTTCCCCGATTTATTCTTCTGGAGGTACAGTGGCAGGGGAGTGTGCCCTATCAATGATAGTGGATACAACAAAAGGATCTCCTGGAACCCAAGAACATATGTAAGTGGTTATTATAGACCCTTGCAGGGTGGTTCCTCCTCTAGATCCTCTTGGTGATACTATTCAGGATCCATCCCCCCTACAATCAATGAAATATAATCAAGCCACCCAGCTATCAAAGAATATTCAGAGGGGAATCACAAGTAATTGTATGTTCACCTAATGATTGAACCAAGTACCCTTATCATGTCAACTCACTGGTACATATATGTACTTTGAATCAGGGCCTATCAACAACCATACGACGACCTCTCATGTATCTATAGCTCCAATCCCTTTTAGGTAGAGGAAGGGTTGTTATCTTTTGTGTTTTACCAAAACAGGGAAACAAGGCCATTTGAAGAGATCGATGGTGTTGTTTACCCCCTAGGTGTACCTAATCCCACTCGAACAATTTATACCCCAATAACAGAAAGACATATAGAATTTTAGGGCTCACTTGACCGTGCCGAGGAGACTCTCATGGAGAGAGATCGAGTGGTATTTATAGCTGGGGTCTAGTCCAGTGGAGAGCCCCCAACCTTGATGGATCTTGGAGGAGATTTGAATATCGAGGAGCCAATAAATATCGACCGAGTGGCTTTTCCCCTATAGAGGGAGTCACTTCAGAAACTGATATTCTTTCTCATGGTGGTTCTAGGGAAGTCACAATCAGGGAGGCTGATATTTCGACCCCTGAAAATTTAGTGTGGGCTATCATTCTCTTTTTCCAATTCTGAGAGGGGTTATGTTTTCTTCCCCCAGGATTCCAAGACCAGTACCCTTATCTGGAATGACTATCCCTACAAGCCTTATATTAATCAGTAACCTTTTGATGTCCTCTTTGAGGGATACTTTTTTGTCCGATCATGGCCTCAAGTATTCAGTATGCTCGAGTAACCACAAAGCGCAATTGATGATTGAAGATGCAGAACCACCTATTTTAGATAGCGGTACTACTGCAGGGGTGGGAGTTACTGTCGTCTCCTCTTAATCCATAGAATCAAAACCACAGTCCTTAGTAACAATGGTAGACATTCCCGCTCTTTCCTCCACTACAATTACCAGAGATGAGGTTGTTGTTGGTCCGAACCGTGCTGTAGCTACCAAATAATTCCCCTCTCTGGTAATGTTCATTCCTAACTACATTTCATCATCAGGGAGTGATTCCAAGACCAACCAAGAAAGCCTCGTTGATCTTTATCCCTCTCGGAAAAATGTATAGAGGAACATTTGGAGATTAATTTCCCAGACTACATTGGATGAGATTCCAGTGAAATTTACAAAGTTAGACTTCCATTTTGTGGTCCTAGGTTTCAATGGATTTAACTATCTTGGTATTTATGAGATAGTAAGAAAGGTGGTTACTACTCGGGAAGCAAATTGTGCACTTCAATCTCAACTTCCCGTGGTAGGCTCGATGGCTTATCTGGATGCTACACGGAAAATTATTATTGTCGAAGCTTCCAATCATGCCAGAACAATTGAAAAGTTGAAAATGAACTCATGAAGCAAGATTCATTGATAGAAAAGCTTGACCAGGAAGTGAAGCAACAAAGCCAGAAACTGGAGCAACTCAAACAAGAGTGGGCCCTAGACATAGCTTCCATTGAGGAGAGGTGATGGAAAATCCAATAAGGAAAAAGGACCGGACATCACGACATGAGGGACGTAGATTCATAGTGGGTGAGCACAAAGTCCAAGATTGTGAATTTGTTGAATCTCCACCAAGCAGTTGAGGAATCACATCAATAATTGATGAAACTCTGCAAATCTGTCAAATGTCTCCTATAAAGATCTTGTCTTGCTTACAAGGAGAGGCTCTAGGCTGTGGATTCCCACCATATATTTTTATAAAATATGATGGAACTAATTTTTAGTTTAATTCTTATTCTTTGAATTTTCTTGTCCTGTAAATTGATCCTAATCAATAATATAAGCATCATTTTAATAATGTATTAATTTTAAACCATGATTTGAAACCAGTAAACTGAAATACATGAATTGTTCTCCAATTGTTTCTTGAATCGCAGGACTCAGCCAGTGTAGTTTGACTATTGTTGAGGAATTATGGAGCAACCTCACGAAATTTTATGTATTTTTCATTATTATGCTAATGTTTGCCTAAACCTTCTTGGAACAAGCATAGAAGGTATGACTTTACTTTTTTAGGCTTCCCTTTGCGGGTTTTTGACCTAATAAGATTTACGGATTTTTTGATGGCTCAATTTTTTTAATGAAACGATACTCAAATTTTACCCAGAGGTACATTATGTGGATTTTCCCTCTGGCGAGTATGGGGTATTTGTTTTTTGGGTAGTTCACATTCCAGCCAATCAAACTTGTTACTGATTTTTTAGGTCTAATAGTTTTGACCAAACATAACATGGAAGGGCCAAAATTCGGTACCATCAGCCAAGATTGTTCTAATGTCCTTCATACATGGATTAGGGATTTTTCTTGACCCTTAATTTGTGAATTCTGTACATGCATGAGGCTCAGTAGCTGTTTTAGGCATACAGATGTAGGAAAGGACTCTCCTAGGGACGAATTTTCCTTTGATTGACGACTTTTTTGTGGGAAACATATGATGATCCTACAGGGCATGATGTACATAGTCAATCAAAGGTGTCTGCAAGACACTATCCTTCCATATCTGATAGCCTTCATAAGATTTGAAACACTTTGAATTTATTTTGATGTTGGGAGCCACAGTAGGTGGTTGGTCTGAGTAATGGTGTCTGGAAATATTAGGGATGTTCATATTAGCTTTGAGTAGGAAATTTTTCCCACACAGTTCTTACTTGCATGAGGGAGAGCTGGTGAATGGTCAGTTTAGTTAGAAGTCATTTTTATGTTAGGGTCATTTATAAAGAGGAAGGTATATAAGTAGTTATCCATAAATTTTCCAAATATGGTGTGTGATAGAACATTATTGTCATTTGAGCATACGAAAGCTGGAAAGGAATCTCCGAGGGATGAATTTTCCTTTGAGTGAAGGCCATTTTGTAGGTGACATATGAAGAGCTACCGATGCATGATGTTTATAGTCAAACAAAGGTGTCTGTAGGACACTGGCCTTCCATATCCAATGGCTACTGGGAACTTTATGGATACAATATGTGACCATCGACAAGGGGTGCACCTGAACATGAAAAGGGTAATTTTAATTGAACTTGTTTAGGGGAAACCCACAAACAAGTGGGGGAAATCATCTTTTTTATGTGGATCAACTTCTCGCATATATATGGGGTATCTTTAGAAACCTCTAAAAGGTACAGAGATGAATTAGGCCCATATGTTCTAATTTATCCAGGATGTGTGTTGGGAAGAAAATTTAAACCATGATTTTGAGGGTCCTTGAATTAGGAGGGATGACATGGGTCTTAGAAGCCCTTGGGCGTACTGAGATAGGAGAGGACTCTCTTGGGGTTTAATTTTCCATTGATTGATAGCCATTTTTGTGGGCAACATATGCAGAGCCTCTGAGGCATGATGTGCATAGTCAAACAAAGGTGTTTTTAGAACATTTAAATTCTATCTCAGATGGCCATGGAGGGTTATGGGGATTTAGGATCACTCAAAACATGGATTTTAGGGTACGACGGGAGTGTATCCGGACATATTGGAGACATTTCGACTGCAATTTACTCATGGAATATGGTGTCCCTTACATTGATATAACTCGTACGTAGGGCAATGAATTCATCCCATCTTTAGGGTACCTGGTCATTTAACTTCACATGGCCATGATGTGGGGTTCCTCTCAGGGAATGGAACCATGACATGCCTTTTAGGTTCGTGCTTCGAGGACCAAATTATTGGATTGTTTTTCCATAATTTCACTGCGGATCTCTCGCTAATATCCCTAAGTTCACGTGAGCTATTATCGATGTGAGAAATAAGGGATTATGAGGATTCTGGGTAATTTCCTTAGAATATAAAAATCAACACCAGAGGGATCTTTAGGTTTAAATCGTTGCTATGAAATTTAATATCATACAACAATGACTATTTTGGACGTGGAGTTTAATATCGTGTGGTGATAATATGATGATTTGAAGTTTAGAGTCATGCAGTGAGGATGAATATGTTTTCCTAAAGATCTTTAATATTTTTGAATTAATCGCAATCAGGATGTTCTGGAGGTCCTTAGATGTGAGTGATGATAAAAGGTGTAAACCATAGTCATGGGGGAAACATGAATCAGGAGGGATGCCATGGGGCTTGGAAGCCATTGG
Source organism: Viscum album (assembly GCA_963277665.1). NCBI lineage: Eukaryota > Viridiplantae > Streptophyta > Magnoliopsida > Santalales > Viscaceae > Viscum > Viscum album. Next base: position 1,923,138,990 of record OY728152.1, read on the forward strand.
GCATACTGATATGGGAGAGGACTCTCCTGGGTACAAATATTCCTTTGATTGATGGCCATTTTTTTGTGGGAAACATATACAGATCCACTAGGGCATGATATGCATAGCCAAAACAAAGGTGTCCATAGGAAACTGTCCTTCTGTCTTAGATGGCCTTAAAGGATTATGAAAATTGAATTTTTCTCGGGGTATGGAGATTAAAAAATGGGAGATATGTGCCTAGGAATGTGAGAAATATTCATATTGTGATTAACTAGTGAACTACTAGAGATTCCACATAGATATGACTCATATGTATAGGGGGTAGGATCCTTTGACTTCTCATGAGGGGGGGCATGTGCGGGATCTTGTAACACCGATGAATGAGCCACACATAACTCTTGAAGGATTTAACATTTTATTGTAATGATATTAGAACCCTTCCTGGACTCCTCGTACAAGTCTGACCTATTCATGGGAAAAGGGGCATTTTTATAGTTAATGGGTTGGGATGCCAAATTTGAGCATCACTACATATCATGAAAGGGTAAGAATCAAGTCATATATAGTTCTGAATGTTCCCTATATCAATCTATCTCAATCCATGTGTGAGGAAATGTGAGGGAATTGTTTTTAGGATGGCTAGGCTGGGATGCCAAATCTAGGCATTACTACATATCCTGCAAGAGTAGGAATCAATCGATATGTAGTTTTTAATTTTCCCTATATTGATTTGTCTCAGACATGGGGGTGGGAATGTTTTTTTTCTATTGGTGTTGGATCTGCCATACTTCTCTATAACTTTTTGCGTAATGGAATCCTTACCACTGATCATAATCTCATGTGAGTTATACTCGATGTGAGAAACAAGGAGTGGACATAGAGTTTCCTTATCAAGTGTTCAGAGGTAGAGGATATGATGGGGAATTATTTTTATAGGGGGGTGTCTGGGCCAAGATCGAGGATCGAGGCATCGCTATATATCCTTCTATGTCAGGAATCAATTCGTATGTAGTTCTATGAGAGATAATGCAGTTTATTATCATGCGAACCTTTTTGTTGAAGGCTTGTGAAATCCAGCTTTGATATATATCCAAATGGTGTAAAGTGTGCATCCTTTTTCATCTAGATGATCCAACTCATAAGACTATCTCTGGGATTTCCCTCCAATGGATATTTGATCTTAAATGACCACACAAAGTGATGGAACTTGGATTTTGATAGGCAAAACCACCTCTGCCCTACATTCTAGTGAGTATGGGGTCATCTGGGTGGCAGTACGGGTTGTTGTCCAGTAATCCCACAAAGCATGAAGGAGATTGTGTGGCCATTATTTCTTATCCTTATCAACCATCTTATTGAGTATGTTGGATAGAGTCTTTTTGAAAGCATCTATCTGCCTATTGGTTGCTGGTTGGTAACGAGGCGAATGGTTGGATTTAATTCCATACTTTTGGTATAAATTTTCCAACTCATCATAGAAGAAGTTGGTGTCGTTTTTTGTCAGTATTGTATTAGGGACACCAAATCTGGTAATTATGTTGGTCATCACAAAGAAAAATATGTTTTTCACCCTGAATTCCTTAAGGGGTATAGATTCGTCCCATTTGCAAAATAAGTCAATCGTTGTGAGTATAGACATGAACTATCTGGCTGTAGCAGGAGGATATGGTCTCACAACATTCATCCCCCAGGGGGGGAATGACTAGGAGTACTTAGTTGTATGAAGTAAATCTGGGGATCGATGTATGAAATTGTCATGAAATTAGAAGGAATGGGACTTCTTGGTGAATATAGAATAATCCTTTATCATAGTGGGATATTAATACCCAAGCCTTCATATTTTGTGAGAGATTATGGTTGCTAATTGATGCGCTCCACAAGATTCAGTGTGAAATTCTTTCATGATGGCAGCAATCTCTTCTCCGTCAATGCACCTGAAAAGGCCTCTGTTAAGGCATCGTTTGTAGAGAACCTTTTCTTGGTTTACGCCATTATACAAGGAAAAATTGACTTCTTGTCTTCAGACCTAATCCCTTACATGCCTATCTAGTGGGAGTTCCTTATTCCGAAGGGAATTTTTAATGGGTGTCATTCAGCCATTGGTGTGACCATAAGACTCAGAAACAGGACTCATTTCATCAATTTCCTCTGTATTGCTTTGGATAAATGGTAAGGCGATCCAGCGGTGGGCAATGCTAATAACTATTTCATCTCAGTCTGGATCCGCCAAGGTCGTGGCTACATTTTCCAAAGCTTTATCTTGGGCATTTTTTGATTGAGGGACATAAGTCAACATTGGTTCTAATAGGAAATCTGCAATCAATTCTCAAACATAGTTCATAAAGGGGACCAATACTTCTTTATTGATGGCATAGTCTACATTGACCTTTTTGATGACTATCTCTGAATCACCCTTTATTTTGGGTGTTTGGATTGCACATGAACTGTCAGTTCTAGGCCAACAATAAGTTCTTGATATATTGCTTCATTATTTGTAAAACCTTCCAAAAGTATGAACGATTAAGGAAATTTGGACTTTTTGGGGCATACGAGTATAATTCTCAGCCCCACTTTGTTGAGATTGGGATCCTCCATCCTTTTCAATTTCTGGCTTTGGGAATCACCTTCTAAGAACATTTCCCATATCTGGGGGTCCTCCTGGATGAAAAACCCTTCTTCATCTGGATGTTTGGAATCCAACGGTGTTGTTTCCTCTAAGGGGTGTTCTACCAGGAAGTCCGGTAATTCATGATCTTTGATGGATTTCTACAGAACTTACCGTATGTAAAACTTTTGTAGGATGACCGCCCATCATGATAGGTTTTTATTTATCATGGGATGGTTGAGGATATATTTGAGTAGGTTGTAGTGGGAGACCATCTGGACCTCATGATGCTATAGATAATTACTGAGTTTCTGAACCGTGAAGATTAGGGCTAGGCAGTTCTTTTCAATTTTTGAATACCAAGTTTCAGCATAAATCATTGTTTTACTAAGTTAATAGATTTTTTTTCTAATTGTGAGAATCATTCTTCTGCATGAGGAAGGCACCTAATTAATATTCCAGGGTGGTTACATATAATATGAGTAGTCTCCCCTCAACTAGTGGCATCAGCATCAGCGGTATTAGTATATTTTTTTTGAGATTTTTGAACGCTTCTTGGAAATAATTATCCCACTCATACGTAACTCCTTTCTTCATGATCCTAGTGAAAGGTAATAATTTACCTTCTAGGTTGGCTATGAAGTGTCAGATGTAGGCAAGGTTCCCCTAGAGACCTCTCAACATGGCAAGGTTTCAAGGTGGGTACATGCCAAGGATGGATTTTGTCTTCTCAGGGTCAACTTCAATGTCATGATGGCATACGTTGAAGCCAAGAAATTTTACAGAGGTAACTCCAAAGACACACTTTAGGGGATTAATCTTTAATCTGTGTAGCCATAATTTTTGAAGATAGTTTCAAGATCGGCTAGGTGGTTTGATCAATGTTGTGATTTAACCACCAGATTGTTGATAGAACAATTGAGGCTTCTTCCCAAGAAGGGCTTTAAGATACAATGCATGGTGTGTTGATATGTAGAGTTGACATTCTTTAGACCAAAGTGGATCAATTTATAACAGAACACTTCCTGAAGGGCCCTAAAAGTGGTAGCTTCTTTATCTCCTATGGCCATAAGTATTTGGTTGTATCTAGAATAGCCATCCCTGAAAGAGAGATCCTCATATCTAACTATTGAATTGATCAACAATTCTGTGATCGGGACTGGGAAGTCATTTTTTGGGAAATGTTGATTGAGGTCCCTAAGCTCAATGAAGATTATAATCTATCTATTATTCTTTTTTACAGGGACTATGTTCTCCAGTCATATCAGATATTGGACCTCCCATATGAAGTTGTACTTCATAATCTTTTCAAATTCTGCCTCTATTTTGGTAGCACGTATTGGTTGGGTCCTTCTGGCTGCCTTCTTATAGACCTAGTGATCTTTCAGTAAACCTAGATGATGAGTTTTAACCTTAGGATCAAGGCCTGACATTTCTGTGTAATTATAGGGAAACATATCTTGATTCTTCTTTATGAAGGACGTATATGCCTCTTTCTCCTTAACATTCATAACCACAAAGATCATAGTGGGTTTTAGGTCGTCTTGGGTGACTAGGTTTATCTCTTTAAGTTCATCGATTGTGGTGGAGACACCTTCTTCAAATGCATTAGGGGAATCTCTGAGGTCTTCCTCTTCTTCATCTTCTTCTTCATCATCATATTCATCTTCTTCCTCTTCTGATTGAGATGATATTTTTTAGACGAACTCTCTAATATTGGGATAGAAATAGTCTTTTTCATTAGTGAGTGAGACGAGGGTAGTTTGAGGTCTTGTGGACAGGATGAGAGAATCTTTGATTGGGTTTTTCCTAACATCATGGGAGTCAGTCCACTCTTCTATGTCTTTGGACTTGGTGGTCATGGTAGAGATCATGCATACAATCGAGTCTGCATCCAGACATGCACTTGTGCATTCAACTTGGTTGGTGGGTAATACATAATCTTACTCAAATTGATGGAGGGGACAGCAGGAGCTGTTTCCAATATACTCAAGGAAATAATCCAATCAATGTCATTGGATGAAAGATGTTTTTCTTTCGATTCATAGAACCATGCGTAGATATAATGAGACTCACAAGAATCCAATGGGGATATATCGGCATGAAATGTCCTATGTTTTCCATTAGTGTAATATTTGACTCACTAATGGTATGGTGACAGAATTGCGGCATGATGATGCGGCCAATGCCTTCCTAACAAGACGTTGAAGTCCGTACTTTTTCGTACTACCAAGAACTCAAAATCTGACCTGAGGTCTTCCAGCTGAGTTTTAAGCTTGATTCATCCCAATAGTTTCTACTTTCTTTTGTCATATCTAAGCATAGTTGTGGTGCAGTGTTTTAAATTTTCTTCATCATAGCCCAGCTGACAAAGCGTTCACAACTGGAAGGGGTTAACTTCAAAGCCATTGTCGATGAAGATCCTCCATACATCAATTCAATTTAACTTTACAGACAAATATTATGGTTTGATGTGCCCTTGAATGTTGGTGTATTCATCCCTATGTGTGAAGGAGATGACAACATAACATTCTTTGAGGTTGGCCTCTGTTCGATAGACTTTGGCTGCTGCTACTTCCACCTCAAACTCATGAGGTCTTAGTAATGTTTTGATGAGTGCCTCCTATAATATCTGCAGATAGACTTAACACATCTAGGATTGACAGTATTGCTGGTACTGAAGTTATCTGCTTTAGAATATCATACTTCTTCTCTAAAATTTGTAACTTATCAGATTGGGGTTTCTCTTTCATAGACACATTAGAGCTTTGGGCTTTGGACATGGATGGTTTGGCCTCTATATCTGAGGCTGATGGTGTTGCGATCCTTTCCAGGTTTGGCCGAACTGGTCTGCATACATGCCTTGGACAATTTGATATTTGTTCTTCCTCTGAAAGATAGTCTAGGATAAATGGTCTTAGATTTCTTCCAATGGGGGTAGAGGATCATTCCAGATCTTTTTGTATCTTCCAGAGGGTCCTTCTATGATTTTACACAATGTTAATGGTTTGACTTATAGCATGGCTAGGAATCTGACTCCTTCCACAATCATGCATTCTAAAAAACCTCCAGCCTCTACGGACTTTTCTTATGGCTCTCTAGTTGGGAGCGAGGAGTGTGGGTTTGTGTCCATAGTCTCCATCCAAGAAGGTTTCCATCAATTGAATGACATTAATGGATCCAAAGATCAGTTATTGATATGAAAATGTTTCTGTCTGAACATCTCCTTCTGATGGTTCTGTTTGGCAGGGGGGTGCCCGTTGTACCATTTATCAACGAAGTTCCCATTGTACTGAGACTATTGTCATTAAGTCCAAAAGAGTCAACAATAACATCATCTTTGGTTTCAACTCTTCTTCTTTCTCCTTCTCTCCAACCTTCTGAACTTTAGGGGGCTGTGAGGCTGAGGTGGAAGGTTGTGTTGTATTGGGGGATTTGGGGGGTATGGTTGGTTGTTTCAACTATGCCTAAGGATTCCATGAACTTAGATGACTATCTTTCGGTTCATCCAAATGTAAAAAAAATCTCCTTCTTATTTGTGACTATTTTCCATTCCACTTCCTCTCTTGAGTATAAGGTGGAAACATATACCACTTCTGCTGGCGGCGGGCCAAACTTGACTTGCCCAGAATCCACCATCTTTTATAGGAGATCCATGAAAATGAATCATTCATGGATGGTATGTCCCAATATTCAGTGATAGGTACAATAATTTTGATGGTTGTCGAGACCCACTTCATCGACTCGCTTTAGCTCTGGTAGCCAGAGAAAATTGAAATTCATAACGGTTATGAAATAGCCATGGACCTGGTTGCCTCGGAATGAGTAAACATTTTTTTGTTCTTTGAACTGATTTTTTAGCACCCCTTCACTCATTTTTCCGAGGTGGGGGTGGATGTTGGATTCCAGGGGGTCCTGCACGGTTCGGTGGGGGAACCACAACTAGATCTGGTGGCCGGGTGGCTTAAGCATGACAAAAGCCACTTCAGCTTATCCCATTCTTTTCCTAGGGGATAATGGGGCCACATGGGACTTCAGATTGGTCTGTTGCAAGGAGTCTTATATCCTTTGGGTAATGGGAGAGAAATCTCTAAACCCACTTGTGTACATCACTAGGATGAGCGGTGTTCATAATTCACCTTAAGGTTATCGATGCAAATGGATAGCATTTCATCCTAAGGAAGCGGCCAGTTCAAAGAATATGTCATGCCTTTCCATCTAGAAATGAAGTTTGAGACTCTTTTGTTCTCTCAATGTTTGCAATTCACGAGGTCACTGATCTTCTTCTTAGATAGTGTTGAACTGAACTGGAAGAGAAACTATCCCTGAAGGTCCTCCTAGCATATGATTGAACTGGCTGGTAGGCTAGTATACTATATGAAAGCTGAGCCCTGCAGGGTTCATATGAAGCACCTGAGTTTTACTACTTCTTACTTCTCTGGAGTGCCCATAATGGGGTCACAATAAGAGGCATAGTGCATTAAATGTTGTTCTGGGTACCCCAATCCATTGAATACTAGGAATATGGGGTTTCAGAATTTTGGTGGTGGAGGGACATTTCTTACCCACTCGAGGTAGGGTTTTCACTCTATTTATATCGGAGTGCACTGCCCCTATATGACTTCTATTCGAGCTGTTAATTGCTCAAATGTGTTCAAGATCATTTTATGAATATCCTTTTGGGATTTATATTAGGTTGTTGCAATAGTGTACAAGACTGGGCATGACAACACTATTGAGATTTAGAGTGGATACCCAGCCATGGGTATCATTTGTGGGTTTACCTAAATAAATTTTGGCTTCCCTCCAAGTGGGGGAAGTCTTGATGTCCTTCCAAGGACAAATTTATGTAGGTTTTTAGTCCTGATGCCAGATTGGATGGGCCTCCGAGCTTGGCTTCATTTGCTGGGATGAGTTCCTATGGAAAAGGCAACTCTTCTGGGAGCACCTGATGACATTCCTTGGGGGGAACACATCTGGTGAGGTATCTCCCTCAACACAGCTCATCATTAATTTTCTTGAAACATTTCATTTATTCCTCCTTCATAGCGATCCTTTCCTTGAGAGTGAGGGACACATTTCTATAGTAGGAGAAGGTAGTTCATCGACAACCTTGAATTTATTCTTCTCCTCATTAGGGTTTAGCATGGGATTTTATGTTAGATTAACTGAGGGGCGCCCATATTTAGGACCACCATATGGTTCCGGGTATGCACTCCATTAGGCTCGGCATGGCATGCATCTGGGAGGGAACCATATTCCTTGGAATCCCCTCCCTCTGCATCATTTCCTACGAGATATATTGGGATGATGTTTACCATGTTCACTGAGGCATACCACATTAGGGGTGGTGTACCCGATGCCGAATGGTAGGAAGGCTTTCTGTGTCCTTTGTTGGACTTTCTCCTTCCATTATGTAGCATTCTTCAGGTTTCTTGGACAATATTAGCCCAAAGGGAGACCTGTTCTGACATCTTAATGCGCCTTTGTCTCAGAGGATTGAACCATGAGAAGGGGTGGAACGGGTTACTCCTCTGTCCATCATTCATCCTAGATGGTAGAATACATACCTCTTCTATTCGGGGACTTGAGGTAAAAATTCCCCCAGCCCTATGGGATGGTGTTGTTCCCATTCTTCTATTGATGTGATATTACATAGATTTGTTGGTTTTATGGGGGGATTTTTATTTAAAAATTCCCCAGCCCTGTGGGATAGAGTTGTTTCTGCATTGCGGCGGTAGCCACTGCTATTGTTACCTTTTCAATTTCACTTACTCCTATGCGGGTGTGAGCCGAGTATGACATTGGGCCTGTATGGATTCTATGGTCTTTTGAAGACATGATCACTTCTTGTCGGTTGGATTCCCTTAGGTGGGAAGCCTAATGGACGTTCTTGGTTTCCTGGTTTAGATACTTTTCCATGGATTGATCTCTTCGATCCCGATGCTTTTGAGACTTACTTCAGGCCAGTTTTTGTTGAGTATCCCATCTTTCCTGGACAGGGGTTTCACTTGATTGTTACCTCTATCCAATTACGTTATAGGATATCATTTCCAATGACGTTTTCTAGATAGGTTGTAGGGTGAAGTGTAGAGATCCATGTTCTCCCATTCCCTGAAAGTGAACTCTAGTCGGGGTGTTTCCAATGAGGCGATGAAACTTATACAGTGCATGGAGGAAATCCAGTTCATGGTCTTTCTTTTTCCTTTTTGATTATGGCTGTCGTGAGGATGGGAGTGCTTCCAAGTCGATTAGATGGTGAAGCTCCCCTAATGTGTTGACATGGTCTTCATACCCTTCGTAGGGTAGGAATTTTTCTTTCAATTGATGAAGGGTTTTCCATATATTGAGGAAAATGTCATGTATACATTCCCTAGAAAAATCTCCTGGTATGTAAAAGTGAGAAGTTTCCATAGGCCAATACATCAATGGTATATTAACCTTATCTAGTTGTCTTATCACAAGAAACATATCCTAAGGTTGTTCTTTTGAGGGATCCTCTACTTTATATACCTAGATCGACTACCTCTTAATAATTTCATTCCAAGAAATAGAGCTGGTGGGAGCCTCATTGATATGTGAACGGTGCAGGGGTGGCTCAAAAGATGATCATGGCCCCAGACCATCATCTGGTTGAGAAAGGATATCACTCATGATGGAAAGTGTGCCCGATATGTCTGACTCCACCTTTCTAAGTGCCTCAGCATAGGAGGTATTTCTCTCATTTATTCTAGAAAGGGGAGGACCTTCGTGCTAGTATGGATTTTTGTTGTGGGGAGGACCTCCGCAATTGGTGATGCAATGGCAAGGGATACTATTTCAACTTGATGCCAGACTGTGGGAAATTTCCTTACGATGTATACCTTGGGGAGTACCTTTAGGGTGGGATATAGTGAGGGGAGGACCTTCTTTCTTCATGACATCACTGATGGGAGGCTCTTCGCAACAAATTCCATTGCGGGGAGGGTCGTTTCAATGAATATCATCATAGTGAGGACTACCATCATGACTTGATACCTCGTTGCAGGGAGAATTTATACAGTGCACATATTGGGGAGGGCCTTTAGGATGTACTGCAATGAGGAGAGGACCTTCTCGTTGATTGGTGTTACTATGTGGAGGGCCTTCACAATAAATGCCATTTCTAGGAGGGCTCTCACAATGACTATCATTATGGCAAGGATTAATGTCATGACTTGATGTCCAACTATAGAGAGAAGCATATCTACAACGTATACCCTGGGGAGGTCCACCAAGGTGGAAGACAGAAAAGGGAGGAACTTATTTCCATCTGATCTTCAGGTCAATGGGAGGGATACCCCAACGTGTATCAGGAGATAGTATCCCATGATTGATCATTCCTGGCCCATAGAGTGATCCCCTATGGGTGCTCTGGGGAGGACCTCCAGAGCATCTGGTAACAATATTACAAGGAGGACCTTCGAAACTACTAATACCACTTCCATAATTTGGTATTGGACTTATAGGTTCTTGAGACATTATTGATATATGTTTTAGGGGTTCAAGGACCCCATCTTCCAACAATCCAGGATCATGTTAGTGCTCTTCATTTTCTGGTTGCCTTTGGCGCATTTCATTTTTGAGCGATCTCTTGGGGGAAAATGGGGACCTCTGTTGTTGGTAACAACCTTCATATATGATTACATATCTTGTTGGATCCCGTGATGTCTTCAGGATATGCTGACAGACATCTTGTATTTTGGAAGGGATATATGCCTGCCCTAGGGCAGCCACCACATTGGACCGGCATCCCCCAGATGAAACAAGTATTTGTTCGCAATTTGGTTGTTCATGTATCACGGGATATTATCTTTGACCATCCTGGACTAGAGTAGGGATGCATAAATTCCCTGAAGTGACCAAATTATTTTGTGAGTGATTCATTCCATTCGAGGAAACCGGGTCATGGGCCCGGTTTCTCACCTTTGCTGCTGATGCAATAATGTCTAGGCATGTTTGGATGATATGGTCTAGGATCGATGTCTGATCTTCCATCATTTTCAGGATGTGATGAGATACATCTTTGGCTAGAATGGGTATGATGTCTTATTTTGATATCAGAGTAGGGGTTTGTGCCTTCTCTGGTAATCCATGAGTTTCTAGAAAATACTGCTAGTTTTCCTATGCCGAGAAAGAGGAACGAGTCTACCACCGATTGTCTTCTTCGGTTGTCACTGCATTTTATTGGTGGTATTAATATTTACAATTGGGGAATTTCGTCTACTCACTTTCCGATATATTTGACTCACTGGCGTTTTATGAATTCATAATAATTTGACTCTGTGTATATTTTTGTTCCACCCTATTTGGATATAGGGCTTTAAATGAATCAGTAGGTATTTATTCCTACGTATAGATAGTTACTGCTCTATATGGTTGACGGTACTGTTGTGCATCGGTGGATATTTCCATCTGCCTATAGTTTTCCAATCTATCTGTACAGCGGGACCTTCGGGAACTAGAAAGAATGTGCATGTACTCGTATAGTGCCACCCTATTTCTGTGGTGGGATTGAGTGGAGGGGGCATACTCGTATGTCTTCCTATTGAATGTCTCTGTGTTAGTGTGGCAGAGTTTCTCCTCAGGAACTAGTGTGATAAAGTGTTCCTGATTATATATTCTTCACCCTTGTTAGGAAGCCCGAGGGGCCCGGGTCTCCTTGACTTTAGCAGTTTCCCTCGGAAAAAGGTCCACTTCCGCAGGAGGAGGCTTGGTCATCCAACGTCGATGGTGACGTTCTCTGGCGGGGGCCCATGAGTAGGACCCCTGTGAAGATTAGATGAAGTTATCAGCATTGAATTCACTTACATACCTAAGATAAGGGAGTTAATTGTTTTCACGTTCTGGGGATAGGCTCCCGAAAGAGTTTAATACAACCACCGGGGCCACCTTGTTCTATGGTGCAGGCTACGACTGAGGAGGTGGATGGAGAAACTTTATAGACTATAGAGTATTTCTCGCAGCCTCCACCATGGGTAGAGTACCATTTTGGTGGTACTCTTTGATCAGAATGTTGGATACCCAGCATTGAAGATGCTGGGTAGTTGAGAGGTTCCTATTCTTTATTGGGACCCCGACCTCCTGCAAGATCTCTAATCTGTGTGTCTGCATCGGTCGTTGGGATATCATTTGGATTGAAGGTTGCTCTGCAGGAACCTGCGACATAAATATATGACATACAGACCCCAAAATCTCATCAAAGTATCATTCTTTTAAACATATTCATATTTAGAGATTCGGCTTGGCCCCTTACCCTTTTCATTGGATGCAGGGAAAAGGGGTTTGAGTGGGGTAAAACCGCCACCTTGGTTATGAATTCACGTCAGGTTCACTATTTTTTATGCCTCCGAGGTGGTGTGTTTAGGCACATATAGCGAAGAAAAAATGATCCGATGTGAAACATCCTTTTTTATATTATCATTGGGATATAACTGCAACCTTGGTTTAGGATTAACATCGGGTTCACCATTTTTGTTCCACCTCTGAGGTGTCACATTTCAGGTGACAGTGAAATGGTCAGATGAGGATCATCACCCATCCCTTTTTTGGAATATGGTTTCTTGTAAAATTCACCGTTTCATTTGTTTCAACCCATTCTATGTCATTATCCTTTAAAATATGGTTGGATTAACACCACTAGGACTGAGAAATTCACCCCTTTCGCATTAAGATGTAGGTTGCATAGTCATTCGGCCCCATTGTGTGATTGTGTGGGGTCAATTACTTGTGAAATCAGTCCTCCTAAAATATAACTTCCTCGTATGGTCTCTAACTAGTTTATTTATAGATCTAGAAACATGAAATAGCCTTAGTATCCATGATTCATGGACCTGTTTTCCAAAGGCAGGCACTCGTTGGTTTATGATTCAGCCAATGACACTTGAGGACTCCATCCGTCAAGAGGATGGGAATTCAGGCTCACCACACCCTTCTGGGGGAGGATTATTTTCTGTTCTGGGACACTCTTATGGATTTAAGTCGTGTTCATATGTTCGTGAATCCTTTGTTCATTCCTGAAGAGTGTGTCTATGGGATAACCTTGGTTTTCAGGATCTTTGTAGTCATGCATATATTTGATGTTGAGGTACTACAGACTTGAGCCATAAAATAAGGCACTTTGGATTTTATCTTCATCTAGGGGGGATGGAAGGTGATTTGATGTTGGGATTGTACCAATAAGATGGGTTTTCTACATTTCCTTAGGAGAGGAATCAAAACCCACATAGTTCGAAATTATGTGGGGCTTACGCATGGTGGCTTCCCATTTCAGGATACATGATTGGGTGCACCCTTTAAGGGAGGGCACCCTTTTGAGCTCAGGACATTGATTAGGCATCGTACATATCCTGGTTTGATCAGGTTTCAGAGTTCTCGTAGCTCATAATTTTGTGGATTTTGTGACCATCATAAACCTCAATTCCCATACGAGTCATGCTCGGTGTGAGAAAAAAGAGGATTAGAGAGATCTAACCAACCACATGATTCATATCCTATTGGTGGGAGAGGGAGATCCTATGGTGGAAGAGGTTGGGGTGACAGTGGGCGAGGGCATGGAGCGATGAATCTTTCAATGTGAAATGACATTAAAGACCATGCAGCTCAGCCTAGGAAGATTGGGGATTTACCTCAGTGGGAGGGCCCTGGAATACATTCTAGGAAGGGAAGGAGTTTTGTCCTTGTCAAAGGAGAAATGAAGCTAACTCCTTTGACTAATCACTATTCCTCATTGAATATAAAATAAAGTGATCACCCTTAATACCAAGAATGGGGAGGTTCATGTCATCATCCCAGGGTTGGACTCCGCATTACCATTGGAATATAGACCCACATACATTCTTGAATCCCAAACCATTGTGGGTAGATCCTTCATGACTCTTCTTACCATGGGTTTGTAGACTTAAAGGGGTGCACTGATGCACCCGATGGTCTAATCATATGGGTCAGGTGGCATTGGAGGAGGATTTGGCCTGATGTTGGAGGACTAGTTCATAAAGGGATTATGGAGGACTAGATGGTAGTAGAGGGGTGTGGTTGGAACTGTAGGAAATAATACCTGAAAATACCTCATTCCATGTACTGGTTTCTTATGCAGGATTGGGGAGGCTCTGCATACCATAGTGTTATGTAGGTAGAGGGGTCGTTTGTGTATCGAGGTAGTATGTGGGCATGGGTATATACCACTACGTACCATAGTGGTACGCTACTCATCATGCCTCTTTGGGTTCTATCCATGTACTGATTTCGTACGCAGCACAAGGTTCAGTCTGCCTAGTGGTATACTATGCAGAGCACCATATTGAAGAAGGGTTTGGGGGATTATCATTCACGGGAAGTTCATCTGTGAGAAATATATGGTTCTCAGTTCAACCATTTAGGTTCATGGTTCTTTTTTTATTATTATGTTCCCCCATTTTGTGGTCTGTGGTCGGCTGTACCTATGGAGAGAATTGTTCACAATTTGGGCTTCTTCATTGAATCAATACTGAAGCCATAATCTTCTCTGAACTCTTTCTTACAACCCCTGAGTCCCCTTAAAACTTTCTTCAACCATCCTTTATCAATTCCCTTTGTGATCCTCTTATATAGCATCGGGTAAATTGTATCTATTTGGAATGAGACACCATTTGAAGAGGTCCATGTAGAGTTATTCTGGCCTGTGGAAGACTTGGCCAATCCGGGGTTTGTGGAGGATACAGTTCTCAATCATGGTTTGTAGAACATTGCCAGTTTTCTTCATTTGTGAAACATTGTGTTCACGGGATGGTACACAGATGGCCTTTGCATGCATAATTCCTTTAGCGATGCAGTTCGAGGTCCATCATGTTCGATGGCCATCGCTTCACAGGCCAGTGCCTCATGGATCATTCTATATACCAAATGGTTCACAGTCCATACGGTCCACGAACCCTTCCCAGTGATGGTATGCAGGTCACTTGAAATTCTTTGAAAAATTATAACTCATTCAAGTTTCTTATGAAATTTTCAACTCAATTTGGGCCCCTTCACCTTGATATACTTTTTGGAATACTTTCTTCCTTATGAAAAGTGATTGTGGGAGTTTTTTCATCCCTTGGGAGAATTTTCAGGACCCTACAATGTCATTAGAATGAAAAATATTATTGTAAATTAAATTTGGGATATAAGTGAATGGATTTTTATTATAAACTTCATCTTAAATTCGTTATAGTAAAAAAAGAACCATTCAAAATGAACTATAATACCATTAAACATAAATATAATGTGTACGATTTTCATAATATGTTAGTTTAAGAAGAAACATAAATGGAGAGTTAAAGAATCCACTCCATCCATTATGTGCATTACTAAGGATCTAAGAAACATGGAATAAAGAAGCATGGTAATGGGAAGGTACCATTTAAATTTAATTAGACTAATAATAATCACTAAATGAATGCAAATAAAAAGAAATTACATTTCTATGGAATGGTTGGAAACTTATAGAAATATTTTCTGAAATGAAGGACTTGGTTACAAAAGGCAATTAAAATGGTTGTATATTTTTTGAATCAAACTTAATTGTAGTTATATATATATTAAATGGTGTATTTATATTATATGAATGACCCATATTTACAATATATTATGGATATTCCCTATAAACCAAATTATATTCCTAGAAAAAATTATATTTTTCCTGAATAATAGAGATAAGGTTCTAGTGTAAGTAGCCAGGAATAATTATTCAATACTTGAAACTTGATATTATTTGAATTTATGTAAAATACTTTGTATTCCTAGTATATCTATAAATTATGTTTATTGTTTCAAAGTTTATATTGCTGGATACTCATTTGACTTTTAATATTGATATTTTAGTTTATCTAAGAAAACTTTTATGATTATATTTGTTATATTATGTTGTATATTATATAAATTCAATCTTAATAATTTTTACATTAAAAATATTATATCCTTGTATCATAATGTCGGTACTAAATATTTTATATTAAATATATGATATATTTATTTATAGAATAAAAATTTTAGTCATATTTCAATGAAAAAATAGACTAGAGTGATTGATTATATATAAATTCTTCCAAATTTAGATTTCACTAAAAAATACATCTGTTTGGATTAAAGGAAAAAAATAAAACATATATATAAAGGTATTTTTGGAGGTGATAAACTCCTTGAGATCAATCATACTGACATATGTGAATCCTTTGATGCCAATTCTGTTGGTAAGGAAAAATAGTTAATCTCGTTTTTTGATGATTTTTCATATTATGGATTTGAATTTTTATTGAATGGGAATTATCAAGTAACAAATGACTTATAATTTTAAGTAAATTATGTTTAAAATAATTATATAAAGACGATAAAATCATATTTTTTGAGAGAGGTGGTGAATATTAAAGGATATTTTATGAATGTTTACAAAAATCCTTTTTAATTTTCTATGTTCCTAGAAATTCATGGACTATGTTCTCAAAATAAAATTCATGGTACACCATAAAAATAGGTTCATCCATAAGCATGTTGAGTAATTAATTTTTACATTTATCATTTTGGATGCATAATTTTAAAAATTCTAAATGTTTTTTTAAAATAATTCCTTGTAAATTGGTTCCAAATATACTTTTTAAGCTTTGGGTGGGTAAGAGACTCAAATTGAGACAACTACGGGTATGGGGATGTTAGGTAAAATTAAGATATTATAATTCACATTATAGAAAATTTTATTCAAGAATATTATATATTTAATTTTTCATCAAAACAAATCAAAAGGATTTATATTTTATTTCCTAAACCATAGTGTGAGAATTATTAATATTGGAAGTGTGAGATTTATTGAAAATAGTGAATTTAATAAGTGTGAAGCTTCAAAAAGTATGAAAATTAAAAAATTTAAATTTAAATTTCTATTAAATTATTATCTAACTTCACTTATTTTTTTTTTAATTTCATGCATCATGAAATAATCTAAGAGGGGAATAGAAATTTTTTTCTAAATTCACAATAAATTTATAATAGAATTACCAAATAAATATTTTTAAAAGGATTTTATTTTTAATGACTAAGTAGTATTTCTAAATGACTTAAAATTTATTGTGGAATTGAAATGATCTAGTTAAAAATTAATATCCCTTTAATTGTGATAATTATGTTTAATTTTTAGATCTCATTATAGGTTAGTTTAATTCCATAAAAAATAAATAAATTATGAGACCATGTGAGATTTCTTGAAGGGTATAAGAGAGTTAAGTGTAATTGGATTTTCATAACCAAATGATACTCTAATGGAAACCTTGAACATTACAAGGTTGGGCTTCTAAATGAATTTACTCAAGGCGATGTTATTAATTATAAGAAAATCTTATTAGAAATATTTTAAAATATTTATTTAGAAATTATTATGTCATTGGTAGATCAATATGAATAATAGTTATATCAAATGGATATAAAATCAGTTTTACTAAATGGTAACTTAGTTGATGATGTTTATATGGATCAACCAAATGGTTTTTCCATTAAATAAAAGAAAAAAATAGTATATTAATTAATGAATTCAATATATATACTTAGAAACACTTCTTGAAAAAAGGTATATTAAGTTCAATGATATTACTATGTCATTTGAATTTTAGGAAAGCATCGTTGATTGATGTATATACTAAAATATCAGTAGGAGTAAATTTATATTATTATTTTCATATTTTGATGACATATTAGTTTCTATGAATGATATTACTCTATTATATGAGAAAAATAAAATTCTCTCGGATAAGTTTAGAAATAATGATATGAGAGATGCCAAATATGTTATTAGAATATGAATACTTTGTAGTAGATCATAAGGTTTTTTAGATTTATCTAATAGAGAAAATAATAATAATAATTTTGAAAAAATTAGAATAAAAAAATTCAATATTGTTGATTATAATTAAAAAATGAGACAAATATTATATCAAAAATATCATAAAAATTATTTAGAATGAAAAAATGTGAAAGAAAACTATTATTAATTTTTTTAGAAATTTGGTTTTTGTTCAAATATGAACAAGGTCAAATATTATCTTTGTAGTTGGAATGTTGGTAAGATACCAAAGAAATTTCAAATTAGATTATTGGATGGTGGAAAATAAATTTTAGTAATAATTTAAAAGAATAAAGTATAATATAATTATATGAAATACAATTATCTTGATGTGATTCAATATTTTGATTCAAAATTTTCTGGTTATGTTGGTGGAATAAAGTTTACTCTAGGTTATGTGTATCTTCAAGCCTAATGGAAAATATCTTGGAAGAGTATGATCTATTCAATCATTACTACTTTGACCATGGATTTTAAATTTATAACATTCTTTGAGGCTAGAGTTAAGGGTATGGGGTTGTATAATTTTATTTCAAGATGTGAAATTATTAATATTTTTTTAATGCCCATGAAAATTTATTATGACAATACCATATCTATATTTTTTCAAAGAACGAAAAATATTTGAAAGTTGTTAAACATTTAGAATTAATTTGATTTATCATTGAGGAATTTTATTAAGACATATTTAATTAAACATATTGACCCTAATATCATGATTTTTAGTCCTTATAGGAAAATGATTATTACCCAAGAAATTTTTATACATATTTAAAGTATAAACATTATGGTTTATTATGTTTTAGTATATTAATTTATGTGTATTAAAATTGATAATTTTTATTTCATTAATAATTTTTATTTTATTAAACATATTTTCAATAAGTATATATAATTTAATTAGGTGATTTTAACATGTATAGTCTTAAATAAAGATATATCATTGAAATAATCAAATATATCTCATTTTAAATGATGATAATGAAAATACTAATATTTTAGTACATTAAATAGGAAAAGTAAAAAATATATGACCACTATGAATCATGTTGATATTATCTTTAATTACTATGATTTTTTAATTCATTATGGAATAAATATAAATTTTCATTATAATTAATAAGTTTATTATAAATTACATAATAAAGCATATGGAGAATTATTTAATCCACCTCATCTGAATCATTACCTAGGAAGAGAGCCAAGGGTCCATGGTGGGGAGAATCTCTCATCGTATGCTTGTTTATATATATTCTCACTTCCTTAGAATCTATATTTTCCCAATAGAATATATCACGGGATTCCATTTGTATCCTCGATTCAATGAATACCTCTAATTCATCCATTAATCACTTCATTATTACCTCAATAAAGGTTTCTTTTGTCCTCCCACCGCCACCATAAACTACTTATGACTTTATTTTAAAAACCGCTTCTATCACTTTTCACTTTTCCAACACATCAAAAAAATTAACAATAGTTTCAAAATATATCATTCTCTAAATTTTTCCCCTAATTTACTTTTCTTAAATGATTAAACCCTACTGTGTATGTGATGAAACATTATTACCATATCTTCCATATTAATAATGGAATAAATCAAACTCTACAACCAATAGTGGATCCAAAAAATTTGTTGAATATTCTTAAGATATATATAGTACCTTGGAATATTGATTTTTTTATCCAAGATCCCTAGAGGATAAACCAAGTGTAAGGACAAAAAGGAACTGTGGAATCAAAAATAGAAAGACTAAGATCTTGGTTTAGTATAGTAGAACATCACTCTTTCCGAACGATCTCTGGAAAATAAGTAGCTAGGATAGGATAAAAGTTGAAACCAATGAATATTAAAGGAAATATGAACAATAAATTAAAAAAAATTAAAATACCTATTTCTAAAATCTCTATGTTTGTAATTTTATTGGAAATTAATTTGATTCAATCCATGTTTGATGGAAAAAATAGTCAACAATAATCTATTGGTGAGAATATGTCTAAACTAGTTAAAAGGGGGAATAGAGAAAACCCTTTCATAAATAATGTTTTATAGAGAGAAAATAGAATAAATATTATTTTCCATAAACTCTCCAATAAATCACATGATATAGTTTTAAAAACATTTATCTAAAAGTACAAAAAATAATAGGTTTATACGATTAAGAGGTTAACATGAATGTTTATCAATAAATAAATATTTAGAACAAGGGTAAAAACCCATTTTAGATCAACTGTAGTGAATTATAATTACATAAAACTCTTTGATTGTTTACTTTTTTACATCTTATTATGGTCATGAATTCATATGATATTTGGGGTACGAATATTGATAAAAAATTATACTACTGATAAAACATGTCAGTTTCTTCTGAGTTTTTGTAAGATAATATTTGATATTTGATGGATGTGATCTTAGGATATCATAGAGTGTGATAAAGGTGTGGTTTTGAGAGACATCCTAATTTTTAGTATGAGTGCATATCTTGTTGTAATATTTAAAGTGGTTTTGTTCTTATTAGTGTTGTGAAATCATTGTATATGAGTTATTTTATACCTAAAATACATTTTGGTATTTTATTTTTTAATATTTATTCGTAATTTACATATTTTTTATAAATAATGTTCACTCACTATAGTCATAATACATATATCCAAATTGAATACCTTCACCTAGGTGGAAGTTTGTTCATTTTTCTTCAGGTTTTCTGTGACCATATTTGAAAAAATAACTGATATAATAATGAGTTACTAGAGGATATTGAATGATGATATCACCTCTTGACTTACTCTTAGGTATCGTGATAGATGATATGGATTTAGATCAGTTTTTTTATGAAATGGATTGAAATTTCTATTCCAACTATATGAACATAATAAAGATTTATTGTGTGGGAATAGAAATTTTTGTGAGAGACTTATATTGACTTGTATTTAAAAAAAATATGAATTATAAACTTCCCCTATGGTAATTGTGTTGGAAATTGAAACATACACTCTATAAAGGGATGTTTTCTTGAGGTGTAAATATTATGGTTCAAACCACTATGATGTCATTATGAGTGATCAAAATATATAGAAATGTGAAAAATATTATCATCAGTACATGTGGATAGATTTTTTTCTTGATGAATATTCTAATGTTGTTTCCATTATAAGGTATTATCTCTAAATATGATTTCTTTTAGTCTCATTTTTGTTATCTTTCTCAGTAAAGTGCCTTCATAAGGTCTAAGGTTGATTTTTTGTGTCCTAAATGTAATTGGGACATTGTCTAATTTAGATTTTTATGGAATGGGTCATTTTATATTACACAATAAATGATATTTTCCCAATGTGTATGTTGAAATAGTGAAGATCTATCTTTATCAGTTTTAAAGGCTTCCTTTGCTGTCAATTCTAATGGAGAAAAAATTATTATACTTAAGTTCTTTTGAAACTTTTAATATATAAATAGGTGATGAAACTGAGATATTATACATCCCTTACGACTACAAGGCAGAATATTATATGATGAGAATTAATGATGAAATTGATATGGAAGAATGGTTGGTGTTAAAAATTAAGGGTGTATTTATAATATTGGTGTGTTAAAATTAAAATGTCATTGGATTTAAATTATTTCCTAGTTTTATTATATATTATCAATATAATTTTTAGTAGAGGAATTTTAGGAGTAGCTAAAACTAGTTAACAACAATGTTTCGAAGTGATACACCAAGATGTTATGTGGTTTTAACACAAATTCTATAAAAAAATATTTGTTAGGAAAAGGATAAAAAATGATTAGTTTATTAGTAAAAATTAAAATAATACTATAATGAGTGATAATATATGGAATGATTATTTCATTACAATGAGTTACAAAGGATATGATTATGTAATCAAAGTAACTCTAAATAATAAATGTATTAATATTTACCAAATGGAATTATGGTATTTTTAAACATTTAATTTCATAAATATTGATAATATTAAATTCTATTTCCACTTTATTATCGATCTATTTTCAATGGTTTCACTTTAAAAGTATAAAAAATCTCTTAAATCACATCAAATGGATTCCCTTTAAGATGAAATACATGATATAAGATGAGATTTTTAATTGATTCTTAATTTTTTTGAATATGATACTAATAAATTGTTGTAATAATGTGGAATTTCAATTAGTGGAAAATGTTACCATATAAAAGGAGGAGTAATAATTTTTCCCTAGGTATTCTTGGTCATTAATTTTTCAAAATTTATCTTTATACCATAAGAGACTATATATATTGAAAGGGTTTTTAGTAATAATTTTTTAAAACTACTTCAAAATGTTAATTCGGTTAGGTTTTTCTATTTTTTAGTGGAGTTCTTAAAAACCACTATTAAATGTTACATTTATTTTCATATTTTATAAAAGCATTAAAAAATTATTTAATTAGTAGTATTTTTAAAAATCCATAAATAAATGTTTATAAAATATTTATGCCCTTTCCCCACTATGGTATCCCTACTTGATCACTTTTTTACCCATTATCCCTCTTAGTTTTTAGCATCCTAGGTTTTCCAAATCAAGAATTAACTCAATTTTTTGTTTTTTTGAGTCCAGAGACCTTCCTATGGGTAATATGATAATTTTATCCTAGTTTATGACATTATAATTTCTTTATGGTTCTATTTTTCTTAGGATGCAATGTTTATCCTATGGAAGAGTTTTGGTTAAATGTTTATCCTAGTTTGTATTAAGGTATGTTTAGTATTTATTATTTTAATAAATGTTTATTCCATGAGTTGGGATGTAGATATCTCATAAATAGAGAGTATTAAGAATTTTATGATTCCTCTATTGAGTTCAGGATGGTAGGTTTACCCTAGGAGTGTAGTAATCCCTGTTCTCATTACAGGCCTCAAGGGGATCATGACTTATGGGAGTATTAGTAAAATAAATAATTATTTTATTATATTTATTTAAAAACCCAAAATAAAAACTTTAAAACCCTCCTTAATATTCCTATCTATAATATCCACATTTTTTATTGACATAAACCTAGAGAGATTGAGAGAGGGGATAGAGGAAAATACCATATCTGTGACAACATCGATTACTAAATTTCATGAAAATGATGAAAATAACCATGAAATAAACAATGTATTTTGGAGATAATTTTTTTGTCATGAGGTGGGTCCCTTTATTTCATTTTAACTCCATATTTGTTCCAATTAGATGTTTTATATTTTAATTGTTCCTTATTCTCGAGCTTAAGGTTCCCATGTCCCGAATTTTATGGTAGAATTTTTATCCCTTAACCTTGATCTTACCTTAGCATAAATAACATTGAGGGAATGATGGTGGATAGAAATAATGTGGTTACTCAGGGTCTCGAACACCAGATTCATATTCCCTGGACAAGCTGTGTTCGTCTTTGGAATAGGTCAAAGCCGCTGGCCTTGGTCAGTGATGAATTGGAGGGTGGTCAAGTTTTTGGCCACTGATCTTTATTTTCCAATAATATTCATATTTTAAAACATGATACCTATGCTATACTAGAGGTATTTATAAGAGTTATATCCCTAAGGGCCTTAACATGATAGGTTTGTGACATGTGATGTGGCAGTAGGTCATGATGGGATGTAAGAGACTAATTTGTTTAGTACATTATTTTATTATTTCTAAGATTTGGAGGTATTGAGAGATATTTGAGAGGTATTTTTAATTATTGAATTGAGTTTTTTACCTATGTTTTTCACCATTATTGTGTTGGATGTCATGGTGTAGACCATGGTACAACTTGTTTGAAGCCATGGTCATTTGAGTGAGATGTTTTGGTGCTTGGTGCAGCCAGGGTCTAAAATTCCCATAGCATACCTTATGGAGGTGGGAGTGCACCTATAAATTTCAGTGCTATAGAGATTTAATGAGTTTGGTTTCAAGGTATGAGCCTATAAATACCTATTTATTTTTATAGCATGTCTCCATGACATGGGGGAAACTGTTTCATGGTTTTAGTTCTTGGAAGGTTTCCCTAAAGGAGATAGTAAGGTCAACATGCCCATGTTGGTGGATGTGGTGGTGTGTCAAGGTGGATAGGATGAGTTGTAAGGGTGTTTTGTAAATGGATGGGGTAGTATCTATGTTTCATAGTAGAAACTTTGGTGGTTTCATAGTAGTTAAACAAGGCTTCTACCATGCCATGGTGATGTATGTGTGGTTATTTCACCCATAAAACACTCATTTTTAAGAACACCACATCATTTTGGAAGTAAATTAGACTTAAAAATGGTAAAGAAAGCCATTGATGAATGGATTAGAAATCCATTTTAAATGGACAAACTTTTGGATCTCACTTTGACTAAGTCCACCAAGGTCATAGTTCCAGTATCCATGTCGCGGTGGCGGTCTATTGAGTTACCCTATAAATATGAGTCGACCATTATTATTGGTTTGAATTTTCACTTTCCTCTCTAACCCTAGCTAGTTTTATGGTGTCTTTTTGAGTATTTTGTTATTTTAGCGGGTCCAAACCATCTCAATTTGTTTTACTAAATTACTCTTGGATCTAATGTCACCTTCTCATATCTTTTACTTTAGTATTCTTTTTCCTTCTCCCAAAATCATGGAATCAATGTTAGTTCTTAATTTTAGTAGATTATGGTTACTATTTTAACAGGTAATGTAGTTTTATAGGTTTAAGGAATCTTCTCATGGATTTATTGGTTATCATATTCAGTTCCTTTGATAAGAACTTTATTGGATTTCTTGGGGTAATATATTTCTTAGTTTTATTCTACCTATTGAAATTTCATGTTTCTTGATATGATTTGTAACATAATGAGTTACCCTTATTGAACTTAGAACCTTTAATTTTTTGTCTCCCCAAATTGAATGATTGAAATTACTATCATTCCCTTTGGATTGTTTGACCATTTTCACGAATTTTTAGAGTAACCACTATTATATTTATTGAAACCCACATGTATAATACTATTATCCAGGATTGTTTGTACCACTTAAACCATTGATAATGAACCCACATTGGAATTGACTTCAAGCATAGTAAGTCTCTACTCTCCCTTCATGCTAGGTGAAGATGGTTTTGTCCAGGGGGATGGGTTGTAATTAACTAATGTAATTAATATCATACTTCTCTCTTGGTCCCTTTTTTGGTTTAAGGTAATGGGTAATTTTATACTTTCCTTTACCTATTTTATACCCCCTTCTATTAGGATCGATGTCATTGTTTTGTCTTGATGGAATATAATGTTGTGTGTTTCTTCCTTATAAGATTGTGTAGATTGATTGAGCCTTGTTTTTTTAAGACCTCTATTTATTTCTTAATTTTCTTCACCTGTATTACATTATAATGTTTTTTATATAATTTATATGAAAGAAGATTGATAGGAGAGATGAACCGGTTTATGTTTTGGATATGTAATGGTGATCAAGATGGAAATCAACATCTTTATTCCATGTTTAATATGATTTCTAAAGTTTTTTTTAAATGTTACTGTATTGATTTCAATAGCATAGTGTAAAATTTGTGCATGGGAAATATAAAATTGGTTGAGCATGTAAATATGGAATTAAATTAATGAAATATAATGTATCTTGAGAATTTTAATATGAATGGAAGGAAATCTGGAATGATTATTTACTAATATAAATACTAATTCAAGTATGTAAATGGAGTTTCTATAGTTTTGGGATTTCACTAGAGTTAACCATGATTTTTACATTGAATGTTTTTGTCTTACGGTAGGGTCTAGTACTGGTTATGATTGGTATTTTAATAATTTCCTTCAATTTTTTTTCAATTAGTGATGGCTGGATTATATTCTGGAATAGTGAGGGAATACTATTTTCATTCCTTTTAGGTAGGCAATTTCCTTATAAGTTTTACATTTTTTTAGAGTTCTTGCTTGAACCTTAGGTTGTATAATGAGGATCTATGGGTCATTTAATAAAGTTGGTTTAGTGTTTCCATCACGGATGATGTTATTATTTTAAGTAAGTTGTATGAGATACTCATTTAGTATATGGATGTGTAGGGTTGTTTTTGTGTGAGATTAATTATTGTGAGTTAGTTGTTTTAGAGGTGGTACTTGAGTGGGGGTTGTCTCTTAGTATTTGATAGTTTATATTACCTTAAAGAGTTCTGAATTTATAGTTTTGGATTAGGTTTTCCTTATAAATATTGGGTATAGGATGAAGTGTGACTCTTAATCATTTGAAGGTCTGGATTGAACCTCAATTTAATCTACCAAACATAAATAATTGAATGAATACCAAAGTGGAAAAATCTCATGACATATGGTTGAATTTCATACCTAATTAAATAAATAAAGTGGTAAATAAAACATGAATTTGAATTATAAATATATGTTTAAAAATGAAAACATCTGGGTGGTTGGTTTGATTCTAAATTAAATGAATAAATTTTTAATCTAGTTTATATATTTAGTGGTGTATGTGATGAATGATGAATAATTTAGTGGTTACGATATCTTATTTTTGAACTTCTCATAAAAATTTAAATGATAACAAGATGAATTGAAACCATGTAATGGAATGGGTATGTATATAACTTCTCTAATTGGAGGTGGTGATTTATTTTTGTTATATATATTCATATAGAAATGATTACTATTTTCTTTGATCATTTTCTATAATTATTAAATAATTCATTCCCCTTTTTATGAAAATTTTTTTTCATGAGGAATTGTATTTGATGTGTTACATTTATTAAAATCTATACTTGGTTATGTCAGGTTCTAGTTATGATGATATTCATAGGGTGAAATATGCGATAATGACATGTTTTTTATTATAGTTTGGTTGTTATAGAATTATTCTAATGAGATAACATTGGCCCCTTTTGGAATATGGGTTAGGTAGGGCTAACACTCAACCCACATCAAAGGTGACTCAATATGGTGGATTGATTGATTGATGCCAAAAAGAGAATTTCCAGCCCATTAAGAATCTAGGGTAGGAAGGGTTGTGGCCTGATCCATATAATATGTGACTTTATATGGAGTATTGATTAATTGATGACAATGAAAGAATGTAGGGCCTCACAGGAGGATAGGGTAGGTAGGATTGAATCTTAACCCACATCAGATGTGAATCGATATAGTAGATTGATTAACTAATGCCAACAAAAGAATATTGGGCCTTGTGGGAGGTTTGGGTAGGTTGGGTAGAGACCCAAACCACATCATATGTGTCTTTTTTTATCAGTTGGTTGGATTATTTTTGTTAATATATGTTACATCTATTTTGATTATGTTTGGTTCATTGAACTTATTTTTGTTTCCATCTTATCTTACTTAGTTTTTACCACACAAATCTATATTGGCACATTTTTTTCACATGTATGTTGATATTCTTTGAGATATGATCCTAATAAGTAATCGTATCCTATCACCCCTCTGTAGTGTTTCTTGAGTTTTTTGAAAGATATTTTACGGAAGATTGGGGAATTATTCTGTTTGTGTAGTGGTAGTGGAACTTAGGATCTCAATATTTCATTATCTTTATTTATGTGCCATTTTGTTTCATGTAATTTATAGTTAGGGTCATGAAATGTTAACACATTCATTTATATATATGGTGTTCATTGGTGGACTATTTAATTTTTTTCTATTAATTAAGATGGTAATTCCTCTCATACTTATGACAGATAACCCTAGTTCTAGTCACCAACATATGGCCTACTATAGGTGGGATTTTGGGGTCACATCCATCTTCTCTACCAACCTAGGAGGGGTTTCAATGATGGGGTTTTAGGAAATATTGGTATCCAAAATTTTAGTTAAGATATTGGACGGAGTATGAAGTTAGGAACTGTTGATGATTTCATGGGTCTGGTATGGAAACAGTGTCATTTAAACCCAACATGTGATGTAAGAATATGAGACCATCTAGGAAATGGGTATTTAGCCCCCCTATGATCCAAAATATATACCTTGTTGGTCTACATAGCATGTTTAGGTGGAATGTCACTAATTTTGGGTAGAGAATATATGAACGGTGTGTGTATAATTCTCATAGGTTTCATTCTATGTTATGATTTCATTATTTTCGGTTATTATTAGTTTGTTTATTTATGCTAACATGTACTAATATAATAATTTATTTATAATTATGATTTATGTACTTTAATAAATTGATCCATGCTCTATTTGAGCATGAATTCATGGAAACTTATGATTATACATGATACTTGTTTCCCTTAGTATTACATGTTTATTCATAGCTAATGGTTTGAAGTATGTTAGATAATGAATTCATGGGATAATTCAAGGAATTAATGGCATCAGTTTACATTAGTTGAACTAAGATGATAATATGTTTCCCCTAATATTTAATCATGATTACAAGATCATTTTTACACGAGTACTATTTTCTAGAAACCTTCCTGATTAAGCATGCCTTTGGAAACTAAATACTGATTGAGTTAAGAGATTTTGAAAGAAATTTTTTAAAAGAATGTTTTATATTATGAACTTTTTTATAGGAAATATTATTCTATGTGTTAAGTAGAACTAATAACTTGATAATTTATTATAATTAAACTCAATATGTAAGTAAGAGATCATTTTCATAAAAAGTATAGTATAGTAATAAATTATTATGTCTTAATACATGAGACTTAATGAAAGGTTATTATACACATCGGTTCCATGTTATACATAAGAAGAGAAATTAGTTATGCATGATTAAAATTGAGAAATATCTAAACTAAATGTCATAGAAAACTGTCTAGGAATTTTTAATGTTATAATAAATTTATTATATATGAATGATAAAGTATTTAACATGTTAATAATTATCTATTCCATATTTATCATGATGAGTTTGAGCTATTGAACAACATTTGAATTTGTTTCATGATTTGGTTTACTTTGTTTTGATTAAGTATTAAGAATGAAAAAGGATGTTTAGTGAATATGTGATGAGTTAAAATCATTATAAGACAATAATAAACAAATTATTATGATTGTAGTATTGCAAGAATGGGTTTATTTTATATGTATATTGAAACTTCTTCAATCATGATTTGAATAATCCCTATGCATATCACATGAAATTCTATTTTTATATTATGTGATGGTTAATTATCTTTACCTTGACTAGTTAAATATTGGAATTCTTTGTTAATGAAATTAATTCTTAATGACTTGATGTTGATTATGTGGTTACTGATTTATAATGATTTGTGAAATCAATAATTATAGAGTTATAGTTGATATATTTGGAAGTATTCTTAATGAAATCGTATTGTGTATATGGATGATGGTATAAAGATATGGTTTGTGTGGAAAGGAGTTGAGAATGAGGTGATGGTTTTATTGATATGGTGGTGGTTCTTTAATTTCAGTGGATCTTGTGCTAGTTGTTGTTTATTTATTTTTGAGATACTGTTAGGTATTTCTAGTCATTTTTTCTGAATTACATGATATGAAAAAATGATTCATTGTTCATTCCAATTTTAGTTTAATGGTTTCATCCATAATGTTTCTTTTTTGTTTTGGAACATGTAAATGATGAATCAAATAAATTATGACAATAAGGAAATGATGGTGTTGCTAGAATTGATGATGGTGACTGGTTGTGTATAAACAATTATTGTTTATATATTTTATGATTTTATGGAATTGATTTTATTTATTTATTATTATCTACTATTTATGGTATTAAGATTTTACTACCTTATATTATGGGATATGGAGTCCTTACTGTGATTAAATATTGGAATGAAATTCATAATTAATTGATAAGGTTGTGATGTATTATATACTATTGATATAGTTTATGAGATATGTGTTAACCCAGTTTTTTGATTTTTTTTAGAACATATACAATTGAAAAATCATTTGTATGTGGGGTAAGGGAAGAATAAAGTGGAAACTTCGGATGAAGCATTTATAAAGATGAATTGGTAGGAAGTACCAAAGTTTCTTGGTGGAGCATATATCTATGAGGTTTATGAATGGTTAAAAGAGATGAAAGTTTATTTTGAGATCTTGAGGACTCTAGATTGATTCTGAGTGTCATTGGTGGTTGGTTTTTCTTGGAAAATAACTCGAAGATGGTGGAAGATGAAGCAATGTGATCTAAATGGGATGCTTTGGATGAAATTTATTGATATATTAAAGAAGGGTTTTATCTATCATGTTTAGATGAATATTCTGAGTTTTGGGTCTCATGATTTGTGAGAGAATATGGTGGTTCAATCTTTTAGATTTGATAATGGCTTTGAGTCTTGTGGTTGAGTTTCTCATGGTGTCTGGTGTCAAACAAGTTGATCTATTCCCTTGTGATTTTTTGGGCAATCATTGGTATGATTTACCTAAGGTTTATCATCTTTCACATCCTTATATAGTTAGTTAGTTATTTTTTATGGGGTGAATCATGTTTTAGGTTTGTTTTGGTAGTGTTTCTATCCTATTTTAGATGAATCTCCCTATGAATTTATTCTTTGGGATTATCCTATTTCGAGTGTCATTTGGATTCTCATGGTGTGAATCATTTGAGTTGAATTTAATGTGAGGTATTGGGTTTTCCTATACCTTTATTTGAGTATTCATTTATATTCATAGGGTTTTTCTTCAATTCTTGAGGATGAGAATTTTTTGTGAGGTTTATGATGTAATAAATAATTTTAAGCTATTTATTTGTGATTTTTAGCAATTAGTGGTGTTGATATGGGTTTATGAGATATTAGGACCAAGAGTGAATTTTGGACCTTTATGATTCACCGAAGCTATGGTGGTTTCCATGGTGTATTTCAATGTCTTGTTGTTTTGAGTCCATTATTGTGGTGGTGATTCATTTTGGTGCTTGGTGTAGTCAGGGTCTAAAATTCCCATGGTGTACACCATGTTCAAGGTTGTAGTCCTACATGTTTTGGTGTTATGGTAATTTTAGTGATTGTGGTGTATGGGGAAGATATTGAAGCTACCCTTTCATTTTGTGAGGACATCACCATGGAATGGGTATTTCCATTTTGTTGTTATGGTGCTTGGAAGGTTTCCTTTTGTAAAACGGGAAGGAGAACACACCTATGTTGGTGGGAATGGTGGTGTGTCATGGAAAATGGACCAAATTCTTTGGGTGTGTTAGAAATAGTTTGGAAAGTCTTTCAGTGGTTTTGAAGTGGCCATAGTGTTTTCCTATATGTTCAATAAATTATATATCACACTGTAGTGTTGAAAGTGGTTTTTTTCCATGAAACAAACATTTTGAGTAACACTATATCTTGGTGGTGGTCAACTCAGTTTAAAATTGTCCAAAAAAACCTAGAGTATGGGGAGAAATATATTTAAAATGGATGGAATTTCAAATCTCAATTTGACCAAGGTCACCATAGTTGTGGAATAAGTCTCCATGCCATAGTGTAAGCTTGTAGAGTTTCCCTATAAATAGGGGTTGATCATTCTTCTTGGATTAACATTGTTATTTTCTATCAAACCCCGGTTAGTTCTAGGGCCTCTATTAGAGTGTTGAGGCTATCTATCATGGGTCTGAACCATATCTATTAATGGTATTTAATTTTAATTTTATCTAATTTTACCTTCTCATATCTTTCCTATCTTAATTTTTTTTCCTTCATCCTAAATGGTGACATTAGTGTTGGTGGTTGGTTCTAGTGAATTATAGTAGATTTTTTTATGATGAAAGTTATGTTATAGGTTAAAATATGTTCCTCATGGATTAATTGGTTCTCAAATTTGGTTCCTTTGATATAGAATTAATTGGATTCATTAATGTATGATATTTATAAGTTTTATTCGAACTCTTGATATTACACATTATTTGATGAGTTATGGAACTTTATGAGTTATTATTGTTGAACTTGGAACCCTTTGTTTGTTATCCCATTGAATTGAGTTATTATAATTAACATAATTCCCTTTTGAATGTTATACACATCACATGAATGCTTGGAAATTCTATCATTCTATTTATTGTAACCCACCTATTGGATCATATGATCTAATATTTTTTGTACCACTTCAACCCTTTATGATCAACCCACATCAAAATTTACTTCAAACATGTTAAGTATCTACTCTCTTCCTTAGGCTTAGTGGAGATAATTCGGTTTGGGTGAGGGGTTGAAATTTACTATTTAAATAACTATCATACTCTTCTCTTGGGCCCTTTTTGGTCTAGGGTAATGGGATATTATATGATTTCCTTTATCCCTTTTATACTAATTTCTCTTAGGTTTGGTTTTTTTGGTTTTTTTTAAGGGAAGGGGATGTTTTGTGTTTATTATTTCTATGATTGTTGAGATTAATTTTCCATTCTTGTTATAAAATCCCTCCTTATTAATTAATTTTCTAGACTGCTATTACATTATTATGTTGTTTTATATAATTTTTATGAATGTTGGTTTGTAGGAGACATGATTTGGTTTATGTTCTTGATATGGAAAGGTGATTAGGTTGATGTGCCCCTCTTTATTCTATGTTTAATATAACTGCTAAATTTATACTTAAATGTTTTTGTATTGATATTAGTAGCATGGGAAAAAATATATTTGTGGAAAATGGAAAAGGGGTTTAGAATGAAAATATAGAATTTAATTAATTAAATAGACTGTATATTGAGAATTTAAGGATTAATGGAACATGATTTAGAATGAATATTGACTAATATGAAAAAATATTCACTTATATAAATGGGGAAATTATAGTTTGGGGATGTAACTAGAGTTGTATAGTTATTTGTCTCTCAGAAGCTGCTATCTTATGGAAGGGTCTAGGTATTATTATTATTATTAGTATCCTAGTCCTTTACATTCCATTTTGTTTAGTTAGTGATGGTTGGATTATAGTTTGGGATATTTAGGGAATAACATTGATCATCCTTTAAGGTAGGTTTTTGCCTTATATGTTTTAATTTTCTTAGAGTTATTCCTTGAACCATGTGATTTATAGATAGAATATAGGGGTATTTTAGGAGAGGTGTTCTAGTGTTTCCTTTATAGATGGTGTTTTTGGTTTAGGAAATCTATGTGAGCTGCTCATTTATAAGTGGGATGTCTAGGCTTGATTGTAACAGCCCGAAATTTTGAATAAATCTTGTTTCCTAATTTCATGTGTTATTTTATTTTATTTTTATACTCAACAAAAATGTTTTATTTAATAAACATGATTATAATTAAAATGATACCATTGGGTTTTGACTGTTATATGACCATCGGTCAATAGGACCACTATGAACAAAATGTTTTGATTTTTGTCTCTAAATATAAGTAATATTGGTTAATTATTATAGAAAGAATATTTGATGGCCTCACCAAGTAGTTTTGGACCGATCGAAGCCCATCTAACAGAGCTTGGAAAGGAGGTATCACCATTGGGATTTTCTCTGGACCAAATCCAAGGCGAACTTCATCATGTGAAGCTAGAACGGAATCGCCTTCGCGAGAAGTTCAAAATGATATAAATTACTACTCGGGCAATGTTGACTGAGCCGCCCCAAGATTCTATCACCCTAGAACACCTTACTCTTAGGTCCTATGCTGGTATTATAAGGGGCTATGTAACGAGACCGTAATTGCCTTGTGTAATCCTTGTTTTAAATAAAAGTTGGGATTTATTCTTATGATGAAGTTTACGAATTTTCAAATGACCGGATAAAAATAGTATGCATATTTTTTTTATGAATTTTCAAAAGGATATTTTAAAAAAAAATGTTTATGTAAACCTTAAATAATTTAAAATGTGTAATGATTTTAAAAAAATGGTCTTCTACAATTATGTTCAGTACAAAATTTGGAGTTTAATAAGATCAACTTGATTTTTGATTAATAGTAAATTGTGAATAGTGATTTTATGCTTAGGATTAGTAATGTGACCAAATGGATTAGTAATTTCACTTAAAGAAAGTTTTAAAATAATCTAGGCACCTTGATTAAGTAATGTGATTCAATAAAATGGTTAAATAACGGTTTCATAAATTATTATTCAAGTATTAATCTTTTCGGGTGAATAGTGTTTTTTAATTAAAAAATTAAATTAAAAATATTTAGAAAATTATTTTTATAAAATGGATTTCATTTTTGAACTCAGAGCACCGATATTATGTTATGGTAATTTTTGGGGGTTTTTCTGAAAAATTGAATTTTCGGTGAATAGTGTATTTATTTAAAAAATAAATTAAAAATATTTAGAAAATTATTTTTATAAAATGGAGTTCATTTTTGAAATCGGAGCATTGATATTTGATTAAGGTGAAATTTTGGGATCTTTCTGAGAAAGTTGAATTTTCAGTGAATAGTAAAAATACAGTTTTAGGGTTTCGGTATGTTTAATGACATCATAACTGTTTCATGATGATTTCATGAGATATTTCAAGGGTTGGCCGGCCAAGGGTGATGAATTATTGTTTTGGGGGACCCATGTGGCCTAACTTTATGAAAAATATCATGAGAGAGCACATGGGTTTGAGAAAAGCACATGTGAGGTGTCCCTTGGCCATTAATGCCTTGTCCCCTCACTTTCCCTATAAATACCAAGCCCTCATCTCATCCTTTCGACTCCCCACTCTTCCCCAACGAATTTATGGTCTCATTACCTCCCAAGGAGTCCTCCCAAGGTTCCCCCAAGCCCTCAAGTTCCCAACCTTTGAGGTTTAAGAGTTACATTTTAAGGTAAGGGATCCGACCCCTCTCTTTCTTTTCAAGTGATCTCTTTCATGTCAATTCTTTTATACTCCATGTTCTTATGTTGGAGGATGTTCTTTTATATTCATTATACTGTCCATTTTATGTTCATATGATGAGATACTCCCTCTTACTCTCATCATTTCAATTTATGAAGTTTTAAGTGGCGCCGTTAGGCAGCCGAATGTTTAAGGGATTCTTTCACCCTTCTCTTTTTCAAAGTTCTACTTTCATGTCAAGTATTTCAAGTTCCATTTATTATTTTGGGGTATGATCTCTAAATTTATCATACTGATAGTTTATGATCATATGATTAGAGACCCCATTTGATATCTTCAATTCAGTATTTTGATGTTTTAAGTGACGCCGTTAGGCTGCCGAATTTTTAAGTGGTTCTTCACCCTTCTCGTTTTGAAGTTCTACTTTCATGTCAATTATTTCAAGTTCCTTTTTGTTATATTGGGGTATGATCTCTATATCTATCATACTGGACTCTTATGTTCATATGATGAGAGACCCCATTTGATCTCTTCAATTCAGTATGTTGAAGTTTTAAGTGGCGTCGTTAGGCTGCCGAATTTTTAAGTGGTCCTTCACCATTCTCATTTTGAAGTTCTACTTTCATGTCAATTCTTTCAAGTTCCTTTTTTATTATGTTGGGGTATGATCTCTATGATCATATTATGAGAGACCCCATTTGATCTCTTCAAATCAGTATTTTTATGTTTTAAGTGGCGCCGTTTGGCTGCCAAATTTTTAAGTGGTTCTTCACCCTTCTCGTTTTGAAGTGCTACTTTCATGTCAATTCTTTCAAGTTCCTTTTTGTTATGTTGGGGAATTATCTCTATATCTATCATACTGAACTCTTATGTTCACATGATGAGAGAACCTATTTGATCTTTTCAAATCATTTTTGTTGAAGTTTAAGTAACGCCGTTAGGCTGCCGAACTTTCGTAAGAGAAATCTAATTTTTGTCTTCCTTACATGTTTTTCATTTCAAATGGTATGTCCTTGAAATTTTATTACCATGATCATGTATCCTTCTTATTCTGTCCATCTACTGTTTTATGGGTCATTTATGAATGTTTGACCCATTTTCCCTCTCTTTTTAATGTCATCTAAAACCTCGTAACATAGTTGTTATGCTGCAGAATTTTCGTCTCAAAATGTCTCTCTCTTTTTCTAAAGTTCTTTTATATTATTAAGTGATCACTAAAATCTCTTTCTTCTAAAGGGGTATTCACATATATACCAAAATTTTCTATTTTAAATTCTGGG
Organism: Viscum album; assembly: GCA_963277665.1. NCBI lineage: Eukaryota > Viridiplantae > Streptophyta > Magnoliopsida > Santalales > Viscaceae > Viscum > Viscum album. The sequence continues at coordinate 1,923,174,380 of OY728152.1, forward strand.
ATTTATAAACATGAGACCCACTTTCCCTTCCGTGGGTTTAAAGTGTCGTAAAGATCATGTCTTTAAAGCAGTTTTTAAAACATTATGATTATGAAATGAAACCCATTTATTTTATGCTATATGGGTTATTTATGAAATGTTTGATGATGATATATGTGGCTCACATGATAATAAAGGCAAATTTAAGGGTGCACCCTGATAGCGCTCCAATGCATTGGGTAATGATGTAACCACTAGAGATTACAATTTTCACGATACCTTGGTGAATAACCTTGGTAATTTTCAAATGACACCTTGGGGATGGACCTTGGTGATATGTTCATGATTGTCTATATTAAATGTTTCCACCACATCTTAAAGTTATGAAAAATGTTATTTTTATTATGATATGCCTCATCATTTCTTTCTCATGCCTTAATGTTCTTTTCATGTCCTTATTGAAGTATCTCAAGTTCACATGTAAAATGTTTCTCTTGTTTCCCTTACTGGGCTTTCTGCTCACCCTTTCTTTTGATGTATGTCCCCAGGTTATGAGATGCGGTAATGAACCTAGGATGAACTTAAGGAGAATCCTTTAAAGTGTTTAAGAAGAGTGTTTTTTTTGTTCTTTTCATGTATTATGTTCCTTGTTTCCAAGACACTAAACCTTAAAGATCATCAGTTCCATGTAATGAAATGAAAGTTATGTTATAAAAAGACGGGATGCTATAGTTGGTATCAAAGGATGGTTTAGTTATTTGTGGAAATTAGGATATGAAAACTTTAGGAAGAACCCTATAGAAAAGTTTATATATAGGAAATATTCCAGGTATTTTGGTGAGTATTGAGTAATGGGTTGCCAAGCAAATACATCCCTGTCTGGATACGAGCAGGTAGAGGTGGCTCTGGCACAGATGTACATAGGGGTAAAACCCGAAAACACCGCTTTGAGCTAGACTCGAATGGGAACTGGTACACGACAACGGGCCTTGCTGCACTCTTGTTTACGACACTCCCGGGGGATATGCTTGGTAAAGTCATAATCTTAGTATGAACCATTATTAAAGGAACAAAATAAAGATTCACATAAGAAGATATGATCATGGATAACCTAGATTGGAACCTAAGGGATCACAAGTTAGGGTATACCTTCCTTCTATAAGTTTATCCTTCTATGCTTATAGTTTCATTTTAATGATTATTGGCTAAGTATTTAAGCCCCTAATTATAGTTTCTATTCTTAGTTAATGGCGGGAAATGGAAGAACATTTCCCAACAACAAATGTGATAGGAAATTATATGATTACCGTATTAATACGACAGAGATGATTAGGGGATTAAAAGATGATTATTATTTTGGAAGACGTTCATTATTTTGGGAACCATATTTGATCGAGGTAAATAGATTACTACAGTATTTTCATTGAGGAGTAAGGTTGACTTATATTTTGAAGAATCGATGAATTTAAGGTGGACTTATAGTAATTTAGGTTACTTACGGGAATGATTAATTTATCTTGGGTAAAATATATTTAGGTTAGCTAATTTTGTTATAAGATGATAGGAGTGGTTGATGTTGTTTGGATATGAACAATGAAGTTTATTTTGGAAGACTATGTTATCAAATCTTTCTTGTATTTGGGTTTCAATCTTAGTTTGGTTTATTTTGAGGAATCTTAAGGACCATTATTTACAGAATGGTCTATGATGAACTTTGGGTAGTACCACGGAACTTTGAAGATTTAAAAGTAGTTTCCATTCCTATGGGATTCTTTTTGAAGAGTTGTTTTACCTTAACCTTTCTATTTTTTGGATAATGTTTAAAGATAGAAGAAATAGATAGTTGATCTTTTGTGGATTATGTGATTCTCTAGAAGATGATTCTTGTGTTTTGATGAGACCAAGTAGTTTTGAATTCTCATCGTTTGGAGAAAAGATTAGTTTTGGTAGAAACTTATTAATGTATGAAACTCTACATGAAGGTAGATATATTTACTTATGTTTTTGTTCTATGTTATAAATGAATTCCTCAAAGTTATTAAAAGGAACGTAAAACAAAAACGTTGTTGGTTTACGTTTCCTACTAGGTAATCAAAGACCCCTTACACACATCCTAATTTTGGGATTTTCTAGTGGTTAACTTCCTCCTAATCATGTTTTCTATCACTCTCCTTTAGAACATGACCCTTTGTTTTCTCCTCCATGTCCATGTTTCCTACATTGAATCCTAGTATGAGTAAACTCGGGTGGCCTTTGTACTTCCTTTTCTTTCTTTTAAAGTAATGGTGTTATTGACTCTTTTTCCGATGTGGACTTTCAATGAAATTTCAAAACCCAATTTTAAAAATTGCGAGGATGCAATTTCCTAAGGGGGGAAGATTGTAACAGCCTGAAATTTTGAATAAATCTTGTTTCCTAATTTCATGTGTTATTTTATTTTATTGTTATACTCAACAAAAATTTTTTATTTGATAAACATGATTATAATTAAAATGAGACCGTTGGGTTTTGACTGTTATATGACCATCGGTCAATAGGACCACTGTGAACAAAATGTTTTGATTTTTGTCTCTAAATATAAGTAATATTGGTTAATTATTATAGAAAGAAGATTTGATGGCCTCACCAAGTAGTCTTCGACCGATCGAAGCCCATCTAACAGAGCTTGGGAAGGAGGTAGCACCATTGGGCTTTGCTCAGGACCAAATCCAAGGCGAACTTCATCATGTGAAGCTAGAACGGAATCGCCTTCGCGAGAAGTTCAAACTGATAGAAATTACTACTCGGGCAATGTTGACTGAGCCGCCCCAAGATTCTATCACCCTAGCACACCTTACTCTTAGGTCCTATGCTGGTATTACAAGGGGCAATGTAACGAGACCGTAACTACCTTGTGTAATCCTTGTTTTAAATAAAAATTGGGATTTATTCTTATGATGAAGTTTACGAATTTTCAAATGACCAGATAAAAATAGTATGCATATTTTTTTATGAATTTTCAAAAGGATATTTAAAAAAAATGTTTATGTAAACCTTAAATAATTTAAAATGTGTAATGATTTTCAAAAAATGGTCTTCTAAAATTATGTTCAGTACGAAATTTGGAGTCTAATAAGATCAACATGATTTTTGATGAATAGTAAATTGTGAATAGTGATTTTACGCTTAGGATTAGTAATGTGACCAAATTGATTAGTAATTTCACTTAAAAAAAGTTTTAAAATAATCTAGGCACCTTGATTAAGTAATGTGATTCAATAAAATGGTTAAATAACGGTTTCATAAATTATTATTCAAGTATTAATCTTTTCGGGTGAATAGTGTTTTTTAATTAAAAAATTAAATTAAAAATATTTAGAAAATTATTTTTATAAAATGGATTTTATTTTTGAACTCAGAGCACCGATATTATGTTATGGTAATTTTTGGGGTTTTTTCTGAAAAAATGAATTTTCGGTGAATAGTGTATTTATTTAAAAAATAAATTAAAAATATTTAGAAAATTATTTTTATAAAATGGACTTCATTTTTGAAATCGGGGCATTGATATTTGATTAAGGTGAAATTTTGGGATCTTTCTGAGAAAGTTGAATTTTCAGTGAATAGTAAAAATACAGTTTTAGGGTTTCGGTATGTTTAATGACATCATAACTGTGTCATGATGATGTCATGAGATATTTCAAGGGTTGGCCGGCCAAGGGTGATGAATTATTGTTTTGGGGGCCCCATGTGGCCTAACTTTATGAATAATATCATGAGAGAGCACATGGGTTTGAGAAAAGCACATGTGAGGTGTCCCTTGGCCATTAATGCCTTGTCCCCTCACTTTCCCTATAAATACCAAGCCCTCCTCTCATCCTTTCAACTACCCACTCTTCCCCAACGAATTTATGGTCTCATTACCTCCCAAGGAGTCCTCCCAAGGTGCCCCCAAGCCCTAAAGGTCCCAACCTTTGAGGTTTAAGAGTTACATTTTAAGGTAAGGGATCCGACCCCTCTCTTTCTTTTCAAGTGATCTCTTTCATGTCAATTCTTTTATACTCCATGTTCTTATGTTGGAGGATGTTCTTTTATATTCATTATACTGTCCATTTTATGTTCATATGATGATATACCCCCTCTTACTTTCATCATTTCATTTTATGAAGTTTTAAGTGGCGTCGTTAGGCTGCCGAATTTTTAAGGGATTCTTTCACCCTTCTCTTTTTCAAAGTTCTACTTTCATGTCAAGTATTTCAAGTTCCATTTATTATGTTGGGGTATGATCTCTAAATTTATCATACTGATCGTTTATGATCATATGATGAGAGACCCCATTTGATATCTTCAATTCAGTATTTTGAAGTTTTAAGTGACGCCGTTAGGCTGCCGAATTTTTAAGTGGTTCTTCACCCTTCTCGTTTTGAAGTTCTACTTTCATGTCAATTCTTTCAAGTTCTTTTTTGTTATGTTGGGGTATGATCTCTATATCTATCATACTGGACTCCTATGTTAATATGATGAGAGACCCCATTTGATCTCTTCAATTCAGTATGTTGAAGTTTTAAGTGGCGTCGTTAGGCTGCCGAATATTTAAGTGGTCCTTCACCATTCTCATTTTGAAGTTATACTTTCATGTCAATTCTTTCAAGTTACTTTTTTATTATGTTGGGGTATTATCTCTATGATCATATGATGAGAGACCCCATTTTATCTCTTCAAATCAGTATTTTTTAAGTTTTAAGTGGCGCCGTTAGGCTGCCGAATTTTTAAGTGGTTCTTCACCCTTCTCGTTTTGAAGTGCTACTTTCATGTCAATTCTTTCAAGTTCCTTTTTGTTATGTTGGGGAATTATCTCTATATCTATAATACTGAAATCTTATGTTCACATGATGAGATACCCTATTTGATCTTTTCAAATCATTTTTGTTGAAGTTTAAGTAACGTTGTTAGGCTGCCGAACTTTCGTAAGAGAAATCTAATTTTTGTCTTCCTTACATGTTTTTCATTTCAAATGGTATGTACTTGAAATTTCATTACCACGACCATGTATCCTTCTTATTCTGTCCATCTACTGTTTTATGGGTCATTTATGAATGTTTGAACCATTTTCCCTCTCTTTTTAATGTCTTCTAAAACCTCGTAACATAGCTGTTATGCTGCAGAATTTTCGTCTCAAAATGTCTCTCTCTTTTTCTAAAGTTCTTTTATATTATTAAGTGATTAATCAAATCTATTTCTTCTAAAGGGGTATTCACACATATACCAAAATTTTCTATTTTAAATTCTGGGATTTAAATACATGAGACCCACTTTCCCTTCCGTGGGTTTAAAGTGCCGTAAAGATCATGTCTTTAAAGAAGTTTTTAAAACATTATGATTATGAAATGAAACCCATTTATTTTATGCTATATGGGTTATTTATGAAATGTTTGATGATTATATATATGGCTCACATGATAATAAAGGCAAATTTAAGGGTTCTCCCTAATAGCGCTCCAATGCATTGGGTAATGATGTAACCACTAGAGATTACAATTTTCACGATACCTTGGTGAATAACCTTGGCAATTTTCAAATGAAACCTTGGGGATGGACCTTGGTGATATGTTCATGATTTTCTATATTAAATGTTTCTTCCACATCTTAAATTTATGAAAAATGTTATTTTTATTATGATATGCCTCATGATTTCTTTCTCATGTCTTAATGTTCTTTTCATGTCCTTATTGAAGTATCTCAAGTTCCCATGTAAAATGTTTCTCTTGTTTCCCTTACTGGGATTTCTGCTCACCCTTTCTTTTGATGTATGTCCCCAGGTTATGAGATGCGGTAATGAACCTAGGATGAACTTAAGGAGAATCCTTTCAAGTGTTTAAGAAGAGTGTTTTTTTTTGTTCTTTTCATGTATTATGTTCCTTGTTTCCAAGACACTAAACCTTAAAGATCCTCAATTCCGTGTAATGAAATGAAAGTTATGTTATAAAAATACGGGATGCTATATTGATTTTGTTTGAGATTAAATGCTAGGAGTGGGTTGGTTTACAGTTAGTATTTGAGTGGGGTATTTTACTTAGCATGTGAATGTTTATGTGGGATTAGAGAGTTCTATATTTGTATGTTTGGATTGGGATTACCTTAGAAGTTTTGGGTGGAGGTTAAAGTGTCAGTCTTAATCATTAGAAGGTGTATACCGATTCTTACATTAATATAAAAAACATAAATAATTGGACAAATATATAAGTGGAATAATCACAAAATATAATTGTTGAATGTCATACCTGAATAAATAAATAAAGTGGTAACCAAAAAATAAATTTGAATTTTGGTAATATTTTAAAGAATGAAATCGTTTTGATGTTTGGTTCAATGATAAATTAAATAAATAATTTTTTAATCCAATTTAGAGATTTAGTAACTAATGTGATGAATGATGAATAATTATGTGGTTTGGATATCTTAGTTTTGAACTTATTATAGAGATTTAAATGATAATGGGATGAATCACAACCAAGTAATGGAATTTTTAAGAAGAGAACATCCCTAGTTATTGGTGGTACTACCTTATTGTGATATATATTGATATAGAAATTATTTTTATTTAATTTAATTACTCAACTCGATTACTAAATATTTCCTACCCCTAGTTATAAATATTTCTGTTTGTGTGGAATTATATTTTATGTGATGTGTTACTTGGAATATTTAATTGGTTATGTAAGTTTGTGGTTATAATGGGTTATATATGGTTTATGATATAATGATGACATGTATTTTATTATAGTGTGGATGTTACATACTAACACAAATGAGATAATTTTGGGACCTATGAGATGTTGGGGTAGGAAGGGAGTGGGCCGACCCACAACAGAAGTGACTTGACATATTGAATTGATTTAATGATTCCAATGAGATAATGTTAGGAACTATGAGAGGTTGGGGAAGATTAGTTTGAGACTTAACCCACATCAGATATGAATAAATATAGCATATTGATTGATTTGTTCCAATGATATATCATTGGGCCTTGCTTGAGGTTGGGGTATGTAGGACTAATTTCTGAACCACGTCAGAGATGGATCGATATAGTGGATTTATTGACTGATGAAAATGAAAGAATATTAGTCCTTACAGATGTCTGTGATAGGTAGGGTTGTGGCACAACCCATAGTTAATTGGAATATAGTTTTGGTGGATTGGTTTTTGTTGAGATATGATACATCTCTTTTGAATATGATTGGTTTAATGTAATTATTCTTGTTTATATCTTGTATTTCCTAGTTTTTCCCACACATATCTATCTTGGAATATCAATTTCACATGGATGATGTTAGGATGTGAGATATGATGTGAAAGAATACTCCATGTTCTCACCTATCTACATTATTTCTTAATCTTTTTTACATGATAGTTCGAGGAAGATTAGAGAACTCAACTATTTGGTTTGTAGGAGTAGAGATGAGGACCTTATTATTTCATTGTAATTGGTTGTGTTTCATCTTGTTCCATGTAACTCATAGTTAGTATCATGAAATATTAACTGTTTATTTTATATATATGGTTTTGGTTGGTGTATTGTTTAATTTATCCTAGGAATTAAGATGATAATGACTCCCATACTTGTGATAAATACTTGTGGTGATAGTCACCAACCCAAGGCCTATTAAAGGTAGGATTTAGGGATCACTCTAGTATTCTCTACTTTACCCAAATGGGTTTATATAGGAGAGATTCATGACATGGGACGCAATAGAGTGGGGGAGTAATACAAAGGTGGCAGGCACATAGTATCATGGGGGGTGCGAAGTCGGGTAGGGTCTTGGGTGGTAGTAGTGGGGTTAGCCACAACGACATTAAATGGTGCAATAGCAAGTGACCACATAAAATGATTTGGTATAAGAAGATGAAATAATATGCGACTATGTTCCTCTCTAAATTTATGGTTCATTGAGATTAGATGATGATCCACCCACCATGTGGCTGGAAAAGGTATAGATGATCAGTGGGCATAACCCACTAATGGTCAAGCAAGGATTAGCCCCTATTGGGATTATCAGTGCATGGTATTGAACAAAAAACCCAACCCAAATTGTGGGGATATAGGTGGAACCATCAATGTGAGCCCAATATTTGTCCCAGGCATAATGGCCCACCCATGTGGTCGGGAAGCCTTGAGTGTTGGGGTCATGTACTCCTGACCCCACTTGGGGATAGGGGTGCATGTGGGTGACACATGCATTCATGTGGAGAAGAATTAATTTGGGGAATTAAATCCTCCAACCCATCAATCCAAATGATACTCTTGGGGGAGGTTATGCAGACCACATATACTTGTGTGGGGCGTCTTTCACAACTTCATCACAATATGTCATTTTGATCTAAATAAATAGACAATCCTGGGTGTTTTTCCTATAAATCATGATGGAATGGTCTATTTAGTAATATGAGGATATTATCATGGAATCATATGATGTTTTATAATTTAGATCTTTAGGTTAGATAATGAGATCATATATGGAGGATAGATTATTTAGGAGGTAGAAACCCCTTGGAAGCATGAAAACGATAGGAAATATCTCCTCAATATTCTTCCTTGATTTGGGTACTCCTTCCCCCCACTTGGAGAATGGGTCCTCCATATTATCATGGGTTAAATTTTGGAAATTATTCTCACTTTTTGAAGAAACCACTATATATTATCCACTTTAGGCATATAAAGTTTCCCACCATGATCTACAATTAGCGAAATATAGTTATGACATCTCTTCTGATCTAAAGATCCACCACAGATTCGAAGTCTGAAACTTAGGAAGAAGAAGAAAAACCTAGTTCAATACATCAAGTATTCCTCATAATGTTCTATCTCCCCTCCTGGTATGCACATAACCTCCATTTCAGACAATTAATAAGAAATACAAGCACATGAAAATTAACAAAAATTGTAAGCATACAAGAGATCTATGCATAAGGGATTATGTGGTTCGGTCATTGTGTCCTATATCCTTATGAGAAAAATGTGTTTCTCTTTCATTAAAGGAGCATTCATCTGATTTATAGGGGAACCAAGTTCTAGAACCCTACATAGAATACCATAATATAACCACCAATGGATCACTATGACATGTACTTGATACCAATGCTTCTTCTGGTCAATACACCTTCTGACACTACTTCTTTAAGCCTCCACCATTATAAAATTTAACCTTACACCTACAATTATTACACCTTCTTTACTCAGGTGATCCATTTGGGAACTATAATATCCTAGTTTGCACCTCGGTTAGCCCCTTTTAGTCCACCAAATCCTTTATTAGATTAGTGTCACTAGTCATTATTCTTGACAGAAATGGTCCCACCATGCATGATATAGCATGGTTCAACAAATCATAAATTTTTCATTTACATCCAAAACTCATAGGTGACCCACCATAGACAAAGGTAACCTCTATATCCCTATATCATTATTCTCCTCAACCACCAATATCTAGTGAACGGTACATGTCACCTTCGGTGACTTCTTCAAAACCATTCACCTCCTCCAAAAACATTATTCAACTACCAAAATTTTCCCATTAAATTTATATGACATCTTCTTAGAACACAGATGACTCCTGAGTACAAGCATCAAATAGTCTTCCATTGTATTCCAACACTCAGGTCACCATTGTGTTGCTTCTGCTAAATTATCTTCCATTAAACTCTCATTCATAATACATTTTTTTAAACTACCAAGAGAGGATTCTATTTAATTTCCTTTTTCAAACAATACTACTACATTCAGTGAACTTACTTTCACTAGACTAAACTTATACATCCCATGGTGGTGGTTTTGTTCTCCTTTCATTGAACTTAAAGTGTAACATCTGGTGAATGAATATCTGGAGCTCCCAACACTATAAACAAAAAATAGCTCTCATACTTGAACCAAAAAATCTCCAACTTGAGAATTGTTTTCACATATTAAGTATAATAATATCCCGCTCAAATACTATTCTCATTCTAATACTATAGTCCCACCGATCAACTTCCATATAACCTTTAATCACCCTCATAGTTTTCCAACATGAATCTTCTAATCATCTACGATCTCATTGAATAAAAGCCTTCACAATTAACTAAAAACCATGGTCTCATATGTATTCCTCTAAGAAATTCATTCTAATTGAAACAAAATGAGTTGCCAACCTATGATTTTTTTTTGAATTCTAATAAAAAAGATACCTGATTTACCGATTCTATGTATCTATTCCTTCAAAATATATTCTCATGAAACTCTAATATCAATATGTTATTTTATTTGATATTTTTCTAGTACATTGATCTCCAGTGACACCATCAAAACTGAACTCCATATGAAAATTTACCTTTTTAGAAATTCTGATTCCATCAAATTGAAAAACTCCCTATGAAACTTATCTCAATGAAACCAATACATCCATGGTCCTTTTATCCCATTACATATAGCCTACTATGATACTTAAAGATCCTAACTCTATTATAGTGGTCCTCCCATTACTCTATCAATCTTCCAATTACCATTTCCAAAGAAATTGGAAACCATTAAAGTCTTCATTATTACCCTTTAAAAACAAACATGCACCCATGATATTGTTATTTACTTATTCAAAATTTAACATTACTATGGTTGAATTCTCCAAATACTTTGTTAGTGAGTGAAAATAAACTTTCCAACTTCTAGGATTTTAGAGTATCATTAGAAGATACTTCCATAAAAAGAAAAGGAATCACCTATGATGCATGTTATAGCTATGTGAAAACATCTTGAGATGGAATAAAAAACATGAATCTAACGCATGATTCCAATTGAATGATCCTTCATACCTAAACAAAAATTTCTTGTTTTCTAGGATACTCTCCTAGAAAATGTAGGAAATACTGGCTAGCATAAATTTTGATTAACTACCACTTTCTCCATGGTCTATAATCTTCCAGACCATCATCCAATCCACCATCACAAATTATTTTTTTATCGATTAAATCTCCAAGAGACTCCCTAATCTTTTTCTTTGTGTAAAACAACCCGCACATACCATTAAACTTCATCATAAAAGGTATTTTGAATATAATGGATCTTGTGAGGTCACTAAAACATTACCATATTCTGATTATTATGTAGGAATCCTTCTAGATATTAGACACCTTATACTATTTCCAAAGACTATACTATATAATTGAGTTCCAAAAAATATTCCAACCACTAAGGATTTTCATCATCACTCTCACTTAGATGAACTCGTGAAAACCTTTACATAAACACTATATTTAATCCATCTACTTTCCATCATACAAATCTACTTTCAAATTTCATCTTTTGAGGATGAAAACCTTTTCTACACTATTCTATAATGATGAATTCCCTACTGTGAATCGGATTCCCTTTCATAACTTCCTCATTATTTATAACTTATGATATTCAAATTGAACTAGGAACCATGTTTTTATCCTTATGATCCTTGTCCATATGGAAACATTAGATCCTTGTGTTGTCTTAAACATGTCACTTACTCCATCTCAAATATTGATTGACGAGAACCCCAAAGTATCTTCTCTTTAATCAAAGTGGACTTAGTGAACACTAGATAGAAATGATAGCTACCTTCCCATAGTTTTAGGTTTTTAGACCATCTAGAATTATTCCTTCCGAGAATAGAACTTTTGATCACTATCAACATTACCTAACTCGAATTCAGCATAAGAAACTACTATAGAATTTACTATTGATTCCTCTTTCTAGGAACATGAATCATATCTGACTAAACATCCAGAATAATCATTGTTCTTTCTATCTAAGTATTCTAATAATTTAACATCTCAATTTTGGATGACTTACAATCCAAAGGAACTTATAACCTCTCCAAGAATAACAAAATATCATTCTTTAACGTCTAAATTATCCTATGTCAAATGATCATATCATACCTTAAAAATGAAATGTTATATTTTGGAGATATAATTCACTAATTAAAAGTAATGTTGGGATTAGGAATTTTTTAAGAAGTATTAGGTATTCTACACCAAGATCCTTGATTCCACCTTGAAGAATGGAACTTTCTGTCAGAATTGCAATGGAATTGGAAATTATTTTGGAAAACCCAAACTCCCTAGTACACTTCCATTTACACTGGAAGACATCCTTTCAGATACATAGCAACTAAAACACTAAGGATAACCTTAATATTCATCCAACCATGCTAAAAATTTTCTAATAAAAGAACACATTTCAAGAAAAAAATAACATAGAAAACTTCTGATAACCCACAAACACCAATGGTACTACCACTATATTCTTGTAACATTCTTCTGAGTCCTTAATAACCTACTCTTCCAGACACTATAACCAAGATATAATACCACTTGTTGGAAATTACAACCATCATCCAATAAATCCATCAGATGATATCCTCTTTGAGCATCATAAGTTACCCACTAGAATATACAACTTTTGTAACATATCCCCAGCACCTCCTATGATCCTAATATCCCCCATGACTTTAAAAACTCAAACCTAGGAAGCATATTCAAACTGTAATTTTCTAAATTGATTCATAGTCTTATGTTATAGCTCTACCTCTTTATAATAACAAGACATCCCTTCTGAAAAATTAATAATTAAGATATGCATGTGACAAGAAATGGAACATACAATAATACTCAAGAACAACTCATAAATTATTACATAGTTCATACATCTTGTCCTATATCTATAGGGGTAATAGTTACTTATATTTAATTTAGGGAACATTATTCAAAGTTATAAGGGAACCAAGCTATGGAATGCTACCCATACTATTAGAAGATAAACACGAATGCATCACCATGAAAATTACCTATCACTAATGCCTCTTCCAGTCATTCCACCATATAAAACTGCTTCTTCCAATCTCTTTCCTTTCAAACATTAATCCTATTCAAATGTTTTATAGAGATTATACACTCAGATGAGCCAGATGGGTATTGAAGAAATCCTAGATGTTCTCTGGTTGGCCTATTCTACGACACCTCAACCTATGATATCTTAGTTCTAGTAGTCATTGTTCTTTACAATAGTGTTCTAACCATTCGTGATATAAAAAATTCCATTTGATCAATAGTTTTGAATCGTCATCCAAAATTGGAGTACATGCTACCATTGTAAAAGGATTCCTTGTTTACATGTAACATTCTCTACTTCAATTATAAAAATTCGGTGAATAGTTTATGACACATTTTGGGACTTCTTCACAACCATTAACATCCTATGTAACTTTATTATGCTTATGAAATATCCCCCTTAAATCTGTATAAATTCTTTCTCTTGATCATGAACAACAAATGAATGCATGCATCAGATGGTTTTCCTCTGCATTAACATGATTAGGTCACTTCTATGTAGATTATACTAAAATATCTCCCATTCATATCCTATTTATCTTCCCTTAATTTTAACCACCATAAAGGATTCCATTTAACTGCATTCATCTAACTATGTTATTACTTCTGGTGATCTTACTTCCACTATCCTAAACTCAGAAATCCCATGGTGTTGGTGTACTATTCTCATTTTAGTTACTATCAAGATTAATGTCTGGTGAATGAACATCTAGAGCTCCCAACACGTTAACAAGAATTCAATTCTCACACAAAAATTCAATAATCTTTCACTTGAGAATTATTTACATATGTTAAGTCCAATAGTTAGTACCCCCTTAGTGTCTTCAGGGCATGATTCCCCCAACAAATCTAATAGAGTATAGTACCCCCTAATATACTCAAGTAATGGGGCCTCTATCCATGGATTTAGGTACCCCCATTTATAATGTGCTACTTAATAAGGTATAGGTCCTCTATTATAGGATTTTTTATGTTCGTGGGTTTCCATGCCTGGGTGGTTATGATAGTAGGGATGATTAGTCCATTGGATAACATCTATCCTTGGTCAAGGTGTGGGTTACCCCTACGGGTTTCTAGAATAGTGGAATAATATTTCAGATAGTAATGTGTGATACTCCCTCAACTAACATACTTACCTAAATAGGGATTGGGTTACACTTTATAGATTCTAATTTTAATATGGGAAAAACCCTAATAAAATTTGAAAATTCAAGACTTGTAACCCATCAAGAAACCCATTTTTATCTTTGAAATGTGATTTATAGCTAGTCTATCAACTTCAGGATTTTTTATCCTTTTAATACTTCAAACATCCCAATATTCTCATGAAATATTCTCTTAATGGATCAGATCTGAGATGGATAGGACTTCTTTTCAACACTGATACTTTTGGTTATAGAGAATATCTATATCCTTTATTATCTTCCTCCTGGTTAATTTCTAATACTGGAGTTTGATCTAACTTGTTTCTGGTCTTCTCTTTGTGGGTTTATGTGTCTTACTAGGTATGTTTATACTTACCCCGAAAAAATATTTATTTCCACACATGTTTAGTATATGTAGATGAAACACAGTTTGGATATGGTCTTGGTGGATGTAGTGTTGGTGTGTCTTGTTTGGTTCTTCCACTTGGTGACACATAGTGGAGAATTGTGGTTCATGATGGTATAGGTGATCATTATGGATAGATATTTATTCAGGAGTACATGCATAGTTGAAAAACATTCCAAGGTCTTGTGTCTTTATAATTTAGAGTATTTTTAGATGTAAAGTTCTTTGGTATTTTCCAAAATCAGATTAAACATTTATTTGATGTTTAATGCATGTAGTTTAAATAGTTAGGATGTATATATATGTATGTATGTCTGTATGTATTATTGGTGTTACTTGTTTTTTTTTGCATTATGGAAATTTTATATTGAAAGTTCCTATAGGTTAAGGCCTCCCATATTATGTGATATTTCTACTCAGTTCTAGTCCCCATCCTATAGACTATTATAGGTAGGATTGGGTGGCACACTAAATTTAATACCAAATAGGGTATAACCTCAATGGTTCGAGTCATTTCAGAGTGTTATCCAACTGATAGAGTCCCAAAGATAGAGTTTGGAGTTGGTATTCATGTGAGGACTGGTTTAGGAATTTAGGGAAATTCTTTTAAGGGGGTATTGAGTTCAACTATCAGACCATGGAACATCATTTTTGTAGTGGCCAAAATATTTTTTTCCCTGACACTGATAACTTTTTAGTTGATCTGGAGCTTTAATACATCACTGCATCAGGTTAGTGCATGCATCATATAGTGGTAAGATATTATCTTTCATTTATTTCTCATGTTATCTCATCCATATATGATATAATCCCTATGGGTTAATCCTATTATATAAAGGGTGTTACCCGTTGATAGTCAACCTGTGGGTGTTGAGTCAAGTTTATAACAAGCCCATTCTTATAATTGGGACTCTCATCATTGGTTAGTGAGCAATGAGGCATTGTTTCATATTTTCATTTGATATATATACCTTTTCTATGATATGAGTTATTTTATCTCTCATCTTTAATATTTTAGTCTTTCTTTTAGAGTGTATAGTAGTTCCCACTCAGTTAAATTAGAATACCCATAGGATGGATATGCTATCTGCATTATGATGATAGATGCCTCATGGGTTTTGAGGAGTGAGTAATCTTTAGGAGGAATTGTTTTGTAGGAAGTATGAGACTCTCATACATATCTTGTTAAAACTCTCACTTTCTAGATGATTACTTTTTCATTGAGCTACATGGCATATCTGGTCATTAGTGGAAGATTGTTTTGTCAAATTCATGATAGGACTGCTCTTCCATGGTTAGATTTTGATCCCTTATTTAGGATGGAGTTTTATCCAAAGATATTGGACCATATGTTTGGTGAACATCTATTTTTCTATATGCATATAAGACCATAGGCCCCACAAGATATTCCCAGGACATGTTTCAAGATGAAATTGTTTGAGATCATCAATTCAGATGAAGAATCTAAAATAATATTTATCAATTTGCAGTTTTTTTATTCAAAACCACCTATACTAGATAACCTTGAGAGAGAACTAGAATATTAAGAATTACACATATATTTTCACCCTATATTTATAATTAGTACATAATATCATTTAAAGATGGAAATGTGGGATTTGAGAATAGACCTCTAGGTAGGATATTATAATTATATTAAAGACCTACCTCTTATAGGCATAGTTTCCTAATGAGCAGATAACTAGTAGAATATCTACTGGTTAGTGAGAATTAAAATATGGAATATGTATCAATATAACTACATCATCACCTCCATTTTTTAGTTAATGTCTCACATATGGTACTAACAATTAGATATTCATAATGATGTGTGTAATGGATGACTATGATTAGGAATAAATAGATATAGTTTGGAGAAATATTCCAATACTCTCTTTATGTACCCACATATTGTATGGTTCATGCATGAGTTATTATTTTACAGTCATCTATTTAGGATTTAGAGATTTTATTAGAACCCCTAGCTAAACCCTTCTTAGCTAGTGGTTTTACACTGGAAATGGGTTTCATTCACTAACCCCTATAGGTATAGTGAGTTTATCAGACTCCTTCATGGTAAAGATATGATCTAGTGTTAATTACTTCAATGTGGATTGGATACCAATTATAATACTTCAAAATGATAAATAATTGAGGGAGTTAGGTGAGGTCCACCCCTAGTAGTGATTTGGGTCCCCTCAGGTGTGATGAACAGATCCCACCCTAAAGAAGTTGTATTCAGCTACCAATATTACAGTTAGAATGAATTTATACACTATTTTCATTGATTATATTTCACTTATTATGAATTTGGAGGAATGCATGATTTCTTTTGAAGGGTGGGCCATGGTTATCCCTTGATAAGAGATTGATTTATGCATTGAATTTAATTTAGTAGATGGAATTAAAGTGTTTCTATGTGGAATGATGAACACCCTTATTGAATTCATGGATCATATAGACTGAATCCTTCCTTGCATCAGTTCTAGGAGGATCATGTTTGGAATTCTGTGAATTTTCCTAGAATTACCACAATATTATCATCTATGTAGTAACCTCTCGTAGCATGAGTTACAGATTCATGGAGTATTGGTTAGGATTGTTGAAGTTAAAACCATGGAGGTTGATGATATTTTAGTGGCATAGCAGTTTCGTAGTGACTAATGCTCTAAACATAGGAAACTATGTCCAGATAATGGAGGAGGCGCATTAGTAGCTGGCTATAGAGTAGTTAATTCTTATGTAGAGAGGGATACATTTCTCACCATTAGTAAATAGCGGTGGACCCACACTCTACCTTCATAAGAGTGTTTCCCACAATATTTATTTTAACTTAATGGATTTTTGTGACTGGATGTACTTTGGTGATAGACCAAAATGGTATTCTTTAAAGTAGGGAGAATTTCACCCACTCTCCCAAAAAAATGGTGGATTTCCTAGGGTGTTTGTATTACATATTGTGATGGAAGTCCTAACTAGATACCACTCTAATGGATCATGGACCATAGTGTGGTATGTTTAGTGTATCTTTGTAGGTGTATCCATTATATGTAAACTCTATCTATGTGGTGGAGACATAGGTTTTATCTGGATTTGTGGATTTTTTAACTCATGTTTTTACATATGTTATCTTTGGGTCTAGATACGAAAGATAAGGATGATCTGAATAGTCAGTACCATCCATTCATATTATGAAGGATTGGCCCACTTGATTGTAAAGGGTATAATATTGAGTTGTTTGATGGGGTTTATATTGTTCCTGATGCTCCCATCAGTATTTTTCATTAAATAGTGATTAAAATACAACTATGTTGTAAACTATAGTATGAATTAAATTATTGGATATTGGGTTATGGATAGAGAATTGTCATGAATGTTTGTAAAGATTTCATGAATGAAGGACCATTTTTTATTTTTTCCATGAGTTAGCAACATTAGTGCATGTGCCTTACTGCTAGGAGATGATAAAGAAGCCAATATAGATCCAAAAGAGCATGTGGACTTTCATCTCTTCTAGTGTAATTAAAAATAATTTTTAAGTACTCATAGGTGAAGTGTGGCTTAAATATGTTGTTCCCATAAATAAAACATTAAGGAAACTCTTCAAATGTGGGTGGAGAAAGACTCCCACTAGAGATAACCTTGTCGATAAACCCCTTTTGAGATGGGTTTTAATAAGTTGTGGATTAAATTTATCCCATGTGATAGGATCGACTTTGGATGAGGAATGTTTTTGGGTTAATAGGATTGGAAAGAACCATTTAGGGAAAATTCATGTTCCTATTGAGGTTATGTTTTGAGAGGAGTTATAGTTGACAACTTTGGTAACAGAAGATTATGTTACCTTCTTAGGTTGTTGTGTATTGAGTTTCTAAGATCTAATACCTTCAAATGTGAAGGAAGTGTGTGCGAAGGTGGGTTATTTTCTACATGAGGTTTTTCTCGTGATATTACTTGTTTAATAGATTCAATTATTTTCTTTTTGGGGATGAAAAATTGTATCAATGTAGATGAAATAGTTACATGGGTTTTTTCATAATCAAAACTTAACTCAATTTTGAGGTTGTTGAGTTTTAAGACCCCCAAGGGTAAAATGATAAATATAACCAAGTACACAACCTTGAAAAAATTTTATAATTATTAAATTGATATCATGATACATTGTTTACCCTTGGGATGAGTTTAGGGGAATTTATGAGTGTGGTTTATATTAAAGTATGTTTATTTTTTATTTTTTAAATTAATATTTATCCTATGAATGTAAATTTCATGATCCAATAAACATAAGATCATATGGATTTTTTTACACTACCATTGATTCTAGTATTGTGGGATTACACTCAAAGTGGTGTAAACTATGTTCGTGTTTTAGGCTTCAAGGCAGTTGTTGTGGGTGTGTTAGTAAAATAAATATTTATTTTATTTTATTTATACAAAAACCTTAAAATCATCTTTTAAACCCTAATTAAGATTACACTATAATTTTATCTTCATTTTTCATTTACATAATCATATATATAGGGAGATATGGTGGATAGAGACTGGATATTAGAAAAATTGACATTAGATTGAGAGAATGAAACTAGATCCAGGGCGACATCGATGACTAGATTATGTGGTGATGATAAACAAAACCATGAAATCAGTAATATATTGAGAAAATTTTCATTGTTATATTTTTTATGGATATTTATTTCATTTTTGGATCTATCATTTTGTTAATTATATAGGGGTTTTATGATTTTTTTTTTCTTTATTCTTAAGCTTCCAGTTCATGGGCCATAAAATTTTGGGTAGAATTTTTATCCGCTAAACTTTCTCTTTCCTTAGCATGAAAAAAATAGTGAAATTTTTTTTATCAAAAAAATGTGCCATGTCAAGATACCAATAGTTGTATTTCATAACCCCCCATGGCTGAGTCTCACGCCTCTTTGGTGCGGCTTAGATCCATTGGTCTTGGTCACTGGTGTATTGGAGTGTAGTTGGATTTATGACCACGGATAATGATTCCCCCTATAATTTTTCTTTTCAAGAAAGAGACCTAATTTGGTTAGTGGTTTAATAAAAAGGAGGTTGAACATATGGTTTTAGTTATAATTTTAGTGATTTTTGTGGTGGGAATAGGACAAAAACAGGAGGTGGTGGCACAATAGACCAGTAGCGTCCGGCAGGTGCATGTTGGTGTGATGTTGTGAAGTCATGTGGGGAAACTGGTGGTGGTGATGGGGGATGGACATAGTGGTGGAGGATGACCAAATTGGTTGTGTAGGAGACAGTGGCCACTCATGCCTCTATAGTGAGAGGAGATGAAATATTATTGGTTAGGGTTTTGTCTCTGATCATTTGATCCAATTGGATTAAATAGTGCTCTACAAGCCACGTGATGTGTAGAGGTGCAGCCAACCAATGTGAATATACCATGATGGTCAAGCATGGATGGAACCCTCATTAGGTTATCCAATATTCATTCCTAACCAATTGGGCCAAACCAACATACAGATCCATGAATATACCCATCCACACAGGTCTAAGATTCATCCCATGTACATCAGCCAGACCTTGCGATTGGGTTTCCATAGGAGCCTATATAAAGTTCAACCAACCTGACACAAGTATAGGGGAACATTTGGGATCTATGTGATCATGTGTGGAGCATAACACAACTGAAGGGGTGTTCCCTTTGTAACACCCCTATAAAAGTGATACTTAAATGGAAAAATATTACTTCCAATGTCAACAAGGCACACCTTTCTTTTTGGGAGCCTACCTGATTGGTACTCCACATTTAAGAATGATTGTCCTGGAGTAGTGATCATTATGGGTAACCTTCTCGAAAGTTTCCTAGGGTTTTTGTGAGTGAGTAAAAATATCCTTAGAAAGAACATGTGTTGGCCAGTGGGGACAGTCATTAGTCTGATAAGTGACCTCAATGGGTAATAGCATACGGTGTGTTGGGAAAGAAACCATGGTATTATATAATTACCATGGAGTAAAATGACTAGGTTCATGGATTTGGGGAGGTTAGATCATGAAAAATGGTATCAGATACAACACCCAGCTCAAAGTGCAGAGGTACTTCCTGGGTTTGAGGCTTGGGGTCCACAATGAGGGTGTTGTTTTTAAAGGGGTAGAGAATATAACATCCCTGAAAAAGTGAGACTTAAAAGGATAATTGTTACTACCCATGTCAACATGGTGTAATTTTATTTTCTAGAGCTTACCTGATTAGAACATCATATTTAAATATACTTTTCCTAGAGTAGTGATTAGTATGAGTGACCTTCTGGTAAGTTTCTCAGAGTGTGTGCAAGTGAGGACGAGTGACCTTATGGGAAGTTTTGACAAAGATGAGTAGAAAGAACATGTGTTGGACTATGAGGATAATCATTAATATGATAGATGACTCTAATGTGTAATGGCTTGTGGTATTATGGGAACATAACTAAGGTATTATAGAATACCCATGGGGTCAGATGACTAGGTTCATGGCCCATGGAATATCAGTTCATGAGAAATTATTTTAAGGCCATGTTACCTTTCTATCATGTATATTCTAATCTTTTCTATTGGTTTCCTTTTTCATTGGGTGAGATATATCCAAACATGAAATTTGTACGATACCTATAATAGTGAAGTTGGGTATTTGTTGTAATTTTCAACATGAACCTATACCTTCTTCTATTCGTTGGACAATTACATGATGTGAAATGAGATTACATGACTTGTAAAGGCTATCCGACAGATCTCGTGAACTAAATAAACCTTGTGATACTATTATAAATAATTTACGGGTTACATGTTATGTAATTTGAAATTTTAATCATGGGTGATTCATTTTTTGGTTTAACTAAAAATGAAATAATTTCACAATGTTCAAGTTAGTACACACCATGCAATTCCTTGATTTACACCTTTTAGGGAATCATATGGGTGTTTGAGGACAAATATCATTGGAAAGAACATGTGTTGGCCTATGGGAAAACTATTAGTCTATTATGTGACCCCAATGTGTAATATATTGTGGTTTTTTGGGAAAGTAACAAAGGTATAATAGAAGGCCCATGGGGTTAGATGACTAGGTTCAAGGTCTAGGGAATGTCGGGTCAGGACAAATTATTCTAACACCATGTTACCTTTCTGTCAGGTGGGTTCTAATATTTTCTAGTTGTTTCCTTTTTTAGGGTGAGTATTGAAGACCGCAAAATTGTGAGGATACATGAATGGTGAATTCAGTTATGTTTTATAATTTTCAAAATAAACCTATAGTTTATGTTGTTTGCAGGGTAGTTACATGATGTGAAATGAGATTACACGATGTGTAAAGGCCTACGAATAGATCTATTGAACTGAATACACTATCTAAGATCGATATAAATCATGTAAGATTTACATGATGTGTAATGTGAAAAATAATATTTTTAATCTTAGGTAATGAATTTTTCAGTGTAACTAAAAATTAAATAATTTCACAACATGTAAGTTATTACACGCCATATAATTCCTCAAATTGCATCTTTTAGGGCATCTTATAGGTGTTTTAGGATAAATCAAACTAGAAAAAACATGTGTTGGCTTATATGGAAAGTCATTATTATAATAATTTACCCCAATGTGTAATAGAATGTTTTTTTTGGAAAGTAACCAAGGTATTATAGAAGACCTATGGGGTTAGATGACTGGGTTCATGTCTTGGTGAATGTCTGGTCATGAAAAATTATTATAACTCCCCATTACCTTTCTATCAGGTATGTTCTAATATTTTTTATTAGTTCCCTTTTTCATTGGATGGGTATTGTCAACCTTTAAATTTGGGGGATACATGTAATAGTGAAGTCAGGGATTTTTTTTTGTAATTTTCAACTTAAACCTATAGTTTTTATTGTTCTCTAGGTAGTTACATGATGTAAAATAGGATTACATGATCTGTAAAGGATTTCAAAAAGATATCGTGAACTAAATACACCACGTGAGAGTGGTACACATCATGTAAGGTTTACATGTCATGTAACATGAAAAATCATATTTTTTCTCCCAGGTGATATGTTTTTTGACCTAACTAAAAATAAAAGAATCTCATGATATATAGGTTATTTCAAACTGTATAATTCCTTAAGTTACTGATTTTTGGGCATCATATAGGTGTTTTAAGATTCATTCACTTTTGGATCTACCTCCCCTTGGCCAGAGCTCTTACCCAAGATGATTTTGGGTGAATTCTTTCCCTACAGATCACTCAATTCGGTGGTTGATCAATAGGTCTATGCATTTCATCTCTTCAAGTAAGAATTAATTTTAGTTTCTTCCTTTTTGTAGGTTTGCAACACCGATTTTGGTATGGATTGCAATTATATCATGTTTTCTATCAATCCTTTAAAGTGTATTATCATTCATTGTCAATCTAAAGAAGATCTTGTGGTTTCTAATACCTATTATTTCTTAATAATGGTTATGTCTAATAAATTTTTGAGTTAGGTGGATCTATCTAAGTGATATAATCTTTTTAATTCATCATTCGTATTAATTTATTGAGATTTTAAATGAAATTTCATGTGTTGACATTCAAAAGTTCATCTGTTTGTATTTTAAATGGGGTTTTTCTTTCAAAATGGAATTAAGTTTATTTCAAGAAAATGGATTCTCAAACCCTAAAGTAGATTGGATTGACTTTGAAATGGTTTTATAAAAATTTGAGAATCGTTTTTAAAATAGAAATTGAAAAGCATTGCACCACGGGAACCATTGGTGCATTGAGAAGGAGACACAAGTAGCCTTAGTTTGTGTGACACTACTAAGTGGTAACTTTGTGTATATATATGGATTGTGGTAGGAATCAATATTATTTGGATCCAATATCATGTCTTTCTAGGCACTTGACTATCTAGTTTGTATTTTTTTATAGGCTAGATCCTGACTGAAAAGTGCAATGTTGTTTCTGTTTATTTATTTCATGATATATTATTTCATGGATATTTGATCACATTTATATTTATATTTCAATATGTTCACCTAATATGTTTTATGGCTGTAATATTTCTGGAATTGGAAAACATGACATGAAAATTGTGGAAAAACCTAGGACTGTTTGAGAAATGATTTTAATTTTTTTATTTATAAAAATGGTTGTAAAAATATTTTGTTTTAAATATATAACTTGTGAGTTTTTTATATTAGAACTTGTTTATATTCCTTTTTGGTTTCCTACTAGGCTTTATTTCTCACACTCTAGTTCTATATGTGGGTGGATGCAGACCTTTTTTTGATGAACAAAGGTAAAGGGAAGGAAATTTCATAGCATGCAAGCTTCTCTTTAGGTTTCTATTTTTCATTGGGATGGTTTAGATATGATGGTTGGTCACACAGAGACTTTTTATTCTATAAATATCATACTTACTGGTTTATCCTATTTTTATTAGTCGAATCTCCCTTTGTTTCCTCTTTCTACTCTTGTTCTATTTCACGTTTTTCTTATATTCAAGACTTTTTTGTTATCTTTGTTATACCTCACCCTATAATGGGTTAGTTTGGGTGACTAGTCTGGTTGACCCAGGTTGGTCTGTTATAGTTTGGTATCAAAGGAGTTACTCATCCAGAAGTTTTTCAGAACTACCCATGTTGGTTCTATGTCTTGGGTAGATAGGAGTAGTATTGTTGATATTCAGATAGTAGGTGTAGAAAAGGGGCCCAATCAGCTCACTCTCGTGATTGAATCTGAGTTTCCAGGGGTAGTTGTAAAATCATTACTAAGTCTGATACATGTTATTTAGGATCATTTAAGTGAATTGTATGGGAAATATATTTAAATTGACCTATCTACTATGTTGGGGGACTTGGTGTGTGTAAGGTCATGAATAAACTAAGTGGGGAGTTTATTTATATGAAATTGTTCTGTTCAAAAGGTGTTTTCATTTTATCATAGAATTCATAATTGCTTTAAATTCTTATATTTTTAAAACATTGTTTTGGATTATATAAGTTGTTTAAATGGTTTTTTATTTTTATCATGAAATATTGGTTATTTTATTATGTTTAATAGAAAATGACTCCTATAATATCTCTTCTAAATATGAGAGGGGAATCCATGAGGAAGGTTCCATAGGTAGATCCTCTAGTGAAACCTTCTTTGGTCAAAGTAGTTATTTGTACCATTCATACTTTCGGTTTTGTGGGTGTCTTGAATCTGGGATGACTAGTGGATCATGGCTCCAAATATACCAAAAAAAATCACCTATCCTTGGTGGTGACAAAGGAACCCAAGAATCATAGGAGTGTCTTGAACGGATTGAGAGTATCTTCAACTTTTTGAGGAATCCTAAATATTATTAGGTTGGTTTTTTCATTTATATTCTGAAGGGGATATGAAGAATATGGTGAGACTCTATAGTGAAAGAAATGTTGAATCAGGGTCTTACCTAGTTTTATTTTAAGAAAATATTCAATCATAAGTTTTATCGTAAGAATTTACATGCGGAAAATACCTAGGAGTTTCTGACCCTAGATAAAGGGGAGTGTGCCATTCTGGAGTACTCCATGCATTTTGATGAGTTGGTGAATCTGTCATTAGATTTTATAACTAATGATTACTTAAAGGATCATAGGTGTGAGATGTGGATGAGGGCCGATATTCAGTAGATGATAGTTATTTTGTTCCTTCAAAACATTTTAGAGGTAGTGGATAAAGTATCTTTGTCTGAGGCAGACATAGTTGGAAGAACAAGTTTGGCTGGAGCTTAAGTTGGTGCATCAATTAGCCAAGGTGATTTTTCTAGTCATAAAAGGAATTGAAAGGGTGGTTAGTTTTTTAAAGGACCAATTTTAGGGGCTTCTTCAGGGTAGTAATAGGTAATCTTCTACCAGTGTGGGAGGCATAGTCAAACCAAGCCTCATTCCATGGAGGCTCCTATTACATTTCTTCTTTGTGGTGATCTGTCCATATAAAACATTTATATGAAAAGATGTCCCAAGTCAGTAAGGTGGGATCCACTTTCACCAAGGGTTCTCAGATTCATATTGATGCTCCCATGGGTGGTGGGTATCATTCTCAGGCCAAGGGTGTTTTCCAGGTGTCCAAGTTAGGTGGGATTTATGTGGTAGAGTGTTTTCTATAGGAAACTAAATTTGAGATAGTTATTGTTAGAGGTACTGTGTTTATATCAACTTATATGGTTCTATATTTGTTTTATATAGGTTCTAATCAATATTTTATATCATAAAATTTGGTTGATGTGTTGGGTTTTCATTCAGATACTATGTTTTTCTTGTTAGATCATTCAATGCATTTGGGAAAGAGGTTCAAAAAGGGATTCAAATTCCCTACATGTCGAGTATTGATAGCTGACATTGATGTATCTTAGGACTTATTAGTGGTTGATATTGATATATTGGATTCAATTATCAGAATGGATTAGATGATCAGTGTGATGACCAAGATAGGTTGTTATTGTTGTTGAGTATAGTTCTTATCTATCTATGGGGTCACTCATTTTTTTAGGGTGAGTGGGACTCTAGATTAGGAAGGAAAGGGCATGTTGTTCCTTATGCCGATATAATATCATGTGAGTTGTTAGAAATTTTTCTCAATCTAGTTAACCATTTCTTAGTCGGTCAGATACCTTCCATTTTTTGTGTGTACCCTGAGGGGTTTCTTTTTTATTTTTCTTTTTTAACACCACAAAGATGGGTTGAGTTTACTATTAACATGATCCCTAGAATGATGACCATTTCTATTCCATCCTATTGAATTGGAACCTGCAAAGTTGGTCAAACATAAGTTTCAGGTTGAGGACCTCGAGGTGAAAGGATTTATTTATCCTAGCATTTCACCATGGGAATCATATGTACTCTTTGATAAGAAGAAAGATGGGTGTCTCAAGATTTCTATTGGCTATCGAAAGTTGAATCAAGTTACCATTAATAACAAGTATCCTTTACCCATAATTGATTATATCTTTTATTAGATTAGATAGGTTCATTGGTTTTCTAATATTTATCTATGGTTAGGGTACCACAAGTTGAGAGTCTAATAAAAGGACATACCCAAGACAGTGTTTTAGAGTCGATATGGGAATTTCAAGTTTTTTGTTACGCCATTTGAACTCACTAATGATCATGTGGAATTTATGGATTTGATAAAATTGATCCTTCATCAGTTCTTGGAATCTTTTGTTATTGTTTTCATAGATTATATTGTATTTTACTCCAATTTAGAGGAGGAACATATGGAACTTTTGGATGTAATTCTTAAAACTTGAAAGAAAATCATCTGTATGGTAATATTTCCAAGTTCATGTTTTGGACCTGAGAGGTGATGTTTCTAGGGCATGTGATATCTGATAGGGGCATATTAGTGGATCGTGAAAAGGTACAGCTGGTTATGTATTGGGAAAATACCGGAAATGTGTTTGATATTAGGAGCTTCTTAGGGTTGGTTAGTCATTATAGATTGTTTGTTTGATACTTCTCTAAGATTTCATAGAAAATGATACCTTTGACCTATAAGGGTATAATGTTTTTGTGGGTATAAAAATGTTAGAGATATTTTGTGGAGATTAAAGTGAGTTCGACTTCATCACCAGTGTTGATTCTCCCAGAACCAGGTTTGGGTTATGATGTTTTCTACGATGCCTCAGTTATGGGTTTGGGATGTGTCTCGATGAAAGGGAAAAGGTGGTGGGTTATGGATCATGAAGGTTATTCCCTCCTAAGAATAACTACCCTACACATGATCTTGAGTTTGTCGTGTTTATGAATGCACTTAATAAGTGGTGTTATAATCTTTTTAGGGAGCAATTTACAGTGTATTTTGATCACAAAATCCTGAAGTATATTTTTACTCAAAGGGATTTGTATTTTTGAAAGAGATGTTAGGTTGAGTATCTTCAAAACTTTGATTTTGATATCATATATACCCCTAGGAAAGGAAACTTGGTTATAAATGGGCTAAGCAGAAGAGTACTAATTCAAGCAGTGAAGAAATCAATTGAAGAGTGGTCTATGATGAGTTTTTTTAGATGATGTTGGGAGTGAAGGAGGTTAGTGAATAGGTTTTATTAGATTCAATAACGGTTGACTTTTCTTTTGATGAGTGTTTATTTACTTGATCAGATGAAAAACACCGAAATATTATTATTAAGATAAATATTAAATTGTGGGGAGACCTCAGGTGAGTGTTCTCAGTCTCCTGGTGGGTATTTGTACTTTTGTAGTTGGTTTATTATTCCACTGTCCTTGATACATGAGTTGTTAGATAGTGGAGATTGTTCATGTTTTCCCATGAACCCTAGAGATAAAAAGATGTACCACGATTTGAGATGTCAGTTTTGGTGGCCAGGGATGAGGTGTCCAGTTGTAGTTTTTGTATCATGATGTCCCACTTGTCAAAAAATTAAGGTGAAACATGAGAGACCTACATGTTTCTTTCAACATTTAACCATTCCAGTATAGAATTGGGATGAAATTTCCCAGGATTTTGTCATTGTTTTACCACAGAATCCTAGTGAAAATGATGTGATTTGGGTGATTATCTAAAGACTCTCTAAATCTGTGCATTTCTTACCAATAAATGAAATTATGAATGTGGAATAGCTTGTGGAATAGCTTGTGGAATTATATATCCGAGAGATTTTGGTACTTCATGGGGTTTCATATTTGGTTTTTTCTCATAGGGACTCAAGGTTCACATATAGATTCTAGGATCTTTTTTAGGAATCAATGGGTTCCCAATTAAAATTGGGCATGGATTATCATCCATAGATAGATGGATATGTTGATAGGGATATCTAGGTTCTTGAGGATATGATCCAAGATTTTGTTATTGATTTCATTGGATCTTGGGACAAGAATTTCCATTAGTTGAGTTTACCTATAAATATAGTTATCAGGATTTGATCCAGATGGTGCCCTTTATGTCTTTGTATGGGTGTCCATGTTGATCTACCTTGTGTAGGGAAAAGTTGGGTGAGAAGTCCTTGGTTGGTTTGAGTTTGGTTTAGGAGGTGATAGGGATGGTGTAGTTGATCCTGTGGCATTTTATCATGGAATAGAGTCATCATAAATCATATTTGGACCATCATCATTCAATACTAAAGTTTTTGGTTGGGGGTCAGGTTCTCCACAAAGTTTCACCTCTCTTAGGACGTCATCAGTTGGGTCAGTAGGATAAGTCGGTACTGAGGTTTTTGGGGACCTTTTGAGATCATTGAGCGATTAGGGAGGGTGGCCTACCATTTGTACTTGTCATCTGGTTTGACTTAAATCCATGTTAGGTTTCATGTTTTCTAATTGAGAAGGTATATACTAGATCCTTCCCATGTTATTAGGTGGGAGGATGTAGATCTTGAATCCAATAAAACTTTGGTTTAGCAGTCAGTTCAGATAATGGATCATCGTGATATGGTACTGCATTGTAAAATGATTCCCCTGGTCTAGGTACTATAGGAGTATAGACATGATCACCATGATACATCGGAGTAGGAGTCATTGATGAGGCATTAGTGTTCTTCTCTATTTTCAGAACCAGGATCATGAGAAATTTTTGGGGGCATAAAGATTTAATAGTGGGGAGATTGTAATTCCCTGTTAACTTTCTATCAGGTATTTTATAATCTTTTCTTTTGGTTTCCTTTTTCTTTGGGTGGTTATTTCTGACCATGAAATTGGGAGGATAACTTTAATGGTTATTTTAAGGATTTTTTGGGATTTTCAGTATAAACCTATAATTTATACTATTCACTGGGTAGTTACATGATGTAAAATAGGATTACACAATGTGTAATGGCTGTTAGAAAGATCCCATGAACTGAATATACTTCATGAGAATGTTACACATCGTGTAAGGGTTACACATTTTGTAGTGTAAAAAATAGTTTATTCAATCCCGAGCAATGCATTTTTTATTGTAACTAAAAATGAAATAATTTGACAATGTGTAATCCCTAAAGTTGTAGCTTTTTGGGTGTCTTACGGGTGTTTGAGGCTTCATTATCTTTTGGATCCCCTCCTATTATCCAGATCTGTTACCCAAGGTAATTTTGGGTGACTCTTTTCCCTTTAAATCACATTATTTAGTGGTTAATCAATAGAGATGGGTGTTTTATCTCTTTGGGTAAGCATTTATTTCAGTTTCTTCCTTATTTTAAGTTTACGACACTGATTGCGGTAGGGATTTGTAATCAAATCTTTCTTTCTATCATTCCTTTTTAGTCCCTTATCATGACATTTTATATGAAGGCATGTCTTATGGTTTCCAATCCCCCATTTTCAATGTTAGTTGGGTTTTCTATTTCCTTGAGGTAGGTGGATCCATCAAAGTATTCTAATATATTGAATTTCTTATTATTCTTTTTCATTCCTTAATATTGTAAATGAAATTTCATTTGTTGAAATTGAAAAGGTAATTGTTTTGTAATATAAATGGGTTTTTTTCTTTAAAAAAATAATTTCCTTGATTTAGAGAAAAAAATATTTTCAAATCCTAAAGTAGATTAAATTATCTATGGAATATTTTTATAAAAATTTGATCATGGTTTTGAAAACATAAATTGAAAAACATTGCACAATGAGAACCTTTAGTGCGTCGAGAAAGATATATGGGTAGCCTTAGTGTGTGTGACACCACTAGGATGTAACCTTTTGTATATCGAAGGACTATGGTAAGACTCAATATTAGTTGGATCCAACCTTATACCTTTCTAGGCTCGTGAGTGTTTAGTACATATTGTTTGATAGGATAGAGACCAAATGGATGGTGAGTTGTTGTTTCTGGTAGTTTATTTCATGATAGATTATTTCATAAAGGTTGGATCACATGTATATTTATATTTTGATATGTTCACCTATGTTTTATGATTGGATTGTTTCTGGATTTGGAAAACATGACATGTAAATTGTGGAAAATCCAAGTATAGTTTGAGAAATGTTTTAAAATTGTTTTATTTATAAAAATTTGGGTAATACTATTTTGTTTCAAATTTATAACTTGTGAATTATTTATAATAAAACATATATATATATTCTTTGGTGGTTTCCTACTAGGCTCTATTTCTCACATCCTACTTCTTCTTATGGGTGGTTGTAGACCTTGTTTTGAAGGAAACAGGTAAAGGGGAGTGAATTATGTAGCATGAAGGATTCTCTCTTAGGTCACTATTTCACATTGGGATGGTTTAGAGGTGATGGATGGTCACATGAATACTTGTTAGTCTCGACTTTTCATACTTCCTAGTTTTATCATGTTTGGTTTAATTGTTTCTCCCTTTTTTCGCTTTGTAATCTTGTTTTATGTCTTATTTTTCTTATTATCAAGACATGTTTTGTTATCTTTGTTATACCTCACCCCATAATTTTCTATCTTGGATGACTGGTCTGGTTGAACCGGATTGGTGTTGTAACTTACCCCTCCCTAATATTCCACATGACATGCTCAGTGGCCTCCATATGGCACACTTCCACTATTGTGTGGAATTTTTCAAAACTTCATCACCATGTGTTAGTTTCAATAATAACCAATATCCTATCTAGAGTATGTTCTGACAAAAATCTCAATGGTGTGGTATGACAGGTTATCTAAGGTGATTTTAAATGAAGGATAAAATGTGATAGAATTTAGCTATGTATGGATGATGACAGGTATTGGGCATGGTAAACCGAGTTTTCATGGGGTAGGAACCCCCTAGAAGCATGTGAAAAATAAGGAATAGTTATATCATATATATTTTATAGTTTGGTACATGTAACACCCTGATATTTTAAAATAACATTATGTTCGATATCATATACAACACACAACACCAACTTTAAAAAGAACTATGATATAATAGTAAAATATTATTATTTAAATGTATCCATTATAACCTAGACATTAAATTTGGTGGTTTGGATAGTAATAACCAAAATTTTAAAATTAGTTATGTAGGATAAATAAAATATATTCACAAATAACTACTTAATTCTTGGTAACATCTTTTTGGGTTCAAAAATACCTTTTTCTAAAAAATGGTTTTTATTTATTTTTGTGAAAAAATAATAAAATTAAAATTTTCCAATTTCAAAAAAATATATTTGGAAAAATGAACAATTTTTATAAAATAAATATGTAAAACTTATCTTAGTATGATTTTTTTAGATTTTTCTAACATGTTTAATTTTTAAATGAATAGTGAAAACACAGGTTTTTATTGAAAAATGAATTTTCATTTAAATCATTTAGAAAGTTCTATTTTGTTTTAAAATTATTCAAATTTAAAATTAGTTTAAATAAGTTATTATTAATTCGATTTAGGTAATTATAATCAATATTAAGTAAAATTTTTATATAAAATCTTTTTATAATTATGAAAGATTTTTTTCGTAAAATCATGTTTTCGTTGCATCTATGGGTTTAATATTAAATTAAATTCTTACACTTCTATGATTTGATTTTGTATAAATAGATTCTATATTTATAATCATAATAATTAATATTATATAATAGTTTTAACTTAATTATTGATTATATTCAATAGTAAAAATAGTAAAAATTAATTACCGTGATTAAGGTTAAAGTGGGTTTATTGGGGGTTAAACTAAAAAGATAAGATTTAAAATGACCTAAAAACTTTTTCAAATCTTATGGAAATATTTAGACTATATGTAATATAATTTTAGGTAATCATCCATTTTATATCCTTCTAAAATGTGCAAAGCGTAGGTATAACTTTTTCTTTCCAAAAATTCCAAGTGTGTCATCTCCTACACTTAAAAAAGAGATCTCACTTTACCCTCCTATTTACAACTCTAAGGCCTTGTGATTTGAAAAATTACTAACAAAATACCTTCCTTACTTCCCTATCCATATTTGAGAGTATTTATTTTGATCATAAATCCAATCTAAGGATGTTTTAGGTATAATCCCAAATTGGTGGTATGAAGAAGAGGTATCCATATCCTACAGTCCTTGTACAATTCTTGTATGATTGATGACACATAACTGAAAGTAGTAAAAAAAATATTATTTAAAATAAAGTAAACTTATAAAGTATTGAATGAAATCCCCAAGGAAAAACTCCATGATCATATTGACCTCCACCCAAGTCATGTGCTCTTAACTTCCAGGTACTAGAAAAAATTAAAAAGCAAGGTCTATATCCCTACCAACAAGAAAGGTCTACTTAGGTACTCCAGTGTAATGGAGGACCGAGTAGGGTGTGAGATATAAATCTCAGTAGGCCAAAAATACTGGTGTCTTGTCCAATCCAGACAGTGAAACATATATTTAAACACTGTGTAGATATAGATAAATAATAAGGAAAACTAAATGAATAAGCAACCACCTGTCTAGGTACCTAAGGGACACCTGACAATAATACCTACTTCATCTCATAGCCCGGAAGTCTATATGAACGTGTCAATATACACACATATATATATATATATATATATATATGTAAATATATATATATAGTATATTTATACATACATTCATATCTGTTGGGATAAACTGGGATGTGACCCACATACATCCAATACTAGGGAAATCTCTCATGGTCTAATCCCCTACCCAACACAAAGAGCTCTCATGGTCACTTTTGATACACCTACAAAGGATCGGGATGTAACCCACTGAAATCCATCACCAGGGAAAGTGAACATGGTCTAACCCCTAGAACAACTCCAAGATCTCTCAAAGTCTCTTGGAAATCAATAAGAAATATCTCATGGTCTTTCAAAACCAAAGGCTTACATTTTACTTTATAACTCCACATGGAAGCACACACAGACTCCCTACCCAAGGCTCTCACGGTCCCTTGGATCCACAAAATTTATTAGTAATAACATTTAGAATACAAAAGTTAAGAGGCATACACCTCTCAGGTCCTAATCAATTCATGTCTATGTAAGAGGAACATTCCTTTATCATAGGTGTACTTAAGGCATAACATTTTAAGCATTTATAATTACATGGTTACATATTCATTTTCAAGCATGAGGCAAATCCTCTCATGCAATCTGTTATTCACTTCCAATTACCCTTTAAAAATTTCAAATATGGATTTAAATTCACCATGAATAAGACATGATATTTAATTCATGTCATTTAATTAAACTTTATAAAGGATGCATAACCATTTACATAATTCACAACAAGACGCATTACCTCTCATGTTCCATGTTAACCCTATTCGATTCAATTGAAAATATTGTAACTCATATCATAAATTTTTTAAATCATAACAAAGAGAATGGTCATAACATACCTTTGGGTTATTCCATTAAATACCATGTTCATTCAAATTACTGAAACATGAAAAAAAAACTATTATCTTAATCACCACTTAGGAGCTGCTGTTAAAATTGGGAAATTACCTAATTGTTTAATTATAATTTATAAAATAGGCCAAATTCCTAAACATTCCATATAACAATAATATCCTCAAATCATAAAGAAACATCAATTCAATAAGGCAGGCAATCATAAAAGTTTATCACTAGTTTTTAGCTTGATGATAATGCACCTCTGTTAGAGGGGTTTTATTACAAAAACATGACTTTTAATCCAAGAAATCATTTGTTTCATTTAATCATTACCTCTATTTCACAAAATAAATCATTTTTAGAAAAACTAATATACATGGAAAAGCATTAATAATAATTTAAGAATGTATAATTAATTAATTAATGGTTTCTTAAATTAAAAGGGCAAGGAAAGTGGTCCTATCTCAAAATCATACCCAACAGACAATCAGCTCTTGATAGCGTAAAAAATGGTATCAAATAATTCACCCATACACACACATACATTCCTATATATATATATATATTTATATTTATACCGTTTAAACCCATGTACACATTCCCCTTGCCATGATGGGAACATGTACAAGGGGGTATATATATATATACACACACACACCTATGTATGTGAGAAAAAGAATTAAAGGAGCCAACAAAAACTATACAAATAAATCTAGGAACTTTAAAACACCCAAAGGATACAATATAATAATTTTGAAACCAAATAGTGGGTATATCCTTACCTCGTAAGGTGTAAGTGAACTGAATCTACCCGAAACCACATGGAATAGTCCAAAGCACTACCGATTTATTATTAGGAAGTAAAAAACACTTAAAGACCCTAATAAAATAGGTGTAGAACAATGTAGTAGAAGAAACCCCCACCTCCCAGAGATGATGGTGATCTAAAACAAATCGATTCACTTTTTCGTTGGTGGAGGATGGAAGAATAGGAATAAATCCAACCTAAGGAGCATGTTGCATACCCTAAAAACAAAAGAAGAAATCAAAATTTGGCTAACCCTTGACCTAGGGTTTAGCTAAACCATGTAGGGTAACTAAGAGGATAAAAATAGGTCAAAAATAGGGATGATATGGGAGAAGAGAGCTCACCTCGCTAGAATAAATATGAACCATGAAAAAAAGGTGGAATCAGTGGTCGGAGAGGGAGCTGTAGGAGGGGGATCTCTTGCACAACTAGGGAACAAGGGGAGGGTGTTGCGCGGGTATGAGGGGAGAGGGATGAGGGTGAGTATTTTATGTTTTTTATTTTAATTAAACTTATTTTAATTAAAATTTTAAAAAATGGAAATAGACCATGGTTTGGGACACACGGTTTGGAAAAATGTGTTCCAACCGTGCGCCCATTACTAGGCACCTGGATCACCCTGCACAGTTTAACCTGCATGGTTTGGAAACTATGCACCAACCATATATTGAAAAGTACTTAGCTACTAACCAATAAATATAATCATGAAATATTGGCACACAGTTTGGAAAACCATGCACATCCCGTGCGACGGCCTCTTCCCTTCTGTACTAAGCCGCAAAGTTTCCTATTGCGGGTTGCACAATTTCAGACAAACAATGCACCCACTACAACCTTTCAAAGCCATGATTTTCTCTATCTAACACTCTATAAACTCCTCAAACCACCTAGGAAACTTCTCAAGACTTTACCCTAGTCCAAAAAACCACTTATAAGTGTTCCAACCTTAAGAATCTCATTCTAAATCCCAAATTGTAATTTGGATCATCAAGAAACAAAATAGTTCAAAATCCTTTTCATTTTCATCCTGTTCAAAATGTGGATTGCTAAAAATTTTCCACCTTAGAAATTATCATCCCAAAGAATCCTTAGGTAACAATGAAAACATCACCCAACCTATAGGGGTATTGAACATTCTTTCAAATGGTCGTGTTGTGTTCCCAAATTCCCAATGCACCTCCAAGCATTCTTTTAAACATGATGGCCTTAAGCCTCTAATACTCGATCTAACACCCATCCTCCAACTGAAACATCAAGATGGATCTTAACTAAACCCTTTTACCCAATGAAACAATCCCTTCTTCATCATGTTAAATATCCTACCAAAGGTACTTCCAACCTTAGGTTTTAATGTTAAAGAGGGCCAATTTCGAGCCATGGCACTTACACCATCAAATTTTCCTAAAAAACACACCTTTAAGAACATTTAACAATAATTATCATGTGATTTACAAAAAAGTTAAAATGTATGATTCCCCATTAAACTCAAATACCAAGTCAATATGGATTTTCATGAAAAACCCTATCTAACATAAATTGCACTCGTCTCCACCTGACAACATGCAAAAAACAGTCCTTCACTGATCGTAGACATTAAAAAAGAGAGGAAAATTGTCAAGCCACTTTAGTCGACTACTAAAGAAGACACCTAGATTAGATAGTTAGTGTTTTACATTATAATTTTGATGTCTTATCCCAAGGAATCTCACATTCACCACAAAAGCATCCACCGAATTCCACACCAAAAACCTAGTGACATTTTGGACCAAACCATGTATCCAGTGTGCAACACTAAAAGAGAACCACCCAACAATCTCAAAAGATTTTAAATATTTATTATGAAGTAAGATTGGTGGTCTCTTATAACATCAAGGATGATGTCAATATATGGGAAATGATCATCACTTAGCATAATGAACTAAGAGTATTGAATGATTTCCAGTCAAAAAATACCCATACATTAGAAAGGAGAATAGTCAAACCACAACTGGTTGACATTAAAGAAGAAACTCAGATTCCCCTGCTAACATGTCAACATGATTTAAGACTCAAAATCCTAAAATTCATTCAATAAAAACTGACCATTTACAAGTGGTATTATTTAGATTCATTCCTTATACCTAAAAGGACACTTTTTACAAGAACCAATGTGGCACTCTGTACATTAAGAGTGTCATGGTTATCAAAAGAAAAGATAAAATTTCTGGTCATGAGTATGATAGATCAAAAACACCTTTAACGAATGTGTTCTGCTCCTTCGATCCAAATTCACAATTTAGATGCATAAAAATAAGGTCAAACCCCAATTGAAACCAAAACCAAGATGAGTGGCATGTCATAGCACATGAGTGTCTAGAATGTCCTCCTGAGCATTGGGAAAACATAATTCTTTAACACCAGGCCACCCTAATATGTGACCATCTGACTATACCCAACAACACAAGAGATTTATCCCAACATGATATTCCCACATAAATTTGTTAACATGGATGACAATAAACCAAGTCATCCATTACTGAGGAAGAAGAAAAGGTCAAACTTCTTATGAAGCAACCGACCATCCTAGAGGCATGTGTGACCAACTGAAATTGATCATTTCCTGATGATCATGCCCGAAAAAAAGCCCAAAAACACAATGGATACCTTTCAAAACATGTGTTTTATTAGAAACTAAAAATTATACAATGGAAAACGGCACCCAAACATAACCAAATGTTAGAAATCTCACAATAATTATCAAGCCACATAATCTCTAAGGGTGATACCTACCATGGGCTAGACACTTATGAAAACATAAGTGTTGAAACTAACACTAGGTCATGCCAACATAAGTCCTCAGTCTCAAAATATGATCATCTAAACCATTTCTAAAGAAACAACACCTGTGGAAAACACCTATAGTTCTGTTCTAAGGAAACTCAAATAGAAACTAGAAACTGCCCATACACAAGGGTTTTAAATAGAGGACACCACTATAGGTTCCATTTCCAGGATATTTTTCCATTTATTCACATTGAATAATTAATCATCTAAAGATTTAATTCAAAACATCAAGTACCATTTTAAAACAAAAACACTAGGTACCTGATTAAGCTAACACCCCAAGGAAAAAAACAGAAAGTCTCATAAAACATCCTTTAAAAACATTTTAAACTTATTTACATTCAGTTGTAATTTGGAAATTTATCAAAATAAAATCCTTTTTAATAGATATGGTAACCTACAAGGGTCCCACTGAGCCGACCTTGGTTATCTAAAAAGAAACCCAATAGAAGTTTCTCTACTTATAAAAGTTACAAAAACCCACATAGAGTCATCTAATAATTTTATTCCTAAAAGGCCTACTTGGGTCTGGTTTCATTTTAAAAGTAGTCTATTTGATTTCATATCAAAATTAAATATCTTGTACATTTATAATCATTTAAAAAATAATAAATACATTACACTTAATATGGGTTTCCTTTTCCCAATTCATGAAGTGCCCATACACTTCATAGATTGAAAATTTTCTCCCATTAATCAATACCAATCTCAATTCATAATTTAACATAATCAAATATAATGGTACAATTATAGGGGTGGCAATCTACCAACCTGTAAATCTCCCATAAAATTTATAGTTTGGTATTTGGATCCCTTTATTCAAAATAAATTTACCTAAGCATTTTAATTTTAATATCCTTTTACAATTGATCAAATAAATGGGTTACCTTTTCCTAGTTATAAGGTGCACATACACCTTAAACCTGAAAAATGGCTCCTTTATTAATCTCAAATAATAAATTTAGAAAAAGAAACAAATTACATGTTAAAAAATCTTGCATTCCATTTCCAAAAGTAAATAAAAATGAATGATAATAAACACATAAGCATGATACACAGACAAAACATGCTAACCAGTCAGGCATCATGGCATATAAACCAGAAAGCATGCGAAAAATTACCTAAGTAGGTACAACTAAGCATGTTATTTAAAAACCTTACATGACATGTAAGAAGTATGTGATTTAAATAAGAGCATGGAACATCATTCAAGGCACACAATCCTACTTATAAGGAGACCTACTAATGCAACCACATGGCAAGGAACATGCATGATATGTTAATTTACTTTGTGCCTAATATGATGCATGGGATGCTCCATCCAAGTCATACTAATCCAAGGGTACAAATACCATAAAATTAAATAAATAATTTGGAAGTTAAAAATATACTTTAATCACTCAAGTGGAAATCATATAAACTATAATAGAAAACAACATGAACAATAATCCCAGCCCTGTCCACTTGGTTATTTTCTATAAATGGGGTGATCAATCCCAAGCATGGATATTAACCAAGCACTAGAACATTCCTAGTCTCATGTATAATAGCCTGGAATAGTAGGATAAATGAAAAATTATTAGGCTCTGATACCACTTTGTAACATATCGACCCTGAATACCATCAAAATGGTAGCCAGATTATTATGTCACATGGCATCATGAGTGTCTCCCCATACGCTGAGGCTACTGACTAGAAGCGAGGGTCTCAGGAGGTGATAGTGGGGAGACTATACACTCATATCAAAGTAGCAAAAAAATAAATAGAAACTAAATAGCAAATAATAAAAGAATTAGTAAATAAAAAAATACATCATCAAAAGAAAAATAATAATAGTTTGATAAAAATGGCCAAAACTGGTTTATAAAATGCATAGATGATGGATGATAAATAACTAAAATAATTAAACAAACAATATTATTTATAATTAAATACATAGATAAAGAAATTATACCAATCCCCAATGGAAAAATCCATAGGCATCCTGAGCTCCATCTTATTCTTATGCTCCTAACTCCCAGTTACAAGAACACAACAACATCCAAGGTCTATAGACCTGCAAACAAGAAAGGTATACTTGGGTACCCTAGTGAAATGGAGGCCTGAGTAGGGTGTGAGATATAAATCTCATTAGGCCAACACCACTATTCTCTATCCTAATCCATATAGTTCAACATATATTTAAAAGTGTGTAGGTATACATAAATAATAAAGAAAACTAAAAGAGTAAATATCCTCCCATCCAGGTTCATAAGGGACACCTGACAGAAATACCTTATTTGGATTATCACTGGAAAGTATATCAGAACATGTCACTATATATATATATTATATTTATACAAACATTTATATTTTTTGGTATGGATCAGGACATAACCCAATGACATCTAATACTAAGGAAAGATCTCACAGTCTAATCCCTATCCCAACTCCAAGATCTCTCACAGTATCTTAGGATACACATGCTGACATGACTGGGACATAACCCACTGACATAATCACTAGGGGAATCACACATGGTCTAACCCATGACCCAACTCCAAGAGATCTCATAGTCTCTTGGAAATCAACAATAAAGCTATCATTATCTTTCTTACCCAAAGGCTCACACGATCCTTTCGAACTCCACATGGAAGCACACATAGTCTCCCCACCCAAGGCTCTCATGGTCCCTTATCTATATGGAATTTATCATGAATAAAGTTTATAATACATAAGCCATGAGTCATACACCTTTCATTACCTCATCAATTCATGTCTATATAAGTGGTTCATTCATTTATCACATGTGTACATAAGGCATAATATCTTAAGAATTTACAGTGACATGATCACATATTCATTTTCAAGGATGAGGAAAATCCTCTCATGAATGACCTTAGAAATTTACAATTCCCCTTTAAAATTTTTAAATATGGAGTGAAAGTCACCATAAATAAGACACTCTATTTAATTCATGTCATTAAATTAATCTTTATAAAGGATGTATAACCATTTAGATAATTCACTACATAAGGAATTACCTCTCATGTGTTAAGTTAACCATGTTTGGTCCCATTTAAAACCTTGTAACTCATATAAAAAATTTTATAAATCACAACAAAGGGTATGGTCTTACCATCCCTTGGGGTTATTCCATTTAATACCATTTTCATTAAATTTACTCAAACATGATAAACAATCTATTATCTTAATGAGAACTTAGGAGGTGTTGTTAAAAGTGAAAAATTCCCAAATTGGGTAATTATAATTTATAAAATAGGCCAAAGTCCTAAAAATTCAATATACTAATCATAACCTCAATGAATAAAGAAACACCAATAAAATAAGGTAGGAAATCATAAAATTCTATCACAGCTTTTTAGCTTAAAGATAGTGAACCTCCATTGTAGGGGTTTTATTACAAAAAATGACTTGGTTATCAAACAAATCATTTGTCTCATTGAATAATTACTTCCATTTCACAAAAGAAAATCATTTTTAGAAAACCTAGTATACATTGTAGAGCATTAATAAGAATTCAAGAACATGAAATTAATTAATTAATGCTTTCTTAAATTAAAAGGGCAAGGAAAAGTATCTTACCTCAAAAGTAGATGCAACTGAAAATTGGCTCTTTACAACTTAAATAATGGAAAAAAGCTTCACCCTTAAACACATAAACATTCCTATATATGTATACCATTTAAACACATGTACACATTCCCCTCTTCATGAGGGAACATGTATAATGGCGTATATAAATATATGTACCTATGTGTGTGTGTGCAAGACTTTGAGGAGCCACCAAACACTCTACAAATAAATCTAGGAACTTTAAAACACCCAAAGGAAAAAATATAATAAGGTAGAAACCAAACCAAGGGTGTATCCTTACCTCGAAAGGTGGAAGAGAACTGAATTGACCTAAAACCACATGGAACAATCCAATTCACTACCAATTTATTATTAGGAAGTCAAAAAACACTTATAAACCGAAATAAAAGAGGTGTGTAACAATGAAGCGAAAGAAACCCTCACCGCCAAGTAATGAAAACGAGCTAAAACAAACTGATCTGCTTCACTGTTGGTGGTTTATGGAGGAATATATATAAATCCTACCCAAGGAACATGTTGCAAACCCTCAAAATAAAAGAATAAATCAAAATTTAGCTCACCCTTGACCTAGGGTTTTGCCGAACCATGTAGCGTGACAGATAGGCCTAAAATCAAACATAAATAGGGAGGAGAATGGAGGAGAGAGCTTATATCACCAGACTGAAGAAGAACCATTAAGAAACAAGGTGTATTTGGTGGTCGGATATGGAGCTATATGAGTGGGATCACACACGCGACTAGGGCACCAGGGGGAGGGAGTCATGTGGGTATGAGGGGAGAGGGGTGAGGATGTGTTTTGAGTATTTATTTTTAATTAAACAGAATTTAATTAAATTTTTAAAAAAAGTGACACATTTCATGGTTTGGGATGCATGGTTTGGAAAATCATATGACAACTATGTGACCTTTACTGGGCACCTGGAGCACCACGCACGATTTGACCTGCACGGTTTGACATCCATATGGTGAATAGTTATTAGCTACTTCCCAATTCCACTAAGAGTGTGATCTAGGTGAACAGTTTAGAAAACCATGTATAGCATGTGTGACAACCTCTTACCTCCTACATTAATACACAAGGTTTCCCGTTATGGTTCGTACACTTTTGGGAAAACCATGTGCCATCTATAGCTTTTCAAAACAATATATTTTGGGTCTGGAGCCCCCAAAACTCTTCATGCCACCCAGGAAACTTCTCAGCCCTTGAACCAAGTCCAAAAGATAACACTTAGAAGTATTCTAATTTTCATAATCTTATTCCCATCCTTGGTTTGTAATTTCACACATCCAGTAAACAAAAATATTCAAAATACTTTGTATTTTCATCCGATTCAAAAGGTGAATCACTACACCTGACATCCATAACCATGATATAAATATCTAATTTATACTAATGTACTTATTGGTACCAAAAATATATTAAAATATGTATTTCATGTCCACCTAATTTCCTTTAAATGGTGTGAGAATAAATACTTAGTAGGAAACCATAAATAGTGTCTCAACACACATAGTGTTGTAAAAAGTATATACGTGAAAATGTTTTCATATTCTTATAGACATAGTAAATAATATTTATAGATAGTCAAAAATAATTGAATTAGTAACTAAATAAGAAATTCAATTTACTTTTAAAATGATCACATTAAATTAGGCATGCTTCTATATCAAATAAACCTACTTCAAGCCTAGCTCAAAATCCATGTAGGGTACCTTTCTACTGTAAAGGACCTGATTATTAGGAATATCTAAAAAGCATCCTATATAGAAGTAATTATATATATATATTTATTTATTTATTTATTTATGTTTGTGTTTTTGTGTCTATGTCAATATGTCTGTGTGTGTGTGTAATTATACTTTCAAGGAGGGATATATACTCACTCTGACTAAGGAGGCCAATTATATCTATTTAGAGAGTAACCATATTGTTATTTATAATCATCCACATATAGAAGGGTAAATATAATCGAGTGATATTACACACCCTCTATCCTCACAAACGAGGGTATAGAAGAATGAGTGCTAGTGCACCCCCATCATCCTCACATAGGTGGGAATAAATGATCTTGTGATAGTGCACCCCCATCATCCTCACAATAATGGGAACATATTCTCATAGAAAGAAATGTATATATGTATATATCTCATAATCATATAGATATACATAATTACTCCATTATATAAGGTAATGTACATATATATAAGTTACTCCCCATGTGTAACCAGTACACACACCTCAAGACAGAACCTGAAAAACAAGATCAAAACCGAAATATGCCAAATTGATAAGTATATGGTTACACATATGCAATATCATCAAAAAGAAACCACCAGACATGGAGATCATATTAATACTAAATAATAATAAAAAATTGCATGGTTTCTATAATACAGTAGAAAAAATGATATATAACAAAATAGTAGACATGCAATATATCAAAGTATTAGACATGTGCTATAAAAATGTATTCCATATTCTATATTAATATACTAGTAATGTTCCACATAATAAAACATTAAACATGTTATATTCAACCAAAATTATAATAAACTAGAATGAGGTAAATAAATGCAATCCGTAAACATGTCAAACTATTAGTATACTCTATGGAAATCACATCCCAAAACATTAAACATGAATGGAAGTCACAGTATAATGTTTTACAAGGAATGGAATATACAAAAGTTTAATCATAATAATATCAATAAAAACAAAGTAATATGAAA
Organism: Viscum album; assembly: GCA_963277665.1. Classification (NCBI taxonomy): domain Eukaryota; kingdom Viridiplantae; phylum Streptophyta; class Magnoliopsida; order Santalales; family Viscaceae; genus Viscum; species Viscum album. Next base: position 1,923,217,965 of record OY728152.1, read on the forward strand.
GTTAATAGTAAATAATTTATATAGTCTAGACAATTAAAACAAGGCACTACATACCCAACACATCATATGACCACACATGGGGATCCTAAAGAAGGCATATCCAATAAACTAATGATGATATGTCTTGATGTTCAATACTGAATGTAATTAAATTTTGGTTCAATAACCTGGAATTATCTATACTTAACTTTAATTGGATTCACTTTCCACTCACCCAATTTAGGTTATGACTACCCACTATTTTGAAATTTCACATATAAATTCACATGAAAATTTATACAAATAATACCTATGAGTGGGTTTAATGTCATTTAAAAATTTCCATTTAGTTAAAACCGGTTTATTAAAAACTTATTTAATTATATATTTAAAAGATAAAATGAGAGGGTTTCAATTCATTCCCTAAATAAACCATGTTTAATGAGGAACAAGTATTACTCTCTTTACTTTACTCAAACCAATTTCTAGTAGGATTTTCCTATTAAGGTTTATTTAAAAAATAAAATATCTTAATATCCAAAAGTAAAGGTTAGAAATATACATTCCCAATCACTGATTTATCAAACCATTTAAAATTATCATCTGTGAAACGAGGTTTAAAATATAGGAGGTAATTGTTTTTTGGAAACATGATTTGGATAAAGCATTTAAAATGAAAGAATCATTTAAGTAAAGAAACATCTCAAAAAAAGAAAAAATTACTAAAATAAGGATTTTACATAAATATCACCTCTCCTTTGACTATTATAAAAAAATTATATTTATTATATTTAAAAGGTTTAAATTCTTTTAAATCATCAAGATTTTTAGGTCAATTCACACCTTCTCACTTAATCAACTTGAACATAAAATTGTTATAGAAGAACCCTCTTAAATAGAGTTTATTTTTATTCTTAGACTTATGAATCATTCATGTTTAACTGGGATGAGGTAATATCCTTTCCTTAATCTCATACTAAACCTAATAAGTTCATTATTAATCATTTCAAGATAAACTAAGAAGTTTTATTCCCAAGGGTCACTTTATGTATTTAATTTTTTCTCATAGAGGTTTAGTACAAGTACCTACATATAGTTATCATATGGACCTAATTTAATGTTAATTATAGAGTATATGACACATAATATCATTAGGATCACTTGTAATAACACAACATAAGATACATTGTTTACCATTTAAGGTAAATTTAAATAATAAATACAAGGCTGATAAGGATATAACCATAAATAAGTATGGATAATAAATTTATAATAGAAAAAATAGAGGGAAACCAAACCTACCCTGTATCATATGAATCTTCATTAAAATAATTTCTAATTTATACCAAAATAACAATTTTAAATCCATTCATTTATATTTTAAAATTATTCAAGTATCTTTATTAATATTTTTAATGGGAAAAATTTTTTGGCATGTCACATACATTACTTAGAATCACTTGGAGGGTCGAGACCACTTAGCAATACCATTGAATATATTTACCAATGATCATAAATCACTTGGGAAACTCCTAAATATCCATAAACAATATTCCATAACCAATCAAAACCAAATCACATAATCACTAAAATTAAAGTATATCTAAACTCAATGTAAAATGAGGAGGATAACATCTAAAATTCGTTGAATAATATCTCAATCAAAATCATGAATTAATTACAAATAAAATCTCCAACTATACCCTAAAACCACAATTCCCAAAAATAAATCATACCTTCAAATCCTTTTATAAAAACAACGTTGATAGTATCGTGATAATCTTATAGAAGAATATTTTTTCCAATAGGATACGAACCCCTAAACAAAGAATTTATTTCACCATGAATTGGTGAAATCATATAATAAAATCCCTAAGGAGAGTGATGGAAACAAATAAGAATAATAAATAAGTAAATAGAGAATAAAGGTGTATTCTTATGTTAGTTTCACATTGAAAATAACTCATAAGAAAACCTCAAATCAAAGGGGTAAGAGGAGAGGAGGAGGAAAACCAAGAAGATCCTTAAGAGGAGCTATCAAGTGGATATAGGAGATATGGAATGAGAAGAAAAAAAATAGGGTAGATAAAATGAGTAAAAATGACCTAAATTGACCTATTTAAGTGGAAACTAGACCTAGAAATACTAGGTACTTGTTGTAACCCCTAAGTTCCCCCTCTACTATCTAGCTCACCAGGTACCCTGTGAGCACCCACCAGGCATCAAATGATTTTCCACTGGGCACCTAGTTCCACTTAAAGTCATTGGAATCTAGGTTCCACCTCATCAATACAATCTTAAACCTATAACAAGAGTGTTTCAATTTAAACCATTTGTAATAAGACCAAATATATTATCAATTAGCCTCATATTTGAAAATCAAATTCCTAAATAAAAAATGAACCCTTATAAAAGTCCAAAAAATCAAACATATCTATATTTCCAACACTTTAAGACGCAAAATTAATATGTTTTGGTTATGGATCATTACAACCTCTCCACTAAAAAACTTATCATCTTGAAAATTCTATGATATATTTCCTCAAGACCCACAACCTTACTAAATCAAAAATACATATTCAAATCTCAAATACCATTACAAAATAACCTACAATGAACTAGATGCCCAACTCCAAAATCCAACCCAAATCACTAAATTCTACATGATTCTACCATCCACCAATCACATCGACATATGATTCCTCAATATGTATCTCAAAGTCATCACACATATAGTGTGAAACCCATAAAACCAATATTAAACACCAATCCCCATATTGTATCATAGAAAAACAAAACTTTTAAAAAAATACATAGGTAAATATGTTTGTAAACACCATATTTCATAAATCAAATTATTTATCAATTAATTAGTAAGAAAAAAATATTAGTTTGATTCTAAAAAATAACCATTTCAGGTTAACCATACCATCTCAAAAATAACATTCCACCTTACTTTTGAAAATAAATTATTCTAATTAGTCATGAAATTTCAAAACTAATTAGCATTAAAACATAAGGTGATGAATGGGTTTTCACCCCAAAGATACATTTCATTTCAAAATTAAAAACTAAAATTACACTTTCAAAAACACTAAGATTTCATAAAACAAATGGTATACAATACCATTTTCAAATAGAATAATCCCCCTATAACTTTAAAACATATGTTTTTTAAAAATATTTACACCAATATTTCTTTAATTTATAAAAAACTAATCTATTTTTTTATTAGAAAACATTATTTCCTACTAAAACATCATCTTTTCACAATTCTATTTAATCTATTACTTATACCAAGCTCTCTTTACACAATAATGTTAACATGTTCTCTATAATTATTCATATATGAAAACATACCACCCATCATCTCTCAGGTATGACAACACATAAAATATATAATAATGATAAGGAAGAAATATATAACAGGCTTTTTAGGATATTGAAATTGAGAAATAAGTTTCATTATCAACTAAAAATAACTAAATAGGTAAACAAATAGCATGTTCGGTTATGAATTCCTAAATAGAAAAACAATCCACATGCTCAATGAGAATAAACCAAACAAGAAAAAAAAATATTCTTATTAAAAATTAATAAACAAAACTAGTAGAATGTTCAATTGATAACATTAAATAATAATTAAATGGAATTCTCGGTGATAAATACCTAAGAATGTAACAAGGGACCTGCTTAAAAACCATAGTAAATCACATGGTATGTCATGTAAACCTACTAGTTCCTACCTAAATTCTTATAATCATGATGTATGAATCCATAAAAAATTATAGATTTACTAATTACTATAAATAATTATTTATTAAAACCATATTATACTCAATATGTCCTATGAAAATCCTCACATGAGCTTATATTTCTTAAACGAAACACCCAAACATCCCCTAGTAATATGAACTTACACTATAAAGAGGTTGACTAGGCATGTTTATGGGTTACATCTCAAGTATTGTCAATACTATATTATTTATAATAAATATAAAAACCTTATACATCCCAAAAAAAATTTATATCACTTTGTAGTGACCCCATCACAATTAACCTAACAATACTTGAGTTAGAGCGCAACTAACTTAGGAGTGCTCTCTGATCTCCTGGGGATAGTGAATAGTACCATGAGTCAAGGTATCCCATTAATTTAATACCCAAATTTCTAGTAAAATTGCCCTTTTATTATGTATTTTGATGTTATATAATACTTTGGTTATGTTTTAGGAGTTTCTTGATAGTTTTTGGAGTGTTTTGAAAACATTTCTAGAGGTTCACAATTAAAGGAAACTGTGAACTATCTCTAAGAAACCATGAAAGGTGATATTAGGACTCACTAGGTTGGAAAATTTATGGTGAAAAATTTGCAAAATTCATGTGAATTTCCAAGAAACCATGTGATATGTAAATTTTTGGGACAGTAACTATGCATGGTTGGTGCATAGTTTGTAAAACTATGTGGCATAATCATGCAGACCACCAGGGAAATGTTCATTAGAAATGCATGGATAGAAAACGATTTGTCTAACTATGTGTAAAATCCATGTGGCACTCTATTTTAGAGAGAGTATCATTATCATTCTTGGTTCACGTTCTAAAAAACCATGTGACATGCATTAAACGCTCAAAAAATTGATTTTAATTCATATTTTACCTATAAAACTCACATTTCCCTCCTATTCATCCAGGATCTCAAAATCCTCTTGCCTACTAAGAATCCTTGGAAATTTCCTTTTATCTAGAAATTGATTTTGATAAATAAAAGTTCATCGGATCTCCATAATTGATAGTAAGTACTTATAGTTTCTTTTTATCTTTATATCCTCTAATCTCCACTCACTGATATTTGTAGATCTTATCCATTATTGATTGATCTATTACCTATGATGAGTTTTGATGAGATCTTGTTGGGATATATTGAAGGAAAGGTGTCTTGAACCCAGATCTTGATGTTTCTTGGTTTTATTATTTGGTTTCTTCATCTATTGAGATGTAGGTGGCTTCTCTCTATTATATACTTATTCTATAACTTGAAGACTTAGTTTTTTTGATGTTCCAATTGGATTTTAAAATAAAACATTGAATTATTTCTTGAAATAACCACCTTTTTTGTTTATGAATTGGAAACATGAAATTTTAATGATGTTTGGAAAACCACTTTGACTTATATTTATAAATTGTGGAATTAAAATTATGGTTTGGGTACAATGTAAGAAAGATATTCTTTGAAATGTTTTAAAGGGAAGAAATTTTTTATTTTAAATGAAATTATATGGGATATGGGCTTGGAATACATGTTAGGTGTGGGTTCATTTTAACTAGATGTGACCCTGAATAAGGGGTGTATTCTATTAAGGAACATTGAGATTGGTCACCTTATGATGACTTGGTGGATCAATGAGAAACCACTCATGAGTACGGAACCATCAGTTGGAATACATGTGTATGTGTGTGTGATATCGAATGGGTATTCCAAGTTAAAATAAATAATGAAAAGAATTGATTTAGTTTAATTATTTTTCTTAAACTATTCTCTTGTGGATAAAGTTTTCTTCTTTCAATTTAATCTCTTTTAAATTTAATAATTTTTTTAAATTTTTTTTCTTTTGATATAAATTATGTTTTAAAATATGAGATAACATGTTGTTTTCATAATGGAATGTGTTGGGTACTCTATTTGGGAAAGTCTACTGAGTATTATACTCACCCACTACTTGGTAACTTTGGTGTATTTTTATATATTGATTACTATGACATGGGAAAGGGAAATTTATTTTACTTCACTAGGGGTGAATTATGATGCTTCTTCTATAATTTTACGTTTGGAGCTTGGGGTTATCTCTTGGAGTATTTAGAGTGATTCCAAATCAATGTTTCTGATTTGGCGATCCTTTGGTTTCTTTGTGTCATATTTTTTTACTTTTTAATTGATGCTCCAATGTTTCTATTTATTTGATTTCCATTTGAGTTGTATCATTATTATACATGAATTATATAGCTGATTTGGGTGTTTATAATTTATCTTATCAGGTTATGTTTGTTCTTCAAGGAAAATAATCCCCAAATATTTTACTAAGCCCTTGGAATTTATTGTCAACCTTTAGTGTCTTGGGGATGTCACCTAAGTTCAGAAGCACCTATGACCTGATCTAATCCAATGGTTTGGAGTAAGATATTACAAATGTTATCAATCACGTTTAGACCATCATCTTGGGATGATACAAAGGATATTGGAATTTTAGAACATGAAATGTATATCATAAAAAGATGTAGCTAACCTCATTATATTGAACATCAAGTTGCCCTGGAGTTTTGGGTAAAAATGTTTTGTAAAGCACTTATAGGTGTGTCTTTATCTCATTATCATGGGTTTTTATGATGAGTGTATCATATCATTCATTGGTAGTGAGACTTTCCACTAGGACTGCATTGTTCATCTAATGTTTGATAATTTTTTAAATATGGTTAAAAGAGTTTATTTTTAGAATTATGGTTGTAATTACTATTTCTTATGGTTATTTTGAATATTCTAAGCATTTAGTTTCTATTTAGTGATGACTAATTGATTTTTGGTTATATTTATAGAGAAAAGGAACTCGGTTGATATTGTAGAAACCCACAAGAATTGGCTGTGGAAAATATGGTTTCACCTGAGCCACAGGTGAACCAATATCTTGTTTAGGTAATTGTTTGATCTTTTCAAGGTATGGAAAAGGGAAATATAAATAAAAAACCTCGATATATGGATCATTTTGTATGGTTTTAGAAACACAATATACTAATATTTCATGGGGATTCAGAACCTAAAAAAGAAGTAGTGTGGATCAATAGATTAAACTGTATTTTCAATTTCCTTGGTACACTAGCTGGGCTAAAGGTCATGTTAGTGGTATAAATACTAGAGGATCTTGCACATGAATGGTGGGATTTATCTGCACAATCTAATGTCAAAAAAAGTCTTATGTGGGATGAATTTAAAGATTTGTTTAATAAACAATTATATCCTCACACATTTAAGATAAATTTAATAATGGATTTATTTATATTGAATCAAAATAATATATTAGTGATGGAGTATGAAATTATGGTTTTAAACTTAGTTAATTTCTCTCTAGAAGTAGATAATTGTTCATCATTGAAGGAACACATCTTTGAATCAGAACTAAGACTGGAGATCCATTCAAAGATAACTTTCCAATATATTACAAATTATATAGAGATAGTTAATTGAGACATTGTGGTGGAAAGAGATATTTTTTGTAAATACTGATGGTGGAAGTATGTTTTTTCTATATAGGAACAAGTGAGAACTCTAATATTAGGAATAAGAGAAAGATGAACACATATTCTCACAGAGGTGGCATACTTCATACACAGACCATTGAATCGGTTAATTTTCTTACATGACCCAGAAGTTTGTTAGGATGTTATCAGTGTGGGTATTATTAACATATAAATTAGTAATTAATAGAACCTCCATGGGAGTGTCGCAATTGTGGAAATTTATGACATTTGAAATACTGTTATATGAAAACATTGAGGATAAATTATGGTAATTACTTGATCATGTCCTTGAATTATTATGATCATATAGGTTGATTGAGATGCAATGGTAATTGCTACCAGAACCAAGCAATCAAGGGTGATTCTTATATCACACCAATGCCTTAACTATCATCACAGTTAAAACAAAAAAATAAATAATTACTAATCATAGCTAGTTAACTATTGTATGGTCTTGATAAGATGGTAACTAAGGATCAATATCTTCCTTCGATTGTTTGAGGTAATATTAAATGAAACTCTACTATAATGAAAGCTATGTTTCATAGTAGTGTGTTCAATTCATTTATTGATGCTTGTGTTGTGAATCGTGTGGGATTGAATGTTGAAATGATGCCTCGTTTCTTGAAACTTTAGACACCTCTTGACCAATGAGAATGTAAAACATTTAAGTGTGTAGTGTGTTCTATAACTGTCGATGAGGTTTATTATTATTTTTATTTCTCTCTTCTTGAGATGGGCATCATTGATAAGACTTTTTTAATGGATTGGTTAACATATTTCAAGGATCACATCGACTATTATTCTTGGAAGTTTTGATTCATATCTTTAGATGGTGTTCAATATCTCTTTAAATGGGATTGAGATGTGAATGAAAGTAGAGTGGTACCTTTGGTACTGGTAGTAATTAATATCTCTTACCAGATATAAGTAGTTACATTGATGTTTTTTAATTCCATAAAACATGAATATTTTCCAATTATCATGAACCAATTTTTGGATGTCTTTTCTTTAAAATTTCTTTGGGTTTCCACCTGAAGGATAAGTAGAGTTTATTATTGATCTCCTACCAAGTACCAGTCCTATTTCACTTCTATATTATAGGATGACACCAATATTATAAATGGAATTTAAGATTCATCTATAAGAGATAAAAATAAAGGTTTTCATCCAACATAGTATGTCTCTACTGGTAAAACCGGTTATTTTGTAAAGAAATTGGATATAACTCTTTAGATTTGTGTGGATTATCATAGGATCAACCATGTTAATATAAAGAACAGATATCCTCTTCCATTAATTGATAATATATTTAATTAATTTAGGGGAACCCAATAGATATCTAAGATTGATTTATGGTTAGGGTATCACCAAATTTGAGTTTGGAAGGAGGATTTTCAGAAGATAGTTTTCAGGATTCGTTATGTTCAATATGACATTCTGGTTATTCCATTTGGTATTATGAATGAAATAGTGTTGTTAATGGAACTGATGAATCTAATATTTCATAGGTATCCTGACTCTATTTTGGTTGTAATCATCGATGATATTATGGTGTATTCTAAGACTAAGTTCAATCATGAATAACACTCGGGCATAATTTTGGGCATCTTATGAGACCATTGTTTTTATTCTAATATTTTAAAGTGTGATTTCTTTATACAATAGGTATATTTTCTTGTCCTTTTAATTTCAAAAATAATAGTTTCTATATAACCTGAAAAGATAAATATTGTTATCTCTTGGAAACCACCGAATAACATCTTTGAGATATAAATTTTTTTTGTCTTATCTAGGAATTATCGATGCTTTAATTATTGATTTTTTATTCATGAATTTTAATAACTTGGATCTATAATGAAAGCACTGAAGAGGACATGAGTCCCTCTCTAATAGAGAAATGAGTTCCAGAAATCATTTCATAAACTTATGTCATGGGTCATATCAGAACCTATTTATGTTTTTAGAGATAGTGTAAGGTTATGCGGTCTTTTTTCATGTATCAGGATATAGTATGGGATGTGTTCTCATAAGGGGTGTCATGTTATAACTTATGTCTCATGAGAGTTATGGGTTCATGAAAAAAAATACCCAAAACATGATTTGGAGTTTTCTGCTATGGTACATGAAATAAAGGCTTGGTTTTCTTATCTTTTTGGGGAGAATTTCATAGTGTTCAAAGATCATATGATCTTGAAAAAAATATTCTCATAGTGAAATTTAAATTTAATGAAATGAATATGAATGGAATACCTTCATACGTTTCAATTTCACTTAATTCATACATTGGGAAAAGGGGTTTCCATGGATTATGGATTGAGTAAGAAGTCATATAGTCAATTCACTAAAGAGGCTTTGGATCAGGGGAAACTATTGTTAGTTATAGCTAATATTCATCTAGATTTTGTGGATCAAGTTGATATTGTATTTTTATTTCATGATATCTAAAATCAATTATGAAGAGACCATTAAGGGATGGATACTATGGGGGATCCATGTTTCCTTTTAGATATCAAATTATGGTTACTAAAACTTATTAAGAATATATTCTTTCTTCCTACCACCACTAGAGATGTTTTGTTCATCCTGACATTCAGAAGATTTATAAAGTGATTAGAAGAAAATTCTTGTGGGATGATATTCGGAGGAAAGTGGTGGATTATATCTCAAGATGCATCACCAACCAATAAGTCAATGAAGATCACCAATGTTTAGCTGTTATGTTTCCATCTTTACATATACTTGTATAGAAATTGGAGAAAATAACTATGGGTTTTGACATATGTCTACCAAGAATGATTTGGAAAAATGATATCATATAGTAGATTGTGGATTATCTCACAAATATGGATCGTTTTATTCCTTATTAATGAATATAATATGGTGGAATACTTTTAAAAATATATATTTGGTAATTTTTAAAGATTTATGGAATTTAGGTTTTAATTGTTTCTAACAAGGACCCATGGTTTACATCTCAATTTTATAAATCATTGCAGCAATCCTTGGAACCCAATTGACCATGAGGACAACATATCATCCTCAAATGGATGTAAAAGACAAATAGAAAATCCAAAATTTTGGAAGAAGTTATTATATCATTTTTTTATATATTTTAGAGGCTCATGGGAGGATAATTTATCATTAGTAGATTTTTCATACAACAATAATTATCACGCCTTGATAAATATGGATATTTGGAATCTTTGCTAGTTCTCCCTTTTCATTCTATAGTTTATTTGGTGGAAATAGGTGATAATTCACTTATCAAACCTAACATTTTGCATGTGATAATGGATAATACTTAGATGATCATGAAAAGGGTGGTGGTACCTCATATCCATCACAAATTGCATGTAGATCATCATCATTGACTTTAATAATTTTATGTGGGTGATCATGTTTTCTTGAGATTCTCTATGAGGCCAAGGCATCATCATTTTGGTAAGAGAGGAAAATTTTCTCCATGGTACATTGAATTTTTGATATACTAAGATGAATTGGGGATTTGGATTATTAGTTTTCTTTATCACCAAATTTTAGCTCAGTGCACAATGTGTTTCATGTATCACAATTGAAGAAGTGTCAGCCTAATCCTGACCATATTATTCACTATGACCATATTGATCTTGAGAATGATGATACTGTGACTCACATGTTGATACAAACTATGGGTAGATAGTATAATATCTTTAATAGGAAAATTATTGTTTTAGTATGAGTATTATGTTAGCAAGGTCGTATTTAGGAAGAGACATGGGAATGTGAGATAGAAATGTAGGATCAGTGGCCTAAGATCTTCCAAAGAAATAATCATTCCAAAATTTCTAAGGATGGAAATACTAATGGTGGGGAGAATATAAAACCCCCAGTTTTAGGTACTTCACCCTTTTATTATATATCTTAAAGTTATATAATACTTTGGATAAATTTTGGGAGTTTCTGGAATGTTTTGGAGTGTTTTGGAAGCCTTTCTGGAGGTTCATGGTTTGAGAATGGTTAGGGGAAACCATGAACTATATCTAGTAAACAATGAAAGGTGATGATGGGAGTCACATTATAGGTGCATTTTTGGTGAATGGTTTGGAAAAACCATGTGGATTCCTAGGAAATCATGTGAGATAGGAATTTTTGGGATGGTATCTATGCATGGTCAGTTTTTCAAACTATACGCCCATAAGGAAAAGTCCAGTAGAAATTAAAGTTTAGCACAATATTTATCTAACAATGTGGCACAACTGCGCATCTCTCTGGTTTAGATACAATAGCATGCACATGGTTAGCGAATGGTTTTACAAACCTTTCAGCTTAACCATGATTCATACAATAAATGCTATGAAAATTAGAGATTAATTCATAATCAACCAATAAAACTCTCAGTTTTCATCTATTCTCTGAGGCACTCAAACTAATCTTACCTAATAGGAATTCTTGATAATTCTCTTTGATCTAAAATGTAATTTTTATGAATCAAAGTGCATTAGTTCTCTATAATTGATGGAAATTCATTATTCTTGCATTTTCCCTTTAGTTTCTCGCTTCCCCTCTCTCCCAAATAATTATATCTAATCTTTTATAGATGGATATGTATTCTATGATGTTTTTTATGATATATTTTTTGGGATATATTGAAGGAAAGGTGTTGTGAGGCCAGATCTTGAGGGTTTTTAGTGTTGTTCTTTGGTTTCATCACTCATTGATAGGTAGGTGGCTTCTCACTCTTCTCTTATTATTATATAACTTGAAGGCATGGTTCTTTTTGGATGTGATGCTTATATTTTAAAAGGAAAAAAGTGGAGGTTTTCTTGAAAGTAACCCTATTTTGGTTTATAAACTAGAAATTTGTAACTTGAATGATGTTTAAAAAACCCCTTTGATTTATAATATGAAATTGTGGATTTAAAATTATGGTTTGGGTAAAATGAAAGAATGATTTTATTCTAAATTTTTTAAAGGGAATAAATGTTTTATCTAGAATTAAATGATATGTAATATTTTCTTAGAATAAATGGTTGGCATGGATTCATTTCCATTGGACGTGACCCTGAATAAGGGGTGTGTGTTATTATGTCTCCTAGAGATTGGTCACATTGTGAGAACTTGGTTGATCAATGAGAAATCAATCAAGAGTATGGAACTATATCTTTGAATTCAAGTGAGTGTGTGAGAGAGAGACATTGAATGGGTATGCCAAGTGGAAAGAAATAATGGAATAATTGATTTAGTTCAATTATTTTTCTTAAATTAGTTTCTTATGGATAAATTGTTCTAATTTAAATTTAATATTTTCTAATATGAATAATGATTTTTATGTTTCTACTTTTGATATAAATTATGTTTTAATATGTGATAATGTGTTTTTTTCCTAGAGGAGTGAGTTGGAAATTATGTTAGGGAAAGCCTACTGAATGTTATATTCACCCCATTCCTTGGCATTTTCAGATGTTTTTACCAACAAATTGGAAAGGGAAAGTTATCAGGATTCTCTAACAATGCATCATAATTCTTCTTCCATAGGTTGATGTTTGGATCTGTGGGTTCTCTCCTAGAGTCTTTGGAGTTATTCTCCATCGATGCTACTGTTTAAGATTTCATTTGGTTTCCTTGTGTCATATCTTATTACTTTTTCTATACTACTATAATGTTTTTATTTATTTGGTTTTCATTTTAGTTGTATCCTTATTACTCATGAATTATATAGTTTGTTTTTGGTGTTTTTTTATCTTGTTAGGTTATATTTTTTTATTTAAGGAAAATCATCCCTCGGGGTTTCACTACGACCTTGTCATTTATTACTAACCTTAGTGTCTTGGGGATATCACATATGATTAATACCACATTTAATCCGACCCAATACAATGGTTTGGGGTGGTATATTACAATTAAGGAATTATTTACCTACTTTTTAATTCAATATAAGTCGTAAATATATCCACCTAAGAGTTTGTAATTGCTCATGCATTATTTGGATGTTCTCAAAATAAACATTTTTATCAAATATGTCATACTTGAATGAATATAAGTATATTAGACCATAAAATCATTATATGAATGTGTATCAAACAAATCCACAAGAAATCCATGAAATAACAATAGACCCCAAATGATAGCATATCCAAAATGGGACCAAGGACATGGAAACCCCTAAAAGAATATGTGATATGCCAAAAATTTCTTCCAAACAACCAACCACCAACTCTAACACCTATGTGAATGTTGAACCCATTCCAATGACATGAATAGCCATGATGTAAAAATAAATAGTTTAATAATTTACATTTTAGTACCTAAAATATAGTAAATTAGAGGCTTCATATCTGCCAAGTTGTCCATACATGGTGTGAGCATAAATACTCACTACAGAACCACCAATACTGTCCCAAAATACATAGTGATATAACATGTCTATACATGAACATGTCTATATATTTATATAGATATTGATAAATTGATTTACAAAATGTCATAAATTATGGTAGTAATCATTAAATAATAAATTTCATTTAATATTAAAAATAATCACATGAAATTAGAAAACTTTCTCTATGAATCAAATAAACCAATATCATATCACAATAAAAAATATATTTTTTAGATTTATCATGAAAACCTTCTTAAATACAAGTTAAAAATATATGTAGGGTATTTATCCTCCAAAATATTATTGTCAATTGGGATCATTTGACTGAAATCATCCTCTATAAAAGATAGTGTGTTTGTATGTGTTGTGTGTGTGTTTAATCATTCTATTTTGGAGGCATGTATACTAGCTCAAACCAGGGAGGTTAAATCTCCATTTTTAGGGAGTTAGCATATTTCTATTTATAATTATTCTCACCTAGTATATTAAATATGATCAAGTTCTAGTATACCTTCATTATCCTCTTATAGAAGGGTAGAGATGAGTGATTGTTAGTGAACCCCAGTCATCCTCATGCAGGATGGAATATCCTCTCATAAGAAGGAGTATAAATATATATCTCACAATCATATACATATATGTAATACCTCTTCTATATGAGGTAATTGTAAAAACCCATTAATCGATGAGTTTTAAATTTTAGTTTAAATTGTAATTTTTATGTATTCTGGAGCAAGAATTATTTTTCAAATTGAAATTTGAATTTGAATTCCAGTAGTTGGGGCACACGAATTTGAAAATTTTGGATAAGGTTTGAGGATGAGGAAGGGACTCGAGTTCTTGGGTGAGTATCAAGGACGTTGGGTTGAATTTTGGAAGTTCATGGAGGTTTCTATCCAAGGTCATAGTTTGGTGTGCATGGCTTAGAAGAAACCATATTTCACCCCCAGTCTTGAAGAATTTTTTAATTAAAATTTTATATCACATAGTTATCATGCACGAGTAGCACATGGTCAAGGAGAAAACATATATATTTCAATGAATATTTTTATGATTGAACTTTTTCTTAGGGATATAACATAGTCACCACATAGTTGTAGAAAAACCATGTGGGACCTACATTTTTAGTTATAGAGGCATTTTACATAGTTGGTGAAAGGTTTGGTAAACCATGCATAGTGTGTGTCCTTTGGCTGGTAAAGGCTACACATTAGGAACATGGTTCAGAAACTATGGGGTCAAACCATGTGAGATGGTTTTTCTTAGACAGTGCATACCACACAATTGGTGCACGATTTAGAAAATCATATGGTCTACTGATTCTCATTAACAATGGTGATTTTACCAAAATTCCAAAAAGGTATTTTATCCCCCCCCCCCTCTCTCCTTCCTTTTACATTAAATCATCCAGTCATCCTCCCCCTCCCCTCTCATCAAACCCCTTGATTGTGGGGGTGTTTCGTGGGTGATTCCTTCAACGTTTAAGGGTGAGATCTTCTCCTCCTACTCATTTGTTCTTATTATTGTTTCCTCTCTTATTTTGGATTCTTTGAGTTAGGGTTTTGATAATTTTTACCAGTGTGTTGGAAATAATCTATACTTTGGGGGTTTTATATAAAGATCATAGAGGAGGTATTGAGGGGATGTGACTAAGAAGTTATTCATTACAATGCATGAGGTATGTTGCATCATGAAATTTCTCATGATTTTTGAATTAAATTATATAAGATTTATATTGAATCATCTTGGGGTGTTAAAGATTTTTCATGGATTGATGTTAGGAGGGTGTTGTGAACCTTCCACACATGGTTGGTGGTTATTCTAGAGTGATGAAGTTGTTTAGGGTGTAATTCATAAATTCTACATAAATGGTTTAAATTATGAATTAAATTTTAAATATTTTAACCTGTTAAATTAAATTGAATAATAAATTGAAAAATATTATAATTAATTATTTTTAATGTTGAGTCTTGGGATAGGATCCTGGGTTGACATTGGATCTTGGATGAGCTCGGATGATGGTGGTTGGGATTTGTTTCAAAATATAGTTACTCTAAGTTTGAGGTGGAAGGACTTAACTATATTTGACCCTCTTGTTTGATTGGTTATTCATATTCTTGTGGTTTCATTATTATACTGCCTACATATTTCCTCGACTTGGGTGATTCAACCATAATGTTCGGATGGGCTCACATCAACCTAATAGTCAACATGGGCAGCATAACTTGATAAATGATTCGATAGTAGATCCTTGATTGAGTGAGTGATGGTAGACCTCCTAAAGGAATTTCTTAGTGGAATGAGTGATTTTAAAGAACTATTAGCTTCCTTTTGAAAATATGATTTCAAAAATGGGACTACATTGAAATGGAATTTAAAGGAAATTGGTGATTTTATAAATGGGTTTTAAAATAACATTTTAAAATGAGATTTCAATTTTATAAATAATGATTGTATGGGATTAATAAAAAGTCTTAGTGTGAGTGAATGGGGGTGATTCCTTTTAAAATAAAATGTTTCAAAAATAATATTTTTATTGGTTTTTCAAGGGGAATATAGAAGGGAATTCCTTGATTTGTTTTGGTTCATTTTACCTCGAGATGGAAAGTCCCTATTTTAAAAAATCATGATTTTGTAATTGTGATTCTTATTTTTTATTGATTATGGATTTCCTTGTTTTGTATTTATGTGTGTTGTTTGTGTTTCCAATTGATAACCTAGCTTATTGTATCTAAGTAGATGGTTGAAACAAATATATGTAACAGACCCCTTAGAGGGTAGATATGGGTATGAAGAACCCAAAAAATGGTTGAGGTATGTTATAACTAGGATGATGGGTTAGGAATGAGAGATGAAATTGTGTCTTAGGAACCCATTTAGGGTGTCTAGGAATTTGATTAACCTAGGGGACTTATGGTGGGTGACTCAGTAATATTTTGACCCTAGAAAGGGTGTTTGTGAGATATAGATAGTGATGATTTTGAGTACCAATTTGGAACCCAAATCGATGGTGTGAGATTTATATAGCCTTTGATAAAGATGGTTTGAGGTCAACCTCAGACTTATGAGAGGGATTTTGGTAGAGGAATAAACCTTATTAGATATATTATAAGATTTTTTGGGTGTGATGTACTACTGATGAATTGTATTTACATACATGGGATACCTTGTACATGATACATGGATCTACGGGTAGGGTATTTAACCCCCCATATAGATTTGGGGTATTATGAACTACCCTAATTGGGATTCCGTTATGGCGCATATATAATTGGGTGAGATAGACCCTATATTTTTATCTTCTATATATAAAGTATGATATCCCCTAGGTATTTAACTTTTGTATACTGGGTGGGAAAGGCCCTGAGTTTTTATCTTCTATATATATGGTGGGACATCCACCAGGTGTTTATCTCCACACATAATGTGAGAAATCCCATAATGTTTTATTTATATATACCAGATAGGATATCCCCCATGTTTTTATCTCTATATACTAAGTATGTTAGCCCCTAGTTTTTTCTCTATTTACTAGGGTGAGTTATCCTCAGGTGATTACATTGGGTAGAATGGTTCCATGATGTGATCGTAGAAACTATAGAACTAGACAAATTAGTTATGGTATTGGGTATTGGTTTTGGGGTAGAACTTGTTCCTCCTTTCGTGGTTACTTATGGGCAAATATATCTGACACTGGCTGAAGTTGGTATGGTCTGGGTTCAGGGTGGTCCATTTAACACCTGACAACCTGATGTTTATATTTGATTTGATTTCACATTATGTTTTTAGGTAAGTTGATGCATGATTATGAAAACACTCATTATATATGTATTTCATGAACATCCACTTGATCATGAAAACACTCAATATTGTTGAGGTGTTGTGGATTCATATTGGGTCATTGGACTCACCCCTACCCACATACATTGTATGCGTTTCAATGTATGTGAGTAGATCTTCATGTTTTATCTTGGGATATAGGTAATACATAGATTTGGAATCTTAGTATAGTTCTAGAGAGTTGTGGAGGCCAAGTTCTCAGTATGGTGTTTTATAGTGAGTTGGGATAAACGCGAATTTACTTTTAATTTTATTTTAATTATTGATTAGCATGCACTAGTTAGTGATCTCTTAATAAATAATATATTTCATATTTTATTTATTATTTTCTATTATTTCTCTATCATGGTTGATGAATCATATATATTATTTTACTACTTACTATTTTAGGCTATGAGGGCCCAGTAAACTCCCTATTTTATGTTTACATGTATTTTTGGGATATCTGGTATATAGATGGGTCATAATGAATTATTTATAGAATCATGTGTATCCCTAAGGCCTTATATTATGGGGCCTAATTTCCCTATGGCTATCTTAGGAACTCACTACTATTCAGTAGCATCTAAAATGTGGGGAGGTATGCTAGATGTCACATTGAATCCCCACATAGGTATCTTACTAAATTCTCAAGCCAGGGAATTACAAAGCTGTATCAGATGGGTTTTTTTGGATGGGGAAGTGATAGTTAGTAATGGAGATATATTATTGAGACTTGATAGTTAAACTGAGTGAATGAATGTAAAACATGACATCATTTGAAACCAAAGTTCCTAGGGGATTAAAGTTCAGGACTAGGAACACTAGGATGAGTGAGGCGTTGGTTTGGACTGAGAATCCCAATGTGAGATGAATGAGACTTAGGATAATTTATTAGTATTGGATGTGATATAATTAGTTGTATATGCATCCTGATAGGGGAATTCAGAGGTCATGATACATGTACCTGTGGGTTGTTGTGTTTGATATGATGCTTTTTCAGAATTCGTATTAATTGAATCAACTTATAATATAATTTATGTTTTCCTAAATATATTATATAGGTTTATTATATTAATATGGATATGAAGGTATTGTTTTATTAATTTTTATGTGTTTTTTCCTCTATAGGGAAATTATTTTGGGGGTTTGGGTTTTTGAGAAAAATCCCAATTTTAAAGAGAAAATCTCAGGAGGTGGTATAGGGTGTGTGTGAAATGGTTTTACTTAAAATGGGTCAAAGAGAAAGTGATTTTTGAAACATTGTAATTTCAAGGTTTTGTAAAATTTAAGGGAAATGGATTTTGAAATTTTATTTCAAGTAGTTTTGGAAAATAGGATTGAATTTTAAAATATACCAACAAAACTAGAGATTTTGAGTGATTTTAGTTTTGATAGAAAAAACCTTGAATGATAAGGGATATTTTTAAAAATCCAATGAGTATGATATGAGTTCGGGATGTGGTTATCGGTTTGGTTTCATAATGTGTTGAAAAAAACCCTATATGGTGTTTCCCCATATATCTTCTTGGTAAAAATATACTTAATCAAACCATATGGATATAGTACTTTTTCCTTGTATTTTCCTAAAATGATTTCATTACATATATGTGTGAGGGATGAGATTTTGATCCTTGATGGGAGTAGTCACATGTCCTAATTCTCGATGAGGACTAGTACCCTAATAGGTTTATGGTTTGTTATGAGATACCTACACTATCTATATGAGAGACCTGGATGGGTATGCTTGACATCATTTATGTGGTGTGTAGAGAGAAATTAGTTCCTATGTAGAATATATTTCTATGTTTCCCATGGTTGGTTTGGAGTGAATTAGGTGGTTATTTTTGTGTTAGATATTTATTTTATATTGGTTTTCCAGAGATTCTCTTGTCGTGATGTCATGATATTTATGTATTGTGTTGGGATCGAGTAGATGGTTGTGATTTTTGATTGGTTCTGTAGTTTGGATTGGTGGATTTTGAGTTTCTATAGTTGATTATTATGGGGGGATCCATAAGCATTAGATGAATCAATTTTTGATGTTTCAGTGTTTGGGATCGATAGGTGTGATTGGGAACCATCTTATAATTGAATATTGGTGTTTTAGTTTAGTGAGGTGATGATGAGGGTTCTCTTTTGGTGTGGAACATTATGTGGTTTGATGGATATTTGAGATTGAAATAGCATTTTTGTGAGTTTATAGAATCAATTTGAAGATTCATGTGTGATTAAGGATGAAGTTTGAGTGTTGGATGGACTCGACATGGTTTTTTATGGGATACAAGTGTGATTCATATCAGAGATGTGTCGGTACTCGTGGATGGAGCGTAACAATTGAATGGGTTGGTTAAGGATTCAATACAAGGAATTTATACTAGGAATTAGGATCAAATCCTAGTGTGGGGGCTTTAGATGATATAGTGATTATTTTTTGTGTTAAGGCGTCAAGATTGGGTGTTATAGTGATGTGTTGGGAGTACAATCGTTCATTTTGAGGAAAATTGGCCAGTGGTAGAATGACTAGTGTTTTGTGTAGAAATGGATGTGGTGAGTCAGAAAATACATAATGAAAATCAATTAGGATATGTTTTTAAGTGGTGTGATGATAAGACTATGTGTTTGGGAGAAATTCATCATGTTTAGGTTTAGTGATCTGAGATTTTCTATGAAAGTGGGTTTGGAATTTCGTAGGGAACATAACTGATTAGATGTGAATTGAAAACTCGGATAAGTTAAGACCCATGGTTGGAAATTCACTGAGGCTTATTGGGGGTGAGAATTATTATGGTGGGTAGACTGTAAAACCTTTATCCTTGATGATTTGTAAATCTTAGTGGGAATTTAATTTTTTGGGATTCTGGAGAAGGGGCTATTTTTCACATTAAGATTCAGATTTTAATTTTGATAGTTGGA
This sequence comes from Viscum album, assembly GCA_963277665.1. NCBI lineage: Eukaryota > Viridiplantae > Streptophyta > Magnoliopsida > Santalales > Viscaceae > Viscum > Viscum album. Next base: position 1,923,238,330 of record OY728152.1, read on the forward strand.
GTGCACTTAGTTGAATGTTTTGGATATAGTTTGAGTCTAGGTAAGTTCCTCAGGTTCTTATGTGAGTCTAGGGGGATTTAGGTTGAATTTGTTGAGATCTTGGATGTTTATGTTTAGGGTGCATGGTTTAGTTTGTATAGTTAATGGGAAACATATAGAACCCGAATATTGATAAGGTTTTTAGTTAAAATTTTATAGTTCATAGTTAGTATGAATGGGTAGTGCACAGTCATAGAGAAACCATGTGGATTTCAAAAGAAATCATTATAAGTTCACTATTTTTTCCTTTAGGTCTGGATCCTTTTAATTTTCAGTTGAACCCTTTGTTGTAGTCCTCCTATGGATTTAACTAGGAAACCACACCTTAGGGTGGGTCATTTATTCCTTGGAGGGAAAGGAGCATGGGGATAGAGCCTAGCTATGGGTCAAATACATGGTGTGTATTAAATACACGATGTGTATTGGTTTGGCTAGACCTCTTTCACGTTGTGCAATGGTTGTTCTCTGAAGGTAAAAAATCAATAATTACAAGGTATATGAATTTCAATCATCATGTAAATTTCCTATTTTATTTTTTTTAAAGGGGGAAGGGCCTCTTATTTTTATATAAGCTCCCTAAATTTTTATCTCTTGAATAGGAGCTCTGCTAAAGAATCTCCCTTTTGAGCCTAAAGTGAGGCTTTGATCCCATATCTCTATTAGGACTTTGATTCAAGTGTTGTATGTATAATTAGATAAATACCGGTATGATCTTCAGTCCTTGGGATATATTCATCATTATTCTTCCTATCAAAAATTCTATTTTGGTACAAGATCATATGATCTATTTTTAGTGCATTTGTATGTTCTTCTATTTTCTTACAATATAGGCTTAACTAAGGGTCAATACTGGATGAGGAATCTATTACAGTAATAATGTCGGTTTTCTATGACTTTTCCCTCAAATTCTCAACTTTTTTATAAATTTTTTTCATTATGCACACGCTGATTTCACCAAGCATTGTTCCTTAAAATCTATCTACATTATTTTATGTTTTCTAGGATGTATTCTAGACCCTAATGACACCTCTTGATATCATTGGTGTTGTAACTTTTATGTTGACTAACTCAAGTTGGGTGGGTTCCTATTTATGCCTTTGGTGACTTATTTTGAGATTATTTGGGGCACCATTCAAGTGTTCTATACTTGAAATTTAATAAGGTAAGTGATTTAAACTAAATGAATGTATTATAAATTGTTAAAAGGGAAGTATATGTGCATAGATATTTCTTGGACCTTACCTTGGGAACATGAATTGATAATTGGTTTCATGTAATTAATTTACCTTATCACATATAATGAAATGTATTAGGATGAACTTAATGAATTGAAATTGACATGAGTATTACATGGACTAAATTTTTTTATGATATACTCAATTAAAAAGGTGACTATTGCATATAGACCTTTCTATTCTTTATAGGAATGTTCGGACTTAATCCCACCTTGGATTTCCAAGGGAATTATTAAAGTAATAAGAGGACAGAACTAATTTTCGTGGGAGATACCCACCGCATAATATTTTCCTTGTATTATTTTGTGATGCACTGGTGATGTACTGATGATTCACCTAACTCTTTTCCAAATATTATAATTCCTTTTATACACTCTTTGGATTCAGCAGGATTTCTTTGGACATGTGGAGCCATGGATTCACCCCATTGGGCCCAGCCATTCTAAGCTTGGGATTACTGTAAATGAGCTCCATGAACTCAGTTAGAATCTTTTATAGTGGAATTCCTTAGGTGTACCCCTTGGATTACACTTAAACCCTTATAGCCAGACTGCATGAGTTACTACTATGCATTGGCTTGACCCCCCGAGGTCAAGGATGCCCTGGTTTATCCTTAGATCCTCTTTTACTATTGTCATCATTATTACTCAATCATTACTAGTAAATTATAATTCTTAACATATGGATAATAATTATATGATTTCATGTTTATATACATTTTAAATTGACCGTGTAGTAGGTATGGGTTATTTATTTTCTCACTTCATTACTTTTATATACTTTTACACAGTTATGGTTTATATTCACAAACTGTATTTGTATAGTCATCATTGGTGGTGGACTACTATGATTTGTCTCACATCCTATACATGTCATCATTGGTACCCATATGGATTATATGATCCCAGGTGTGGACAAAGGGAATCATCCCGCTTTAGAAAACTGACATCTTACTTTAGGATGGGATATTTGTAGTAGATGATGAGCTATTTCTCAATATACTTGGAGAATGTTTTCCCTTTTTCATTATTTTGTGTATCATGTATTGTAATGTATTCATACTTCCATGTGTGTATGATTTCCCTTTTGTATAGAAATTTCATCATCTTTTGTATATGATGCAATTTACAACTTTTCATGATTATTAATTTCATTGATGTTTATGCTTATTTCTGTTGACTTATTTACTATTATTACACTTCTTTTGTTTCTTAATTTATTCATCTCCATTTTAAATAACTATGATATGAGGTAATAGTCTACCCATGGACACACACTAGGAACTTACTACTAGTCAGTAGCCTTTGGAATATGGGGAGTTACCTATGGGTTTATGTAACCAATCGGGGTTGGTTACTCAAGAGTGAACCGGGTTTGAGAAGTCAAAAAGTGGTATCAGAGCAGGTTTCATTTCTTGTATTATTGTTTGGAAAATTTAGACAGTATATTAATAACATGTCTAAACTTGTTCATAAGACATGCTTGGGAGTAGTTGTCATGAACCGTCCCAGTGGGTCCTATACCGTGACTCCCTAAGCCCCCCTCCAATAGGCTAGGGGCTGGTGACTAGCACCATGTAGGCATATCACTAATATGGGAGGAATTTCCTATGTATACACACACACACATATCAAAGACCACAGAATATCAAAATGTAAAAAAACCACTAAGTAACCAATGCATTCATACGACTATATCCCATAACTAGAGTACGATAGGAAGTAAAGAAAAGCAAGAAGGGGCCAAATACAATCTCACCAAAAACATCCTATAATGAAAGTCCAGCCTGAAAGTAAAAGGTACTGGGAATGCTATCTAAAATCCTCAAGAACACACCTCAGCCTGTATGGTCTCACTAAGAACCACCTAAGACTCCATAAAAAGTTTGATCATCTGTACAAGACACAACACATGCGGGAAAATCCCATGAAGGGTTGAGTATAACAATACTTAGTAGGAAAACCTCAAATCAAGTAGAAATATAACAAAAGAATGTATATTCAGTTCTGCACATGTATATTTCTATAGTACATATAACAAGAATATATAGATATACTCAAACCAAGACACATAGTCTAGAGGTAAGTCAGAACCACTGCATACTAGCCCTAGGAATTCTACTCAAAGATTCTACGAAGCATTCATCTGGGAGAACACACTCATGAGTCTGATAGCATTGATGATGTCCATATGAGAGGTACTGTTCATCGAGAACCTTCATGAGAAATATATGTTGATAGATCTAAAGAGAATATGATACAAATGGGAGGATCACAGCTGGGGACATGGGCTGATACCAAAAACTCAACCTAGATTAACCCACTAAGTAGAGGATCAGAGTTTGTATAGTTTTGGTCATGTCAATACCAATAACTCCACCTAAGGAATGAAGAATAAAAAATGGATCACGCTCTAGGCCTATTAGGGGGATTTCAAAAACTCTATCTAGGAAGTCTTGTTGAAGGTATCATAGTCCTAATAGTAGTAAATGATTCTCACCAAACTTTAGGGAAATGATAAAGGGAACAAACCCTAATGAAACTTGTCCATGATAGGAGGAAAAGAAGATAAAGCCATGTAGAAATGGGTGCATGGTGTGTGGTAGGGTAACATGATGGGTCCCCTGAACCCAGGTACTGCTCATGTACAATGGACCGTATCATGTAAAAGAGGTATACCTGGCATGTAGAAGGGGTTACACACCATTTCCTTGCATCTGGGGTTCACATGTGTAATTCGGTTGTGTGCCAGTACATGTTGTCAACCTGTGTGTCCCTACCCTTGTACCAGTACATGGGGTAGCCCGTGTACCTGGTCTAGGCCATGTCATGTGGGGAATACATGTGGTGTAGGTAACCCATGTACTCCACCATATGTTTGTGTATCTTCCAAGGTACATTCTGTGTTCATGCATGGGGGACTACATGTTGTGTGTATCATGTTTTTCCAAAAACCAATATTTTATCCTCCCTCTTATGTTTTCAATCATTCAGATCTTGTTCAGGTGTTTGGTTCACCACAAAACACCACATCCAAGGTCATTTTTCTAACCTAATACCAAATCGATGAGATTTAGGCCTTCAATATACTCGAAAAATGTGCTCATAGATGTTATTAATTACCACTGTAGAACGTGAATTTGGAACCCACCATCATATGATCAATAACTTTACTCACCATTTTACCTCCTTCGAGTCATCCTGATGTTGGATCTACGGTCTTGGATAATTTCACTAAGAATCTAGGGTGCAACGATTGATTATTCACAAAGGGTTTCAAAGCACGTGGAAGAATGAAGAACACATGAACTAGTGGATAAAATCCCAAAACAATTGAGATGAGAAAACCTAGATCGAAGTTCATACCAATATTGGTTCATCACCATTAGAATGATAAATGAATCAAAATAAAATTCAAGATTCAACTCTAGATAAATCCCCCAAAAATATCCCACCCCGCATAACAATTGATCCGCAGGACAATTTGTTCATGGATTAGTCTGATATCATCATATGAATCAAGAACGAGAATATAAAATAAAAATAACACATCCGAACTTGAGTTATATTGGTTTCTGATGAAGAATAGTCATTGTGTCATTAGTAGTAGAAAGATATCTCAATATCGATGTGCATGGATCGCCGATCCAAGGTTTCATCATCATCCATTGGAAGGATCCTCCTTAAACACTCTGTCCAACATCTCCAAATTATTTTAGGGTTATGAGGATAACCCAGTATCTCTAAAAAAGGACTTATTTAATGATAAAATACCTCACTACTTCAAAAACTAAAATAAAATAATTTTTTATATTATTTTATTTGTTTAAACATTTGGGAAAACTTCTCCACAATCATCCTATGTCGACCAATGTTAGGTCATGCTTAGGTTAAATTAGTCATTATTATCTTAGAGATTCCCTCATAATTATGATCTGGGAACCCATTAGAATTTAGTAAACTTTTATAGAAAAACTGTGCATGCATGATTTTTAATATGTTAATATTTTTTTTAAACATTTATTTTGGGCGCACCGGGCCACATAATTGCATCTCGTCTTAGCACCAAGTCTCAAAATTAAACCATATAAAATTTAAAAAATAGCACATGGAAAATATGAGCCATTCATTATCCCCACCTTGTGGCTTTATGTCCTCAGAAATCCAAAACAAGGGCTACTCAAAAAGATGAGGGTACTGGGCATGAATATGGGCATGAAAATGGGCCTCATGCTCCCAAGTGCTCTCTTGAAGATTCTCATACTTCCACCGGACATGCACCAAAGGAACCAATCATCCATGAAGGATCCTATCTTTTCGATCCTTGATCCCCATTAGGTACTCGGAAAAATTTTCTCCATCATCAATGTCCATCTCACCCCAGCTGATGACGTGCTATGGGTCATGAACATACCTCCTAAGCCACGACACGTGGAAGACATCATGTACCCAGTCAAACTGTAGGGGTATATCTAAGAGGTACACCACCCCTCCATCCCTATTCAGTATATAGAAAGGTCCGATGAACCTTAGTGATAGCTTACTGCCCTGGAAAAATATCTATAATCCATGTAGGGGTGAAACCTGTAGGAAAATATGGTCTGATTGCATGAATTCCAAAGGCCTCTACTGCCTATTATCAATATAAGACTTCTGATGGCCCTGTGTAGTCTTCATCTCCTCCTAGATGATTTGCACCTTCACTGTTGTATCTCAAACCAAATACACTATCAGGACTAAGATCAGTGACTCTGTGTTAGGAAGGAATCCAATGTATCATCGATTGAATAGTTCAAGGAGGAGTTCATGGCTGGGTTATCCAAAATTTTAATTATAAGCACCAGCAGAGTGTACCTTCTCAGGGAATTCTAGTAGTAGCTCAGGGTTGTGGATTAGGCCACTTGCATGAATTACATTAAATACTCAAGGAGAAAATTGTAGGACCTTCAATTGTATGAGGTTCTATTTTAATAGCCTATACTATCATGTTTTCTTTATTTGATATAGGTTCTTTTTATTCTTTTATTTCTATATTGATCATGGAAAGTCTTGGGCTAGAAATTTTGTACTTTTATGGGGTGAGGACCCTGGAAACACCATTGGGTGTATGGTAAGAGGGTATACGCCAATGTAAGGATGATCCCCTTGAGGTAGGAATTTATAGTTTCTTAATGTACCTCTTTTTCCTCAATATGATGGGCTTCTATGTCGTTATCAGTATGAACTGGTTAGTCCCCTATCACACCTATGTGGACTGCTATCATCGCATGGTATCGTTTATATCACTATAAGGAAATATTTATTTTCAAAATTATGAGTGGTATGTCTAGGAAAGTATATCTGGACCAGAACATCATGGGATGGGTGTATTGATAGCCCAAATTTCTAGCCTTTGTATGGAGAAGCAGGGAATATGTGGGGCTTATTTTCATCTAGCGGTGGATCATTTTAGAAATGTCTTCGCAGATGACTTCTCTATACTAACTTCTAAGAGTGAGGGAGATTTTATAATCAATCTCATTCTAGGAGTATCTCCAGTGTCTACTCTTCTATATAGAATGGAATCTACTGAGCTCCAAGAGAACAAGAGACAATTGGAGGATTAGAATCTAAGGGTTTTATCTAACCCAGTACTTATCCTCGAGGATTGTCTGTCCTTTTCTCCAATAAGGTGGATGGAAGCCTCCAAATTTTCATATATTACTTATTATTAAATCATATTACAATGAAGAACCAGTATCCATTACCTTGAATAGATGATCTCTTCTACCAGCTTCAAGGAGGTAGAGTGTTCTCAAAGATTTACCTAAGATAAGGCTATGATCATGTGTGATTCAGCCCTTTAGACATACCACATATGGATTTCTGAATTTAGTATAGTTTATATGAATATCTGATTATGTTGTTTCATCTTATGAATTTTCTTGTTGTTTTAATGGCCTTGATGAATAGGGTTTCCCAACCCTAGTTGGATTCCTTTATCATAGTTTTTGTGGATGACATATTGGTGTATTATCATACTCTAAGAGACCATGAGAAACATCTTGAGATCATATTGAGTACATTGATATAGAATCAGTTATATTCTAAGCACACAATGTTCCACTTATGTATTGATAAGGTTCACTTCATAAGTCATATTATCTAATAATCATAAGTATCATTTGACCCAAATATGGTGAGTGTTGTTTTTTACTATGAGAATACCAAGAATTTTTTTGATATATTTATATTTTTAAGGATAGATAGGTATTACACATGTTTTATAAAGGAATTATCACACCTTGGAACACCTCTTACCAGTATGACTAAGAAGGGTGTGAAGTTTTTGTGGTCGGAAGAATGTAATAAGTCCTTTCAAGAGATAAAAGAAATACTTAATTTAGTACCTATCTGGATCTTTCCTAATCATGGAAGATTCTATACAGTGTTTTTTGATGCATCAAGAAGCAGAAGGGGTGCAGTGCTGATGCGGGAGGATTGATTTGTTGTATACAGGTATCAGTAGTTGAGACCACACAAACCTAATTACCCAATGCATGACCTTGAGCATGTAGCTTCCATTCATGACTTGCATTGTTACAGGAAATTATCTAATAATAGAGGGATTTATGGTGTTTACATACCATAGGATCCTAAAATATGTCTTTGCATAGTTTGACTTGAATCTCAAATAGAAAAGATGGATCAATTACCTTTAGTATTTTGATTTTGTGATTTCCTATATTCATAAAAATGGAAATGCAGTAGCTGATGTGCTGAGCAGGAAAAAATTAGAACAAGTCATTTAGGAAGACAGTGATGAAAGAAAATTTATGTACCACTTTTTTAAAATTCACATGGAGTTTTAAGAGATTCATGAGTGTCCTTTTCTTATATCCTTAGTAGTTACCTCTTCACTCTTTGATAGGGTGAAGATAAAAAAGTTTTCAAACCTTAAAGGTTTGGTCCTACGGGGGAGTATTTCAAGTGAGGACCTACCTCTGGATTAGTTTTTTAATAGAGAAGACATCATGCATATACATGGGGGAATCTTGGTTTCTCCATACATGAAATAAGATATGATTTTAGAATCTCATCCTTCTCAGTGGGTAGTTCACCTAGGTATCTCTAAGATTTACTATGATATGCACCACCATTATTGGTGGTCGGGGATAAAATGTCAGACTATGGGTTTTATTACTAGGTGTTCCACTAGTCAGTAGGTGAAGGCGGACCACTAGCAGACTTTTGGATTATTATAGCCATTACTAGATCTGTAATGAAAATTTTATAACGTTGTGATGGATTTTTTTAGTGGTTTACCAAGGTAACCTTGAGGTAGCGATGTGGTTTGGGTAGTCATGGATCAACTGATGAATGTATCTCACTTTCATCTTATCTGGGATACTTTCTTAGTTTTTGAGCTAGGAGGACTATATATCCATGAGATTATATTCCTACATAGGGTCCCTCATGCTTTCATCTTATATAGGTATTCTCATTTTATGTCATGGTTCTATAAAGTGTTACAGAAATATTTGGGTAAACAAGTGCATATTATAATAGATTTTCACCCTCATACTGATGGCCAGTTTAAATGAAATACTCAAGTGTTATAGGATATGATCCAACCACGCATCCTTGATTTTGGGGATTCTTGGTAGACACATGTATCATCCCAAAATGAACCATAAGGTCTGAGTCGGAATGTCATGTGACCTCATGCGCACCTCCCCATATTCAATAGTATTCCAACTAGAAATAAAGGTCTAAATCTAACAGTGGGGAGATTATTCCCTCCGTATCATTTCATCGAGCAGGAAAATAGTGAAAAATAAAGAAACAGAATAGATAATCAAATTAAAATGTAGAAACTAAATAATGACATATATATAAAAGTAAATCCTATAGTAGTAAGCATATCCATAGTGTATAAAGTGGATAAAGAAATATATAAATAGATTTACCTCCAGAGTCCCTCCTGGTATACTACAAGCTCCATGCTCATCTGCTCAGTTATCCACCATAGGGCCCTTTCCCTTTTCCAGATTCATCATGAAATATACAAGTGCATCGGAATTCCTAAGTAGGTTGTGAGTACAATACTCAATAGGACACCACCAATGCATCCTTAACCTGGTGTTCTCATGTATACAAGTGTATGTCATAATAATAATAAATATGTATCAATCATAAATATACAATCCCAAACTAATTAGTCATGTACTAAACTAGTTTCCAAAAACCTCTGGTCATACCTAGCTTGCCTCCATGCTAGAATGATAACATGAGTATATCATAAGTAACTAAAAACTTGCCACCAAGCTAGTATACTTTTTTCTCAACAACCTCATGATATCATGTGTATATGTGACTCGATACTCTCTCGAGCATCAAGTATGGCATGTTTCTCAGAAATCAACTACACAACTAATATTCCACTCGCAAATCAACTAGGTATTGAGCATGATGCTCAAAAATAAACTAGGCATTGAGTGTGCTTCTTCACAAATCAAATAGGCATTGAGAAAATGATACTTTGATTTCAGGAATCGAGTTTATCTCCAATATGCAATTCCATGGTATCATCATATATCTGGTTGAAATTACCATATTTTTCTCTCAAATCAACTAGGCATCGAGTACACCACTCACAAATCAACTAGGCATCAAGAATGTTTTTGTAAATCAATTAGGAATCATGTGAGCTTCCTCACAAATAAACTAGATGTCGAGAAACCTGATACTTGGAATCTAGTTCCCTAAGTTAATCCTCGATAAGGCCACATAGTAGCATAATATCTCTGGCCTAAAGTGAATAATTTCACTCACAAATCAAAGAGGTGTCGAGTATTTGATATAAGTCATGAAACTATCAAGTCAACTAGGTGTCGAGTATCCCAATACATAGGTGTTGAGTATATACTCAACATGAAATTTCATCATGTCTTCACTTTTTGCTCAATTATATCATATCTATCATTGTTTGTCAATCACACTCCCCCTCTAAGGTATATATATGTCATGATGGTCCACATATTCCAATCACCAAGAATGGTACCTCCAAAGAAAGGAAACATCCATAAAAGGTATATAATAAAATGACATGCATATCACAATATATCGTTATGAGAAATAAAGAAGAAAACATAACATCGTGTGGTAACAATCAAACATGGAAAATGATACATTAATATCACTCATGGAATCACAACATGTCTAATGGGATGCACACAAAACCACATGCTATCATAATCACAAAAAAATATCAATTATTTTATCTCATAAAATATAACATAGAAATATGTATAAATAAGAGCATGAGAGGTAAGAAACATCCTACCTCATGGTTGTCCATGTCGTTGTTTAGGTTTACAAAGGTTGTCATCACCCAAACCATGGTCATTCCCAATCGGAAGAAGATCAATTGTGAAGGAATCCTTGAACCATCCTTGTTTGACATTATTTAAAATCATCATAATCTTTTTCAAATTAAGATTTTAAATTAAATCATAACATATTACCTATCCACCTTTAAAATAAATCTTGGGAATAAATTTCTACTCATTGAGGCGAATCCAACAAAACTGATGGAGAATCTATCCTACCATTATATCTAGAGATATTGAATAAAGATGTTTGTGGAAAAAAATAAATCATTAGCGAGGATGAGAGAGGGTGAGGCATGAGGAATGGAGAATTTTTCTTGTACGTGTCCCATCTTCATGTGACTTTCATTTACCCTTTGATATATATATATATATATATATTTATTTATTTAAATATCACTTTCCTCCCTCCCTCGTCATCTCACACATTAGGCTTAAATTGCCTTTATGGTTCACCCCAAAACACATCTTCCATCATTTATCACATTTATTATTTCATTACATTATTTATTAAAACCACATTTTTCACATTAAATCATTATTTTAAAAACATAATAAATGCCATCCATATATATATATATGCATAATTATTTATACCAATAATATATATATATATATATGCATGTCTACATATATATTTATTTAACCCATATATATACGTCATATATATATATACACACACATTCGTATATACACCTGCACATGTATATACTTATATATATTTATCCCATATATATATATATATAATTTTATTTGGAAAACACAAATATTATTTTTCTCAATCTAATATTAACAATAATAACAACAAAAAGTATTATTATTATTAAATATCTCACATTATTTTCAGCATTAATAGTTTTAAAAACTAAAAATTGAAACTTTCCATTTAGTCCATTTATTCATGGTAAAGTTAATGATGGAGTCTCTAAATTCATCCATTAAAGGTGTTGCATACTTTAAATCAGTAAATACCGTTGTATTTTGAAGCTTCTATATTGATGCAGTGTCATCAATGGTGGTATCCACATTGAAACTTTGAAGAAGGTGGCTTAATTTATAAATAAATTAATTATAATTAATTAAAATCATAAAAATAATATAATTAAATTTTTAAAGGGTATTATCGCGTTTCATGTTTTCAAACACTCGACACACACAAAAGTGATACCCTCCCTAAGGTAAACCTTAAGTCTCGGACCTAACAGTGGTCTCAAATTTCTCATACAACCCAACATTTGAGAGATGTTAATAATTTTTTATTTCAAAAACAAAATAATAAATTGATTAAATATAAAAATGGTATTATCATGTGCGATGTTTTCAATCACCCGACACGCATAAATTTTGTACCCCGTCTAGATTAAACCCTATTTTCAGACATTATGGTGGTATTAGATTTCTCATAAAAAAACACTATTTGAGAGATATTAAATTATTTTTTCAAAATATTAAATTAAAAATATTAAATAATTTATCCTCAACTACGATCTGACCAAATGTATGACACTCACACATGTTATACCCTACCAATGGTAAACACTACTCACCAGACCAGAATGCGGTCTCATATTTATCATATGAAACACCATTTTTAAGATATTAACTTATTTTTAATAAATATTTCATGTGTAATATAATATATTTAATATTTTTTTTATTTTTTCTGCACCAAGTCTCTATGATACTTGGAATCTTACACTAACTCCACATATGACTCCAAAAATATTCAATTGAATATTTTAATGTGTTAACTGGGATTTTCTCCATACACAAATCCCTTATATCATTTATTAAATTATTTGTATAGAAAAACTATAATTTCACATAAAAACACATTTAAATTATCAATAGAGTGTTTTTTTATCTTTAAAAATTTAGGATATTACAATTATCCACCTCGAACAACATTTTTTCCATGAGAAGTATCTTTAGTGGTCTTTCTCAAACAACTTTGGTCACTAAGATCGAACATCAGACACATAGTCTCACATCTCTATAATAGGAGGAATATTAGGAACATATCCAGATTATAGTCAATCTAAGGGATTACATGAGGTCTCTCTTAACCATTCTATGAGATCACACAAAGGCTTCCCTAAGAGTCTAACCTCAACCCATGGTGTAACCCTCAAAGAACTAGCCCTTGTCTCCATCATGCACATTATTCTCAGTCATCATATATATACTTGTATAAAAACATGCTTAGTTTAACTAATTAATGTCAATGAAGAGATTCCAAAACAACATGAAACATAGATATATCACACAAAAAGAATATATCCCACACAAATACAATAAATCAAGGAATTCAATTAACGAACTATTATAAATCATAACAACAAGTATATATATGGCATGTGAAACTAAATTCCTAGTCATTATGTTTGAACGCACCCAAAATCTCATAAATCACATATCAAAATTATGTGAATCAACCAATGTGAATTTAATAAAAATTAAAAGAAAAAATAAATTTTCTACATTATGGAAACTCGGAGGTCCACTATACAGTGATAACTAGGCACTGACACAATTTCCATGCCCAACTCCCAACAATCCTAAATCCTCCCTACCCTATACAAAACCAAGAAAATAGAAGAAACATGTTATCGATTCTTGGTTCTATGATACCATTTTGTAACATCCTAGATTGAACCACTGGGTCTGAGCTGGAATGCGACATGGCCTCATGTGCATCTCCCCATATGCAAGAGGTTTTTGGATAGTAGTGAGGGTCTAAATCCAACAGTGGGGAGAATATACCCTTTGTATCATGTCATTGAGCAGTACAATAGTATACAATAATAAAACAATGAATAAAAAATCAGAGTAAAATGTGGAAACTAAATAATGACATACATATAAAAGTAGCTCCCAAAGTGGTAAGCTTATCCAGAGTGTATAAAGCCTTTAAAGTAATAAATAAACAGTTGGTCCTCTAGATTCTCTCATGGTCTACTACTAGCTCCATGCTCATCTTCTCATCTATCCACCACAAGGACCTTAATATTTTTTGGATTCCTCATGAAATCTAAAAACGCATCGAAATGCCCGAGTAGGGTGTGAATACAAGACTCATCAGTACACCACCAATGTGTCCTTAACCTAGTGATCTCAAGTATACATGGGTATGCCGTAATAATAATATATGTGTATCATGAATAAACATACAATCCAAAACTGAGCAACCGTGCACTAACCAAGTTTCCACAAACCACCGGTCATACCTACTTTGACTCCATGCCAGAATGATAACAAGAGGATATCAAAAGTAACCAAAAACTAACCACTGAGCTATTGAACCTGTTGCCTAACAACCTCGTGGAATCATGTCTATATATGAATTAGCACTCTCTTAGGCCTTGAGTATGTCATGTTGATCGCAAATCAACTAGTCGTTGAGTACTCCACTCTAAAATCAACTAGTCATTGAGTACTCCACTCGAAAATCAACTAGGCATCAAGCACACTACTCAAAACTCAACTAGGCATCAAGTTCACTTCCTCTGATATCAAATAGGAATTGAACAACTGATACTCTTCTTCCATTATTCGAGTGCATCTCCAACATGGTGTTCCTTGGTATCATCATATCTTCAATTTAAAGTACAACATTTTTCCAAAAAATCAACTATACATCAAGTACGCCACTCACAAATCAACTAGGAATCGAGCAAGATATTCAGAAATCAACTAGAAATCAAGTGCACTTCCTTAAAAATCAAATAGATGTTGAGAAACCAAATACATGGCTTCAAGTTCCCTGACTTCATCCTTAACAAGGTTCCACATTTGAATCATATCTCTAGCCTCAATTATGGAATGTCTCTTGCAAATAAACTTGGAGTCAACTACTTGATATAAATCAAGCATTTGGTAAGTCAACTAGGTGTAGAGAAGCTCGATACTCAGTTGTTGAGTATATACTCAACACTTAATTACATCATATCTCCACCATGTTATTGGTTCCATCACTGTCATCATCGCAATTCAACTGCACTCCCCCTCTAAGGGGTAAACATTTAATGACAGTCCACCTATTCAGAGTACCATGAATAGTACCTCCAAATCAAGTCAACATCCATAAAAGGTATAGAAAAGAAATGAAAATAATATCAAAATATATCATCGTGAGAAATAATTTAGAAAACATAACATCATGTGATAATAATAAAACATGGAAAAGGCTACACTAATATCACTCATGGAATCACAATGGGTCTAATGGGATACACACGCCCCCATGTGAAATCATAATCAAGAATTAATATCAATTATATCATCTCATAAATATAACATGAAAATAAGTGTAAATAAGATCCCAAGAGGTAAGGAACTTCCTAACTCATGGTTTTCCATGTCGATGTTGTGATTTAAAAAGGTTTTTGTCTCCTAAACCGCACTCACACCAAACCGGAATATGATAACCTATGAACAACTCCTTAAACCATCACTGTTTCAGCATTATTTAGAATTATTGAAATATTTTAGAATTAAAAATATTAAATTAAATATGAAATATTTCCTCACTGTCTTCAAAAACAAACTTAGGAATAAATTTCTATCCACCAAGATGAATAAAAAACCGACACCATGTCAATCCAACCAATATTGCAGGAGATATTAAATAAATAAGTTTGGGAAAAATAAATTATAAGAGATAGGAGGAGAGAGGGTGAGGCATGAGAAATGAAGATTTTTTATGGCCCATCTCTATGTGCCACACATTTACCCTTTAATATATATTTATATATTTTTTTGACATCACATTACTCTCTCCCTCATCATCTCACACATAAGGCGTAAATTGCCTTTATGGTGCACCCCAAACAAATCTTGCATCATTTATCGCATTTATTATTCCATTATGTTGTTTATTAAATCCCCATTTTTCACATTAAATCATTATTTTAAAAAAACATAATAAATTTCATCCATGTATATATATATATATATATAATTATTTATACTGATAAAATATGTATGTATATATTCATATATATTCATTTAACCCATATATATACATCATATTTATATATACATATCCATATATACACTCACACATGTACAAACACACACACATATATATCCCATATATATATAATTTACTTTTCCAAACAGAAAAATTATTTTTCCCAATTTAACAATAATAATGATAATAACAACAAATATTATTATTATTATGAAATATCTCATATTTTATCCATCATTAATAGTTTTTAAAAAATAAAAATTTAAATCATTTATTTAATTCATTGATTCAATGTAAAGTTAATGATGGAGTTTCTAAATTCATCCATTAATGGTGTTGCATATTTTAAATTGGTCAAAACCATTGTATTTTGAAGATTTTGTATTGATGCATTGTTATAAATGGTGGTATCCACATTGAAACATTGAAGAATGTGACTTAATTTTTAAATAAATTAATTTTAATTAATTAAAATAATAATAATAATATAATTAAAATTTTAAAGGGTATCATTGTGTGCGATGTTGTCAAACACCCGACATGTATAAAAGTTATAATTCAACTAGAGTAAACCTCGTGTCATGAACCAAGCATTGGTCATAGATTTCTCATATGAACCACTGTTTGAGGAATATTAATTATTTATTATTTTAAAACCGGAATAATAAATTAATTAGAATAATAAAGGTATTATCATGTGTGATGTTGTCAACCACCCAATGCACATAATTGTTATACCCTGCCTAGGGTAAAACCTATATTCTAGACCTAACTGTGGTATCATATTTCTCATACGATATACCATTTCAGATATATTCAGTTATTTGTGAAAATATTAAATTAAAAGTATTAAATAACTTATCCTCACATGCAATTTGATCAAACCTCCAACACTCACACATGTTATAACCCATTTTTGGTTAACACCACATCCATGACCTAACAGTGGTCTCTGATCTCTCATACAATACACATTTTTGAAGATATTCAATTATTTTTAAAAAATAATGCATGCATAATATAATATATTTTTTATTTTTTATTCTGTCTGTGATGAGTCTCTATGTGCCTCAGAATCTTGCACTAACTCAGCGTCTGACTCTACAAATATTCGATTGAATATTCCAAGGTGTTAATTGGGATTTGACCCTTACACAAATACCTAATATCATTTATTATATTATTTTTATTTAAAAACTATAATTTCACATAAAAATGATTATAAATTATAAACAAATAGGGTTTTTATTTTCATTAAGAATTTTGGATAATAAAAAACATATAACCCACATCTTATTTTCCTACAATAACATATTTCAGTCAATAATTCATATGGACCTGTATGAGACCTTATATAGTAGGTCATTTTGTTCACCTTTGTGATGTCTAGACACTGTAGATGTAGTACTGATATGTCCTCATCTCATGTAGGATACTTTGGAGTAGGTTCAGTTGGTCAAGAAGTGTATGACTATTACTCAGTCTAGAAGAAAATCATATGTCGATCACTATTGAAGACCTCCGGATTTCAAGGTCAGGGATCGTGTTTTTTTGTGAGTATCACTCAGTCTTGGGAATAAGAAGATATGGAGGCAATGGATGTTTTCACCTTGTTGTGTCAGGCCTTTTGATATTTTTGATAGATTTGGGTTAGTAGCCTGTCATTTTTTGTTACCTCAAAGATATCATGTCATGCATGATGTCTTCCATGATTCACAACTTCACTGTTACCATGTAGACCTATCTCATAATTTTGATCCAGAGGTTGTTGAATTGGATGTCTATGCTTATTTTGAGGAGTATCCCATTCAATCCGTTGAGTATAGCATAAATTATCATTGAGGAAGGTCTATTTCTTTGGTACGGGTCCTATGGTAGCACGACCATGTATAAGATGAGACTTGGTAGAGGGAGGCCAATGTATGTGAATAGTTGAATAAGTTGTTCTTGGATGAAGCTTTACCACCCCTCGAAGGGAAACTCAAGGATGAGTTGTTTTAATGGAGGAGAATGTAAGATCCTAGTTTTACATTAGGTATGGATCCTTTTAATTTTTCATTGAACCATTTTTTGTAGTCTTCTTATGGATTAAACCCATAAACCATACCTTATGGTGGATCATTTTTTCCATGGAGGAAAAAGAGTAGGGTTCTGGATTCTTGATATAGGCTGAATACATGGAATGTATTTAAATACAATGTTTTTATTAAATATATGATGTGTATTGGTCTATACAGACCTCTTTCATGGCATGTCATGGTTTTTCCCCGAAAGGAAAACCCCTAGAATTACATGGTGTGAAAAGTTTACATGTGGTGTAAATGTTCTGGGTCAGTTTTTTTAAAAGGAGCTAAGGCCTCACATTTTGACAGAATATCCCCCCTCCTTTTCTCTCTCTCACATAGGATATCAAAAAAAGAAGTTCCCTTTGAGCCTAGAGCTAGTATTTGATCCTGTATCTCTATCCATAATCTGATTCGAGCATCATTTGTCACATTGAATAGTCTTTGATAATCTCTTCAATGCTTGGGATTATTTCATCATTATTATTCCTATAAAATATACTATTTCGGTGCAATCTCGCATACCTTGTTTTTAGGGAATTCTTCTATTATTCTATTTTATTCTGATCCAGGACAAACTAAGGGCCAATATTGGATGAGGCACCTGCTACATACATAAGGTAGGGTTCTATGCATTTTACTTTAAATTATCACATTTTTTATAAAATTTTTCTTTTGTGTGTATGTCGGTTTCTCTTGGTATTTCTTATTAAAATGAATATTCTTTATTTTAAGTTTCCTAAGGTGTATTTTAGACCCTAATGACACCTCTTGATATCATCGGGGGTTGTAACCTCTATGTTGACCACCCCAAGTAGGGCGTGTTCTTCTTTATTCCTTCTATGACCTATTTGATAATATTTAGGACACCTTTAGAGTGTTATCTAATTGCACTTTAATAAGGTAAGTGTTTTAAACTATATGAATGTATTATAAATTGTTAAAAGGGAAGTATAAGTGTATAGATATCACTTGGACCTTACATTTGGAACTTTAATTGATAATTCGTTATGTGTCCTTAATTTACCCTGTCATGTACAATGAAAGGTAATGGAATGAACATGATGAATTAAAATTAGCATGAGTATTACATGAACTAAAATGTTTTATAATAGATTAAATGAACATGGTTTCTATTACATATGGACCTTTTTAATATTTATAGGAATGGTCAAACATGATCCCCACTTGTATTCTTGAGATAATTCCTTGAGCAATCTATAGAAGTCATTCTGATTCATTGAAATAGTTTTCATAGGAGATACCCACCATAGAATCTAGTCCTTTTGTTATTATATGAATTCCTCAGTGTTGTACCAATGATTCACTTGACTCTTTTATGGATATAAGAATGCCTTGGATACACTCCTTGAATTCATCTTGATTTCTTCGAACATGTGGCACCATGAATTCACCCCATTGGATCCAGTCATTCTTATCCCATGATTACTATGGATGATCTCCATGGACTCGATTAGACACCTTTATAGTGGAATGCCTGGGTTTTACCCCTTGGGTTACACTCAAACCCTTATATCCAAAATACATCAGTTACTACTATGAGTTAACTCAACCCCTAAGTTTAATGATTCCTTGGTTTCTCCTTGGATCCTTATTTACTATTATAATCATTATTACACAATTATTAACAATATATTATAATTCTTGACCTCTATATAATAATTAAATAGTCACATGTTCATATACATTTCTAGATGAGGCTAAAGCTGGTATGGGTTATTTATTTTTCACTACTTTACATTTATATACCAACACACTATTACAGTTTATATTCACATATTGGATTTTTATAAATAACATTGCTGGTGGCCTACTAAGATTTATCTCACACCTTTTCTGGTCCGTTGTTGGAAACTTGATAGATTATATGATCACAAGTGTGGAAAAAGGGAATCACACCACTTTGGACATTCAACTACTTTCTTTAGGATGCTTTTTGATTATTTTTTATATCATTTTTTATATTGTCTGTCTATTTTCATGTATGATTATTTCCCTTTTTTAAAGACATGACATCATATTTTTTATATGATAAAGTTTATAGATCCTGATGATTATTCATTGATTTTATTTTTATGCTTATTTTCGATGCCTTATTCATTTTTATTATGCTTCATTTTTTTGTTCACATATATTTATCTCTGTTGTGAACCACTCTGATATGAGGGAATATTATCCCCACAGACACACCCCAGACCCTCGTTTATAGTTGATAGCCTCTTGCATATGGGGAGGTGGACTTGAGTCCATGTGTCCAACCTGGTTTAGTTAATCAAGAGTGAATCTGGTTCGGGATGTCAAAATCATGCAGGTTGAATATGTTATGGGGTATGGTGCATGGTCATGGTACAATTAAAAACACATAATGTGGATACTTTAATTTTATTTCCAGAATTTTTTTCATGGTTGGAATATGGTTTGGTAAAACATGAATCCCAACCATTAAGAGTGAGTTTCCTTGGAAAGTAAATGGGTCACAGTTGGTGCCCAGTTTGAAAAATAGTATAACCAAACCATTAAGCATGTGGTTATCATTAAAATATAGATTTTACCAAAAATTACTCTATGGTATTTTGTCTATCTGCCCACTTTTTCCTCCACCCTCTCACATGAGCACATCCATCCATACTCACCCTCTTACTCTGTTTAAACCCTCTCATATTTGGGTGTTTCTTGGGTGACTCCTTTGCTATTTTAGTGTGATATCTGCTCCCCCACCCTCATTTTTTATCCTTATTATTTCCATTATTATGGTTGAGGTATGTTGTTTCATGAATTTATTTAGGGTGTTTTGTTTAAATTAAATAAAATAGTTATTGAATCGATAAAGGTTATTATGTATTTTTTCCATAATGGTGTTGATAGGATGTTGTGGACCTTATTTTTGTGTTTGGTGGTCATTCTAGTGTGATGAAGGTGCCCACTATGTAATTTGGAAATTAAGAATAAATGGTTTAAATTTTTAATTAATTATTATGTGTTTTAATTGGTTAATTTGAGTTGAATAATTAATTTTAAAATGTTATAACTAATTATTTTTTATATTTGGGATTGGGATAAGAGCTCGAGTTGACGTTGGACCTTAGATGAGCTTAAGCGATGGTGGTAGGGAATTGTTTCAAAGGATGGTAACTTCATGTCTCATATGGGTTTCCTTGACTATATTTGAGTCTCTTGATTTATTATTTATTTATATTTATTTTCCATCATTTTAATAATTCCTCTATATTTCATTGAATTAAGTGATTCCATCATAAGGTTGAGTCGGGAACATGTTGGCCTAATAGTCAACACAGACCATATAGCTTGTTAAATTATTAAATGGTGGTACCCTAGTAAAATAAGTGTCAGTTGATCTCTTTATGGATTTTCCTAGTAACATGAGAAGTTTTAAAGAACAAGTGGATTCCTTTTTAAAATATTATTTCAAAACTAGGGTTTGTTTGAAATGGAATTTAAAGAAAATACATGATTTGATAAATGATTTTTGAAATGATATTTTAAAATTATATTTCTATTTTCTAAAGAATTATAGAGTAGTATTAGGATAATGTCCTACTGTGAGTTAAAAGTTTATTGACACCTTTTAAAATAAAAATGGATCAAAAAGAGGATTTGACTTGGTTTTTTAAGGGAAATCTATAAGGTCTTGGATTGACTAGTTTTGGTCTAATTGCCCTTGAGAGGGAAAGGCTCTATTTTATAAAATCATGATTGTATTATTGTTCTTCCCATTCTGCTTATGGATTACCTTGTTGTGTGTTGATGTGCATTGTGTTTATAGCCTAGTGATAACCAAGTATGTGGTATCAAAGTGGTGATTTGATCTAGATAGATGTGGAAGACCCCTTATATGGTAGGTATGGTTATGAAGGACCTTGTCAATGGTTGTGGGACATATGACTAGGATTATGGGTTTAGAATGAGAGATAAAATTGTGACTGAGGAAACCAAGTAGTGTGTCTAGGATGTGGCTTGACCCATGGAACACATATAAGGTTCCCTGATAATATGTTTACCCTATAGAGGTTACATTTAGGATATGATTAGTGATGATTCTAAGTTTCATTTTGGAACCTAAATTAATGATTTTATATTTATAAAGTCATTGATAATGTTGGTCCATGCACTTAAGAGAAAAACCTCATACTTGTGAGATGGGTTTTGGAAGATTGATGAATCTTATGAGATGTGTTATAAGAGATTTTGAGTGGGATGTATAGCCACTAAAATGTATTTATGAACATGGTATTCCATGGAAATTATCTTTTTATATGTGGTTAAGGGATGTGATTCCCCTAAATTGTTTTGGATACTATAGACTTCCCTGATTGGGAGTGGGTTGTGGAGCTTGTACACAGGGGTGAGTTATATTCTAGGTGTTTATATTGTGTATATTGGGTGGTACTACCTCTGACTATTTATATTGTGTATACTAAGTATGAAAAACCTCATGTGTTTATCTTCTGTATACTGGGTGAGAAATACCACTGGTGTTTATCTTTTCTTACCAAATGGTATAACTCCTAAGTTCTTATCTCTATATACTAGGTGAGAAAACCCTTATTTTTTATCTATGTATACCTAGTGGGTCATCCCCTGGGTGTTTATCAATGTTTATTGGGGTGATTTATCGCTAGGTGATTGCATTGGTTGGCATGGTTATGTGACATGCTTAGATACACTCTAGTTATAGTTAATTAGGTATGGTATTGGGTATTTATTTAGAGTTAGGACATGGTCACCCCCCCAGAGTAGTTACTTATGGATAAATACATTTGACACTAGACAAATAAGGTATAGTCGGGGTTTAGGGTGGTCTTTCTGACACATGATGACCCAATGGTTATATTTGATGTGGTTGTGCATTATTTTTCTGAGTGGGTGTGTTGTACGATCACAAACACTCTCTGTATATATGTATTTCATGCACACCACTTGGTCACACCAACAAATAGTATTGTCAAGGAATTGGGGATTCCTACATGGTTGTTGAAATCAACCCCATCCCATGTACATGACAAGGGTTTTGATGTATGTGGGTAGATCTTTCTATTTTCTCTAAAGGCAAAGGTTCTACTTGTATTTGGTTGTTTGGTATAGGTATAGAAATTTATAGATGTTGGGTGATTGGTAGATTTTTTTATAGTGATCTAGGATATAAGCTAGTTCACTTTTCAGTTTTATTTTAGTTATTTATCAGCATACACTGGTCAATGTGTTATTTATGATATATGTGATGCATATTTTATATATTATTTTATCTTGATTCTCCTTTATGTTTGATGCATCCTATATATTATGTTAATAACATATATTCTAGACTGTGGGTGCCCATTGGGAGCATCGTTTTATGTCTATGGGTATTTTTTGGATGCCTAATATACAGATGGCCCGTGCTAAATTTTCTATTGAATCAAGCATGATCCATGGGCCTTATATTCAATGGAATAGTATCCCCATCGCTATCTTTGTCCCTCACTAGTAGTCAAAATACATTATCATATGGGGAGGCACACCTGAGGCAACATGGCTTCCCTAGGTGAGCACCGTATAGGAGGCCTAGGTCAGGGAATCACACTAATTTTAATATATATAAGTAGTCATCCACATGTAATAAGTATACACACCTCAAGCCAAAACCTATAAAAAAAGTTCAAAACCTAAATATGATGCATGGAGTAATACATGGATACATATATGAAATATCATCCAATATAATCCTCTATATATATTAATAATATCAATACCAAAAAATATCAACAAAGAATAAGGGTTTTTTCAACATTGTAGTACACATGCTCTACAACAAGACAATATACACTCTATATCAAAGTGGTATACATGATCTACAACAAGACATTACATGTTTCATATCAAAATAATAGGAATGATCAATATAATAAAACATAACACTTATTAAATAAGTCAAACTTTATAATTGACTATTCTAAGAGAAATCAATGAAATAGGTAAACATGTCATAATATTAAGCCACTCCATAGATAAATACATTATGGAAAAATAAACATGCATTATAGTCTCAGTTTAATGTTTAAAAAGGAATGGTAAGTAAAAAAGTTTAAACATAATGCAATAAATTCAAATATGGAAATAAAAAAGGCATGAGAAATATATGAATGATTCTATAAAATCCAAATAATGCACTACATACCCATTACCCCATATAACCCCATAAGAGTAGCATAACAATGGGATATCTAATCAACCAAAGAAGACATTTCTTGATGGTCATCAATTTATGAATTTAATGTTTGGTTTAGAAACCCCTAATTATCTACACTTAACTTTAAAAGGCATTAATTTCAATGCACCCAACTTAGGGTTCATCTACTCACCATTTAAACATTTCTCATACCAAATCACTTGTAAAGTCATACTATTAATACCTATAGGTGGATTCAATATCATTTAAAACATACTATTTAGTTATAACAAGTGTATCAAACACTTATGAAATTATATATTTAAACTAACCCATGAGAGGGATCCAAGTCATGTCATTAATAAACCAGGTTAAAGGAGGAACGATACTTACTCTCTACTATAACATCTTTCCCCATCTCATTGGCTTGAGAGGGAAAAGGAATGCTAAAAGGCCTTAAGCGATGTTCCCAAGGTGCCAAAGGCTGGCAATAAATGCTGAGGGCTTCGAGAATAAATGGGGGAACAATATTCCCTTGAGATAAAACCAACCAACCCAACAATACACTAACAAAAAACAATATGATGCATGTCAATAAAACATCCAAACCCATACAATTCCAAAAGGCAACAAACTAACCCATAACAAACCCACATGCCAAATACAACCCAACACAGTAAAAAATATCAGAGTACTAAGAAGAAGATTAAACAAGAGACCCAAAATAAACCAAGATACACTCCACAGCTCCACACCAAACTCTATGCTCTAAGAACCAACGCATCTCCCATGCATCACCACGAGCCACTAGTAATGAGATGCTTTACCTTTACCTATGTCCTGGAATATGACATCTGCAAAAGCATTAAATTGGAAAAGTAGGGTGTGAGTTCTAATACTTAGTAGGTTTTCCCTAAATGAATTCCCTACACCCGCTACTAGGATAAAACCTTTAGTACATTTTTATAAAACAGTTTATATAAAACATTCAATAGTTTAACATTTACCAGAAGCCAAATATACCCTTACCAAGCTATGTCAAACAAGGGAAATCCACAAACATGTCATAATCTATATCATTGTCACACACATTAGAAAAACCAATTTCAACTTCATACAGTCACAACACAATCATGAACAACACAATTCTTTACAAACCCAAACCTGTATAAAAATCAGGGTGGCACTTTTGTCCGACCCATTCCTTCCTTCCCAATTTAGTGGCACTTATCATCCACTTATCCTTGATGGTGTCCCTTACATACACTATCCATCCTCCATTTTATAGTGGTACTTATCACCCACTTTACACACAATACTTAAACAATTCATAACCAAGCACAACTCCCCAAGGCCACAACAATAACCAAATAACAATTTCCATCACATGTCAGTCCACTTCAATAAATCACCCATTTATTGAAATCGTTGTTTAACCAATTTTCCATGCCAAAATGCAATTAAATAGACATATTTATTGAAAACCATCTTTCACAAAACATTTTTCATAAAAAACCACTACCGATTTTAAAATAAACATTTTAAAATCACACAAAATCCCCTTTTATCAACAATAACCCATTTTCCCCAAAATCCTCAAATCACCACCAAATGAGTTTCCAACTAGACTCACACATCCTTATCACAATTAATTTAAATAAAAACAAATTAATCATAACCCAATCCAAAAATTCTAACGAAGTGGAGTCAAGATAAAATCCACCTACTTTTAGGGTTCCGGTGAATTTGACGCACAAACAACTGCACCACAAATCCAGCGAACGCTCCTCTAAACTGCTTTAGATCTCCTTCCCTATCATAAAAAAACACTTAAAATCAACACCCAAGGAAATAAAAACCCTATATCTACACACAACGTGTGTAGATATATAAAACATAGAGAGATATGTAGATCAAGATGAAACCACAAAGAACCATGAGAGGAGACTTGACCAAGAAGAACTGCCTTCAATACACCAATAAAACCCTTAAATTTTCTTCCAAAATGTGTGGGAGAGAACCTCCAACATTTGAGAACCCAAAATCTCGAGTGAGGATCGAGTGGGAGAATATTTGGAGTGAAATAGGTTAAGCTTGATGGAGACCAAATTTAAAAACCCCATCTTTAAGTGGTTGCACGGTTTGACAAATCATGGTCTAACGATGTGCACACCACTATCTCGAGAGAAGGGGTCCACACAGTTTCCTATAATGGTTTGGAAAACCATTCACTAGCCATGAGAAGCCTATTTTCTCCCTCTACATAGTTTCCTAGAGAATCCGCACAATTTCCCCTAACCGTGCTCAAATTGTGTGCCCTTAAAAAAGCCTCAAAACTTATTCAAAACCATTCCAAACTCTCCCAACCTCTTCCCAACTCCTCCAAAATAGTTTAAACACATAAAAAGGCATAAAAATTCTACATACCACAAACCAAGGGAGATACATTCTCCCCACCATTTGAATTTCCATCCTCAAAAAGTAGGGAACCATTACTTTGCCGAACGAGCTCAGGCCATTACTCGACCACCTCTTTCTCCCGATCCCAAGTCTCCTCTTGAATATGACCATGCTACCAAAAAATTAGAACTAAACCAATTAGTTTACCATGAAATACTTTCTATTTTCTATCCACAATATGCACTTGAAGGTGCACCAAGGAAGAATCCAGTTCTAGCTCAACATGATCCCAACAAATCACATGGTCATGATCGAGTTGATACTTTTTCAACTTCGACACATGAAAAAAATTGTGCACCGCACTAAACCATGGTGGAAAATAAAAATGATAATCCACCTCTCTAATCCTCTCAAGTATCTCAAAAGGTTCAATATACCTCAGAGATAACTTACCCTGCTTCCCAAACTGATGATGTCCCAACATAGGAGAGATTCTCAAAAAAACATGATCACCCACCTCGAATGACAACAGTCATCGACGATGATCCACATACAATTTCTAAGAACATTGAGTTGTCTCCATCCTCTTCCTTATCAACTTTATTTTCCCCATATTCTCTTGGAAATGGATCAGTTCAATCATCAAAGTCTTACCCATTTCCACCCAACATAGTGGAGAACAATAAGGACGCCCATACAAAGCCTCCAATGGAGTCATATATATCGAATCCTGATAACTGTTATTATAGGAGAACTCCACCAATGATAATTGATCCTCCCATAAAATAAAAAAATCCATCACATAAGCCCTTAACATATCCTACAATTTTTGTATCATATTCTAGGATTGGACATCCATATGAGGATGATACGTTGTGCTCATAGTCAAGTGTGTCCCAAGGTCTTGCTGTAAGTATTTCAAAAAACGAGATGTGAACCTCAGATCTCTATATGATACAATTGAAACTAGAACACCATGAATCTTTACCACCTCCCAGATATTGATTTTAGACAGATCCTCCACCGTATGAGATTCAAAAATTGGGATGAAATGGGTTGACTTTGTGAGCCGATCCACAATCACCCATAGGGAATTGTGTTTCTCGACCGTTCATGGGAGACTCGTCACAAAATCCATTGTTATATGATCCCATTTTCACACTGGTATAGGTATAGATTGAAACATGCCTACTGGATGCTGATGCTCTGCATTGACTTGCTCACAAGTCAAGCATCTTGAGACAAACCCGACCACATCCCTTTTCATACAATCCCACCAAAACTATGCCTTCAATGTCTTATGCATTTTCTGAATTCCAGGATGGAAATCCCCCCTAGAATTATGATAATCCCTAAGAAGTTCTTCCCAATAAGCCACTGGTACCATCATCTGATTCTAAAAACACAAGACTGAATTCCCATTTAGTTCCCAGTTCTTAATGGTCTCCCCACCATTGAGTTTCGACCTCATCTCCATACATTCAAAATTATATGCTTCTACCCCTTTAAGAAAACCATCCAAGTCAGAAACCAATGAAACAAAAAATAAGACTAGTCTGTCACCCCGGTCCTCACATTCCAACCGCATGTCAGCTATGACCAACATACAATTCCACTAATCTGATACATGTTTCACCACCTGAGAATATGATTTCCTACTTAATGAATCTTCCACCTAATATACCTTACCTGGGGTGTACATTATTTCGAAATCAAACATTTGGATATATTACATTCATCTCCTTTTCCTCAAGTTCAAATATATTTGTGGGAATATATGTTTTAAGATCTTATGGTCAGTAAACACTTTAAATTTCTCACTGAAGAGATAATGACTCCACACTTTTAAATCATGAACCACTGCTACCAACTCCAAATCATGTGTTTGGTATTTCTTCTCATGCAACCTCAACTGTTGTGAGCCATATGCAACCACATGCCCCCCTGCATGAGAACACACCCCATCCCTAATCCGGATGTGTCACAATACATGACGCACCCTTTCCCAGGTTCTGGAAAAACCAAGATTAGTAATAATGTAAGGTGACCCTTTATCTCTTCCAAAAATTTCTAGCATTGCTGATCCCATTTAAATGGGATATTATTCCTTGTAAAAGTTGTCATTGGTGAAGCCAATTGTGAGAAATAATGAACGAAACATTGATAATACCCAGCTAGGCCAAGGAAGCTCTATATCTCGAAAACATTTTTTGGTGGTTTCCATGAGATAACAACCTCTATCTTTTCGGGATCAACTAAAACACCCTTCTCAGAAATAACATGGCTAAGTAAATGAACCTCCTGTATCCTAAAGTCACACTTTAAAAATTTGGCATACAAACAATGATCCCTCAAGATCCCTAACACTATAACCATGTGCTGCTCATGATCCACCCTTTCCCTCGCGTACACTTGTATATCATCAACAAATACCACTAAAAAAGAATCTAGATATCTGTGAAATATCTGATTCATCAATTCCATGAACTATGCTAGTGCATTAGTTAGACCAAATGGCATAACCACATACTCGTAATGGCCATATCTACTTCTGAAAGCTGTTTTTGAGATATCCTTCTTCCCCACCTGTAATTGGTAATATCCTGACCTCAATTCAATCTTGGGGAACCACTGAGCTCCCCTAAACTGATCAAAAAATCATCAATGCGTGGAAGTGGATATCAGTTCATTATTGTAACCCGATTAAGTCTAAGATAATCAACAAAAATCCACAAGGTATCATCTTCCTTTTTAACAAAAAAAATCATCATTGACCATGAAGATGTGCTCGGACAGATGAACCCCTTTTTTCTAACTCTTCCAACTGCACCTTTAATTCTGGAAATTATGCTGGTGGCATTTAGTAAGAAGGATGTGTTATTGGACTGGTCCCCAGTAGAAGATCAATCGTAAACTCCACTTCTCTCATGGGTGGGAACCCAGAGAATTATTTAGGAAATACATCCATAAACTGATCCGCAACTACTAGAAGAACACTCTTCTTGACACCTTCCACCAATAACAACCACAAGGCTTCTAAGTGATATGAGATTGTTCCAACAATTGGTGCCAACAAATCTATTGCACCCATCTTTTCACTCTTCTCACCTCTAAAGATGTGTCTAACACAATCCTATGTCAAAAAACTAACCGTTCGTGCATAGAAATTGATATGGGCCTTAAACATCACCAATCTTTGTATACAATAAAATAATGCGAAGAACCCATATCAAAAAAAGTTTGCATCAAAGTTGAATTTAAAAGAACCCTACCTCACACCGTGGATAGTCCCGAATAATCATCCACCACAACCTTCTCATCTCCAAAAAACTACTTACATGGCACACTCTGCTCTTTATTACCCTGCTGAGGCATTGTGGTATTCTGAGAATCACCATGACCCAATTTACTCTTCTACTGAGGGGTATGATACTGCCCCGATCCCATTGAGGCATAAGACCCTTGCGGCCCTTGAGGAGTGTCACGGACACCTGACCTCAGAGAATTTTGACAATAATATTGCAGATTCCCCATCTTCTTACAATTATGACATGCTCAAGGTTATGGCATAAAATCCTGCTTGATGTGGCTCATAGAACCACACTGAAAAAATCTCGGCATGCTCTAAGGCTTCAGAGGAAGATTCACAAATCTTGTCGTTATATTCTGAGTCGTGATCCCACCCTGGAAATAATTGTCCCTCTTTCTCTTGAACCCAATGTTCGAGTTCACACAATTTCCCATGGGTACCAACATACTTCCCCCACCTGTAACCTCGACAAGATACCATTCATCCACTATAGCTCGATTCACCATTTCTGTGTAATCATCTATACACAGCACCAATATCTTAGAATGAATTTCCTGGTTTAACCCAACTTCGAAAATTCATGCCTTCAAAAATGTACTACCCGCCACATTAGATGCAAACTTTACTAAGTTTATAAACATAGCTACATATTCAGTCACTTCCATGATCCCTTTATTTAAAAAGAAGAAATAAATTTTACGCTAAAATATGAATGCATGAGGGTAGAATTTTTTATTAAACAATTCCTCAAACCCCTCTCATGTTACACTTTGGTCCGTCCCAGCTTAGACCACCAACTCCCAAAATTGAAGGGAGATATCTTCCAACAAATACATGGATAACTACACTTTTAGCTCTGCCAGTATTCCCAAAAAGTCAAATATCCTATTCATTCTATTTGGCCATGATTCAACCCTCTCTGGCTCTGAATCACCCCGAAATATGGGTGGATTATACCTTTGAAACTAAACCGCATGATCCACATTCCTTGGTTCATCCTCTTTATTCTCACTTTCCACTGCTTAGAAAGCTTGTACTATAATGTGCACTAGCTTCTGGTTCACCTAGGGCTCAGGTGCAACCACATTTTCAGCATCTTACTCTGGTTGGTCTCTATGATGACTACCTGGTGCCATTTCTATCAACATAAAAACAACCATAAGTTTCACTCCCTTAATAAGAAAGGTTGTACAATTTTCAAATTCAATTACATAACAACTATCACAACCAGGCTTTTCACAAGTTTACATTTCCCATATTGTGCTATTTTAAAAAATCCACCATGTTTTTAAAATCAACCCATTTTAAAAATACCACTAGTTTCAATGTTTCAAATCCTACCATTTTGAAACCCAATACAGATTTTCAAAATCAACACACTCATATCACACCATAATTCATTATACCCTAATGAAATATGCATCCAAGTGGGAAGTAATTTCTACCGAGCATGTCATGCTCATCTCATTGGCTACACCCACAATATTGAGATATCCAATGCCTATAAGTGTCTCTAAACACTTATGTACCCAACTCCCTAGTAATTTGAAGTTCAACATAAAAGGGTTAGCTATGTACTTTTATGCTATAAATTCCAAGTTCTAACAATTCTACACTTTTCTACCATCCTAACTCAAGGAATATTACAAGAATGAATTTCAACACCAAGTCCAACGATAAACACCAATGATTGAACAACTGAGCTCACTTGAAAGCTAAGGACCTGTAAAGACCCGAAAATTTCAAGGAATTTTTTTTCTTAATTTCTTTCTAATTTTATGAGTACATAGTTTCTGATGGCACCTGATTCCGAATGTAAAGACCCAGAAATTTCATGGAATTTTTTTTCCTAATTTCTTTGTAATTTTACAAGTATGCAATTTCTGACGGCACCTGATTCCGAGGCCCGGTGTGCTCGGAATCAATTTCTGAAGTTTAGCTTGGGTACGTTCAGTGAACGAACGAGTGATTTTTTCTATCTTTTGAACCGGTGCTTGGAATTGAAATCTGAGGGAACCGATGAACTTGCAGTGATGGTAATTGCTTAAGGGGACCTTTATCACAGTTGCTTTTGAAGCGGGTTTAGAATTTTTATTTTGGAGTTTAGTTGAGAAGTTAAATAAATTTGTTAAAACAAATTTTTATCTAGGGAAGTTAAATCCTCCCATGTGTGGATATATGAGAGGTGGGGTCCACATGACCCCCAACCTCTCATCTTCCCATAACTCTCTCCGACCCCCTTTAACACCCCTTCAATTTAATGTGAAAACTCCTTAAATAAAGATACCATATCTCTCACATTAATGGTGCCAACACTTTAATTAATTAAGTGTTTTGAATTTGAAAAGGAATGGCATGTTTATTATTAAGGGAAGCCTCTTTTTAATATGGGTTGAAAAATATTTTGGAGAACCTTGAGGAACCTCTGGAGGATTGGAAAGAAATGTGTTTTTCTCCCGATGAAGAATTCCTTTGACGAAGAACGCTCTACGATTCAAAGAACGAGAAGTCACTGACGACGTGCCTTTCCTTATTCTTCCTCTGCGTCAAAGAAGAAGACATTGCCATGGGGGAACATCACCAATGACAACGTTCTTTCTTTATCTGATGTCGATGGGATTGATACCATTTTTCCGTGACGTTGTTCTATCATGACGCTGGCTTCTTTCTGCGGCCCGACGACATGCAATGTCATGATTGAGGTAGGGGTTGTTATGTTCAGATTTTAATAACGTTCTTCACCATTCTTCAATTGGTGAGTTTCATTTGGCCGCTTGATACCATCTTGACGAGGAAGGGCTCGGACTGCATGAAAACGGTCCGACCCTTCCCCATTCGTTTGTTGATTATGGATAATGGAGGCGGACTACGAAGAACCGGCCGGCGTCGGGCCGATCATAGGCAGATCGTCAATGCTTGATTTTTGGGTCACCACAAAGGCGTGGCACCGTCGTACCACGCGGACTAGAGTTGGGCCGCGGCCTTGCCGAGCCACGATGGAGGGGTGAGGCGCCGTCGCGCCGCACCGGAGCTAAAGTGCCGCGGCCGGGGCGGGCCGTGGAGAAGGGGCACGGCGCCGTCGCGACGGACTTAAAAGGGGCGTCCGGCTATGCCGGGTGCTGGCGCCACCTAGAGGGGGGACCCAAGGGGCTCCCGCGGTTACACAAAGGTCGACCATCATAGCCAGCCGTTTCTAAGAAACTGGGGGGCGTAACACCCCCCCCCCCCCCCCCGACCTGCTGCTAGGGCAGACCCCACTGGGTCCGCCATTTCCAAAAAAGGTGGTTGTGCCCCCTTTACATCCCACTCAGCCAGCGTCGAGTCGCGATCGGCTTCCGAGCCAGGACAAAGGCCGCACAGTCCTTTTGAGTATACCCTATGAGAGTTCGGGGTACATTTGGATACGGTCGGGTTGGTTCGTACACGAAACCAACTGGCCCCTAGGGATGAAAAGGCTAATAACTCATAGACCTGGCGTCCGATTGACGCTCCTTCTATTGCGTTGAGACCCCTGTGACGAGGCGGTCCCTTTTGATGATTCTTTGTGTAATTTTGTGATGCTTTGAGTATCGACCAGTAGCTTGTGTAGCGGATCCTTCCGGAGACGACCGTGCGGAGTATGGAGACCTAGTAGTTGTGGACTTGACGACTACTTGACCGATTCGACTTAGAGTGAGTCAACTAGCCCAGTGGACGGAGTGCTCGGTATTTGGTGATAGACCCACGGCGGATGAAGCACCTGGTAGTTGAAAGCAGACCTGTAGTACTCGATAGGAGGAGTACCTCTGTAGGCTATTAGGGTAACTGCTACTATGTTTGGGTGGCAGACCCCTGGAGGGGAGCACTACTGTGTTTGGGTGCGGACCGGCAGTACTCGACAGGAGGAGTACCTCAGTAGTCTAAGGTTAGTGAGTAGCGCCTCGGAGTCGTGAGAGGGCTACTGTACTCGACAGAGAAGGAGTTCTCCAGCGGTTGTGGTTTCGGTATCATTAATGAAAATCCTGGTTTGATCTGAGTCAATGACCTCTGTGTTTTCCTCATGATTGAGATGGGTTACTTGATAACTTAGGTGTATGTATGGGCATATACCTAAGAAGTGTTTATCCTTTGATTTCATAACCTTTGTGTTTACTCATGATTGAGATGGGTTACTTGACAACTTAGGTATGAGTATGGGCTTATACCTAAGTAAGGGTTATCTATTGAGATCCTTCTTGTGGTTATCCTTGTTGGATTTAGTGAGACCCTGAGGGTCTCAGGTTCCCTACTGAGTATCGTTATACTCACCCCTGCACGGGCTATGCCCACACCTCGTTGTGTTGGATGCAGACAACAGACAGAGCTGACAGAGACCGAGTGTACGAGGACTGGATGGTACCTGGAGGTGGACTTCACGACGAGATGGTAATCGGAGGAGGTTGGTGAGTGAGAGCGTTTAGGAGGCTATCTATACCTACCCTTCAGGTAGGATCCGAGGTGGACTTCACGATGAGATGGTACTCGGAGGAGGTTGGCGGGTGAGAGCGTTGAGGAGGCTATCTGTACCTTCCCTTCAGGTAGGATCCAAGGTGGACGACCCAAGAGCTGCTTCTATCTTCCAGCTATTTGTCTTTTCTGTTGTACTTTCGTTCAGTTGTAGTTGTATATTTTCAGTTGGGTTTGTATTCTGGCCCATTTACTTTTCATCACTATCTTTTTTACATAGTTTATTACTTCTGCTTGTACTCTGGTTGGATGTTTATATGTTTTATAAGGAAATACCTTCCCAATTATTGGGATTTATGCCTTTGGTGCTGGTCGCCAGCCCCTGGTCTATGGACGGAGGGCTTGGGGTAGTCACGGCATGGGCCCCGAGGACGGGTCGTGACAAATTGGTATCAGAGGAGTCAGTTTTACCACAGAACTCATGACTCTGATCATTCTTTTTTGTGAAGCAATAATGTTAAGGGTACCGAGTGTGGTCTTCAGTTCAGGGAGTCCAGTGTTGGTGTGGCGGCCAACGTATCCATACACCAGGACCCTGACTACTGATTACCAACTTAGTGCACAAAAATACTGATTGCATGTGTGATTCCAAAAGTTTTATTTATGTCAGCTCGAACCAGGTCATCTCACCAGGTTTTAATCGTTTGACCATGTCACATCTGTTCAGGATGTCTCCATGCAGACATTCAGTTGGAGTTCCGAGGGAGTACTCGATGACGGCACACTGAGTGATGATACTCTGGTGCAGGGCTGTCTTTCTATGTTGGTACCTTTGGGTGGTGTACCAGCAGCACCACCACCCATTAGGCAGCAGATGCCACCAGCCATACTAGTTTACGGTGTACGCTAATAGAGCGCTTTGCACGAGTTCCAGCAGTAGAGGCCTCCGATGTTACAAGGCGAGGCAGATTCCCAGACAGTAGTGGACTGGATAGAGGCGATTTCTTGAGTTCTACGCCTAGTTTAGAGACTAGTAGAGCATATGGAGATCTTAGATATTGGTGTTTCCCAGTGAGTGACCATGAGGTTGGTCTGCTTAGTGATGAGGTTCGGTACGTGGACCAATGCCTAAGATAATACCTTTGGGTAGTGTGCCAGCTATATCACTACCGGTTGGACAGCAGACACTACCGGTGGTACCGGTAGAGGATACTTGTAGGCTTAGTGTCTTACATGTGTTTCAGTACCAGATATCCCTCATGTTCCGAGGTGAGCCCAACTCACAGGTGGCTGAGGACTAGCTCGAGGAGGTGGCTGGGAGTTTTCTAGAGCTTATACAGCTTCGTCAGGACGACATGTCGGTAGTTGAGTATTCATTGAGGCGTACCAACCATTCCTGGTACTCGATGAATATGATGCGAATAGTGCTTCAGGGCTCAGACTTCTGAGCATGGTGTGTTTAAGAACAACTGAGCCAGCACTTTTACTCTATGCATTCCTACTCAAATTAGGGTGCTGGAGAGAAACTTTATGGTTGAATGTTCTTTGACTGATCAGTTATAGCCAGTGAATGTTAGCAGTGAGAAGATGTGAACTAGCGACAGTCTCAGAGACTTGGGCGTGCTAAATGTTTCAATAAGAGGAAGTGTTTAGGAAAGATGAATCTGCAGAGTAGCAGCCATGGAAGCAGAGCTAGGAGAGCAGCAAGAGGTGGTGTACATTTCGACATGTTACAACCACCCTCCTTTGTAGTCCCCTCCAAGATTAGGTAGTTGGAGGGTAGGGAAAGAGAATAGCTGCACGCGATCAAGGAGTGTGACCTAAGGGCTCTAGGAATGATTCGAAGTACGGACTGTGTCTACTACTAGCTGCTGTAACAAAAGACATTGATATGAATCATTCCTTCCTTCCATGAATCTTGTCCCAGACCTAGAGTTTTTGATTAAAACCATTGAATCTACCCTCACGTATGGAGATACCTTTGGGAGGAGACTCGATAATCACACTTACGCTGACAGTGTGATCTGACCCTTGAGGTGAGAGTTTCGGTTAAAACCTCTTGGTGGATGCTTCGAGGCCTTACGATGTTGGTCTGGGTATGGATTGGATCCACAGTTCATGCATAGATTGGTTGTATTAGGCAAAAAGGTTGTGGTTTACCTACAACATTGGGATGGGTTTTCCTTGGTCGGAGAAAAGAAAACCCCAGGAAGCATAGGATAAACACATTCATAGGAGGGTGTCGCCGATCACTCTTGAGTCGGCTATCCTTAACCTCGTGGCAGCAAGAGTTTTGAGTATTCAGTTCCTCCAGGACTATGACTTCAAGATAGTCTATACTCCTGGGAAAGGGAATGTTGTTGCGGATGCACTCAGTAGGAGGACTGGAATTCAGCTGCTAGGAGAGGCGATGGAGCAGCTGGTCGCATTGCTAATATCCTTTGTGGACAGGAGCATAATTAGTTCTAGGCATGAGGCCTTTGTTCTTGGTGATTCTAGTTTCCATGATGTTGTTATTTGTGGTTGTTGTGTGTCTTGTACTACGAGCTGCAGTAATAAAAGACACCTATCATTGTGACGTTTACATACCTTTCCTTTTTTTGGAATGATACTGAGAGGTTCCAGATAAAACCTGTTGACTTGACCCTCACTTTTGAGATTCCTACGGGAGGAGACCCAGTGACCACACACTGATACCGAATAGCGTGACTCAACCCTTGGATGTGAGAGTGACGGTTGGATCTCTTGGTAGTAGCGTCGAAGCCTTACGACATCATCCAAGACATGAATTGTACTGTTCATGTAAGGAATGATTGTATTAGGCAAATAACGTGGTTCATTCAGGGGATGAGACTAGATTTCTCTTTTCAGCAAAGGAGAAATCTTAGCATCTCTTCGAGGTTGTAAGAGAAGAAGGGTGATCACCGACCGACTTACCAAGTCGGCCAATTGCCTACCGACCAGAGATGGTATAAGCTACGATGGAGAAGGTGCATATCATCCAGGAGCAGATGGAGACTGCACAGAACAGACTGAAGTCCTGTGCTGATAGGAGACAAAGACAACTGAAGTTCAAGGATGGAGACCACGTTTTCTTACGGTCTCACCTCGATGAGGTCTACGGAGATGTGGTTGAGGCGGCAAGTTATCTCTAAGGTTCATCATACCCTTCTAGGTCCTCAGTAGGGTAGGAGAGGTGTCTTACCGCTTGACCTTTCTACCACAGTTGCACCTGGTGCATGACATCATCCACGT
Organism: Viscum album; assembly: GCA_963277665.1. Classification (NCBI taxonomy): domain Eukaryota; kingdom Viridiplantae; phylum Streptophyta; class Magnoliopsida; order Santalales; family Viscaceae; genus Viscum; species Viscum album. Next base: position 1,923,275,586 of record OY728152.1, read on the forward strand.
ATCTCAGCAGAGGAGATGCATGCATAACCTAACCGTCATCATCGACCATGGATAGCTAGATATCAATGATGGGGCGACATTCACGGAGGTTCTAGTGGAGATCAAGGATCGACAAGAGCGGGTTCTATGTGGATGGTCGATTCATTAGGTATGCTTTCACTGGCAGCACGGGAACCTCCAGGAGAGCACATGGGAGCGGAAGGCTCAGATGCGTGCTCAGTACCACTTTGTTTCCCCTAGTGTGTGTTGAAGCTTTACGAGGATGTAAATCCCTGAGGTGGGAGTAATATAAAGTCTCTGAAATTTCAAGGAATTTTTTTTCTTAATTTCTTTGTAATTTTACGAGTACGCAGTTTCTGACGGCACCTGATTCCAAGGCCCGGTGTGCCCAGAATCAATTTTCGATGTTCAGCTCGGGTTCGTTCAGTGAACAAATGAGCGGGTTTTTCTATCTTTTGAACCGATTCTCAGAATTTAAATACGAGGGCACCGATGAACTCACAGCGCTGGTAATGGATTAAGGGGACCTTTACCGCAGTTGCGTTTAAAGCAGGTTGAGAATTTTTATTTTGGAGTTTAGTTAAGAAGTAAAATAAATTTGTTAAAATAAATTTTTTATCCAAGGATGTTAAATCCCCCCATGTGTGGATATATGAGAGGTGGGGCCCACATGATCCCCAACCCCTCATCTTCCCATAAATCTCTCCGACCTCCTTTAACACCCCTTCAATTTAATGTGACAACTCCTTAAATAAAGAGACCATCTCTCTCCCACATTAATGGTGCCAACACTTTAATTACTTAAGTGTTTTAAATTTGAAAAGGCATGGAAGGTTTATTAATAAGGGAAGCCTCATTTTTAATATGGGTTGGAAAATAATTTGGAGAACCTTGAGGAACCTCTAGAGGATTGGAAAGAAATGTGTTTTTATCCCGACGAAGAACGCCTTCGACGAAGAACGCTCTACGATTCGAAGAACGTGAAGTCACCGACGACGTGCCATTCCTTCTTCTTCCTCCTGATCAAAGAAGAAGACACTGCCACGGTGGAACATCACCAACAACAACATTCTTTATTCCTCTGATGTCAATGGGATTGATACCATTTTTCCGCGACACCATTCTATCGTGACGCTTGCCTCTTTTCGTGGCCCGATGACGTGCAACGTCATGATCGAGGTAGGGGTTGTTATGTTCAGGTTTTAATACTATTCTTCATCATTCTTCAATTGTTGAGTTTTGTTTGGATGCTTGATACCATCTTGACAAGGAAGGGCTCATACAGCACGAACACGGTCTAACCCTTCCCCATTCGTTTGTTGATTATGGATTATGGAGGTGGACTACGAAGAACTGGTTGGCGTAGGGCCTATCATGGGCGGATCGTCAACGCTTGATTGTCGAGTCACTGCAAAGGCGCGACACCGTCGTGCCACGCAGAGTAGAGTTGGACCACGGCCTTGCCGAGCCGCGGTGGACTTCAAAGGGGGGGCCAGCTGTGCCGGCCGCCAGTGCCACCTAGAGGTGGGACCCGAGGGGGTCCCACTGTTACACAAAGGTTGGCCATCACGACCGGCCGTTTCTAAGAAATCGGGGGGGCGTAACCCCCCCAACCTTCTACTAGGGAGAACCCCACTGGGTATGCCATTTCTAGAAAAAGGGTTTTGTGCCCCCTTTTCGTCCTGCTCGGCCAGCGCCGAGCCGCGGCCGGCTTCCGAGCGGGGCCATAGGCCGCACGGGCTAAGCCGGCCGCGCCCGCACCGGGCTGGGCCGCCAGCACCGGGCTGGGCCACCAGAACCGGGCCAGGCCACGCCAACTGGGTCGGGCCGCGTCCAACCGGCCGGACCCGGACCCGAGTTGGTTCGCCCGGTTCGGGCCGACCCAGGGGGTATTGGGTCAGGTCGGACCGGGCCCAAACCCCCTATTTTCCAACTATGTTCATTTAAACGCATATATCATGGGCTATGTACCTTCGATCGACGCACCGTCTATTGCGTAGGGATCCTTGGATAGAGAAGGTCGTTTCAGTATATTACACTCAAGGTTTCTGTGAGATTTGGGTATGGCCGGTTTGGTTCGAACATGAAATCTACCGGGCCCTCGGAGCGGAAGCACTTATAACTTGAGGACCGGACGTCTGATTGACGTGTCGTTGACTACGTTGGATTTCTATTGATGAGATGGTTCTTTTGGAATAATCCACTTGTGGTTTGGATGCAGATGGAGTATGTTCGGGTTGGTTTAGCTTATAAACCAACCGGGCCCCTAGAACAGAAAAGATGATAACTTTCAGACCAGACGCCCGTTTGACGAACCGTCAGCGGAGTTGGTAATCTCGATGAGAAACATTCCCATTGAGTATACCCTATGATATTTTGGGGTACATTTGGATACATTCGGGTTGGTTCGTACACGAGACCAACTGGGCCCCCCAGATGAAAAGGCTAAAAACACACAGACCGGGCGTCTGATTGACGCACCATCTGTTGTGTTGAGACCCCTGTGACGAGGCGGTCCCTTGTGATACTTATTTGTGGAACATTGTGATACTTGGATTATTGACCAGTAGCCAATGGAGCGGATCCTCCCAGAGATGAGCGTGCGGAGTACGGAGACCTAGTAGTTGTGGACTTGACCACTGCTTGACCGATTCGACTTGGAGTGAGTCGACTAGCCCAGTGGACGGAGCGTCCGGTATTTGGCGGCAGATCCATGGTGGATGGAGTACCTGGTAGTTGGCAGCAGACCCGTGGTACTCGACAAGAGGAGTACCCATGTAGGATATTAGGGGAACCACTACTGTGTTTGGGCGGCAGACCCCTGGCGGGGAGCACTACTGTGTTTGGGTGCGAACCCACGGTACTCGAGATGAGGAGTACCTCAGCAGTATAAGGTTAGTTAGTAGCACCTCAGACTCATGATAGGGCTAATGTACTTGAAAGAGGAGGAGTTCTCCAACAGTTTTGGTTTTGGAATCATTAATGAAAATCTTGGTTTGAGCTGATTCAATGACCTTTGTGTTTTCCTCATGATTGAGATGGGTTACTTGATAACTTAGGTATATGTATGGGCATATACCTAAGAAGTGGTTATCCATTGATTTCATAACCTTTGTGTTTTCTCATGATTGAGATGGGTTACTTGATAACTTAGGTATAAGTTTGGGCTTATAACTAAGTAAGGGTTATCTGTTGAGATCCTTCTTGTGGTTATCCTTGTTGGATTTAGTGAGACCCTAAGGGTCTCGGGGTCCCTACTGAGTATCATTATACTTATCCCTGCATGGGCAATGCCCGCACTTCATTGTGTTGGATGCAGATGATGGACAGCGCTGACAGAGACTGAGTTTACATGGACTGGACGGTACCCGGAGGTGGACTTCATGATGAGACGGTACTCGAAGAAGGTTGGTGGGTGAGAGCGTTAAGGAGGCTATCTGTACCTACCCTTCAGGTTAGATCTGAGGTGGACTTCACGACGAGAAGGTACTCAGAGGAGGTCATCGGGTGAGAGTGTTGAGGAGGCTATCTATACCTGCCCTTCTGGTAGGATCTGAGGTGGACGACCCAGGATCTTCTTCTATCTTCAAGTTGTTTGTCTTTTCAGTTGTACTTTCGTTCAGTTGTAGCTTTATCTTTTCAGTTGGGTTTGTATTCTGGCCCACTTACTTTTCAGCACTATCTTTTGTACATAGTGTATAACTTCTGCTTGTACTCTGGTTGGATGTGTATATGTTTTATAAGGCAATGCCTTCCCAGTTGTCGGGATTTACGCCTTTGGTGCTGGTCACCAGCCCCTGGCCTATGGAAGGCGGACTTGGGGTAGTCACAACATGGACCCCGAGGACGGGTCTTGACAGGACCGAACGAAATGATACCACTTGTAACATCATGCCCCATCTCATTAGATTGAGAGGGAGGAGGAATGCCATTGGGTCTTTAGCGATGTTCCCAAGGTACCAAAGGTTGGAAATAAATGCTGAGGGATTCGAGAATAAATGGGGGAACAATTTCCCCTTGAGATAAAACCAACCAACCCAACAATACACTAACAACAAACTATATGATGCATGTCGATAAATAATCCAAACCCATAAAATACCAAAATACAACCTACTAATCCATAACAAACCCACATGCCAAATAAAACCAAACACACTAAACCATATCAATGTACCAAGTGGAACACCAAACAAGAAACCAAAAATAATCTAAGACACACTCCATAGCTCCCCACCAAGCTCCATACTCCAAGTACCAACACATCTCCCAAGCATCAACATGATCCACTAGCAATGATATGCTTTACCTTTACCTGTGTCCCGAAATACGACATATGAAAAATCATCAAAGTGACAAAGCAGGTGGTGAGTAATAATACTTAGTAGGTTTTCCCCAAATGACTTCCCTACACACACCACTATGACAAAACCATTAACACATTTATATAAAAAATTTCATATAAAACATTCAACAGTTAAACATTTACCACAAGCCAAATATACCCTTACCAAGCCATGTCAAACAAGGGAAATCCAAAAACATGTCATAATCCATATCAATTTCACAAAAATTATCACAACCAATTTCCAATTCACATAGACACAACATAGTCAAGCAAAACACAATGCTTCACAAACCAAACCGGTATAACAATCGTGGATCCACTTCCGTCTGACCCGTTCCTTCCTTCCTAATTTAGTGGAACTTCCTGTCCACTTATCCTTGATGGTGTACTTTACATCCACTATCCATACTCCATTTTATAGTGGTACTTCTCACCCACTTTACACACAATACTTAAACAATTCATAACCAAGCACAACACCCCAACGCCGCCGCAATATCCAAATAACCATTTCTATCACATGTCAACCCACTTTAATACATCACCCATTTATTAAATTCACCGTTTAACCAATTTTCCATGCCAAACCATAATTAAATAAACATATTTATTGAAAACCATCTTTCTTAAAACATTTTTCATAATCAACCACTACCGATTTTAAAATCAACATTTTAAAATCACACAACAAGCCACTTTTTGCAACAATAACCCATTTTCTCCAAAATCCCCAAATCACCACAAAATGAGTTTCCAACCAGACTCACACATCCTTATCATTGTTAATTTCAAGAAAAAAATTAATCACAACCCAAGACACCAATTATAACTAAGTGGAGTTGATAGGGAATCCACCTTACCTTTAGGGTTCGGACAAATTCGACCCATGAACAACCGCACCACAAATCTGGAAAATACTCCACTAAACCTCTCTGGATCTCCATCCCAATCATTAAAAAGCCTTAAAATTATCCCCCAAGGAAAAAAACACTATATCTACACACAATGGTTATAGATCTAGAAAACCGATAGAGAGATATATATGTACATATAGAGGAAACCATAAAGAACCACGAGATGAGACTTACCCAAGAAGAACTTCCTTCAATCCACTAAGAAACCCCTTCGATTTAATTCCAAAACGTGTGGGAGAGCACATCCAACCTTTGAGAACCCAACATACTGAGTGAGTATTGAGTGGGAGAAGATTTTGAGTGAAATATGTTAAGCCCGAGAGAGCCTGGATTTAAAAACCCCATCTTTATGTGGCTTCACGGTTAGTACACGCAGTTTGGAAAATTGTGTTCTAACTTTGTGCATGTCACTATCTCGAGAGAAGGGGTATGCATGGTTTTATTTCAAAATTTGTAAAACCGTCCGAAGTTCATGAAAATCCTATTATCTCCCCCTTCACTATTTCCTAGAGAACCCGCTTGGTTCCCCTAACTGTGCTCTAACTGTGCTCATTAGAAAATCCTCCAAACTTATTCAAAACTATTTCAAACTCTCACAACCTCTTCCCAAATCATCTCAAGCACTTTAAACACATAAAAGGAATAAAAAGTATACATACCTCAAACCATGGGTGCTACATCTACATTGTTCAAACCATTTTCTCATAGTGTTTTAAAATTTGGGTTTCTTTAAAAAAAATATCATTTTAACTAAATGGAAAGGCTAGAAATATACTTTCATAATTAATGATTTATCAATACATTTACAAAACTCATTTGTTAAAAAAGGTTTAAAAGATCATTAGTGAGTATTTTTTTAAACATGATTGTACCAAACCATTTTAAAGGAAAAGTGGGAAATAATTTAACCTAGGAAACATTTCCAGAAGGAACAGTTTACCCAAAAAATAAAAAAAACTATACATACCTTCAACTCTTATAAAACCCTTTTTTCATATTTAAAATATTTAAATTGTTTCAAATAATTAATCTTTTCATGTTAATATACACCTTATCACTTTATAAAACTATTCATTACATGAATACCAAAACACCCTCTTAACTGGAGGCTATGTATGGTTTTTTGACTTATGATTCATTCAGGTTTAATTAGGAAGGGTTAATATAATTTTGTTAATTTCAACTTGAACCTAATAAATTTTTTGGTAACCTTTTCAAGTTTATCCAAAAGGTTTTGTTTCAAAAGACCACTATATGTATACAAGATTTCCTCATGTAGATTTAGTAAAATCATATGCTTGCACATCTCATATCAACCTCTTTTAATATCAACAATAATGTGATTGACACTTAGTCTCGTTAATGTCACATTAAAAAACATAATATAGGCCAACCATTTCATTTTTCAAGGTAAATTTAGATGAAAAATAAAAATCTAGAAAAAAATTAACCGTATACAAGTAGGGATAACAAGTTTATAATATAATAAGATGGGGTAATAGACCCTACCAAGTATCATATGAAACTTCATCAAAAACAATTCCTGGTAATAAAAAATAACTATTTGAAATCCATTCGTTTATACTCAAAGAGTATACAAGAAGATTTATTAATAGTTTTAAGGAAGACAAAAGGGAAGATATTTCCTATGCATATCCTATGTATCTCTTAGAGAGTTAATACTATCTACCAATACCCTTGGAGATATTTAATAATTATAAGAAATCATCAAATAAACACCTAACAATACATAAAAAACAATCCATAACCAACCAAACCCAAATCACATAATCACTAAAATTAAAGAACATATAAACTCAATGTAATCTCAGAAAAATAACTTCTAAAATCCATTGAATAATCTCTTAATAAAAACCTCTATTTTAATCTAACATAACATACATAATTTCACCATAAAACCATAATATCCATAAAAGAAATCACACCTTAATCACCTCATATAAAAAAATATTGAACAGGATATAACAACCTATAGAATCTTCCTTGTGCCAAGAGGAGAAGAAACCCTCGACCAAGAGGTGATTTTACCTTAACTTGGTGAAATCAAATAATCAAATCACTCATAAGGGTAAGGGAAAAAGAATAATAACAAAGAAAAATCTATAGAAGAGAGAAGGATATTTACCTTGGGTTTTCATGGAAAATCACCCCTTAAAGGACATTAAATGAAAGGGGAAAGAGCATAGGGGGAGGATAACTAAGAAGAGATCCAAGAAAAACTCTAAACTAATTGTAGAAGGAATTTATAAAAAGAGAAGGAATAAAGGGGAATATAATATGGGGAAATGACCAAAATGACCCTATTTAAGTAAAATATGGACCTCCACCTATCAGGTACCTGGTATGGTAGAACTATGGGTGACACTGTAACACCCCAAGCTTCTACGGTACGCTTCTCTTTGAATAATGTGATAGCGTGTGTTGTACGCAACACCGAGTTCTAACACACCATAACTAATCAAACTAGCCGTTATGAATAGTAATACCTACTTTTTGAAATTATATATATTTTATATTTCAAAATGGACATCATTTTTGGATTCGGAATATCGAATTTAGCCTAAGGTGAAATTTTGGTACATTTCGGATAACTTTCATATTTTGATGAATAGTGAAAATTACTAAATTTTAATTAAAAACAACTTTTTTAATCAAAATAATTAATAAAGATAAATTATGAATTTTAGTAGTTTTAAAGTATATTTAGAATATATTTTTACCATTTAATATAATGTTTGTCATTGGACATAATTTTACAATTAAACCGAACATAAACAAGTGTCAATCTTTTGATAGTTATTATCTCTTAAAAACACGCTTTTTGTTTTAACATCGGGAATTAATTTTAAATTAATTTCTGCCACTTCTGTGTTTTGAATTTAGGAAAATGGATTCCATATTTGGAATCAGGATGTTCAAATTGTGTAAATAGGTAACTTTTATTTTTAGACATTTTGAATAATTACTGCGGTAAATATTTTATTTACCATGGTTAAGGGTAAATCCGGTAAATAAGTGTTAAAAAATAATATTATAATAATACTAAATTACCCTAAAACGTGTCTTAACCATATTGGTTGATACATGGTCGACCATGGGCATCTTTGGGTCGATTTGGGGACCCCATGGATCCACTTGTAAGTGATAATGACACTTTATTTTAATTAAGTTAAAATGAATACAAAAATGACACAAGCATATATCTTTTAGAAAAACAATTGTTACATAGGGTTATATATGTTGGATTTTAGATTATAAATATTAATTAGAAAGATAAAAATATTTCCTACATAATGATATTTTATTTATAATTTTTAGACATTAAATAATTTATTTTATTTATGACACAATGATGATGTAGTAATTACTATAATAGTGAAAAATTAAAATAATTGATATTATAAATACCCAAATAAATATAATATGAAACTTTTAATTAATTAAACTAATTTTCTAAGATAATATGATATATTAGGATTGATTTAATTGACTTTTTTAGAAGTAATCAATCTGTTATGAGTTTCACAAAAATCAACTATTGAATAGTGTCAAAATTGACATAAAAGAGTTCTTAAAACAAATATTATATTATTAATTGATATTAAATTCCTAAAAATCTAAGGTTCGGCCAAGAGACTTATATAATGATAGGTGCATCATTAATGGACCACTTGGGGGTCGCTTGGATGTATGTAGTAAGTTTATTAACCATATTATATAAAAATACAAAGAGACATTGTAAAAGTGAAACTAATTAACTTAAAGTTAATACTTAAAGATAAGGTTAATATAAGTACCCAAAACTGTCTAAATTCTATTGGTTGAGTTGTTTTCGACCCATCCCCACCTTAAACTTTGAATAGTCAACTTTTTATCCATTGGAAACCGATTATGAATTTATTATAAACTAATATCTCTAACTTTTCCAAAGGTGCCCCTCACCCCTCTTATAAAAGGGCACTCCTCCTTATCATTTATTCACACCTTCAAAGCCTTTTGGTTCGGCCAAAATCTGCCCAAATACTCTCACAACATCCCTCACTACAACCCAGGGGCCTTAGTTTGATCAGAAAGCCAACCTATGGAGCCCTTTTGATCAAATCAAAAGGGAGAACCCGAAGAAGAGGTAATGATTTCACCACCCTTTTCTAAGTTCATTTCTTCTTCCACTTCTTCTTCCTTTGTTGTTACCATTATAAAATAATAACTCCAGTATCTCACATATACTGTGATGTTATTATAAATATGGTAAAACCATATTCAGTATTCTATCCACCCTTTGAATAACATGTCACCATACGTGCGTACGTACGACTTACCGTCTCCACGTCGTGGTGTAATTGTTATTCAATATAATATTATTTGGATGGGTATAATAATGATGTGTAACTCATGTAAATAATAAATATAACATGTTAATGATTCTGTATATATGATATACCATCCATTTATATATTATTTTAATATCAAAAGAATGATATTGTCGCTCGTGCGTACGTACGGACTACCGTCTCCACGAACGCGATGAGATTTATTTTCCATCGTATCCATTCAAGTATAATTATCATTTGATGATTTAAAAATGATGTTTAAGGACTTGATATCATTCTGGATATGAATAAGATACAACAACCATGGCTTATGTAACAAAACATATAAAAGAAAATGAGTAAGTTAACACCCAAAACGACGATAATTCTAAGATATTATTAACAAATCAATGTTAAAAGATCATATATGATATCATATTAATATATATGATTCTTGTATAATTTAATAAAAATTATTTCACCATTATACAGGAGGTTAACCTACCCCAACCAAGGAAAAGTACAAGGTAAGGGTTATTTCACAATCTCTTCATTATCCAAGGTTGTTTATACGTAATTATCTACTGGGATCTCTTTATCATCCACATCCATGTTTCTTAAAAATGTATTTCAAAACATTTTTACTATTTACTAGAATATGAGTTAAAGTCATTTATACCCTTTTTGACTTTTATAAGTGGTTTATAAAGGAATCTTTCCATCATTTTCAAAACAAGGCCCTTTTTAACCTTTTCGACAGAATTAAGGTAAGAATGTTTTTTTTAACATATACGGCGGGTGCGGCTATTTTCCGCCGTTATAAAATCTTAAAAGCTTCCCTTACAAGATTATAAGAATATTTTCAAAGAAAATGTTTTATTTTATATGGATCTTAAATGATTTCAAAATAAAAGGATATATTTCTTTAAAAAGAATTTTGATTTCATCTATGTCAACATCCTTTGATGGATTTTAAGATTATTTGAAGTTGATTTATTATGATACAAAACTTCTATATTGTATTGAATATTTTGTGATATGTTTGACTGTGGATGTGCTATTTTTATACCATTCATAGTTTATGGTGAAAGTATTGACATTTCGTATGCTAGTTTTAATACGAATGTTTATGTTATGTTTAAACCTTTTAATATGGGAATTCATTGGACTTAATATGTGACGGTTGGAGCCCACTATAGCTCCTCGATGCATCGGTAGGTCTCATGAGACAAACTAGTGTCTTGGCACAAGGCCTTGACAAAATCTTATTTTTAGTCTTGGCATGAGGCCTTGGCTATGTGGTTATGATAGTCTGGCATTATGCATTCCATCATTATGAAAGTGGTTATTGATTTTGCATGTGATTATTCGATTAGTAGAATATCCATGTGAATAAGTAAATGGAATTATTTCATTTTATTTATTCCATACTATGTTAAATGTTCAAGTTTAAAAGGCTTTTGTTTTAGTTATACATTGCCTTAAATGTTTATTCTTATTTATGGAAGTTTCCGCTATATTGTTATCCTTACTGGGCATTTGAGCTCACCCCTTTTCTATGTTTTATTTTTCCCAGGAAGTGAAGAAGTAAGTTATGAATGACCTGCAGGGATATTATGTGGGGATATGAGTGTGGATTATGGATACATTATGTTGTTGTAGTAGTTTTTCATTTTATGATGTAATGTAAAACTTATGAATATATCTAGTGTTTCCAAGGCTACTAAACCAATAGGTCTTTCGAGATTTGATCTTTCTTGTGATCATGCCAATGTTACGAAGTAATGCACCGACTCTAGGTAACTGGGGTCGGGGCGTTACAGTTGGTATCAGAGGAAGTTTAGTACAAACCTTGGAAGCTAGATTTAGATAAACTCTGATTAGAGCACGTAGACCTAAGATGAACTTTGAGGATTAGTATAGAAGAACTTCCTAGAATTTTGGTATTGTAGAGATTTTGTGAGTTTTCCGAGCAATACATCCCTGTCTGGATACGAGCAGGTAGAGGCGGCTCTGGCACAGATGTACCTAGGGGTAAAACCCGAAAACACCGCTTTGAGCTAGACTCGAACGGGAACTGGTGCACGACAACGGGCCTTGCTGCACTCTTGGTTACGACACTCCCAGGGGATATGCTTAGGATAACTCTCATTTTCTTTACAAATCATTATGAAGGGTTTATGAGTATATACTTCCTCAAAGAAAACATTTTTATGATTATGGATTATATCCATAAATATTTCAATTTATGTTAAGTGTTTTATAAGTATAAGATTATGTATTTTGATTCATAAACTGATCTAGTTTATGCCATTGTTTAGAAATGGCGCCTAGTGGAAGAAATGGAAACCGTATCAATGCACGCACTCCATGTAGGGATTGCCCTCCTGCTCAAGATAATTATAGTGGGGCTGGTGATGCAATTGGTTCCAATCAGCTAATCACCATACTGGGACAACTTACTCAGGTTATGAATAATAACCTTACCCATATGGAGCACCCTAATCCGCAGCATGGAGGATCAATGTTAGATCGATTCATGAGGCAACAACCACCAACGTTCAATGGGAGTACAAATCCCTTAGTCGCTGAGCAATGGATATTTTCCCTAGAGAAAATATTTCAGGCTTTGGGGAGCAGTGAAAGGGAAAAAGTTATCATGGCAGTTTACCGCCTCACTGGAGTTGCTGATCAATGGTGGTCATTGATTCAAATCATGAAGGAAGATGATGAAGTATCAAATATGGAATGGAGGGAGTTCAAAGATCTGTTTTTAGATAAATACTTCCCTCGCGACCATCGAGCAGATATGGAAAGGCAATTTCTGGGTCTGAGACAAAAGGAGGATGAGAATGTCACAAAGTATGAGGCTAACTTTACATGGTTAGCGAGGTATGCTGGAGATTATATTCGCAACCCAAGAATTAATATTGATCGTTTATTTGATGGGTTAAAACCATTTCTCCATCGAGCATTAGTCTCACAATCCTTTTCATCGTACGAAGACATTGTCTCATGTGCTATCAAGACCGAAAAGGAATTCTCTAAGTCTTATGACTTTAAAGCAAAGCAAGAGAAGAAGAGACCTGCTGATCAATCTGGGAATGGAAATAAGGGGAAGAAGGGAATGGTTGAATATCCATCTTGTGGTAAATGCGGGAAGAAACATCCTGGTACTTGCTTGAAGGGAATGGGAGTCTGTTACAAGTGTGGTGAAAAAGGCCACCAAGCTCGTGATTGCAAGGGGAAGAAGGAAGCTACCAACGTTCAGTGCTACAATTGCAGGGAGATGGGGCATTATGCAAATGCATGTCCTAAGCGTCAGGAGAACTTACCTCAGAAAAGGCCAAGGGATCAAGGCCAGGCTTATGCTATCACTACTGCAGAGGTAGAAGCTCCAAAAGACGTGGTGGAAGGTAATTTAATGGTTTCCTCAAGTTTAGCAAATGCATTATTTGACTCTGGATCGTCACATTGTTTCATATCTTCCCAGTTTGCTAAGAAAATTAGATATTTCAAATTTGATTTAATAAGGGAGTTGTCAGTTAAAACTCCTAAGGGAAGTATCATTGCAACAATGTTTTGTGAATCAGTCCCCATTAGAGCACATAAATTTTCTTTATCTGCTGATCTCATCGTCATACCTGTGATTGAGTTTGATATAATCCTCAGTATGGACTGGCTTTCGAACTATGATGTGAAGATTTATTGTAAGAAGAAAGAGGTTACGATTCTTGATGATAATGATAAGGAACACCTTATCTTTAGAGCAGAATCATCACCACCTAATTATTATTTAGATCCACCCCCAGTAGCTCAACTTAATTCAATTATTGGGGAGGAAGAGAATGAAATAACTGTCGGTGAGGAAAGGAATGTTCAAATAGAGGATGTACCTGTTGTGAAAGAATTTGTAGATGTATTTCCGAAAGATTTACCTGGACATCCTCCAGAACGAGAAGTTGAGTTTTCCATTGATTTGATTCATGGATCAAGGCCTATATCGAAGACCCCTTATAGAATGGACAATGTAGAGTTAGTCGAACTAAAGAAACAACTAGAGGAGTTGAGTAATAAGGGATTTATTCGCCCTAGTGTTTCTCCATGGGGAGCCCCTGTTCTTTTTGTTAAAAAGAAAGATGGATCTATGAGGTTATGTATCGACTACAGGGAGATCAATGCTATAACGATAAAGAACAAGTATCCCCTACCTCGTATTGATGATTTATTTGACCAACTGCATGGAGCTCAATACTTTTCAAAGATTGACCTTCGATCTGGATACCATCAGTTGTGTGTGAATAAGGAAGACATTCCGAAAACAGCATTCCGAACTAGGTGCGGGCATTACGAGTTTACTGTAATGCCGTTTGGATTGACTAATGTACCCTCTATATTTGTGGATCTGATGAATAGAGTTTTCAAGGAGTATCTCGATGAATTTGTGGTGGTATTTATTGATGATATCTTGGTATACTCCAAAACCTACGAAGATCATGAAAATCACTTGCGCATTATCTTGAAGACTCTGAGGAGGCATGAATTATATGGGAAGTTTAGCAAGTGTGAATTCTGGCTTCAGGAGATTTCTTTTCTTGGCCATATTGTCTCTAAAGAAGGAATCTCTGTTGATCCTTCTAAGACCAAGGAAATCCAAGAATTTCCAGCACCTACGAGTATAACTGAGGTACGCTGTTTTATTGGTTTGGTAGGTTATTATCGACATTTCATCCAGAATTTTGCCCGATTGGCTAACCCATTAACGAAGCTCACACGTAAAGGGGTTAAATTTGTTTGGACAAAAGAGTGTGAAGAATGTTTCGAAGAACTGAAGAGAAGATTAGTCAATGCTCCTATATTGACTCTACCATCAGGGAATTATGGGTTTGTTATTTATATTGATGCATCGAAGAAAGGACTTGGTTGTGTCCTTATGCAGAATGATAGAGTTATTGCCTATGCATCACGACAGTTGAAAATTCATGAACAAAACTATCCTACTCATGATCTCGAGTTAGCAGCTGTGATCTTTGCTTTGAAGATATGGAGGCACTACCTCTATGGTGAAAAATGTGAGATTTATACTGATCACAAGAGTTTGAAGTATATTTTCTCACAAAAAGAACTCAACATGAGGAAAAGGAGATGGCTTGAATTACTCAAGGATTATGATTTTACGATACACTACCACCCGGGGAAAGCAAACAAGGTGGCAGATGCTTTGAGCAAAAAAGACCATGGTGTTTTGAACATGATGAGAATTGAAAGGGATCCAATTTTCATGGATCTAGTGAAGATGGACATGGGAATAACCAGGGAAGGTGAAACATCAATGCTTTTTCAAATGGTTGCCAAACCATCTTTACTAGAAAGGATTAAGAGTTCTCAGACAGATGATGAAGAATTTCAGAAGAAGATTAAAGCTGTGAATGATGGGAGATTGAGAGACTTTGTGTATGAAGATGGAATTTTGAAATTCGGGAAGAGAATTTGTGTTCCCAATTTACCTGATCTAAAAAGGGAATTGCTGGATGATGCTCATAGTTCCAATTTCTCTATACACCCTGGGAGCACCAGAATGTATAGAGATTTGAAGGAACATTTTTGGTGGGACAACATGAAGAGGGAGATTGCTGATTTTGTGTCAAGATGTATGGTTTGTCAACAAGTGAAAGCTGGAAGGCAACAGCCTGGAGGAGTCATGCAACCTCTTCCCATACCGGAGTGGAAATGGGACAATATTACGATGGACTTTGTCATGGGGCTACCAAAGACTCCTAGAAGGAATGATGCAATATGGGTTATTGTTGATCGTCTTACCAAGTCAGCACATTTTCTTGCTATAAGAGAAGATCTACCCCTGGAACGTCTAGCAAGACTATATATTAATGAAGTTGTGAGACTTCATGGAGTACCCTTATCAATTGTTTCTGATCGTGATCCCCGTTTTACTTCAAGATTTTGGAAAAGTCATCAGAAATACCTGGATACTGAACTTCATTTGAGCACTGCTTACCACCCTCAGACAGATGGACAATCAGAACGGACTATTCAGACCTTAGAAGACATGTTGAGATCTTGCTCACTTGACTTTCAAGGTATGTGGGATCAATATTTACCTCTGGTAGAATTTTCCTATAACAATAGCGTCCATTCGAGTATTCAGATGGCACCATATGAAGCGTTATACGGAAAGAGATGTCGTACACCAACCTGTTGGGATGACGTTGGTGAAAGAAAACTTGTAGGCCCAGAACTGGTGGAGGAAATGGTGGAAAAGGTGAAAGTAATCCAAAATCACATCAGAGCAGCTCAAAGTAGGCAAAAGAGCTATGTCGATAATCGAAGGAAGGATTTGGAATTTCAAGTCGGTGATCATGTTTTTCTGAAGGTATCTCCGTGGAAGGGAGTCATACGTTTTGGTAAGAAAGGTAAATTGAGTCCCAGGTACATCGGACCTTTCGAAATTCTAGAACGAATTGGGACTGTAGCTTACCGATTGGCAATGCCGCCAAGTCTCTCCAAAGTTCACGATGTGTTCCACATATCTCTGTTGAGAAAATACATGCCTGACCCAACGCATGTACTCACCTATGAGGAATTAGAACTGGAACCCGATCTGTCTTATTGCGAAGAGCCCGTCAAGATTCTTGATACGAGAGAACAAGTGCTGAGAAACCGGACGACGCGTCTGGTAAAAGTTTTGTGGAGAAACCATAAGATGGAACAGGCAACGTGGGAACCCGAGGAACTTATGATGAAGAACCAACTGAGTCTTTTTATGCAGTAATACCCTAGAAATTTCGAGGACGCAATTATTTGAAGGAGGGGAGAATGTAACACCCCAAGCTTCTACGGTACGCTTCTCTTTGAATAATGTGATAGCGTGTGTTGTACGCAACATCGAGTTCAACACACCATAACTAATCAAACTAGCCATTATGAATAGTAATACCTACTTTCTGAAATTATATATATTTTATATTTCAAAATGGACATCATTTTTGGATTCGGAATATCGAATTTAGCCTAAGTTGAAATTTTGGTACATTTCGGATAATTTTCATATTTTGATGAATAGTGAAAATTACTAAATTTTAATTAAAAACAACTTTTTTAATCAAAATAATTAATAAAGATAAATTATGAATTTTAGTAGTTTTAAAGTATATTTAGAATATATTTTTACCATTTAATATAATGTTTGTCATTGGACATAATTTTACAATTAAATCGAACATAAACAAGTGTCAATCTTTTGATAGTTATTATCTCTTAAAAACACGCTTTTTGTTTTGACAGCGGGAATTAATTTTAAATTAATTTCTGCCACTTCTGTATTTTGAATTTAGGAAAATGGATTCCATATTTGGAATCAGGATGTTCAAATTGTGTAAATAGGTAACTTTTATTTTTAGACATTTTGAATAATTACTGCGGTAAATATTTTATTTACCATGGTTAAGGGTAAATCCGGTAAATAAGGGTTAAAAAATAATATTATAATAATACTAAATTACCCTAAAACGTGTCTTAACCCTATTGGTTGATACATGGTCGACCATGGGCATCTTTGGGTCGATTTTGGGACCCCATGGATCCACTTGTAAGTGATAATGACACTTTATTTTAATTAAGTTAAAATGAATACAAAAATGACACAAGCATATATCTTTTAGAAAAACAATTGTTACATAGGGTTATATAAGTTGGATTTTAGATTATAAATATTAATTAGAAAGATAAAAAAATTCCTACATAATGATAATTTATTTATAATTTTTAGACATTAAATAATTTATTTTATTTATGACACAATGATGATGCAGTAATTACTATAATAGTGAAAAATTAAAATAATTGATATTATAAATACCCAAATAAATATAATATGAAACTTTTAATGAATTAAACTAATTTTATAGGATAATATGATATATTAGGATTGATTTAATTGACTTTTTTCGAAGTAATCAATCTGTTATGAGTTTCACAAAAATAAACTATTGAATAGTGTCAAAATTGACATAAAAGAGTTCTTAAAACAAATATTATATTATTAATTGATATTAAATTCCTAAAAATCTAAGGTTCGGCCAAGAGACTTATATCATGATAGTTTCATCATTAATGGACCACTTGGGGGTCGCTTGGATGTATGTAGTAAGTTTATTAACCATATTATATAAAAATACAAAGAGACATTGTAAAAGTGAAACTAATTAACTTAAAGTTAATACTTAAAGATAAGGTTAATATAAGTACCCAAACCTGTATAAATTATATTGGTTGAGTTTTTTTAGACCCATACCCACCTTAACTTTGAATATTCAAATTTGGAGCCATTGGAAACCGATTATGAATTTATTATAAACTAATATCTCTAGCTTTTCCAAAGGTGCCCCTCACCCCTCTTATAAAAAGGCACTCCTCCTTCTCATTTCTTCACACCTTCAAAGCCTTTTGCTTCGGCCAAACTCTGCCCAAATACTCTTCCAAAATACCTCACTACAACCTAGGGGCCTTAGTTTGATCAGAAATCCAACCTAAGGAGCCCTTTTGATCAAATAAAAAGGGAGAACCCGAAGAAGAGGTAATGATTTCACCACCCTTTTCTAAGTTCATTTCTTCTTCCACTTCTTCTTCCTTTGTTGTTACCATTCTAAAATAATAACTCCAGTATCTCACATATACTGTGATTTTATTATAAATATGGTACAACCATATTCAGTATTCTATCCACCCTTTGAATAACATGTCACCATACGTGCGTACGTACGGCTTACCGTCTCCACGTCGTGGTGTAATTGTTATTCAATATAATATTATTTGGATGGGTATAATAATGATGTGTAACTCATGTAAATAATAAATATAACATGTTAATGATTCTTTATATATGATATACCATCCATTTATATATTATTTTAATATCAAAAGAATGATATTGTCGCTCGTGCGTACGTACGGACTACCGTCTCCACGAACGCGATGAGATTCATTCTCCATCGTATCCATTCAAGTATAATTATCATTTGATGATTTAAAAATGATGTTTAAGGACTTGATATAATTCTGGATATGAATAAGATACAACAACCATGGCTTATGTAACAAAACATATAAAAGAAAATGAGTAAGTTAACACCCAAAACGACGATAATTCTAAGATATTATTAACAAATGAATGTTAAAAGATCATATATGATATCATATTAATATATATGATTCTTGTATAATTTAATGACAATTATTTCACCATTATACAGGAGGTTAACCTACCCCAACCAAGGAAAAGTACAAGGTAAGGGTTATTTCACAATCTCTTCATTATCCGAGGTTGTTTATACGTAATTATCTACTAGGATCTCTTTATCATCCACATCCATGTTTCTTAAAAATGTATTTCAAAACATTTTTACTATTTACTAGAATATGAGTTGAAGTCATTTATACCCTTTTTGACTTTTATAAGTGGTTTATAAAGGAATCTTTCCGTCATTTTCAAAACAAGGCCCTTTTTAACCTTTTTGACAGAATTAAGGTAAGAATGTTTTTTTTAACATATACGGCGGGTGCGGCTATTTTCCGCCGTTATAAAATCTTCAAAGCTTCCCTTACAAGCTTATAAGAATATTTTCAAAGAAAATGTTTTATTTTATATGGATCTTAAATGATTTCAAAATAAAAGGAGATATTTCTTTAAAAAGAATTTTGATTTCATCTATGTCAACATCCTTTGATGGATTTTAAGATTATTTGAAGTTGATTTATTATGATACAAAACTTCTATATTGTATTGAATATTTTGTGATATGTTAGACTGTGGATGTGCTATTTTTATACCATTCATAGTTTATGGTGAAATTATTGACATTTCGTATGCTAGTTTTAATACGAATGTTTATGTTTTGTTTAAACCTTTTCATATGGGAATGCATTGGACTTAATATGTGACGGGTGGAGCCCGCTATAGCTCCTCGATGCATCGGTAGGTCTCATGAGACAAACTAGTGTCTTGGCACAAGGCCTTGACAAAATCTTATTTGTAGTCTTGGCACGAGGCCTTGGCTATGTGGTTATGATAGTCTGGCATTATGCATTCCATCATTATGAAAGTGGTTATTGATTTTGCATGTGATTATTCGATTAGTAGAATATCCATGTGAATAAGTAAATGGAATTATTTCATTTTATTTATGCCATACTATGTTAAATGTTCAAGTTTAAAAGGCTTTTGTTTTAGTTATACATTACCTTAAATGTTTATTCTTATTTATGGAAGTTTCCACTATATTGTTATCCTTACTGGGCATTTGAGCTCACCCCTTTTCTATGTTTTATTTTTCCCAGGAAGTGAAGAAGTAAGTTATGAATGACCTGCAGGGATATTATGTGGGGATATGAGTGTGGATTATGGATACATTATGTTGTTGTAGTAGTTTTTCATTTTATGATGTAATGTAAAACTTATGAATATATCTAGTGTTTCCAAGGCTACTAAACCAATCGGTCTTTCGAGATTTGATCTTTCTTGTGATCATGCCAATGTTACGAAGTAATGCACCGACTCTGGGTAACTGGGGTCGGGGCGTTACAGACACCACCCCAAGCCTATCTGAATCCTTTGACCCAAGAACCAAATCTCAAACAATGTATAATAACACCCAATATATAATCCATGAACCTCGAATTCAATAACCAAATTCAAAAAAGAAAAAAAACTCTCAAAATCCAAAAATTTGAACGGATCCTTATTTTAAAAACATTAAGACTCAAAAATAATATGACCAGGTCACAGATCATTATGATATGATATTTTTATTAACTGGTTGTAACACCTTGAGATTTTAGTATGAATATATGTTTAAATAAATACTATATTGAATATATTTTTTCACATGAAACACCAAACTAAAATAAAAATTCATACATTTTATAGATATAAAATATTATAATGAAAGATACACATTAATACATTATGAGAATTCAATAATATAATAAAAAGATGATATTTAATTAAGATATTTTATCATAAAAATATATATATATTTATACATCACATGTTATTACTAAATGATGTACTTATAAAATTCAAATTTTTTTAAAATTAATGAATTTTTAAATTTATTTTTTTATGATATAAATAATTAATTTTCTTGGAATTTGATGAATATTATGTACTATAAATTTAAAATTTTTCAAAGAATTTTTTTTGAAAGTGTTTTGTATTTTTAATTACTATTGAATAAATAAATATTTTAATTAAATGTATTGATAATATTTACAATAAAAAAATTAACATCCAAACAGTAATTATTACTAGGTATGTAATAAGAATAAATTCATTTTATACTTAAAAAATATATTTTACTAAAAATTGCCTTTTTATGCACTGTGCATTTCTATTTTAAGAATCTAAATATATTATGGTTAAATAATGATAATTTATATTTTTAATATCAATAATATATTAACAATAATTTAATTGTTAATTTATAGGAAGTAATAGCAAGATCAAATAATATTTCAAAAAGTCGTTTTTCTATAGAAAAAAATTCATTATATTATATGTTTCTATTTAAAAAATAAATTTATAAATATTAGAATTTATTTTTTAAAAAATGAACTTCATTTTTTAAATTATCAAAAAAATATTTTATTGGGATAAAATTTTTGTATTTTTCTAAAAAGTTGATTTTTAGGTGAATAGTGAAAACTGTAAGTTTTACCAATACTACAGATTTTATGACTATCTTGATGTAATAATGAATTACAATTTTATAAAAAAATTATCAACCAAATATATTTTATATTAAAAAAATAATTCATTTAAAAAAATTATTTATAATTTATAAACCTATGTTTTAAATTTTAAAACATAAAGTAATATATTATCCTAAAAAACTATTTTTGGTCTTTTCTAGTTAAATAATTATTTACAATGTAGAATTCAGTTCCAGCTTAATTTTAAAGAAAATAAAATCTTATTTTATTAATAACAAATAAATAGATTTTATGGTAATCAACAACATTAATAATTTTATCCTAAATTCATTTTTATACTTAAAAATAATTTTTTCAAAAAATTGTTTTTAATGTGTTATACATTTATTATTTTATAATTAATTTATATCACTATTAAAAAATGAATTTAATAAAATAGAATTAATATTTTTAATCATAAGGTCTATATTATGTGATATAGTGAATTTTATTTTTATACATAAAACTAAATTAGTTATGTAAACATTATCCATCCCAATAAGGGATAAAAATGGTAAAATTAGTAAACCAAGGATACAAACATAATATATTTCCCAAAATTATATTTAAATGAGTGTATGAGGACATGATCAACCTAACACCTTTAATTTATTTTTATTTTTATTATAATCCACATGCCTCAAAATATGACTTTATTTTTATATTAAGTATTAAGTATTAAAAAAATGTCATTCCCTTAAATTATAAAAGGAACCTTCCACCACCCCTTCAAATACACTCCAAGAATAAAAATACCTCCCAGTAATATTAATAATTTACTTACCAAATAATCTTATTCTATTTTATTGAGCTTTTAATCCTTAGAAATTTCCAAAATCCCTTCATAATCAAGGGGGTTTCCAAGAGGAGATTAAATTATTCTACATAAGTATTTTCTTCTATTTAATAATTCTTCCGTATATTATTCTTCTACCACTTCATAAATATTATTTATCATTTTATTGAATTCGACCCCAATAACCTGAAGCATGTTTCACTCTATTATATTAGCATAAGATACAAGGAATAACATCCCAAAGGACTAAATATTTTAGCATTCTTGGTAAACTGATACACACTTTAGTATTTCATTACATTAGAAAACATATATCGCAACATATTTTTTTAGAATATTATTATTCCTTCTAGTATATCATTTAATATCATTCATAGAACACTTACAAGATTTTTGGGAAAAGAAAAAAAATATGGGCGAGCTCAAATGATCAGTAAGGGTTAAGTACAACAGAAGCTATCATGAATGAATAAGTATAATCAAAATGGAAAGGTAAATAATTGAACACAAAATATATTTAAAGATTTTTACTATCATCATTAGATAAATAATAATAAATATGTAAAATTAAATAAATAAAAAAACATTCCATTTAATCACTAAAATGATAATAAAATGAAGCCAAAGATAATATCATTGTGAAAATATCATGGATAATAATAACTGAATTCCTAATGAATGAAATGGTTAATTATTTTACGTAATTATCTCATGAATCGTGATACCTATACCATCAAGATCTTTCAAAAAATGGTTTTAAACTATAAGTAGAAACATATTTAATTTGTACAATTGATTTGTCTCATGAGACATGGTGATCTTTTGAGGGGATATATAATTGTAGGGCATAACCATCACTGCAGGTCCAAATTATTTCTCATATATCAAATAATCTATTTTATTCATGAATAATGTGCTTTATTATCAAATATATATATATATATATATTGATTAAATAATAAGTATTTATAAATATTTCACCTAATAAAAAAATAACATTCAATGTATAACACTGTATATAAAAATGATATACATTTTATGTAATAAAAATATCCATAATAAATAATATAGATATTTTGGGGAAATTTAAATTCCAATGATCACATGAAATAAAATATTTCAAGGGAAAGTTAATGACTATAAAAATGAACCAATGAAGTAAATTTCAGTACTTTAATTGGTCAAAATTATCATAAAACATTTAAATAAAGAATAAGGATTATATAAATAAAACATATCCTTAGTGGATCATAAGTAAAATAAAGGTTTTATATTGATGTTGAATATAAATACCATAAAAATTTCATTAAAAACATTCTTGAGAAAAATAACCCTTTTCACCTTGAAGATAATTTTAAAAATAAAAGATCAAAATCATTTTGAAAATATATTTCTTTGAAAATAACATTTGAAACTTCTGATTTATGATTTAAATCATCAAGTGGTCATGATATAAGAATATTATATACATGCTAAGTATGATAAACAAAGATTCCATTCTTATTTTTGGTAAAATCCATATGAGGCTTGTTTTGAAAATAACATGAAGATTAATTTTAAAAAAAATTGAAAAGTAAAAAGGGGTAATTTTTTTTAAATAAATCATTTGGAAATGTTTAAAAACATTTTTAAAAACATTTTTTTTAGAAAACATGGTTTTGAAAGAAAATGGATTTCCAACGAAGAGAGAAATGAACTAGGATTTTCATAAAAACATTTTCTCAATCATTTTAAGTAGCAAAGAGTGGAAAATGGTAATATTACATGAAAAAATAATTAATAAACATAGGATAATAAAATTAGAGGGGTTAATTTGAATATTTTCAAATAATTTCCTTCAATGAAAACTCAAGTATAAATAATCCTGGTTAAAATGATATTGTGAAATAAACCCTTACAAAGATCTTAACGTTGAAGTAAGAACTTAAAAATGAATTGATTACCTGTTTCAAAAGTAAATACAAATAAAATAAGTGGATATAAAACATAATATATTCAAAATTAAATGCACAAAAAAATCATATAATATCAAAGGAAACAAAGAAGTAATATAACCTAATGAAAAAAATTGAGTTATGAAATTATTTACCACTTAGTAGTTTTCATGTAAAATTCACATGGATTAAATAATTATAATTAAAACATAAATTACCATTATTTAATAATTAATAATGCTATTAAATTTTAAAGGGTAATTCTACACACCATATAAAATAAATTAGGTGCATAACATTATAATATGCCTCAATGAAAATAAATTGTGATGAAGTTCATTACCTCACGCATCATTTTGGTTGAACATGATTTAACCTCTTGTATATTGGTTTTATTAACTTATAAAAACAATATTTTAATATTTATAATATAATATATGATTTTTTATAACATTTTAACACTTATTATTTAATAATATTTCATTATTTTTATTGTTTCAGGTGTTATTTGTCATGTTTTCTCATGCATGTTTTATCATGAAAGAATTGGTTCTTGCACATATTTTATTATTAAATATTCTCTAGACTAATAATAATGAAATAATTGTAATATTTATATATCAATTATACTATTAATAATAATAACTAAATATGGTTTTTAGAAATGAATTATGTTACGATCATGGATACGGTAGGTCGTACGTACAGATGGGCAATGTTTCAATTTTTCAACGATCATTATGGAAAAGAGGTAAGTAATATTTTATCTTTACATAATGATAACTATATCATAAATAAAGTAATATTTCTTTAAATATACTTATTTATATCATCCATGTGGGGTGGGTTTGAAAATAGAGTATCGTCACTTCGTGAATGCGGTAGTCCACACATACACGAACAATGTTATCATCTTTAGGTGAGTGAAAAGGTAAAAAAGAAAATTATATATATTATTTTTAAATAATTATAAATATCTATTTAAAATAATTATTATATAATTAATATAACATATATTTATTAACTTTATTTTTATTACCTTCCATGTAAAGTGTTAGTGGAAAAGGAATCACTTTGCTTCGCAATTCGGTAGTTTGTCGTACGCCCGAGCGATGTTATCATATCCCCTATAGGATGTAAAGTAAACAAAGGTATATATGATATAATGAATCCAAAGGAATGATTATTTTATAAATATTATATATATATATATATATATATACTTTAGATCCATCATCATACCCAACTATTATAGGTGGTAATGTAAAAATGAATGGCATCGGTTCGCGAGGCGGTAGTACACCATACACATGAATGATGATTTCATAACTCATTTAATGGAAAATATGATGGTTTTATTATATAAATTACCATAAAAAATCAGATTATATGTAATATATTTATGTTATTATATAACCATTCTTTAATAATAATTGAAGTTTGTGGAGGAAGAAGTAAAATAAAAATTCTCGTTAAAGAAAATTACCTCTTCTTTGGGTAACATCGTTAGGTTTTCACCAAAATACTTAATATGTTGTATGTATAAAAATATAGGGATTATTAGATGATATTATTTCATTTGGGAAGTTATTTGGATATTTATTGGATGGAAAGTTATTTTAATGTGTGAATAAGAGAGGAGAGTGACGACCTTTTATAAGTGAGGTGTGTGGCACACTTTTAATTTTTTAAAAGAAAAAGGTGTACCCACATTTTTTGACATGAAAAAAGGATAAAAAACGAATTATTTTAAATAATAAGACATGATATGGTTTAAATATGTCCAGAAAATATATTTTAGACAAGTTATTAGGTCATTTTAACCCTTATCTTTTTAGTTTAACCCATGGTAAATCCTTTTTTACATTAACCATGGTAAATAAATTTTACTTTTTTTACCACTAATTTTGGTAAAAAATTAAGTTGAAATTATTAGATAATATAAACTATTATAATTACAAATATTAAATCCATTTTTTCAAATTATATTCACATATATTGCAAAATCTAATTTAATATTAATCTCATAGATGTGATGAGAAAGTGGGTTTTCAAAGTGAAAAAGTAATGGAACTAATTTTACTTTAAAACTAATTTAAAATATAATTTCACTTTATAAATAATTTAAACAAAAAGGTAGTTTTCAATTAAAATTCAGTATTTTTCACTATTCATCGAAAAATGAAACATTTTAGAAAAATACAGAAAATTCACCCTAAGATAATTTTAATACATTGATTTCAAAAAAAAATATTTTATAAAATAAATTTTCTAAAATTGGTAAAATATAATTTTATATTATGTGCACAAAATGCGGCTAGACCATCTTTTAGAAAAAAATATAGTTTTTTAAAAAAATATTTCTTTTTCTATTAAATGATTACTATTTTATTTATAATTAATAAATAGCCATATTTTTAAAATTTAATTATTAATATTCATAAATACCAATTTAATAGTTAGTTTATAATGGTATATTATATTATGATTCATTTTGACTCAGGGTTGCATGTTCAGCAAGTTATTGAAAAGAAATAAATTTCAAGGTTTTTTTAAGCTTAGTGTTGTGTTTCTCATACAATATCAAATAAAATTTTCTTATTTTAGAATTTTGGGGTGTTATATTCTACCCAACATAAATAAATTTCATCCTTTAAATTTAAACTTGGTCTCGATAATCAATGGTTTGATATTTTAAAATTCTTTTTTTTTGAAAACCCACATCATAAAAAAATGTTAATAAAACATCCTCTTAATAAGAGAGAAAGATAAGTAAAAAGTTCACATAAATAGGTTTATTAGTCATAGAACATTGATGTAATGTAAAGATATAGACATAAAATAAAATCATAAATAATTATAGATAGTGATAAAGGTCATCGATCACAAGAATGTGAATGATCAATGGAAAGTTAAGGTCATCAAAACCATAAATCTATGATTATTTAAAAGTTCATATGATTCATTATATATGAATGTAATGTGATAAATTTTTTATTTCAACATCATTCTCCTAATGTTGAGTAATTATTTTAATGTCTGTGAATGTAAGGAAATATACTTACTTGATAAAGTTTTATTTCATAAGAACAATTTCATCATTTGGATATTCTTTGATCAATTTCCAATCCATTCCTTACTCCAAAAAATGAATATCGAAAAATTATTTTTTATGATGGAAGCACTAAAATTCAAATTTAAGAGATCCTAAGATCCATAAAAGAGTTACAGGTATTTCTATCTATCTTTAACTATTTTCCAAAACCAATATAGTCAACATATGTTATCCAATATAATACATTAATCTCTAAACCCCAACAGTAACACCACTGGTTCATCATTAATATTTATTTTTCAAATATTTTAACTAAAACATTGAAATATTAACCAGGAAATCATTTTGGCCAGTGGTAGGCACTAAACCCTTGTCATCCATTTTTCATGGGTTCAATCCCCTTGACCTTACCAGACATGACAAGTTTTCACCCGGTATACGAGTTTTCCTTTCTCTAAAACAATATTAATATAATTCCTATAACATTATCCAATGTGTAATAACCCATAATTACCTCAATACCAAAAATAAAAACCCCTAATGTTCACCAATACCTTTAATCTTATGCATATAAAATGTAATGGCAATCTTTCTTAAATAACTTTTTTACTAAAACAGATACTAAACCAATGGTTTGTAGTCCCATAATTTTTTTCCAAAAATATCCTTATTCATGTTATATTCCTACCACAAAAATTTTCAAAATGGTTGTTTAAGAATATAAAAATATTATTAACCTTAAACATATAAACATATGATGGTATCTATAACTATAAAGTTAATGAAGACATATATTCTTATAAAATTTCACATAATCCTTATATGTTTCAGAGTTCTTATCACAAAAATACCATTGGTAAAAAAACTACTTCTATAATTTAATTCTTGAACCCCAGTACATAAATAAATTTTCCATTTAATTTCCACATGGATCCTTCCTTGGTCTAGGATTAAACCATTAGAATAGGGCACTGACTCAGATAATTCCTAGGTTCCCACATTTAAGACAACAAAATATAAATGGATCCCTAGGATGAGATTTAAATCCTTCTGTCATACTCTTCATTTTTCATCATCAATTATTTACTTTATTCTCTACTTTTCCAAACATAAATCAATTTCCCATTCCATTAAGACACATTCCTTGGTTCCCATTTCCACATTTCTAACATGTTAGAAATCTAGTTTTCTTTATTTTATGGTCTCCACCACTCAAGCACTTAGAAAAATTTATCTTTCTCTTCTTTGGTGAGTCCAAAAGTTGGTTAAGGTATAGGTTGTTAATAATATTTTGGGATAACTGATTAGGAATAATCACAATAACTTTCAATCTAGTCATTATCCCATTTATTTTCTCATATTCATAACCTTTTCCTTCATATTCAATGTTAACATTATTACTTTAGGTTCTAATCATCAACTAGAACCAAAAATCATAGTGTGACCAACAATAATCGTAGTTGAAAAAACATATAATCATTTAAAATATGTTAAATTTATAACACAATTTTTTTAATCTAAGAAACCATAGGTTTAACCTAGAACATTTATTTTAATCATCTATTAAAATACTTCATAATGGCTTATAAAGAAAATGAAAATTATCCTAAGAATATCCCCTGGAGTGTCAAACGAGGTGTGTTGTAAGGCCTGTTTTCATGCCCCATGTAACGATTGTGTTAATACCAAAGAACCATTTTTAAAGTTATTAACCCTAGGTATAACTATTCCAAAACCACATCCACTTGTAGTATCCACATATGGTTTTATTTCAAGGAAAAACCACATAATCTCTTCATTAATAAAACGTTAGGATGTTTTTCTATATATGTCATCAAAGTATATGATAAGGTTATGTTCCCTAATCAATTTTTTAATATATTTCCCAAGGTTTCTAATAAACTTCATTTGATACCAACTATAGCATCCCCAACCCCATTAGCCTGAATGTAGTATCTAATTTATTACATTAGAATGAGATGTAAGGAATTACATCCCAAATGACTAAATAGTTTATTATTCTTGGTACACTAGATACACACTTGAGTCTTTCATTACATTTTAAAACATAAATTATAACATAATTATTTTCAAGAATATCATTATTCCCTCTAGAAAATACTTAAATATAATTCATAGTACACTTCCTAGATTCTTGTGAAAGGAAAAAAAATAAGGGTAAGATCAAATACTTAGTAAGGGTTAAGTAAAGAATAACAAATAATGAATCAATAAGAATAATCAACATCTAAAGGTAAATTACTAAACAAACATTTCATTTAAACAATTTGACTATCACAATTAGATAGTTCATAATCAATATGGAAAGGTAAATAAATAAAAAAACATACCATTTAATCAACAAAATGAGAATAAAATTCATCCATAGTTAATATCATTATGAAAATATCATGGATAATAATAACTAAATTCTTAGTGAAGGAAATTCTTAATTATTGGATTCAATGATCTTAGTCATCATTACATCTCTATCATCAAGACCTTTCACAAGATGGTTTAAAACTATAGGTAGAAACTCATTTAATTTGGCCAACTGATTTGTCTCGTGAAACCTTTCAATGCATCGATGGGCTATATAATTTTGGTCCCCACCCTTCACTGCAGGTCCAAAGGATTCCTCTCATATCAAATAATTTATTTCATTCATGAACAATGCACATTATCATCAAATATCTATCTTGAGTAAAGAATAATGAGTTATCAATATTTCCCCATATAAACAAATAAATTTTAATGTAGAACATCATATGTAAAAATAATTTATGGTTTTTGTAATAAATATATACATGATAAATAATATAAATTTATAGGGTAAATTTAATGTCCAATGATCATAGGAAAGTAATTATTTAAAAGGGAAAGTTAATGATTTTAAAAATGAATCAAGGAAGTGAATGACAATAATTTACTTATTCAAAATGATAATAAACCATCAAAATAAAGAATAAAGATTATATCAATACAACATATTCCCAATGGATTATAAGTACAATAAAGGTTTTATTTTTTTTTATCAGTATAAATGCTATAAAAATTTCATTAAAAACAATCTCGAGGAAAATAAGCTGTTTTTACTTTAAAAATCATTTTAAAACTAAAATTTCCTAAAAAATTATGAAAATAAATTTCTTTGAAAATAACCTCTAAAACCTATAAATTAGGTTTTCAAACATTGATTTTTCATGATGGTAGTAAATTCCATACATTCCGAGTATAATAAACAAGGATTCCTTTCAAATTTTCGATAAATGCCAAATGATGCTTTTTTGGAAAAAAATGAAGATTAATTTAAAAATATTTTTTAAAAAGTTAAAAATGTTAAAAATTTATTTAATAAATCATTTTAAAAAAATGTAAAAACACTTTTTAAAACATTTTTAGAGAATAAGATTTTGGAATAAAATAGATTTCTGATCGAAGAGAGAAATAATGTCAGATTTTATTAAAAACTTTTATCAAAAATTTAAGTACCAATGATTTTGGAAATGGTACTATTACTTGAAAAAATAATGAACAACTGGAGGAAAATAAAATTCAAGGGTTTTATTAGATAATTATCAAATAATTTCTTTTAATGAAAACTCAAATACAAACTATCCCGATTAAAATGAAGTTGTGAAATAAACATTTAAAAATATCTTAACGTTGAAGTTAGAATTGGCCAATGAGTTGATTATGTGTATTAAATGTAAATACACATAAAATAAGTGGATATAAAATATAATATATTAAAAATTCAATACGAACATAATCATAGAATATTAAATCCAATGAGGAAGTAATATAACAAGTAACATCCCGACCAGTATGCCATTAATCTGGTGCTCTAAGCTGGTTCACCATGAGGCCTCAAGAAAACATCCCCATTTTCTAGAGAATGCTAAATAGAAATGAGGGACTAGGGTGTGAATGTGGGGAGACTATTTCTTCATATCATAGTAATAAAATAGTGGAAATAACTTAGTATCATATACAGAAGTAAATAAATAGAGTACAGAAGCATTAAATATCTTAAATAGGACATGTTGTAATAATAAATGAAAATTATATAAAATACCAAACATCTATGTCATATAAACAACATTGGTCACCCACTAGGAATATCATATAGATATAGTAGTACAAAATAAACTTTAATAAAATTATAAAGATACACTATTAACTCCAAGATAGACCACATACCTGGTCTCCAGATATTGTCAAACTACACCATCCTAATCAGAATAACCCTCACAAGCATCTCTTCTCAATCATGCACCCTAGGTACTCAACTTCATCCACCATGCATTTGTGCTCAACATGAAAAGCATACATAAGGTCTACACATACACTTATGTACATGTGTAAGGGTGAGAAATAATCTTAGTAGGCCACTACAATGATGAACCTATAAATATGATACCATAAGTGCATTATTATGAAATATTCTCAACCTAACTAAGACACAACTGAAATATAAGAAAAATATATTAACATGAAACCACAACTGATCCCTGGGTCCATGATCTCATTCAACTAGGAAATTTTCATCATAGAGACCCATATTTATATGTGTATATATATATAGTTCCATAACTGTAAATATATACAAAAATATTAATATACATGTGTAAGGTGAATGAAATAACATAAAAATAACCGCATTCAACCCTTGGGTCTGTAATCCTATTTTCTTAGACATCCTATGCAAGAGGGCATTGAGATGGACATCGAGCCACTCAAGTCATGTATCATTTATTTTATCTCTAGTTCTGTAATCCCAATTGACATATACCTACTTCATAAAACACTAGAAATGTATTTGAGTAAGCTACGTCGCCACAGGGGGGTACTCATCCTTACCCTACGCTCACTCGTACTTGCCTCCAATCTCTGTAAAGAAGTATTATAGGGAATTACATACAGATATCCTATAAATTATTACTGAGATAGATGATATATTGATCATGCCAAGTAAATCTAGTCCAATTTCTAATCCCTAGGTCCTGGTCTATAGGCGGTCATGACATTTAGAATTGGATGAACCCTAAGGGTTGAACCATAGGCGATCTATAAGGAGAGCTCACTGGTGAGACATCATTTCCAACCCTTAAGATCCAAATGTGAACATCAATCATAGTTGTGAGAGGCCACACTCAACCACCCTGATAAGAAAATGGATCATAATCCAAATCCTAGAGAGAATGTCTGTATATCATCATCATATGAAAAATTTAGGAGATTTTAGTCATTATCCATAATCCACAAGTCGAGGAGAGCGTAATCATCCTTTATAGATGACAATTCATGGAGATCGTAATCATCCACCAACAACCCCAGGTTTAGGAGATCACAATCATGAACATTTATCCCATGAGTTGAGGAGAGCATAATAATCCTCATCATATATCAACCATAGGATATAGAAATCATCCTCATCACTCGAGAGAGCATAATCATCCATGAGTATCATTACTAGGGATTCCATTCTCATATATCATAGTAGTAGGCTCAATAGCCAGATCCTAGGAAGTAGCTTTAGAAATCCTAATAATATAATAATCAAATATAAATGATCAATAGCTTGATCTTAGGTAGTACCTCTATGTATACCAATAAATATGAAAATAACATGGCTTGGAAGATGGATCCCAGGAAGAATGTCTGAGCATCCCAAAGAGAAGAAAATATGCATCATGTCAGGCTTATCAGCCACCAACTAGGAATCACCTCTAGTAACCATAGTTGCATCAGTAGTATACATTTTAATGGATAAACAAAAGATTGAGGGTGGGAGAATTCTTAAACCCGAAACTATTTCCACAGTCTCATAGGCTTACAAGTTCGATACGTGTTCTAAGGTGACATCCACTACCATCTCTACCCAAACCAGGCGTACTAGCTCTGGTTTGGTCAAACAACAGGAACCCATTGGGTACCTCAAGTCTAAACACCAGAGAGAAATATTACTTTGGATCCTAGAGTTATACACATAAGTGAAGGCATCTTTCTTGGGATCCTTATCTGAAAAGGGTAAAAGAAGGAATCCTACTTGGGATCCTTGAACGAAAATTCAATAGAGGCATCCTACAAGGAATCCTCGAAATAGTTTATAAGTGAAGGGATACTACTAAGGATTCCTTATATCATTATATAAGAAAAGTCATCCCATAAGGGTCCTCAGTAACATGAAGATTAAGAGTCATCCTATACAGGATCCTCTATGTTGAAACATAAGTGGAGGAATCTTATAGGAGATCCTTGGAAACAACTACACTCACGACCACTTAGTCCAAAAGGGAACAACTCAAATGTAACATCCCAGGAAAATAATTAATATGAAATTTTCATATTTATTAATATTTTTGAATTAAATATTAATTTTATTTTAAAGGGGATTCTATATTCAATGGCATACCTGACACGCAACAACGAGTTTCTTTGAAATCTTACATTGCACACTAATAATATAATATTATTATTTTAAATGGTACTTAACACCTAGTCATTGTATTGGTGGGAATTAATAGAACTAATTTAAATATGATAATATATGTTTGTTAAATGTTTTTACATTCATCCAATAAAAGTCAGAGGCTTAAAATGTAAATGAATCTAATTTTAAGCATAATTTACTTTAAAAGGGTGATTTACCACCTTTTGATGGAGAACCCTTTTTAAATATAGTTTTTGTCATTTTTACATATTATATTTGAAAAAATAATTTTTAACTTTAGAATAAATACATCAAAATTTACTTTCGATGAAATTTTGATATTTTTCTGATAATGTTCATTTTTAATGAATAGTGAAAAATGCTATATTTTAATTCAAAACCACCTTTTAATATAATTTATTTATGTAGTTAGATTATCTTGTTAATTGGTTTTAAAGTGTAAATAGATTATATTTTTACCATTTAACCCAATGTTGTCCATTGGAAGTAATTTCACTTTGAAATTGGACATTAACAACTATCAATCTTTTTTATGGTTATTATTTCTTAAAAACACGCTTTTTGTTTTGATGATGAGAATTAATTATAAAATTAATTAATGAAACTTATATGTTTTGAATTTGGTAAAATATACATCATTTTTTAATTTGGAATATCAAATTTATCTTAGAGTGAATTTTTGGAATTTTTCTAAAAACCATTAATCTTTGATGAATAGTGAAACCACTAAGTAGTAGTTAAAAAACTGAATTTTTCATTAAAATGAAATTTTACCGCTTCTGTGAATTGAATTTTAAAAATCCAACATGCATGGTTGTCATTAATAAGTAAAATATGGTTCAATATGATGAAAATAATTTTTGGTGAATAGTAAGTTTTGACTTTTATTAACCACGATTATAGGTACTTAGGGTAATTTAAGTTTAAAAAAGGTTATAATAATAAAAAAATACTTTGGCATGTGTCCTAAACTTATTGGATGAGTAATTTCCAACCAAAAAAATCCATGGGTCAATTTTGGGACCCCATGGATCCACTTGGGTTAGATAATGACATTAATAACTCATTATTTAAAGTAAAAATAAAAATGTCATAAACATGTATTGTTTTACTAAAATAAATTTTACATGGGGTTATATAAGTTATCTTTTCGACTATAAATATTCATTAGAAATATAAAACGATTTCTTACATCATAGTATATTTTAATAATTTTTAGACATCAAATAAATTAAATTATTTATGACACAGTGATGATGGAGTGTTTACGTCATTAATAGATGATTTAAATAAATAAAAAGATAAAAATTAAAACAATATCAAAAACTTGTCCAATTCTTATCAGATGATTTTATTTCTAAAATGGACCACCTTATATTTGACGTTAATTATTTTTGGAAATTTAGAAACCTAAGATCATTATATAATAAAATAATATTTTCAAATTTTCCAAAAGAACCCCTCATCTCCCTTATAAAAAGCCCTCACTTCCTACCCATTTCTCACACCTCTCATGCCCTTGGCTCATCCAACCTATACTCCAATAATCTCAAAATATCCCTCTATTCATCCTAGAAGCCTTACCTTAGGCAGAAAGCACTTCAAGAAACACTTTTGGTTCAAACTAAAGGGAGTTACCCAATTTAAAGGTAACGTCTTCTATTAAGTTTTTTTTGTTTTATTTTACTTCACCAACCCCCTAATCTCTTTTTATTCCTTTATTTTATAAAAAAACAAGTATCTTCAATATAAATGTATTTTTTTATGATAATTATTCAATCTACACTTACACACACCTCCATCTAATGGGTAAATAACATACTGTTTCAGTGGACGGTGAACTACTGCCTCACGAAACGATGATTGTTCAATTATCTCCTACCGCCTCTCATGGTGTACATAATGATGGAAATTTATCTATATATGATATATATTATATTTATTTTTTCTTTATTCTTATGTATTTTTTTATAGCATACCTTTATTGTTCTCATAATGGGTAAATGTGATAATTTCATTAGAGGAATTGCGGACTACCGCCCCCTCAAAGTGATATGACTCATTCATGCCATACATGGAACGTATACATGATATAATTTATGAACATATGTAACATATATGACATAAATATTATACTGAAATTATAATATACTGATTAATCACTATTTTTTCATTTCATTAAAATATGAAATAGAAATGAAAGTAGCGTTCATGCGTACGTAAGGCTTACCGTCTCCATGAACGGTGCATTTCATTTCTTATCTCCAAATGTTATGTACTATTATAAATACATATATATATATATATACTGGATATATATGATATATATTACATCTAAATGATGAATATCATTCTATAGATAATGAAATTTTGACCACATGGGAAATTTATAATTATAACAAGTTCATTTTTTGCTCAAATTTTGAACCTTAACAAAATTTCCGATATGAGCTCGAATAATTAACTAATTGTTATAGGAGGGTAATAAGTAATATAAAAGGAATAATAAACTTGGAAAATATTCTTAATAAATTATAAAGTAACTTAATTTTATTATTTAGGAAGAACAAGAACATATGAGCGAGTCAAGTCAGACAACGAGGTAAGGGGTTTCTTATCTCACTTTTAATTCCGTGAGATTTCCATTGTTCGCCACTTATTTATAGCATGTGGTGTATTTTATAATTCCATTCGATATATATTATCAGGATTATATTTATATTAATGTTATTCTATGACTCTTTCCGTGGTTAGTAATTTTTTTATATGATTCGATTGAATATAATGTGGTAAGGGATTTTCATCTCACTTCTTATTCCTGTGAGATTCATGGTATATCTTCCACTATTTCCTTTTGTGTTTTGCATTTACTTCCCATTATTGTACTATTTGTGTAATATAATTTAATTTATGGGTATTTACATATTCTTTATATGATCCTTCTTTCATGGGGTGTATGTTTTGAAAGTTACCAAATCGGTAAGGGAACCTTTCACCCTCCTCTTTTAAGTAATGACTTCCTTTATGTTATGTCTTATAGTTCCATTTTATTATAAGGGGGATTTTTCTTCTATATCTTTACTAATGTCCATTTAATTTTCAAATTATTATAGAACCTTTCCACTCTCATAAATTTATTTTCTGAATTTTTATGTGATGTTGTTAGGCTGCTGAATTTTCGTAAAAGAAATTGTGTTTTCTCTTTCCTTTCAAGTTTCCTTTTCATGTGGTGTGCCATTAAATTTTCCATACCATGATCTTATTTCTTTTTATTCTATACCTCTACTATAAAACTATTCATTTATTGATAGTATACCCTTTTCCCCTCTCTTTATATTATTTTCTAAAACCATGTTATATAGTTATTATGCTGTATAAATTTCGTCTCAAAATTTATCTCTCTTTTTCTCAAGTAATTCTCTTGTTTTATTTATGTGAATACCCAGAACTATTTCATATATATGGGTGTTCATAGATACAAAAAAAAATAATTTATTTTATTCTTTAATTTACATACATGTAACCCTCACTCCCTTTCCATGGGTTATAAATGACATAACAATATTATTTTTAAGCACTTTTAAAACGTCAAGATTTTGAAGTGAAACCCATTTCTTTTACTCTCATTGGGTTATTTATGAAATGTTTGATTATGATCTATGTGGATCACATGAAAATAAATACATATTAATGGTGCGCCCTGATACCTCTCGAATGCATTGGGTAAATAATTAATCTCAAGAGATGACAAGTTTCACGATACCTTGGTAAATAACCTTGGTAATTTTTATGACACCATGGGGATGGACCTTGGTGATATATTCATGAATGTCTATATGAAATGTTGTAGCCACATATTCAAGTTATTATAAATGTTATTTTTATTATGATATTACTATTTTACCATTTCTTGTGTCTTTATGATTTTTATCATGTTCTTATTATTATTGCTCAAGACCACATGTCAACTATTTCACTTGTTTTCCTTACTGAGCCTTCTGCTCACCCATTCCTTTGATGTATGTCTCCAGGTTATGAGATGCAGTAATTGTACATATGATGAACTTTTAAAGAATATTTTCATGTGGATTTAAAGGAGTGTTTATTTTTTCACGTTTTTAATCCTGATTTCCAAGACACTAGGATTTAAAGATCCTATGTTTGTAAAATGTAATGAAAAGTTATGTTTTAAAAAGGAAGGATGCCATATCGAAAGAGAGACATCCTCAAGGGGAAATATATAATGAATTAGTCAATATAGATTACTCATGGCCAATCTTATATTAAGGCATCAAAATAGGTTGTTCTGAAAACCCAACCTATCATTCTAATTTCAAGTCTCTCTTAGGAGACAATTGGGTTCAAACACTAGAGGAAGAACCTCTACATTTAGGGAAAATCATGAAATGCCACCTAGGAGTCCTCAAATTGCCACAAGGGCTTCACCATCATGATATACATGAAAATATACTTAGAATGGACTACTCTTAGTTCCAATTTCGAATCCTAGTAGGAAATACATGAAGACCCCTCAATGGGTAGCATGGGAGGAGTACAAGAAAAATATACCCTGGTACATGGTGTGTACCCTAGAACTCCACCGGGATATGTACTTTAACTAGACTTGGCATGTAAACGACCAAGTACATGACATGTAGAATGGGTACACAGTGTGTGACCCACATTGGGTACTTAACCATGTACCTCACATGTCCTATATATGTATATTTTCTATCCTTGTATATCTACATGACGTGCAACCCACAAAGAGATTGGTCGTGTACTCTACCCGGCCATGTGCCCCTTCACGGGCAGCCTGGATAGGAACTCAGCTACACGGACAAGTCCCAGTACATGGTGTGTAAACCATATACATGGTGTGTACTTTAGAAAAGGAATTCTTACCCAAATATAAAGAACACACAGAATGTGTTCCATGAACCACACATGGTGTATATGGGTTGTCCTGAATGAAAACCCCTCTAAAATAAACGAAACCCCTGTTTTCTCCCCACAAACAACATATCAGACCATAAGAGGACATAAGAAAGAATAAAAGGGGATTTAAACTATAAAATGGTTAATATATATATTGATATACAAAAAAAACCTAAAAATAACAAACCTTTGGGTGGAATCCGCCAAAGCTTCTCCCATTTCTACAGTCTATGGTTGTTGCATGATGATTTGGCATGTCCTGAGCTCCATGAAAAAACATGTATTCCCTACTCTCTTTATTCATATATCCCTATCCCTTTTCCTATCTCGTTCATGTGATGAAGAGGATACACCAATATCATTCATTATAAGAATAGGAGAAAGGAAGAAAAGAAAAATAAAAGAAAGAAAAAGAAAAAAAGAAGAGAAACACAAAGAAAGCGGGCTCGGGATGGCCTCGATGCCCAAAATGAGTTTATGCCTCACCTAGGTATAACTATACATTATAGATTCAATTGAAGATATATAATATTAATCTAATTCTCTATTTAAAAACATATTTCGGAACGAACCTACATGAATAAATTAATATTTAATTAATTAAATATTAATTATTAATTATTCTACTAAAATTTGAATGGCTCGAATTCCCACCAAACTTCTATACTAGGATAAAATCTTATTTTGGGACCAATATAGTTGTCAAAAAAATTATATAAGATCATATTCTAGGGGAAAATTAACATTTTACCCCTTATAAGCATCTGAAATCAAAAATTCAAATTTTTGTCCAAAATTGTAGTCTGAAAAAATGTGGATCATTACAACCTCCCCACGATAAACCTTATAGTCTCTTTGTATACTTGGTGGTAAAACTAGTATCCATGATCTTAACCCAATAATATTTATAACAAGATATCTTGAATGTATAACAACTAATATCATATAATTAACAACCGTTTCCTATAAGGAATATGTTCAATTGCGACTGATCTAGTACTCCCCACCATATGAATACCCTTATTTCCATCTCAAAAACCGACCCTGAGCTCAACGCCTCATTGAAAATGTCATATTACAACTAAAAAAGAGGTTCACCGCCCTCAAATAGTCAATTGTGTACTCCCCACCATATGGATTACCTTATATTGTTCCTCAAGAACAACCATAAAATGGTCATTTATCAAACCGGGAAATACATTTAAAAAGAAAAGAAACTCAACATAGAGTTGATGATCTCTTAGTGTACTCAAGAAGATTTCGAGATAGAGAATAATCACCTCTAATTAAGATTAAACTAAGATTTCATAAAAGGTTTTGTACATCTCTCTCTGAGCCACACTCACAACAACAATATACACTTTTGTTTCACCAACACTATACACCATGTCTCCCAACAATGTGTGTCAAGGTCCATCCATGGGTCAACCTCTTCACGACACCTTATTATTTCTGATGTCTTCTCTACCATAAAGAGATATTTGTTATTTTATCATAACTCATGGGAAACTATGCTCACAAAAAGTGTTTAAAACACTAGTACCTAACTCACACATGACCACTCAATAATTTATGATTTTAAAATGGTATCACACGCAACTAGTGTATAACTTTATCATATGACTCGTACTCCATAGATTCATCCATTACCAGGATAAGTTAACTATGTTAACACAACAAATCAGTTTTAACTATCAAAAGTCTCCCTTGGAAATCCTCCTCAAGATCATATACCTCACCTGTTCCACGATTTATTACAAGATCGCCTGTCACCCGACATCGTTCCAGTCACGAGAATCTACCTGTGATATGAATACATTAGAAAAAGTAGAAACATTGATCAATAAGTCCAAGCACCTGAATATTCCTTCCCATCAAATCCATTATTAATACCAAAGCACCCTAGGTTCTTGTAAAAAGATGAAGGCATCAACATTCCAATATCTCAAAACTCGAGCAACTACTATGCCTCAATCTCAATTGAGTGTATAACCAAGCTCACTTCCTAAAAGGAATTCACAAGAATGATTCAACATCTCAAGTGGGATTCCCTCGAACAAAAAAAAAAGAATGTCAATCTACAAGGTTATGAGTCAAAACCAAGGGCCTCTAGGTCTCCCACCTAGCCCTACTGATCATGTCTCACAAAAGAAGATAAAAATAAAAATGACATACAATGGTAAAAACTACCTATAAGGCCTATAAGGGCCTAATTCTCATCGAGCGTCCTCATAAGAAACTACTCCCTGAAGGTCACGATACCAAAATAATAAAATATAATGAAATGACACTCACCAAGAATCCACATATGGTAATACCCCCTTGAGGTCCAGTTCACGAGAACGAAAAGGTACCTATCAACATCATACTCAGAAATTCTACTAGATAGACATAAAAAAAAGATCCCCCCCCATAAGGGTATCACATATGGGCATAAATTTCCTTAATGACCTACTAGGTTCACTGAACCTCATATGCATGAGTAGCAATTCATTAGTCTTACCAACAAACACCTTAGCATAGATCCATATTACCTTCCATCATAAGGAAATATATATATGTGTGTGTGTGTGTGTGTGCGCGCGCATTTTGGATCAATTGAGTATAATTCCACCAAAAAGCTATATGGGAAAACATTATTAAGTTTTTTTACACATTAAACAATTGGATGACTGTCATCAGTAATAAACACACACTATAATAACTATATGATGTGAATCCTATATGTTAAACAAGATTCATGATATGTCTCTTTTATTTTTCATCCAATAGTTAAAATATATTCCCTTCCACTTTCCAATGGTACAAGAACAATAAATCCATAATAAATCATCACATCCACACAACATGTGTGTCACTCAAGGTGAAAATCATATAAAAATGTAACATGGTAGATCAGAACAACAATCTAATAACCTTAGAAACTAGGAATTATTACAATAACAAGTGTTCTTGATTCACTAGTTTGATATCCATCAAATATTTGAACACATTCCTAATAATATTATCTACCATATCCCAAATAGTAAATCCAAGTAAAGGAACTTCTCTGATACCACTTTTTATCATCCTAAACCAGCTGCCACTAATTTTTTACTCTATGTTGGTTCACTAAAAGGCCTCTAGTGTGCCTCTCTATATGTCGAAGGCTGCTGACTAGTAGTGAGGGCCGAGGGTGTGATATTGGGGATACTATTACCTCATATCAAAGTAAAAAAATAGCATAAATAACTAAGTATCATGCACAATAGTAAATAAATAGGATACAGAAATAGTAAATAACTAAAATTGAATATGTTGTAATAATAAATGAAAATGATATAAAATCTCAAAAAACTATGTCATGAAAACAACATTGTTCACCCACTGGGATGACAACATAAATATAATAGTTCAAAAGAAACTGAAATAAAAGTATATGGATCTACTACTAACTTTGAGTCATACCACATAGTCGGTCCCCAAACACTATCAAGTTGCACCAGCCATATTAAAATAACCCAAATGAGAAACTCCACTCAATCATGAAACCTTAGGCCTTAGCCCTATCCACCATGCCTTTGTACTCAACCTGAAAAGAAGACATATGGTCCACATGTACACTGAGGTACATGTTAAGGGGTGAGAAATAATCTTAATAGGACACACCAAGGATGAACCTATAAATATTATAGCATAAGTGCATGATTATATAATATGCTTAGCCTATCCAAGACACAAATGAAAGATAAGTAAAAAATATTAACATGAAACCACAGTTGGTCCCTGGGACTGTGATCCTAGTCAACTGGGAAAGTTCCATCATGGAGATACATATTTATATTTGTATATATTTATATCCCCATATCTTTACATATATACATAAATATGATTATACATGAGTACAGTAAATGAAATAACATAAAAAAACAATAGTTTAACCTTGGGTCTGTAAACCTGATCTCATGGACATCCTGTGAAAGAGGGAAGTGAGATACACATCATGCCAGTCAATCTGTGTGTCATTAATTAAATCTCTAGGTACATAATCCCAATCTACATATACCTACTTCTCCAAATACTGAAACATTATTTGAGCAAGCTATGAAACTACAAGGGGATACTTGTCCTAACTGTGGGCTCACTCGTAATCACCTCTAATCATTGTAAAGAAGGATTCCATGGAAGTACATCCATACATACTATAAGTGGTCACTAAGCTATATTTAATGCTTCTCACTCCATGTAAATCCATTATAATGTCTAATACCAAGGTCTCAATCTGTAGGAAGCCATGACATTTATATTCATATGAACCCTAAGTGTCTTCCCCTTATGTGGTCTGTAAAGATATCTCATTAGTAAGACGTCATGCCCACCCCTCAAAATCAAAATTTAAACATCAATCATAGGTGTGAGATGCCAAGCACAACCACCCTGATAAGAAAATTTATCATAATCTTGATCCCATAAATCTTGTCTAGAGAACCTCATCATATGAAAAATGAATGAATTCATAGTCATCCTCTATAATCCATAGGTCAGGGAGAGCATGATAATCCTCTATAGAATATAAGTCAAGTAGATCATAATCAGCCACCAAAAACCACAAGATGAGGAGAGTGTAATCATCCTCATTTAATCCATGAGTTTAAGAGAGCATATTTATACTCATAATATATCTAACATAGGAGATATGAATCATCCTCATCACTCAGGAGAGTGTAATCATCCACATGTATCATTAATAGGGATTCCATGACCATATTTCACAGTAGTTTGCTTAAAAAGCTGGATCTAAGGAAGAACCTTTGGAAATCCTAATAATATAATAACCAAATATAAAGGCTCATTAGGTAGATATAAAGTAGTACCTTTGGGTATACCAATGAATATAAAAATTACATTGCTCAAATTTCTAATCCCAGGAAGAACGTCCACACATCCCAAAGAGAAAGAAAGATGCGCCATGTCAGGATCATTAACCAGCAACCAAGAAGAACCTTCAGTAGTCATCACTGCATTAGTAGTAAACATGTGAATAAATAAATAAAAGAGTAATGGTATTTGAACACCTAAACCAAACACTACTTCCATAGCCCCATGGGCTTACAAGTTTAGCACGAGTTATAAGGTTACACTTGCTACCATCTCTACTCAATCCCAATGTACTATATCGTGTTCGGTCAAACAACTGGAAACCACTAGGTCCTTCAAGTCTAAACACCATAGAGGTATCCTTATTGGGATCCTAGAGGTCTAAACATTATAAAAGGCATCCTACTTGGGATCCTTAGCTAAAAATGGTAAGAGGAGGAATCTTACTTAGATCCTTAAAGAGCAAGTCAATAGAGGCATCCTACAAAAGATCTTAGGAATGATGCATAAGTAATGATATCCTACTAGGGATTACCTAAGTTAGTATGTAAGAAAAGGAATCCCATAGAGGTCTTTAGTAACATGAAGATGATAAAGGAATCATATATAGGATCCTCTAGTTCGAAACATTGGTATAGGAATCCTACAAGGTATCCTCATAAACAACAGGTCTCACATCCACTTTGGAAGGATGGGAATGTCTCATAAGGGAGACTTTCTCAAGGGGAAATCTACAAGGGATAGGTCAATAGGGATATCTCATGGC
This sequence comes from Viscum album, assembly GCA_963277665.1. Classification (NCBI taxonomy): domain Eukaryota; kingdom Viridiplantae; phylum Streptophyta; class Magnoliopsida; order Santalales; family Viscaceae; genus Viscum; species Viscum album. The sequence goes on from OY728152.1 coordinate 1,923,319,748, forward strand.
ATATATAAAATAAATATCTCAATCTATAATGGTCTGAATACACAATCCATCATTCTCATTTCAAGTATCTCTCTCAAGAGACAATTGGGTTCAAACACAAGACAAATATCATATTTTTAGAGAAAATCCTGAAAAAACACGTAGGAGTCCTAAAATCACCTCAAGGTTTTTAACATCACGATCTACATGAAAAGATACTCATAATAGACTACTCATGGGTCCAATTATGACTCCTGAGTGAAAGCATATGAAAACCCTCAAAGGGTAGCAAGGGAGGAGTACATGATTTTTTTACCATGGTATATGGTGTGTACCATCAAATTCCACCTGGGCGTGTACTACAGCCAGACTTGGCATGTAAACGACCAAGTACATGGTTTTTAGAATATGTAAATGGCATGTGACCCACATAAGGTACCTACCCATGTACCTCACATGGCCTAGACATAAATATTTTCTGGTAGTGTACATCTATATGGCATGAAAACCACACTAGGTCGGGCTATGTACTCTACACAGAAATGTTCCCCTTACATGAGTATCCTGGTCAGGTACTCGACTACATGACCAAGTCCCATTAAACAGCGTGTAAATACCATAAATGGCGTCTACTTCCGAAAAAATATTCTTCCCCAAATAATACTAACACATGGTGTGTGTTCCCTAAACCACATGCCATGTAGATGGGTTTTCCTAAACGAATAACCCTAAAAAATCCTTGAAATCCCCATTTTCTCCCCACAAACAATAGATCAGACTATGATAAGTCATAAGAAAGAATAAAAGGGGATTTAAATTATACAGATGAAAATATATGGGTTTATATGAAAAAAACATAAAAATGGCCTACCTTAGGGTGTAATTTGCCAAAGCTTCACCCATTTTCACGGTTTACAACTTCTTCACAATGATTCAGCGCATCTTGATCTCCACGACAGTACATATATACCCCCTCTCTATCTCCCTCTCCCTTTTCTATCATGGTCACACAAAAAATAAGATCCACTAGGGCCATGAGTGAGAATCTAGAGGAGAAAGGATGAAAAGAAAATGAAAAGAAAGAAAAAGAAAAAAGAAAAAAAAAGAAAAAATGGGACCCAAGCTAGCCCGATGCCCAACTTGATTTTACGTCACGCATAGGAAAAACTCAATGTTATTCACTCAACGACGAAGAAAAAATCTCAATCCAACACTTAGTTCAAAATATATGGATGACAAAACCTTTTTTAATAAATTAATATTTAATAAATTAATTATTAATTATTAATTATTCCACTAAAATTTGAATGGTTTAGATTCCCATGAAACTACTTTCCCAAGGTAAACACTCTATTCCGAGACCAATGGAGCGGTCATAAAAATTACCTAAGATCATATGATATAGTTAAATTACCATTATAACCCTTATAAGCATCTAAAAAAATTTCTCAAAATTGCATTCCGAAAAAACACGAGTTGTTAAATAACACAATGAAAATAAATTGACTTACAAAATTATTTACCACTTGGTAATTTTCATGTAAAACATCCATGGATGAAATAATTAAAATTGAAAATTAGAATAATATGAATTACTAATTAATCATGATATTAAATTTCAAAGATCCAGTCTATACACTATATAAAATAAATTGAGTTTATAACATTACAATATGCATCAATGAAGAGAAATTGAGATGAAGTCCCTTAACTCATGCTTCCTTTTGGTTGAACATGATTTAAACTCATATATAGTGGTTTTAAAAAATTTATTAACTTATAGAAAAAACATATTAATATTTATAATATCATATATGGTTCATTTATAACATCTTATCACTCGTTCATTAATAATCATTCATTATTTTCATTGTTTTGGGTGTTCATTGCCTTTTTTTATCATGTATGTTTTGTCATGAAAGATCTGATTATTTCACATATTATATAGTTACAACATATACATAATAATAAAAATTAATTAATTACTATATTTAAATATCAATTATACTTTAAATACCAATCATGAAATATTTTTTTGAGAAATGAATTACTTTACGATCATGGAGATGGTAGGTCGTACGTACGCATGGGTAACGTTTCCATTTTTAAACTGACATTATAGAAAGGATGAAAGTAATATGTTATCTTTAAATAATGATCATAATATCATAAATACCATATTATTTATTTAAATATACTAATGTATATAATCCATGTGGTTTGGTGATGAAAAGAGAGTCACATCGCTTCGTGAAACTGCTAGTCCACATGTGCACGAATGATGTTATCATCTTTAAGTGAGTGAAAATGTAATAAATAAAATGATATATATTATATTTTAATAATTATAAATATTTCATTAATATAATAATTATTTAATTTATATCTCATATATAAATTAACTTTACCCTTATTACCTTCCATTTAAAGTGTTAGTGAAAAAGGAATCGCATCACTTCACTAGGCGGTAGTCCACTGTACACACAAGTGACATTGTCGTATCCCCCGTGAAATAGAAAATAAAAAAGTTAAATATGATATAATGACTATATAGGTATGATTATGTTATAAATATCATTTATATTCTTTATATCCATCATCATACCCAACCGTTAGAGGTGGTAATAGAAAAATGAATGACATCAGTTCGTGAGGTGGTGGCTTACTATAAACATGAATGATGATTTCCTAACCCATTTGATGGAAGTGGGGATGTTTTTTAGTCATAAAATTAATATAAAAATATATTAGTATATTTAAGATACTCTTTTTATTATATCAAATTGGTTTAATAATAATTTAAGGAGGTGGAGGATAAAATAAATTAAAAATGCTTTTTAAAGATAGTTACCTCTTCTTCGGGTAACCTCCTCATTTTTTCATTAAAAGCCTTCCTAGGTTGGATTTCTTCCCAATATAAGGCATATAAGATAATTTTATGTGATTTTTAAGTGATATGGGTAGTTATTTGATGAAAAAAATGGCTTGAATGTGTGAAGAGAGGATAGGGGGTGTCCTTTTATAAGTGATGTGAGTGGCACACTTGTAATTTTTGAAAATAAAAATGTATACCCACGTTTATCACATGAAAAAATATTCCAAAATGGAGTATTATCAATTATCATACATGATATGTTCTAAATATATCCATAAAACATATTTTAGACAAGTTTTTAGGTTATTTTAACACTTTTCTTTTTAGTTTAACCCCTTGGAAAATCCATTTTTACCTTAACTATGGTAAATAATTTTTATTATTTTCACTATTCATTTTTTTCAAAAATTAAGTTGAACTTATTAGATAATATAAATTATTATTATTCCAATTATTTAATCTTTTTTTCTAAATTACATTCACATAATTTTAAAAATATAATTTAATATTAATCTCACTGAAGTGATGAGATAGCGGGTTTTCAATGAGAAAATGTTTTAACGTTTTATAAAGTTTTTATCTCAAAATTCAATATGAAAATTATTCTAATGAAATAAATTGGATTTATTGATCTATATAGTTTTACTAATTTTAACTTTATAAATAATTTAAATGGAATGGAATTTATCAATTAAAATTAATTATTTTTCACTATTCATCGAAAAATGAAACATTTTAGAAAAAAATCACCCTAATATAATTTTGATATTACGATTTTAGAAATTAAATTCATTTTACCAAATAAATTATATAAAAATGGTAAAAATTAATTTTAAATTATGTGTGAAAATGCGGCTAAACCGTCTTTTAGAAAAAAGATACAGTTTTCAGAAAACATTTCTTTTTATTTTAAATGATTCTTATTTTATTTGTAATCAATAGATAATAATGATTTTAATAATTTAGTTAGTAATATTCAGAACATAAAATTTAACAGTTAGTTTATAATGGTATACTATATTATGGTTCATTTTGACTCAGGGTTTCATGTTCTACAAGATATTGAAAAGAAGTATATTGTGTGGGTTGTTTAAACTCGATGGTTCTCATAGAATACTCTATAGAATACAATGTTCTTGTTTTAGAATTTCAGGGTGTTATAGTCACTATATTTACTTGCTTCTTGAATTATTAAGATTTTATAAAATTAATATTTTTATTAAATAGTAGCATGTTCTTATTCAATCAGTCATTATAATACGCCCTTGTTTGGGTCGATTTTACAACCTATATGAATAATGTTTTATTTATTATATCATTACTGATTAAGAAATCATAAAAATTTGTAATATTATACAATAATGAATAATTTGATATGCTTTCACTTCATCTCCAAGATATATAACTCCTATTGAGTTATATTACATGAATCACACTCTAAATAATTTTATGAAATGCTTATTTTGGGTTATTGAATTTTTCTATCAATTGATTTAATTCATGAGGTTATTTTATGCGATATCATTTTAAAATACTAAAAAAAATTATTTCCATGAGTTATTTATGATATGATAAATTATTTATTTCATATGGTACTCATATATATGGATATTGATGGGTGGGGTTCTATATCTCCCTCTAATGCATTTTTAATACCACATGTTCATACAGTTTGGAAAATTCTGAAGGGAATTTATGTTTTTTGATTAGTGGAATGTTCATTTTGACCACTGAAAATCATAAAATTATTGTGAGGGTTTGGAAACACAAAAGGGTGTTTTTATATAGGGTTTATAGTTTAGTGGGAACCCAGGGTGTTTGAGGAAGCGTCGAAGGAGGTTCGGATTGACTGAGGTCTAGCAGGGGCATGCTATAGGACTTTCACACCATTAATCATGGATTCATGACATGAAATTTAAAGGTAGGTTGAATCCTCTATCCAATGGGATTCATAGTGTAAACCCTATGTTCATGCCTTGAAACCCTATTTGGGGTTTTCAAAATTAAATAAGGGGGATTCAACCCCCTACTTTTGGCCAATGGAGGGAACACATGGGGGAGCTGATGACAGGATCTCCCCCTCTTATCCCACTTGATTTGGGGTAGTTATGGGCAGTGTTTTAGAATTATTCCAGGTAAAGTCCCTCCCCTAATCTTTCTTCTTCTCATTATTCCCAAGTTTATCCAATTTTGGTTTATTATTTATAGTTATTTCCATCAAATCATGGTGGAAATCACCCTGATCGATGGGGATCTCAAGATTATTGTGTAAAGGGAATCCAAAAACATTGTAAACAAGTTATCATTCATTGTTTGATGTAAGGTAATTTTATGAGTGAATTTATTTGAGTTTTTTTAGTTATTTTGGGTAAATTTTTCCAATGAATTGGGTTTATGATTTAGGGAATTTTTTTAGCATGGGTCCTCACCTTGTTACTAGAGGATGCATCACAAAGAGGTTGTTAGATGTTTTTTATTCATTTATGCCTTGGTTAAATTGAATTTATTAATTTATTATTAATTATATAATTGATTATTGTGATTTTTTAGCTTGGGTTAGGGCATCTCATGGGTTGGTTTTGGATGGGTAATGTTGTATAAGCTCAAGTGGTAGCTTACCAGGCTATAATTATATTATAAAGGATTATTGATGAGGTAGGTGGCCCCTCTAATTAACCTATATCCATATTTAATATTTTAAATGCATCAGTTTTACGATCTCATCGTCTCCCTAAGTGATGAACTTTGAAATTAATTGATCCCTTATATTATGTTATTCCTTTATTAAAATCCATATTTAAGTTTTTTTAGATACCCTTTATGTGGGAAGGTTCCAATGGGACCTCTATTAGGATTTTGACCTTATCTTTAACCAAATGAAATACCATAGATCCAAGGAATGGAAATATAGAGCTATGTCATGCCTTCCATGGTTCTGTAAAATAGGAAAGCCTTGGTTAAATGATATATTGGTGTTTTCCAATTTAAAAATGATTTTAAAATGGCCTGTAAATGGTTACCATGGTTAATATGTTTAAAAGTGATTTTTTAGAGGTTTGCTTTGATTAAATATAGGGCCAGTAAGCAGCCAATAATTTTTTTCCATTATATATTTTGAATGTCACCCAATTTAGTCAAGCCTTAGAGATGTGGGAACTTTTATAAAAATTTTATTCATTAAATGTGAACTAGGGAAGATAATGAAACGAGCAATATATTAGGGGTGATATTTTTCCTTGTTTTTAAGTTGATTAAATGGGAACTAAGGGACTTGGTTACCTAAAAAAATTTAAGATTATTTTTTGGAAAGTGAATAATGAATTAATTTATTAAATAGAATGAGTTTTTTCTTTGGTTTATATTATACTAGGAATACCTTGTATCGATTTCATCGATTATATATATACTATATTAGTTTTTAATTGTATGATCAAGACTTGGATTCTGATAGGGGACTCATATGAATGTCAAGGTGTTGTAACATCCTCAGATTCATTGAGGTCCTATGATATGGAATGTCTTGAGTGAGCCATTAAATTCTTCATATATTCATTACCATGAATATAATGACCCATTCATTTCATACACAAATATTGCATCTATTTAGATAAATATTCAATAAAAACAATAATACCCTTTGTAGAACCATAATGGTTTAGATTATTTGGAGATTAGATATACAATATTCTTATTTTATGAAAGATATTAAACACCTCCCAAAAATATCATCTCATATATTACTCCTCTTAGGAATACTCAACCTAAAACTTTCTTCATCACTCGGGGAAGGAAACATAAGAAGGGTGAGCTCAGATACTCAGTAAGTATGAACATAGAAGATATCAATACATGATCATATGAAATAATAAGATAGGAATAAGGTTATTTGATCATGACCATAACTTATGAATTTCATACCAAACATGTCATAGATTATAAACATGATTTATGGTATAAACATTGTCATTTCATAAAATAGACCATAAGAGTGAGAATCATCATAAATGAATCATGATCTGTAAGCTTGTGTCATAAAAATGTAGAACCATCATAAATATAGAAAAACATTTCATATTTCATGGTTAACTTCCAATACCATCAACATAAAGTATTAGGAAACACCAGTTTCATATAGTGGATCGAGACACACTAGTTTCTTATAGTGGATCGGGACACACCTCTTTCCCATAGTGGATCAGGACACACCTATTTCCCATAGTGGATCAGGCCCCTTGACTTCTTTCCCATTGTTATCTCACGAGATATAAATCTTTAACCAATTAATTGGATTTATATATATATATATATCTCAACCATGAAATAATGAAAACAATACATATGTATTCCATAAGAAAATAAATCATTCATCATATTAGAACCCATGAAAAGAAATTAGGTTTCATAAACATTTCATTATAGAATAACCCGTAGAAAAGAAACAGGTTTCATAAATATCATTCCCTCATAAATATAAAACAAGTATAAAAATAATAAGGATATATTCCTTGAATAATTTCCCCATTCATGAATAAGTAACATCAAATAATATTATCTTATATGGAAAATAATTTTGAAATATTACTTGAAATAATTCTTAAAAAAATAACATTTCCATTTTTAAATCATTTATTTTTAAAGAGACACACAATTATAAAGGAAATATTTTTCTTTTAAAATAACCTTGTAACACTGTGAAGGAAAAATCAAAGAATTAATGTATCTTGACAGCGGGAAAATCCTTTCATTCCATATAAGTTAAAAAAATATTCCTTTTGTATTTGTTTTAGAAAAGTCATAAAGAACCTCATCTAAAAAATGATAAAAAGAATCCATTCAAACCATTTTGTAAAAACATGAGTAAAAATGACTTTAAAAATAATAATGGAATTATAAAAAAATCCAAAAACAAATTTTGAAAACATAAACATGTTAGAAAAATAGTGTTTTAAGGGAAACTTTAAAAAGATAATTTTTAAAAGAAAGTCCCTTATAAATATCATATTGTTGAAGTGAGCATTAATCAAATAAATCAACTATGTTTATCAGAGTTAAATCTATAGAAAACATGTGTAAATAAAATATAATAGAATAAAAATAAATCTCACACATAATCTTAACATGGAATAATCAATAAATTAGATGTTTAACCCAATAAATGGAAATTGAGTTAAGAAATCTCTCACCACTTGGTAACCAGTCGAATCATATGACCCTAAAAAGTAATAATTATAATGTAAAACATTAAATACCATGAATATAATTAGATTAATGATATTATATATCAAATTTAATTATATAAACTTCACAAAATAAATAATTGGTGAATAAGGCATATATCTCACAAAAGTAAAAGTGATATTAAAAACTGTTACCATATGCTTCCCTTTAGTTTTGTGTACTTTAGCCTCCTATATAAAGGTTTATAGAGTTTTATTAATTAATTTAAGAGCTATATTAATATTTATAATACCTTATATGAAACCTTTATAACATATTACCACCTCTTCATTAATAATATTTCCTTATCTTTATTGTTTTGGTGTGTTTGTTTCAGGGTTTTCATGGTTGGTTCATTTGTGTATAGTTAAGGATTTTCTTGTTAAATGGAAATAAAACTCCAGAAGTTAAATTAAATTTTATTAATGAACTTTTATAAGTTTAAATTTTATTATATATCATTTTTATTTCTAGTATGTGGTTGATTAAATTGATAAAATGTTAGTGGTAAATGTTTAGTTTATTTTAGAGATTTTTCTGACCATCGTGAACTAGTTTCATTTTAATTAATATTGTGTATATAAATTAGTTATAGAACATGAAATAAGTTATAATATACATATTATAATCTTATTTTACTATAATAATAATTTTATGACCATCCTTGAAAGTGGTAATGGAAAACAAAAAAACATTATCCACGGAGACAGTTAACCGCCATAATTTGGACAATAGTTTCGTTTCTTTGAATTAGAGGAGATAAAAAAGGGGTGGATATAAGATATTCAATTAGAAATATGAAATTATATAATATACATTATAATATATTTATTATGATTTTATGGATGAATTAGTAAAATATAATGTAGATAAAGAAAATAAATTAAGAGAGGTTTTTTGAGAAAGTTCCCTCTTGAATGTCACCTCCTTGAAGGACCCCTTAAGGAACTTGGAATTGGTATTTGGGTGATAGAAAAAAGCACATGTACATGGATAGAGTGGTTAGGAGAGTTTTTTTTAGATATTTTAATATCTTCAAGCCTTTTTTGGAGAAATGGGGTTGGTGATGAGTGGTATTTATACTTGGGGAGGGGTGGTTTTAAGTGATTAAATAATGATTGTTTTATATTTAAAGCCAACCACATTTGGGTGGAATTAATTACAAATAATTTGGATGATAATTATTGTTTTAATGGATATTTATGGTATAGAACCACATTATACAACCATTTAATTCTAATTTTTAGGTTATTTAAGCTTTTACCTTTTAACTTTAACCAGCTATATTATTTTACCTATAAAGTGGTAAATATTTTTTCTACCACGGTAAGTTTTTTATGCCTAAAAATTAAATAAAATTATAAACTCATTTGGACCTCCTAAATAATAAAATTTAATCCACTATTAAAAATTAAAAACATAGAATTTTCAAAATCACATTTAAAATTAAACATCAAAATGCAATGTAAAACAATTATTTGAAAAAATGTGTTTTAAGCACAAATATGTACTTATACAAAAATATAGTATAAATATTATTTAAATGTAACTAATTATATTATATATAACTAAAAATTAATAAATTTACTTTAATATCAAATTAAAATCATAAAATTTATTTTAAATATAAAGAAAATGAGGGTTTTTATAAAAATCGGTATTTTTTACCATTCACTAAAAAACTAAACATTTCTGAATATTATCAAAAAGTCACCCTAAGATAATTTTTACATGAGGAATACAAAAATTATTTTTATTTTATCAACTAAATTTTCCAAAATTTTCACAAATTAGTTATATTTATTTTCTCATAGGAAGAAATAATAATCATTTTTTTTGAAGAAAACATATATTTGAAGGATAAAATGACTTTAATAAAAATTATGTGAATATTACAAAATAATTAATTAATATATTAAAAATGAGTTGGAAAATTTTATATTTCATAATGTGGTTAATATTTTTCATCCCCACAAATTTAACGACTAGGTTATAATGGTTGTGTTAAAATAATAATATTTTAAAGTTCATTTAGGCTTGGTGTTCTGTGAAAAGTAATATATTAATGAGATTAGATTTATTTAAAAAGAGACATACCATAAAATATTGGGGTGTTACATTATAACCCCCCTTAAAATTAATTTCTCCATTGAAATTATTCACTAGGATACCAACATATGAAGATAACATCTACCACATCACATCCTTTGGTTCCTACATAGATTCCTCAAATTGGTGGTTTCACCATAAAACTGTAACCTGGTGAGTGGTGTTGTTTCGTAGAACTTTATCTCTGTGATAAAAAATCTCTATATATTATTCTTCAAAAGAAATGTCTTTCTCCAATAGTATGACCTTTGAGTTTAGTACATGTGATGTATCATGTATATACATCCTCAAGGGAGATACTTAGAACACATCTTGAACTTGAGATAGATTTGGTGAAAGTTATAAATGATAAGATATTATCCCAATATGATCAAATATTTCAAAGAGACATATATGCCTATATTTTTGTTTTCCCTTCATTATTACATAGATAAATTCATAGAAATAGCTTCTCACCAACATCAAATTCTAGATCGCGTTGATTATTATCAGTGTAACATTTATTTAAACTTTGTTTTGTACATATGTGTTGTTGAATGAATCTTACCTTATCTCCATCCCATCATCCTACTCAAGTACTTACAAACTTCTTTTTTCAACTTCTCTATAGTACGTTGGAGTTCTAAACTTACTTCCATAAAAGGTTTTATAAGGATCCATATGAATTCTCAAGTGAAAGCTATTATTTCAACTAAACTTAAGTAGAGGGAGTGATTGATCCCAATCACCTTTGAAATCCACAGAAAAATAATTTAGTATATCATTTGGAGTTTTAACTACTCTCTTAGACTGAACATCTTCTTAAGGATGATATGCAGTGATGGAACTCAACTCTATATCAAGAACTTCCTGAGGACTTCACTAAAACATCAAGGTAAACCTCAGATCTAAATTAAATACAATTTAATATAGAAATCCATAAAACTTCACCACTTCCTTAATATATATTTTAGAAAGTACATCCATAGGTAAATCTTGTCTGAATGAAGTGTTCTGACTTCATAAGTTTATTAACTACAACCCATAATTACATCAATATAAAAAATAAGATAAACCTAAATGGTTACTAATAATTTTAATAATATGTCCACAAAGTTTAAAGGAATTATTCCTTGAATATATTTGTCACATATACAAAACCAAAGGGTTATATTTCCATAAATTTCTCTTGATATTGATAAAATCCCATCATGTAAAAACCTCAAAAGGGATGTCAATACTTATACCCATGATGGTATCCATGACTCTTATATTAATCTTACATGGATACATATACACTTCAGAATGTTAATTCTCCATTTATTACTTATACATTATCTTATCTTATACAAAAATAGTTTCATTGGAAGCTTAGGTTCATCATTTTACTGATAAAATATCAAATTTGGTTTCATTATTCAAGAATCCATGTAAAAGGAGATAATCACATAAAATTTATCTAAAGGACAAAAAATAACATATTTATAAAAAATCAAACATGAAACTCCCAACTAAGGAGGGGATAATAAGGTTTTCCAAATTATCATGATACACTTCATCCATTTTGATTGCATAAGATTTCCCTTTGTATGTTTTTCTTCAGAAGTTATTGTAGATTATCATCCAAATTAAACCTTGGATTGGGGAATTGATTCTTAAAATGCACAAACTTCTTTCATTTGAAACACTAGAGTGTTTATGGTGAATTATTTGGTTTCATATCCTCTTACATTATAATAATCATCCCATTAATCGCATTTAGACATTCACAGGCTTTATGACCCACCTTTCCACATTTAGAGAACCTTTGAGTTCCATTCAAACACTTCCTTTGATGTTTTCTGTAAAGACCCAGAATTTCTTTGGATTTTTTTTAAATACATGGGAATTTTACGAGTCTGAAAAAATTTACGGCGCTTGATTCCGAGGCTTGGTATGCCCAGAATCAATTTTTGATGTTTTTTCAGGTACGTTTAGTAAACGTATGAGCATGATTTTATAACTTTTGAACCAGTGCTCAGAATTGAAATCTGAGGGCACCGTTGAACTCACAGCGCCGATATTCTCTTAAGAAGACTTTCACCTCGATAGTAGTTTGTCGAGAATAAAAGTTATTTTTTTGGATTTGTATAAAAAAAATTGATAAAATAAAGTGAGCTAAAACTTTATTTTATTTTTTCCCCCATGTGGAGGTTGGGTGGTTAAATTCTCCAAGTGGAGGTTGGAGGTGGGGGCCACCACATCTTAAACTCTTATGAGAGGTTATGGTGGTGGGGACCACCCAAACATAACCTCCCTTGGGAGGATAATTTTGGTGGGGACCACCCGGATTCTAACCCCTTGGAACTCCCCATTTAAGGTGGAGAAACTCCTTGACCACCCCTCACCTTAATGAAGCCCACTCCCCAAGGAATTAATGGTTCCACCACCACCCCAATTAATTGCCAAATCCTCCTTTTTTAATTTCATTCCATCTCCCCAACTTAACTGCGCCAACACGTGTGAATTAATTAATGGGAGCCTCTTCACATCCTCTAAATTAAATGTGACACCTCTCGTGCAATTAATTTGGTGGAGCTGGGTTAATTAATTTCACCTTTTTGATTTGTTGTGCCAACAAAATAATAGACAAACCATTCCTCTATTATTTTAGTTGGGAATTTGGTGGAGCTTGGGAGGAGGAAATCTAGGGAGAAAAGAAGTTCCCCCAATGAAGAACACTTCCAATGAAGAACGCGAATAACGCCAGTGACGATTTCCTCCTTCGACTTCCTCCCTCAGATCCTACCAATGTGGAGTGTCTTCCACGACCAATGTAGCTCAGAAGTGGAAGTGTGTGGCGGACATGACGAACGACGACATCGACTTCTTCCCAAAACTCCGTCAATGAACATCGTGTGGCGAATCAAAGGTAGGGTTTTAGTTTCTTTAAGTTCCATATTCTTCTTTATTTTTAAGAATCGAAGAACGATGATGATTATCTTTTACGATGGAATATTTTTCTTCGTTATTGAGAACCAATTGTTACCACCCTCATTACGGAGGGTGTGAGCCAAACCAACATGGCCCAACCCCTCCACCGATCTTGTTTCGATTGAACTTCGGCTTGGTGATGAACCAAGAGGCAACTAAGGTAGCAACAACAAAGGTCGCGCTTCCCGCAGCCTCTGAGAATTGCGCCGCCCCCACGGTGCACCAGTGCTCCCAGCCAGACACTGCCGACCGAGCGGGGTCCAAACCACCTACCCACAGCTTCCCAATGCCCCGCTTGGCACACACCCTGGCCGAACTCGTGGCCTGACCCACGGCCTACCCGGCCCCGCCGGCACCCTGCTCGGCTCCCTTGTGCCCTCGCGCGCTGCCTGCCGCCCCTGGTGCCCTGCTGCACCATGCCCGGCGCCCCTGGCATCCTGTTGCGCCCTACCCAGTGCCCCCAGTGCCCTGTTGTGCCCTACACAGCGCCCTATTGTGCCCTGCCCAGTGCCCCCAGCGCCCTGTCGTGGCCTGCCCAGCCCCTGTCGCGGCCTCCCTGGCGCCCCCGCGCCCTACCCAGCGCCCCCACGCCATGCCCGGTGCCCCCACAGCATCCCGGATCCCTCAAAGCCACCCGAAAAAGCCGGTGTCCCGGAACCCTCATGGTTCCCTGGCCGAACTGGCCCAGCCGCTCCCTCGCAACGCTCCGGGCTGAATGGGCCCCGAGCCCAGGCCGAACAGCCCCCGCAGTCCGCTAGGTCGGGCCCAGCAGACCGGGCCAAAACATAGCAGGATAACCCACCCAACGGGCCGGGTCAGACCCAATGGGTCTATCTGGGTAGACCCAAAGAGGGTCGGCCCAGACTAGGTTGGGTCGAGTCGGTCCGAACGGGTCGAACCGGACCCAGGCCCACAACTGACTGTTTAATTCCTTTGACCATAACTTTGGCACCAGACTTCCGTTTGACGAACCGTCTGCGATGCTGGTCTTCTTGGAGCGTATCCATCCCATTGAGTATACCCTACTAGAGTTAGGGGTTTAGTTTTGATATGGTCCGGTTGGATCGTACTCGAATCCAACCGGGCTCCAGGGACTAAAAGGCTTATAACTCACAGACCGGGCGTCTGATTGACATGACGTTAGTTGCGTTGAGACCCATATAACATGAAGGACCTTTGAGATACTTTTTCATGGCACTTCGTTATAGTTTTAGTATTTCCTAGTAGCTCGTTGAGTGGATCCTTCCACCAACGAGCAGACAGAGTGTGGAGACCTAGTAGCTGGAAGACCTGACGACTGCTTAACTGATTTGACTCAAAGCGATTTAACTAGCCCATTGGGGAGCTCCTGGTAGTTGGAAGTATACCCATGGAAGGGGAGCACCTTGTAGTTAGTGGAAGACCCATGGCACTTGATCAAAAGAGTACCTCTGCAGTCTATTAGGAGGATCACCTGGTAGTTGGCAGCAGACCCACAGCGGAGGAGTGCTAGGTAGTTGGCAGCAGATCCATAGTACTTGACAGGAGGAGTACCTCAGCAGTAAAAGGTAGTGAGAAGCACCTTGGTGTCGCGACAGGCCCACTGTACTCGACAGAGGTGAAGTTATCCAGCAGTCGTGGTTTCGATAATGAAAATCCTTGTTTGAGGTGAGTCAATGACTTTTGTGTTTTCCTAATGATTGATATGGGTTACTAGATAACTTAGTTATATATATGGTCATATACCTAAGTAATGGTTATCCATTTATTTCTTACTTTGTGGTTTATCATTGTTGGATTTTGTGAGACCTTGAGGGTCTCGGGGTCCCTATTGAGTATCGTTATACTCACCCCTGCACGGGCTATGCCCACACCTCATTGTGATGGTTGTAGATGACGGATAGTGATAACAGAGGAAGAGAGTAGCAGGACTGGATGGTACCCAGAGGTGGACCACTCAGTGTGATTGTACACGGAGCTGATGGACGGACGGGAGTGCTATGGAGGCCATCTGTACCTACCCTACAGGTAGTAACCCCAAAGGATAACCCAATAGCTATTTTACTTTTCTTCGGTTGTACTTTCTTTCAGTTGTATTTGTACTTTCCTTTTGGGATTGTATTTCCATCCCCTTTTACTTTCCATCACTTCTTTTGTATAATGTTTTACTTAGTGTTTTTCTTCCAGTTGTGCACTCTGTTGTGTTTTTTATAGTTATAAAGGCAATGTCTTCCCAGTTTAGGGATTTACGCCTTTGGTGCTAGTCACCAGCCCCTGGCCTATGGAAGGTGGGCCTGGGGTAGTCACGACACGGGCCCCGGGGGACAGGTTGTGACAAATTGGTATTAGAGGAGTTAGTTCTACCGTAGAAATTAGAACTCTGATATTTCTTTTCTATGAAGAAATAGTGTTAGGGGTACTAAGTGTGGTTTTCAATTCAGGGAGTGCAGTGTTGGTGTAGGCGGCCAACGTATCCATACACCAGGACCCTGACTTCTGATTTCCGACTCAGTGCACAAAAACACCGATTGCGTGCGTGTTTCTAAAATTTTTCTTTAAGCCAGCTCAACCAGGTCAACTCACCAGGTATAAATCTTTTGACTATGTTGCATATGTTTCTTTCAGAATTCATCCCCATGGATGACCAGTTAGATCCCCAAGAGTCATATGCACTGACAGCCCACTGAGCGACGAGGCCTCAGTGTAGGGCCCCTTTCTAGCAGAGGCACCAGTGGTACCACTCCCCATTGGGCCACCAATTCCACCAGCACTAGCAACAGATGATGCATGCCACTTCAGCACGTTGCATGAGTTCCAGCACCCGAGGCCACCCAGGTTCAGGGGAGAGATGGACCCACAGGCGGCAAAAGATTGGATAGAGTCTATGATGAGAGTCTTCAGGCTAGTAGGGACGCCAGCAGACTTCATGGCGATCCTTGCTGCCAGCCTCCTTCGGGAAGTAGCAGGCAGATAGTGGAGCTTGATTCTCCAGGTGCATGACAAGGCGACGCTACTACGGACAGACTTCGAGAGCCTATTTTGGACAGAGTTTGTCCCAGCCACCCTTCGAGTGGTGCGTATACAGGAGCTACTACATCTACAGTAGGGTGGCATGATAGTAGCACAGTACTCAGTGAGGTTCACCGACCTCTCATGTTACTCCACTGATATTATACGAGACCCATTTTTTAGGGCTCGGGCCTTCGAGCAGGGGCTCAGGTGAGAGATCAGAGCTCTGATGATCTCACTCAACATCCTGATGCAAGAGAGGGTGCTAGAGAGAGCCCTCCTAGTGGAGAGTTTCCTTGATGAGCAGTCTCCAGCAGCGAGACCCACCACTAGCTGACACATAGTAGAGTCTTCTGCAGCTGGTAGTAGACAGATGTCGTAGAGGTCCAAAAGGACCAGACCTATAGGTGGTCGACCGCACGACTCAGGATCAGTTGTGCGGGGAACCCATAGTGGAGACAGAGCCAAACATGCCAGGAGTGGACAGTGTTTCTCATGCAGCGGGCTTGGTCACATAGATCATGACTGTCCGACCCGCCATTCTGATGATCAGCAGACGGTTGTCGGACCTTCCTGGAAGAGGCAGAGGTTCAATCGAGGAGGTCTGTAGGGATTAAGCGGACATGGTAGAGGAGCTGGATATGTAGGTGGTGGTGGACAATGTTTCGAGGTGCTACCGCCACCACCACCAGGAGGTCCACCCCGACCATAAGGAGTAAGTGGACAGGGGAGAGATCAGCTTCAAGAAGCTGAGCCTTACGATCACGATGCTCCGGAGATGATTTGAGGTATGATCTGTGTCTACCCCACCTTAGTTGCAGTTCTTATAGGCATAGGTTCCAATCAATCTTTCATTTCCACTTCCCTTGTTCGGATCTTGGAGATTACGATGGAGCTGTTGGATTGATCCTTACGGCTATATAATCCTACGGGAGCAGACTCGACGATTATGCACTAGTACCGGTAGTGTGAGCTTACTCTAGGAGGCGAGAGCTTTAGCTGGGATCTCCTTGTAGTGGTGTCGTGGCCTTACAACATCATCTTGGGTATGGAATTTCTATCTACATTCCATGATCGAATTGACTATATTAGGCAAAAAGTGTGGTGTGTTCGCAGGGATGAGACCAGGTTTACATTCATCGGCGAGAAGGGAACCTTTGCAGCATAGGACAGACTTACTCGGAGGACGGTGTAGCCGATCACTCATCAGTTGGCTTGCCTTACCCTCAGAGCAGTTGATGTGGAGAGTTTGACTTATCCTGTAGTGGTGGACGTGTATATGGATCTTTTCCCGGATGATGTCCCAGGTCTACGTCCTCATAGAGTGGTGGACTTCTACATAGACTTGTACCCCGGAATCCCACTAATATCTACTCCAGCATATCGGATTACTCCCATTGAGCTTTGCGAGCTACGGGTACAGCTGTAGGACTTTCATGGAAAGGGATTCATCCAGCCCTGTGTTTCTCCCTAAGTAGCCTCGATTTTGTTCGCCATGAAGGCGGATGGGAGCTTGAGGCTTTGTGTCGACTACCATCACCTAAACCAGGTGACCGTGAAGAACAAGTACCCAATCTCGAGGATTGACGACCTCTTTGATCAGCTGAAGGGATCTCAGTGGATCTCGATGATAGACCTCAGATCAGATTATCACCAGCTCATAGTTCGAGATGAGGATGTGTAGAAGACGGCCTTCAGGTTTTATTACGGCCACTAAAAGTTCTTGTTTATGCCCTTCGGCATAACGAATGCTCCGGCAGTGTTCATGGGACTCATGAACAGGATCTTCCAGCCTTACCTCGATCGATTTGTCGTAGTCTTCATCAACGGCATTCTGATCTACTCGAATACTGATGAGGAGCATGCCTACCATTTACAGGTAGTATTACACACACTCTAAGAGCACCAGATTTATGGTAAGATCTCTAAGTGCTAGTTTTGGATTCGAGAGGTTCACTTCTTGGGGTACGTCATCTTGGAGGATAGAGTTGTAGTGGATCCAGCGAAGATTGAAGCGGTACTTGCTTGGGATCCACCCAAGAGTGTGACAGAGGTACGTAGTTTTCTAGGATTGGATGGATACTACCATAGATTCATTCCTGACTTCTCCAAAGTTGAAGCACCACTATCATCCTTGATGAAGAAGGGGAAACCCTTCATGTGGTCGAAGAGATTCCAATAGCGCTTTCAAGAGCTGAAGAAGAGGCTAACTAGTGCCCCCATCTTGAGGCTTCCAGAGGAAGGAATAGGGTATATAGTTTACTACGACGCATTAGGGACCAAACTTGGGTGTTTCTGGATGCAGGAGCGAGCAGTGATTGCTTATGGTTCTCAGAAGTTGAGGTAGCATGAGCAGAACTACTGTACCCATGACCTGGATTTAGAAGCAGTGGTCTTCGCCTTGAAGATGCTGCAACACTATCTGATGGGTGAGCGTTTTACCATGTACTCTGATCATAAGAGTCTCAGGTATATCTTCTCTCAGAAGGACCTAAACCTGAGACAACGATGATGGCTCGAGTTCCTCCAGGTCTATGACATAGAGATAGTCTATACTCCTGGGAAGGGAAATATTGTAACAGATTCTCTCAGTAGGAGATCTGGTATATAGATACTAGGAGAGGTTATAGATCAGCTGGCTACTTTACATATATCCTTTGTGGATAGAGATGGAGTAGCCTATCTACAGTCTCTTTTGGTCACTCCCCCACTTCTTCAGCAAGTTAGGGAGGTGCAGTATGGGGATGCTGACTATGAGACATGACATGCTCAGATATCCACAAGGTAGGAACCTGATTGATTTTTCTAAAGGTGGGCAGCACATCATCCTCTTTAGAGGACGTACCTTGGTACTAGTGGCACTTCAAGAGAAAGTGTTGAGGGAGTTCCACACATCCCCTCTAGCAGTACATCCAGGAGTGGAGAAGATATACCAGGATCTTCAATGACAGCACTAGTGGCCAGGTATGAAGAAGGTAGTAGCGGAGTTTGTCTCATGGTGCCTCACTTGTCCGCAAGTGAAGGCAAATCACCTAGTACCAGTAGGCTTGGTTTAGCCATTAGAGGTCCCAGAGTTCAAGTGGGATGATATATCAATGGACTTATTGATGGTTCTTCCACGTACATCCAGGGGTCATGACTCGATATGGGTGATCATCGACCAACTCACCAAGTCGGCCCACTTACTACCGATCAGATAGTAGGGTTCAGTAGAGAGCTTGGGACGCCTCTATGTGCAGGAGATTGTGCGACTACATCAAGTACCTTCTTCTATTGTCTCTAATCGTGACACACGGTTTACTTCCCGGCTATGGAAGGGGTTGCAGGAGGCTTTCGGGACACAACTTCATTTGAGCACCACCTTCCATCTTCAGAAAAATTGTCAGACTGAGAGGACCATCCAGACCCTCAAGGAAATGCTACGTGCAAGTGTCCTAGACTTCGATTGCATATGGGAGGATCACTTTCCTTTGGTGGAGTTTTTTTACAACAATAGATATCACTCCACCATAGGGATTTCACCTTTCGAGGCATTGTCCGGGAGACCTTTTAGATCACCCTTGTGTTGGACAGACCCTGGGGAGTCAACACTAGTGGGACCCGACATAGTACGAGCTACTACGGAGAAGGTGCAGATCATCCAGGAGTAGATGAAGACTGCACAGAGCAGGCAGAAGTCATATGCTGACAGGAGACAGAGACCTCTAGAGTTCGAGGATGGAGACCATGTATTTCTATGGGTCTCACCTTGATGAGGTATACAGATATTTGGCCAAGATGACAAGTTATCTCTAAGCTTCATCGAACCTTTCCAGGTCCTCAGCAGAGTAAGAGAGGTGGATTACCACTTAGCTCTTCCACATCTGTTGCACTGGGTGCATGACATCTTCCATTTATCTCAGCTGAGGAGATACATGTATGACCCTTCCCACATCATTGACCATGGATAGCTAGGCGTCAATGATGGGGCGAATTTTATGGTGGTTCCAGTGGAGATTGAGGATCAACAGGAGCGGGTCCTATGTGGATGGTCGATACCTCTGGTACATGTTCGCTGACAGCACAGGAACCTCCAAGAGAGCACATGGGAGCGGGTGGCTCAGATGAGTGCTCAGTACCCCCATTTGTTCCCATAGTTCGAGTTTTAGCTTACATGGACATAAATCCCTGAGGTGGGGAGAATGTAAAGACCTAGAATTTCTATGGATTTTTTTAAATGCATTGGAATTTTATGAGTCTGAGAAAATTTACGGTGCTTGATTCTAAGGCTCGGTGTGCCCGAAATCAATTCCTGAAGTTTTTTTTCAGGTACGTTTAGTAAACATATGAGCACGATTTTATTACTTTTGAACCAGTTCTCGGAATTGAAATCTGAGGGCACCGTTGAACTCACAGCACATGTATTCGCTTAAAAAGACTTTCACCTCGATGGAAGTTGGTCCAGAATAAAAGTTAGTTTTTGGATTTTTATAAAAAATTAATAAAATAAAGTGATCTAACACTTTATTTTATTTTTTCCCCCATGTGGAGGTTGGGTGGTTAAATTCTCCAAGTGGAGGTTGGAGGTGGGGGACACCACACCTTAACCTCTTATGAGAGGTTATGGTGGTGGGGCCCAGCTGAACATAACCTCCCTTAGGAGGATAATTTTGGTGGGGACCACCAGAGCTTGTAACCCCTTGGAACTCCCCATTTACGGTAGATAAAATCCTTGAACACCCCTAAAATTAATGAAGCCCACTCCCCTAGCAATTAATGGTGCCACCACCACCCCAATTAACTGCCAAATCCTCCTTTTTGAATTTTGTGCCATCTCTCCAAATTAACTACGCCAACGATGGTGAATTAATTTTGGGGAGCCTCTTAACATCCTCCAAATTAAATGTGACACCTCTTGTGCAATTAATTTGGTGGATTAGGGTTATTTTATTTCACCTTTTTTTATTTGTTGTGCCAACAAAATAATAGACAAACAATTCCTCTATTATTTCAGTTGGGCATTTGGTGGAGCTTGGGAGGAGGAAATCTAGGGAGAAAAGAAGTTCTCCCAACGAAGAACGCTTACAACGAAGAATGAGAAGAACAACGAAAATGATTTCCTCCTTTGACTTCCTCCCTCGGATCCTACCAATGTGGAGTGTCTTCCATGGCTGGCGTAGCTCAGAAGTGGAAGTGTGTGGTGGACGCGACGAACGATGACTTCGTATTCTTCCCGCAACTCTGTCAATGAACATCGAGGGGTGAATCAAAGGTAGGGGTTTAGTTTCTTTAAGTGACATGTTCTTCTTTCTTTTTAAAAATTGAATAACGATGATGATTATCTTTTATGGTGGAATATTGTGCTTCGTTCTTGAGAACCAATTGTCACCACCTTAAACACGGAGGGTGCGGGCCAAACCAACATGTCCCAACCCATACGCTGATATTTTTTTAATGAACTTCATCTTGGCAATGAAGCAAGAGGCAACGAAGGCGGCAACGACGAAGGTCGTGCTACCTGTGGCCTCTGTGAATCGCACTGCCCCCGCGGCGCACCGGTGCTCCCAGCCAAACACCACAGGTCGAGCAGCGCCCGCCCCGCCTACCCACGGCTTCCTGATGTCCTGCCCGGCACGTAAACCGGCGAAACACATGGCCTTCCCCGCGGCCTACCTGGCCCTGCCGACACCCTGCCCGAATCCCCCGCGCGGTGCTCGTGCCCCGACAGGCTGCCCCTCGCGCTGCCCGGTGCCCCGGCGCCCTGCTGCACCCTGCCTGGCGCCCCCGGCATCCTGCTGCGCCCTGCCCGCCCCCCCCCCCCCCCCCCAGTGCCCTACTGTGCCCTGCCCGATACCCCAGGCGCTCTACTGCGCTTTGTCCGGCACCCACGGCGCCCTGTCGTGGCCTACTCGGCCCCTGTCGTGGCCTTCCTGGTGCCCCCGCGCCCTTCCGGCTCCCTCACGGCCACCCGACCAAGCCAGTGTCCTGGCCCCCTTGTAGTGCCCTAGATGAACCGTCCCATCTGCACCCTCTGGGCCGAACCAAGCCAGACCGCGCCCTCATAACGCTCTGAGCCGAACTGGCCCCGAGCCCAGGCCAAACCACCCATGCAGTCCGCTGGGCTGGGCCCAGCGGACCGGGCCAAAACTTAGCGAGCTAACCCACCCAATGGGTCAGGTCAGGCCCAACGGGTCTGTCCGGGATGACCCAGACAAGGTCGGCCCAGATTGGTTTGGGCCGCGTCAGTCTGATTGGATCATACCGAACCCAGGCCCACTACCAACCCTTTACTTCCTTTGGCCATAACTTTGGAACTGGACGTCCGTTTGACAATCCATCAGCGGCGCTGGTATTCATGGAGCGTAGCCTTCCCTTTGAGTATACTCCACTAGATTTCAGGGTTTTGTTGAGATACATTCAGGTTGGATCGAACTCAAATCTAACCGGGCCCCTGGGACTAAAAAGCTAATAACTCACATACCGGGCGTCCGATTGACGCACCGTCAGTTGCGTTGAGACCCCTATGACGTGGAAGATCTTTGAGATGCTTCTTTATGGAACTTCGTGATAGTTGGAGTATTTCCCAATAGCTCGTGGAGCGGATCCTTCCACCGAAGAGCAGACAGAGTGTGTATACCTAGTAGCTGGTAGACCTGAAGACTACTTGACCGATTCGAATCGGAGTGATTCGACTAGCCTAGTGGGGAGCGCCTGGTAGTTGGCATCAGACCCATGGTACATGACAAGAGGAGTACCTCTATAGGCTATTAGGGGGTGTGCCTGGTAGTTGGCGGCAATCCCACTGCGGAGGAGTGCCTGGTAGTTGGCAACAGACTCATGGTACTCGACAGGAGGAGTACCTTATCATTCCAAGGTTAGTGAGAAGCGCATTGGTGTCGCGACAGGCCCGCTGTACTCGATAGAGGATAAGTTCTCTAGCAGTCGTGGTTTTGATAATTAAAATCCTGGTTTGAGCTGAGTCAATGACTTTTGTGTTTTCCACATGATTGGGATGGGTTACCAGATAACTTAGGTATATGTATGGGCATATAACTAAGTAATGGATATCTGTTGATTTCTTAATTTGTGGTTTATCCTTGTTGGATATTGTCAGACCTTGTGGTTCTTGGGGTCCCTACATAGTATCGTTATACTCACCCCTGAATGGGCTATGCCCGCACCTCGTTGTGTTGGTTGCAGATGACAGACATCACTGACTGAGGCAGAGAGTAGCAGGACTGGACGGTACCCGGAGGTGGACCACTCAGTGTGATGGTACACAGAGCCGACAGACGGATGGGAGTGTTGTGGAGGCCATCTGTACCTACCCTTCAGGTAGGAACCCCGAGGATGACCCAGTAACTATTTTGCTATTCTTTAGTTGTAGTTGATTTTAGTTGTACTTGTACATTCCTATTGGGATTGTATTTTCGGCCCCTTTTACTTTCTATCACTTCTTTTGTATACAGTTTTACTTAGTGTTTTTCTTTCAGTTGTGTACTATGTTTTGTTTGTTTATAGTTATAAAGGTAATGCCTTCCCAGTTTAGGGATTTACATCTTTGGTGCCTGTCGCCAGCCCCTGGCCTATGGAAGGCGGGTTTGGGGTAGTCACAATACGGGCCCCAGGGGACAGGTCGTGACA
Source organism: Viscum album (assembly GCA_963277665.1). Taxonomy (NCBI): domain Eukaryota; kingdom Viridiplantae; phylum Streptophyta; class Magnoliopsida; order Santalales; family Viscaceae; genus Viscum; species Viscum album. Next base: position 1,923,343,491 of record OY728152.1, read on the forward strand.
TTTTCTTCCCACATTTCTGACATGAAGATTACTGGAATTTTTTTTCACCATATGATTTATCAGAGTTTTCATGAGACTCGGCCTTTATTTTCTTATCATGGCCATGAGAATGGTGGGAATATCTATTTTTCATTTCTACTTTAGATGAACAAAAAAATATTTCTTCATATATACTAAAGTCTCTTATAGTTATTTCCCTTCGAAGACTTGGTTTTGGTCCACTAACGAATTGATCAATTTTACTTTTAGGGATGATAATAAAACTAGAGTTGGTTTTGGTACACTAAATTATTGATCAATGTTAATTTTAGGGATGATAATTAAACTAGAGTCATACCTTACAATCCTTATAAAATTTTCCTCATAGGTTCTAATAGATTCATCATACTTTTTCTTCATCTCTAGAAATTACTTCTCTATACTTTACATAGAATATGAGGAAAGTAATTACTGAGTAATATCCACTTAAACTCCTCACATTCCATAGATTCAATATATTCCATTTGACCCAAATTCTATATATAATTCTACCACTAATTTTATTCACATTATAGAAGATAAATAGCGAGTGAATATTTTTCATGTCCTGAGCATTGTAGAAAAGAAAATATTTTCTTAATATTGTTGATCCATCACTCAGCCACTAGTGGATCATAAGACCCACTAATATTATGTGTATGTTTCTTCATGAAAGATTCAATAGTATATTTTTTCCTCCTTTGATCATTTGGAAACTTGGAATAATTCATAGTCAGAGAAAGATGTGGGAGCCTAGATACAAAATTCTACATTCCAACTCCCATAATGTTTGGGTTCTCTAGAGGAAAATCATTACATTTTATGTCACACTTAGAATTAAAACAGTTCCTTAAGGTTTCATCCATTGACTAAAACCATAAATAATTGCATAAGAAACACTAATCATAATGGATAACCACATAATTATAACAAATCATTTACATAATGTCTAAATCGTGACACATTCTTCTATGAAACCTCAGGTGTAACATAGTTCATTCATAATCATTATTTAAAATTTAGGATTCTATCCTATACTTATTCTTATCCCTAGGGATCTTATAAAAGTTTTATAACCCTAATCTATAAATATTTTCTAAAACCTACTCTAATACCAACTATAAAAACTTGTTCTTTTCATAAAAAAATATTTCATCTATTTAAATGTATACCCAATATATGAAAATACTATCCACATTAGAACTATAAATGGTTAGAATCATTGGATATTAGATATACAATATTTTTATTTTATGAAAGATTTTCAACATCCCCCACAATGATCCTCTCACATAGTAATCCTCTTAAGAATACCCTACCAAAACCATTCTCCATCACCTAAGGAAGGAAACATTATAAAGGGTGAGATCGTATTCTTAGTAAGGATAAAAATAGAAGATATCAATCCATGAACATATGAAATAATATGATAAGAAAAATGTAATTTTATCATGACCATAACTTGTGAAGTTCATACCCAACCTTTCCTAGATTAGAAATATGATTTATGACATAAACATTATAATTTTAGAAAACATGGACCATAAGAGTGATAAATCATCATAATCCAATCATGATCCTAATATCATTTCATAAAAGTGTAGAGACAACATAAAAATAGAAAAACATTTCATATGTCAAGGTTAAATACCAAGAACATCAACATAAGGGATTAGGATACACCTATTTCCCATGGTGGATCAGGATGAACCTGTTTCCCATAATGGATAAGGATGAACATGTTTCCCATAGTGTATCAAGCTCATCAACTTGTTTCCCATTATAATCTCTTGAGATATGAAGCTTTACCCAATGAATTAGGGGCATATATAGGTCATAATTGTCACATAATGAAAACCATACATATATGGTTATGGGGAGTTATGTAGCCACTTGAGAGATCCCACACTCGGCGGCCCTAGGGTTTCCCATATATATCTCTTCCCTCACCCTTTGTGTATCGATCAGCCTTTATTCCCTTTTGGTGTTTGTCCTATCTCAAATATACCTCTTATCTACTGCTTTTTCCCAGAATTCTAACTTTCAAGAAGCTACAATGTCATCCTTCCAACATTTCGTAGACAAGTTAAGTTAACTGGATCAAGCCTAGTGGACATCGATTGATGCAGTGTCACAGTCTCTTCACCATGCTTGTTTTGGTTCAGCTGCACACAAATGTGTGATGTGGTGATGATCTTGGATTGGAGGTTTTAGGGCTCCATGTGATAGATCTTTGATGATGAATTAACCTCCATTTTGTATCCTCCATTTATGGTTCTTCATCTATGTTTTGGATCTTACCCTGTTGCAGCTCTCATCACCTTCTATGTTGCCTGATGTGGTGTTTTTTGGTTCCTGTGTTTCCCGAGTTTCTCACTATTGCAGTTGCATTTCCCTGCTTATGTATGACTTCTCCATGGGATTTTTGGTTCATTTTTTTCTTTTTATTGTTCCTATATAGTTCTATTTTCATCTTTGTTTCCTCTACCATTTCTTTATGCTGCATCGCGCACAAATCCATTTTGGTTGGGTTTGACATCTTACATGATGTTTTGGATCATGTTGGTGTCTTAGATGAGGTAATACTATTTGGGTTCTCTTTCGATTGGTTTCATTGTCCATAGAGGCTCTATGGTCTCATGGTTCCTCATTCCAAATTTATATTGATGAAGCCCTCACCATCATTCACCCTTCTTTAAAGGCTCTAGTGAAAATTTTCTTTTGGATTGCTATGACTGCTTTTTTATGTTTGGGGTTGTTTTTCCTTGTGCCTGCAACGGTGGATCCCATTAGGAATGTTGCATAATTTTTTGTTCTACCTTATATGGTTATCACTTAACATTAAAGTGATTTTATTTTCAAAATAAAAAAAAATATTGGGGTGGAAAACCATACATATTTGTGTCACAATAACATAAATCATTCATTTTATCAAAACCCATGAAACTGAATTGAGTTTCATAAACATTTCAACATATCATAACCCATGGAAAAGAAATTGGTTTCATAAATATCATTCCATCATAAATATAAACCAAACATAAATATAATAAGGGTAATATACTTGAATAATATCCCTAGTAAATCATCAGTAACATCAAATAATTTTATCTTAGATGGAAAATAATGTTTAAAGATCACTTGAAATAATTCTTGAAAAAAAATAACATTTCCATTTTTAAATCATTTCTTATTAAAGGGCCTCACAATTATAATTGGAAAAATTATTTTAAAAGAAACTTTTTATATTTTAAAGGAAACAACAAATCATTAAGGAATTATGGTGGTGGTAAAACCTCTTATGTTGTGTGAGTTAAAAAACATTCCTTTTGTATTTTGGTCGGAAAATCCACAAAGAACCTCATTTAGAAAATGAAAAAAAAGAATAATTTCAATCAATTTTGTAAAAACATGATTAAATATGTATTTAAAAAATCCTAAGATAATAGTAAAATCATTTTTTAAAATGATTTTAGAAAACATGTACATGGTAGAAAAAGGTCGTTTTAAGGGAAACTTTAAAAATATATTTTTTAAAAGAAAATACTTTATAAATATCATATCATTGAAGTGAGAATTAATAAAATTAATTGATTATGTGTATTATATTTAAATCCACATAAAAAATTAGAAATGAAACATAAGATAAGAAAAGGTCATCACACACATAATCTTAATGTGGAATAATCAATGAAGTATAAGTTTGACCCAATAAATGGAAATTCAGATAAGAAATCCCTTACCACTTTGTAATCAGTTGAATTGTATACCCCTTAAAAGTAATAATTATAAAATGAGACATTTAATAATATGAATTTATTTAGATTCATTATATGATATATAAATGGGAATTATATACACCACACAAAAGAAATAAGTGGTGAATAAGGTATATATCTCACAGAAGTAAAAGTGAGATGAGAAACCCTTACCTCACACTTCCCTTTAGTTTTTCATATCTTAACCTCTTGTATAAAAGCTTAAAGAATGTTATTAATTAATTTTAGAAGTATAATAATATTTATAATATCTTATATGATACTTTTATAATATCTTACTATCCTTTCATTAATAATATTTCATTATTTTCAATGTTTTTTGTCCATTTATTTCATGTTTTTCATTATCGGTTCATTTGTGTATAATTATGGATTTTATTTTAAAATGGAAATAAAACTCCATAAGTGAAATGAAATGGTATTCATGCACTTCCATAAGTTTAAATTGTCTCATATATCATTTTTATTTCTGGTATTAGGATGATTCATTTGATAAAATGTTAACAATAAATGTTTAGTTTATTTTGGCGGTTTTTTTGACCATCACAAACTAGTTTTGTTTTATTTAGTATTATAAATACATATAAGTTTCAGATCATTAAATAAGTTATAATATACCTATTATAATATTATTTAATAATAATAATAATTTTATGAGTATCCTTGAAGGTGCTAGTAGAAAACAATAAAATCATTATCCACGAAGATGATTAACTGCCATAATTTGGACAATGGTTTCGTCTCTTTGAATAAGAGAAGATGAGAAAAGGGGTTGATAGAATATATTACATTATAAATATAAAATTACATAATACAAATTATAATGGATTTATTATTCTTTTATTGATTAATTAGGTGAATATAATATAGAAAAATAAAATAAATTAAGAGAGGTTGTTTGAGAAAATTACCTCTTGAATGTCACCTCCTTGAAAGACCCCTCAATGAACTTAGAATTAGTATTTGGGTGATACCATCAGATATAATACATGGGGAGAGTTTTTAGGTGGATTTTAGTAGATATTTTAATATATTATAGTCTTTTGAGGATAACAGGTGTGTTGAGGAGTGGTATTTATACTTAAGGAGGGATGATTTTAAGTGATTAAAACGTGATTATTTTATATTTAAACCCAACCACATTGGGGTAGAATTAATTATAATTAATTATAATGATAATTAATGATGTAAATTTTGGTTATGGTGTATAAAAATACCAACCAACCATTTAATTCTATATTTTATAGGTATTTTAGGCTTTTACCTTTTAACTTTAACCTACTACATTATTTTACCTATACTACGGTAAATATTTTTTTTACCACGGTAAATTTTTTATGAATGAAAGAAAATGACCTTATAAACCAATTTGGACCTATTTATTCAAGATATATGATCTATTTTTCAAAATTCAAAACTCACAAGTTTTAAAATAACATTTAAAATTAAACAATCAAAATATAAAGAAAAATATTTTTTTTTTGAAAAATGTGTTTTTAAGCCCAAAAATGTACTTATTATAGAATATGGTATAAATATTACTTAAATTTAATTAATTAGATTAAATATAAATAAAAATTATTTAATTAACTTTAATATAAAATTTAAATTATAAAATGACTTAAATATAAAGGGAAAGAGGGTTTTATAAAAATCGGTATTTTTTTCTATTCACTGAAAAATTAAACATTTTAGAAAATTATCAAAATGTAATACTAAGATAATTTTGGCATTATAAATCCAAAAATTATATTAATTTTATCAAATAATGTTTCTAAAATTTTCAAAAATTAATTATATTTATCTTCTCATAGAATGAAACAAAATTCTTTTTTGAAGAAAACATGTATTTAAAGGATAAAATGAATTTACTAAAAATTAAGTACATATTCAAAAATAATTAGTTAATACATTTAAAATGAGTTAGAAAATTATATATCTCATTATGTGGTTAATATGATTCATTCCCTCCAATTTAATGACTATGTAATAATGGTCGTGTTAAAACAATAATATTTTGGAGTTTGTTTAAGCTCAATGTTCTATGAAAAGTAAGTTATAGAAGAGATAAATTTATTTAAAAAGATACATTCCATAAAATATTAGGGTGTTATAGTGAATTCATTGGTGAATCTCCCCCTTATATTTTGTTTATTTTTAATTCATCAAATTATATAGATTAATTTTGTAGATTCTTGTTGGGTACACAAGATTAATGTGGTAATGTCCCATGAAATGTTCTTCATTTAATAAAGGAGCTTTTTCCTCTCAATAAATTTTTTTTATGTTTTATTATAGAATCACATAAAAATAATTTTGAATTTATCAATAAATTTACACATCATGAATAGGTATGGACTAATACAACTTGGAAAATCAATGGGATATACACATTAAAGAATAGTACATTCACTAGAACAAACTCCATGGGCATGAATTCTCCCAAGAAGATCTCCCCTACAATAAATATTGTAAAAAGGAAAATAAAGATTAGGAAAACAATAAAAATTATCAAAATATGTGTAAGAACCTTTTTATGTTATTTAGTGAGAGATTAATATAGAATGGTGGTGTATTTATAAGGAAATATGACCGTTCGAGATGGGTAAAGTTGGCCTTTTCATCTTATGGGAATTATAACCATAAATCAATAAGACGGTTGGTCATTATTATTGTTGTTGGTGTAATAAAGTGGTTGTTGGGATTATTTTATATTTTTATTTTTGGAAACTATATAAATATTTTAATTTTCAATAAATTATGTTTTATGATAAATTTAGAAGTTTTAAAAAAATATTTTCATGAAATTATCTTATAAAACACTTTTATATGATAACACAAACCAACAAAGTCCTAAGTAATGTTTATAATGACTAGATAGTTTACTTTATCATAAAAGACTGTTAGTTTTCAATAAATAAGTATTTTTTAGAAAGTCAAAATTATAATATTAATATAATTATATTGATAAAAGAAATATCATTTTTTTATTCAGTGCATAAAAATTATCTCAGGGTAAATTTGTGGTAATTTTCTAAAAAATTGATTTTTGGGTTAAAAAGTGAAAATACTATTTTTACCAAAATATAATAAATCTTATGATATTATTAGTATATGATCATGATTTCAAATTTATTAATAATCATTCTTAATAAAAAAATATTTATGTAACACCATAGTAAATAATGTGTTATGTTTAGAAACACATTCTTAACAATTTTAAAAACCATGATTTTATCTTCTAAAAAATCTATTTTAATGATTTGTATGTGTATCATATTAGAATTGGTTTATATCACTTTTATAAATTTAATAAATTAAAATAGATTTAATATTTTGAATTATAAGCTACAAATAAGGTAATAATGTTAATTTATTTTTTATTCATAAAATGTTACTACCGTAAAAAAAGAGTTAGTACAGTATAAGTAAAATAATGTAGTGGGTTAAAGTTCAATGAGAAAAGCATAAAATAACTAAAAACTACAAAATTAAATGGGTGGTTATTGTATTTGAATAAATTAACTAGAATAGAAAACATTAATTTTCAACAAAAATAAATATAATTAATTCCACCCAATAGTGTTAGCCTTAAATACAAAATAATCATTAATTTAATCATTTAAAACCACCCCTCCTCAAGAATAAATGCCCCATTACCACTCCCAATATCCACTCCAAATCCATTAATCATGAATTTTTTGTCTTTTTAACTCCAAAATAGTCCCTCAAAGGTTCCTTCATGGTCTCAAGGGTCCATCCTCAAGTTTTAGGAAGCAAATATTCAAGGTAAGTGATTTCTCCTATTCTTCCTTTTCATTCAAAGTACCTTTTTTTATGAGTATTTGTAATGTAAAATATTTTTTATTTTATTGCAGTATTGATCTTCACATTACTATCCAAATGATTTTTTTATCAATTTTATTCCTATATTATCTCTCATTATTTATTTTCCTTAATCCATGTTGAATATTGGCATACTCCTAAAATTATTTAATGAAATTTTCTCTTTTTCATGAAATATTCTTATATTGTGAATACCCAAACCTCTTCCTTACCCATGGGAATTTATCTAGATGTAAATATAATATATTTATTCATTGATTTACATGTATGAAACCCACATTCCTTTTTTTATTTAAAAATGATGTAATGTTCATGTCCTTAAGACATTATGTAAGTGATGATTTTTATATAAAACCCATTAATTATTCTTCTCAAGTTATTGATGAAATGATTTATTATGATAAATGTGGATCTAATTAATTAATACATATAAAGGGTTCAACCTAATAGCGCTCTAATGCATTAGGTAAATAATTAATATCTACAGATGAGATGTTTTGTGATACCTTAGTGAATAACTTTGGAAATTATGATTTATGACAACCTGGTGATAAACCTTGGAGATATGATTATGAATGTATCATTTATATGTTGTAGAAAAATTCTAATTTTATTATTAATGTTATTTTTATTATGATATAACTCATTTCCATATGATCATTTCATAATGATATGCCTCTGGGTCACATTCTAAATAATCTCCTTTTGTTTATTCCCTTACTAGGCTTTATGTTGACCCATTTCTTTGATGTATGTCCCCAAGACATGATATGTAGTAAAAGTAACTTATGATGAACCTATGAAGAATTATTTCAAGTGGATTAGAATATTTTTTCTATTTCCTATATTATTTTCCTAATTTAAAATAAAATAAACCATAAAATAGCATCTATATTATTAAATGTTGTATCATGTAATGAAAGTATTATGTAATAAAAAGATGTGTAGACTTAGTTTGTATCAAGGTATGGTTTAGTTATTTTTGAAAATTAGTATTAGAAAAAATTAGTAAAAACCCATAGGGATAATTCTAGATATAATAAAACATCATAAAAGTTTGCTGAAGTTTAAAGTAAGTGGTTTCCAAGCGATAATATCCCTACCTAGATACTACAAGTAGATGTGGATCTAGAATAGTTATACCTTGAGGTAATAAACTCAAAAGAGAACATTTATATAGACTCTATCTTCACTTGGTTCATGATAATGGGCCTTACTAAACACCTGGATTGACACTCCTAGTGGATATTCTTTGGGTAATCACATGTTATTACAAATCATTATGATGGATATATAGATAATGTAAACCTTTTATTAAGATTTATGTATATAATCATAGAAGCGTAATATTAGAAAATTTTAGTATTAATCATTCATTTAGAATATTTATTATAATATTCCCAATAGGTAACAAATTTCTCGCTCAGGTTTTCTCCTTCTAGAGAAAGAATGGAAGGAAATAAAAGGCCTTGTGAAAATAACAGAGGAACTAACAAAGAAATGATGGCCTTCCAAATATTGGTGGAGATAGGGTTTAAAACATCATCATTATGATGAATCAAATAACTTGATTCATGAACAACAACCAAAACCATGTAGGGAATCCTACTTCCCCAAGGAAGTAATAACTGGCGGTTGAATTATTCATGCATCAATGACCACCTATTTTTAGTGGACCCTTGGATCCAATGATAGAAATATATAGGATAAATACTATAGAAAAGAAATTTTATGTACTCCATTGTTCTGATAAAGATAAATTTATATTGGAAATTTATCTCTTAGTGTGATAAAATGATCAATAGTGGATGATGATGAAGAGCACAAAGCCAAGGGAAGAGTTGAATGCCATGGTATGGGAAGACTTCAAAAATATCTTTTTCATAAAGTATTTTCCTCGTATCCTTCAGACCAAAATAGAGAGGGAATTCCTTGAATTAAAATAAATATAAATGTATTGGTGGGTAATTATGATATAAAAATTACAAAGCTTGTGCATTGTGATTCAAGATTTTTTATCGATTCTAATGGGAAGACATATCAATTCTTTGGTGGAATGAGACCCCATATACAGAAAGAATTTGAAATATGAGAATTTTGGAGTTACAAAAAGATAGTGAGATGTGATATAAAAGTTGAAATGGATATTTTATAAGACTAGTGGTCCCATGATAAAATTTATAAAAATGTAAGGATGGATCAAAAAATTTGGAATAACCCTGACCATGAAAAGGAAGGGAATAAACTAGAACATCCCTTATGCAACAACTATGGGAAAATTCACTTAGGGAATTGTCTCCAAGGAAGTGGGATATTCTATAAATGTGGGAAGGTGGGCCATATTTCTCAAAACTATCTTAGAGACACAAATCCCTAACCCCTTAATATTTATAATAATAGAAATATGGTGAAATCACATTCATTGAAAAATTTCTTAATGTTTGGAGAGCCTGGTCACTTTTCTAACTAGTTCCCAAATCCAAAGGTGATAGAGGGAATCTAAATCCAAGGTATATTGGACTATTTGAGGTTATAAACCAATTTTATGGAAAAAATTTCTTTAATTGGGGAATAATATAATGTTCCTATAAATTTTATTCTTTTAATAATAGATTTATTTCCCCATAACTGTTTTTTATTATATTTTATTATAGAATCACATAAAAAGACATTTAAATTTTATAATAACTTTACACATCATGAATAGATATAGAATAATATAAATACTAAATAAAAGATATATACACATTAAAGAATGATACATTCTCTAAAATAAAATTTATAGGATTAAATTTACCCAAGAAGATCACCCTTTCCATAAAGATTGTAAAAAGGAAAAGAAGCATTAGAAAAAAAAATGATCAAAGGATGTGTAATAACCTTTCTAAGTAATGTAGTGAGTTATGAAGTGATAATAGTGGGGTATTTATGGGAAAATATGCCCATTTATAATGAGTAATGTTAGCCAATACGTACAATAGTCATTATGACCATTAATCAATAAGATGGTTGGTCATTATTATTGTAGTTGGTGCAATAAACTGACCATTAGGATTATTTTATAATTTTATTTTTAGAAACAAAATAAATAATTTAATATACATTTAAATTATGTTTTATGATAAATATATAAGTTTTAAAAAATTTCACTTTGATGGAATTGTCTTATAAAACACTTTTATTGGATAATACAAGTCAATGAAGTCTTAAGTAATTTTTATATCGACCAGACAGTTTACTATATCATAAAAGAATTTTAATTTTTTAATAAATAAGTATTTATTAGAAATTTAAAATTGTAATATATATAGAATTATTTTGTTAAAATAAATATCATTTTTTTTCAATACATCAAAATTATCTTAGGAAAAATTTATGGTACTTTTTGAAAAAAAATTATTTTTTTGTGTTAAAAAGTGTAAATACTATTTTTTATAAAATACAATAACACTTATTATATAATTAGGATATTATCGTGATTTAAAATTTATTAATCCTCATTATTAACAAATATCATTTAAGGAACAATATATTATATAATGTGTTACATTTAGAAACACGTGTTTAACATTTCTGAAAACCATGATTTTATCTTTTATAAAAAAAACTCTTTTTATGAGTTATGCGTGTATCAAATTAAAATTGTGTTTTTTTCACTTTTATAAATTTAATCAAGTAAGATGGATTATATATTTGGAATTATAATGTCAAAATTAGGTAATAAGGTTAATTTATTTTTTATAAATAAAAAAGTTATCATTGTAAAAGAAGATTAATCATAGTATAAGTAAAATAATGTAGCAAGTTAAAGTTAAAAGGTAAAACCATAAATTACCTAAAAAATAAGAAATTAAATAGGAGTTTGATGTATTTTAAAACCTTAACCATTGTTTAAAATATTAATTTTCAACCAAAATCATTGGAATTAATGCCACCCAATAGTGGTTAGCCTTAAATACAAAATAATCATTATATTAATCACTTGAAACCACACCTCCTCAAGTATAAATACCTTCTTCCTACCCTGATTATCCACTAGAAATACCATAATCAAAACTTTATGGTCATTTTACCTCTGAAAGAGTCCCTCCAAGGTGCCCTCAAGGTCTCAAGGTTCCATCCTCAAGTTTTAAGAAGCAAATCTCTAATGTAAGGGAATTCACATCTTCTTCCTTTTCATTCAAAGAACCTCCATTTTATGAATCTTCTTAATGTAAAATCTTATTTATTTTATTGAAATTTTGATATTACCATTACATTAAAAGTGGTGTTTTATCAATGGGATACCTATACTCTATCTCATTATGCATTTTCTTTAATCCATATTGTATACTGTTATGTTATTGAAATCATTTCATGAAATTTTATCTTTTTTATGAAACATTCTTATATTGTGAATACCCAAACCTCTTCCTTTCATATGTAAATTCACCAAGATGTAATCATAATATATTGATTTATGGATTTACATGTATGAAACCTACATTACCTTTTCATGTTTTAAAATTGATGTAATTTTAAATTCCATAATCACTTATATACTTGATGATTTTTATTTGAAACATGTTCATTATTCTCCTCGGGTTATTGAGGAAATGATTTATTATGATCAATATAGCTCACATGAAGTAATACATATTAAGGGTGTTCCCTAATAGCACTCCAACTCATTGGGTAAATAATTAATCCGTATAAATTACATATTTTAGAATAACTTGATTAATAACCTTAGTAATTATGATTTATAACACCCCGAGGATAAACCTTGGTGATATGATTATGATTGTCTCATTTTTATATTATTTCAAAATTTTGATGGTATGATTCATATTATTATTATAATAGTGGTTTCCCTAGACCCAACTTAAACTGTACTTTTCAATTACCATACCATGTATACAGAGAGTTATTTATTATATACTCTTACCACAATAGTATTGATATTTCTACATCTACTATTTAAATGGTAATTCCCATAGATTATTTTTTATATCAAAAGGTTATAGCATTTTCTAGGCTGTAATAAAAAACTTGATATACTATGACATTAATCTTAAACATATGCCATATGGTCTAGATTCATCATTCTGACTAGACACATATGATTTCTAACTATCAGGTGTTAAGGGATCATAATCATTGAGACTTCATCTCATGACATCCACACATGGTGATATTGAGTAGATGAGATCTTTAGGACTAAGCCGATAATAGGAACACCACATGTTTCAGGTGTCATTGGTCTTTCCTATCTGTGAACATGTGTAATGGTATCCTAACTTGAGATTATTATTGATGTGTATTATTTTATCTCATACTTTGATTTAAGGAAAAAACTATGGAAATGAATTCAGAATGAGGTAGCTTGTGTTGGTTGTGTCATTGGTAGTATGAAATTGATTTAATAATGGAGTAATTTGTCTCTTCTAATAGGAAGAGATATCTCATGCCCAATTGATCAATATGGTAGTAACTTTACTGAATCCATGGCCATGGTTGAAGAAGCTAAGTCCATCCAGTAAGGTTAATGAATAATAAATATAGAATGTATAATGACACAAAGTGTGCATCACACTTTATGATATATCATGATACAAAGATATTATATTACATAGTGTGTGTTCGTAGGATGGTTGTCATTGTTATGACTTATACTTATCACTTTATAGGCCTTGATGGGTTATATACTATGCTCCTAGTCTATGAATAGTATTCAGTGTTATCGATAAAAGGTCCTAAAAAGTCACACACAATAATGTATTCAACAGTCTACTATATTATGGGGAATATGTATACAGAACATGTTGGGGTCCACCATGGGGTCTGAGAGTTGTTTAAGTATTAATGATCACCAATGAATAAATAAATTCATTATTATTCGATTATATAATAATTTTGTTAAATTTATTTATTAAAAGTATTCATAAGGTATTAAGTGAATACATGAAAAATATTATATGACCAAATATTATATTAATATTAAAGGTTCTTTTAATATTTACATGAATTACGAATCGAGTTAATGAATCGAGTTTATCACATAATATATATTTATTATATATAACAAGTATGTGATAAAAATATAAATGAAATTATGTTATAGTTAGTTTATCATAACGTGTTACTTTTTTCTTATTGAGTGGGTATTTTATTTCCAAGGGTTGGGGAACCCTTTAAGGGTATTTGAGCACCCACTATATAAGAATAAGAGAAGATGTTTTCCAAATACTATTAATTCCAATGAAATTGAGATCTTCTCTATCCTAATACATTCTAGATAGAGAGAGACATCATCTAAGAAATCGATCCAAGAATGTCTTTGTAGTTTGTATGAATAGACTCAAGGTGATTGTTGTGATGCCAAAGGATTCATTAGATCTTCACACTAGCACCTGAAATTTGATGATCAACATTCACATAGATTCTTAAAGAATGTGTGGAAAAACTAGAGGGGTTAAAGCTTGGATTATTTAAGAAATTATTGATGATGACAAGCTATAGTCGAACACGCTAATAATTCGAATGAGGTAAATTTTTGTTTATATTTTGTTCTTATTAAATTCACACAAGATCTCTAGACCTCTACTTGGGATTGGATTCTCAATGACAACAAATTTTCATTGCTCTAATGATGAGAATTTTTAAATCCCAATCACACTGGCTTCTGATGCCTGCCCTAGTACTAGAAATTGGTATCATATAGATCACATGAATTTTTTGATCCAAGAAAAAAATAATTTCCTTGAATTACGTATAATGTATTATTTTGATTATAACTAATTTTACCATTCATTAGATGACCACGTTATAGCCATACGAAAAAATTAATATGTGTTGGTGGTGGTTTGATTTCATATATTAAAATTTGAATCATATTTTTTAAATGATTTTAATTTTATCATATTATTGTTTCCAGTATTTTTTCCTTTAAAACCCAATTTTTTGGTGACTCAATATGTTCCAGCCAAGGTTCTGGCTGGAATGGTATTCTACTACTAGTGGAATTGATTCCACATAATGGTGGGAATGCTTAACAAAAATTAAAAACCATTTTTTGAATTTCCTAAATCATACATGTAGTATTTACATTAAAAAATGGAAATAAGACATATGGTGGGTGTGCCTTGTCTTGTGGGTCAACATAAAAAAGGATATGGGTCCAGATGGGTAGTTCCAGATGAGGTAAATAATAGGATTATCATATGGGTGGTGGTTATTCTTTGGACATATTTTTATTATTAAACAAAACAAAAACTATATGGGAATATTCTTGGAGAAGCCACCCTTGGAACCTCCACCCACTGGTAGACTGCTGCGACGACCATCTACAACCACAGTTGTCACGTCCTACTAAAACCTGGCCACCACCTCCAAGATTCGATACCCCACCAACTACCATTCCACCTACCCATCCTGGAAAAGTAACTACCTATGCTGTCGAGTTCACTAGAGCCGGATATCACTGTCATGGGGTTTTTCAAAGTTAGATGCCACCACAATCGAATTCTCCTGGCCATGACACTACCTCTGTTACTCATCACTACATCAGTATCTACTCCTTGACCGGTGTCCGTAGCTAATATGATACCCCTCTACCAACACACCAACAACTGCCTCTAACCAACACTCGCCACCACCAAACCGCTTACCCAACACATTCATGGAAACCCCCTCTTACCAAATCCAATTTCCATGGTCCCCTCTATCTAGATCAGATGATCCATGCTTTGATTCAGGTCTTCTTGACCTAAAATAAGTTAGGGAAGTGATTACTTGACCTAAGTTTTCATGCATTGGTCTTCCCAACCCGAAATTGCTCTATAGGAGGTCGACCCAACCCATAATGGTTCTAGGTGGGCTTTTGGGGCCCTAAGAAATTTTTAATACAATAAAAAACTAATTTATTAATTTTTGGTTTAAATAATAATTATTATATTATTTGAAAAATATAATTTAATTTTGATATAAAATTAAATTGATTGATTGATTTAATTTTGGAAAAAAAATTAATTTAGGGATTGAACAAAATTAAATTATTTGAATTTAAAATAATTTAATTCATTTACTAATTTCCGTAAAACATAAATTTATCACATTTTAATTTTTATCCTCCTTTTAAATAACCTGTAGACCGGTCTTGATCACTGACTGACATTTTGTATTTGTTTTTATTTTATTTTATTGTTTATTACAACAACGTGTGATGTTTGTAATGTTTAATTATATTTTTAGATGGTCTATGCATCATTTTTTTAATGTGTATAATGTCTTGCATGTCCACCAGTTTTATTTTTGTACATATATTATGCTTATCGTGACCCACTCCCCAGCATGCGATTACATTTTTATTTTGAAGATAATATTATAAGACATGAACCACACCCAGAAGAGGCAGTATACCAGATGATAAGTGAAAACAATAGACTACGGCCAAGCTACTATATGATTCAAGATCTGACTCATGTATTTTAGCCTTTGGTTGTGGTTGATCTATTGACTTTAAATGGATCAACCAATATTAGATGTTCATGACTAGTTGAGTGATTTATTTCCTTCATTATTTGTTTATTATTTTATACATTTCCATGTTTGTGGGAGACATATAAAATAATAAACAAAAAATCATAATGACGTGAAGAATGTGTTCTATTATTACATGTTCAGCTATGAGTGTGGTAACTTAGTATGAAAATAATTAATAGAAAAGGATTTAATTCATAAAAAAAATTAAAAAAACTCAAAGAAATATTAATTCTCAAACACCTTTTTCATTTTAATTTGATCACAACCAGGTGTGTGAGATGCTTGTTATCCCTAGTTGAGGGTTCCCCCTATTACTGGGGAGTTCTTATGAGAGTGGGGAGTTGACTTAACTAAAGATGGAAGTGTATGAGTATATATAGCAAGGTTTTTGAATATCTGGCAGAAAAACATTGAATAAATCATTTTTATGTTTTCAGAAGAAGATACTTCACTTAACATATCAAGGAGTCATGAGTTAATGTAGTTTTTTAGTCAAATTACTACCTTGAAACTCTCTGAGTAGTGTAGTATCCATAGATTTTTAAACTATGAGGAGAGTTTTCATGAATCATTTCCACTATAATACTCAAGTAACATAGAATTCTGAATCTATTAGTGAGGTATACTAGGGTTTAAAAAAATAATGGGAGACATTTAAGGGTTAATTTAATCAATAATCTCTAATCAGTAATAAACATAAAATTACAATCTGATGGATTTTGTTTTTGTAGAAAAATGACATGTAATTCCATAGATACACTAAAATAACTAATTAAAAACGACTATGTGCCATCCAGTGTGAATTTCCATATAGTAGTATTGGTGCTTGTGAAAACTATCACGATGTAGGAAATTCAAGGTGCTAGAGTCCCCATTACCTATTGAGCCACCCGAGGAAGAGAGGATGAGAAAAATGTTTACAGGAGACTCATGTATGATGAATATTATGGTTATATCATAATGAGATCATCTATCTTTGATGTGAGTTATTGATAAAACATTAGGACATTGATGATTTTACATGTTGTCTCATCTCTGAGATGCTCGTGAGGAGAAAGTGAAGTGATATATGAATGGGTAATCATTACATTGGATATGTGTAAATATAAAAATGGATAATGATCTTTAAATACATCTTATATCATTTTCACTCATATGCTTCTATTTTGTTTAGGATCACAAAAGTAAATAGTATGGAGAAATCTCTTCATTATCTTTGGGAAATGTTCTCTAAGATGATAAGAACTTAATGAAATATTAATATTTAATTCATTTGGAGAAAAAGTTGAAAGAAAAGGAAAAAAGACTAATATAAATTGTGATTTCAAAGGCACCTTCCCAGCATCCTTCAAAGAACATAAGTTGATTATAAATGAGGTTATTTTATTTTCATATCATGAAATAATTATATAAAAGCATAAATTATATGAACTAAATTGAATAAGAAAGTTGTCTCTTTTTCTTTATGTATATTTATCAATTGGAAATAATGTTTCTCTCATACTTTTTGGGAATATAATTAAGTATTCATATCACATATACATATTTAAATATACTAACAAGGTAATAAAATAAACATTACAAGAAGTAAGGTGTGTTCTCTAAGAGGTTGAGAAAGTGTGATTACTAAGTCAGTGGTGAGAAGCACACAACTTCTAATTGCAAAGTAAATGTTTCTATTTGATTTTTTTGAGTATAACTGAAATATTCATCTCACGTGTTCATTGGACACAAGGATATATTATTCCAATTATAGAATTAATATTTTTTGTGGTGTATTATACTCAACCAATAGTTCAGTGATACATGAATCCTAGGAAATACATGATGAATAAAAAATGTAAGACTTATATACCATGTTGCAGAAAGATAATACATTGTCAAGAAAAACTAATTAGTTATTAAGGATACACCTGGTATGGTTTTAGACTCTTTGGAGTTAAATACCTCATGTATTATCAAAAAACTTATGTACATAGTTTTGGATAAATAAACCTTTATAAATAAGGTGACGACTACTGAAAATAAGGCCATTAGCGACCGCCATTGGCAGTCGCTAAAGGCCTTTAGCGGCCGCTCAGTGACCGCCACTGGCGGTCACAGTTGCCTCGTCGCTAGAGGCTTTTAGCGACCGCCAATGGCGGTCGCTATAGAAGGCCGGCAGATCGGCCTTCAGCGACCGCTTGGCGGTCGCTGAAGCCCCCTGCCGGGCACCCTATAGCGACCGCCTATGGCGGTCGCTATTCTAAAAAAAAAAAATTAAATTTTTTTTTATTGAATTGAATATATAAATATAAATATATATATATATATAATATATTTTAAATGTTTTAATATATATTTAATATATATATAATATCAAATCATTGTGCTATAATAATTTAAAAACTTCTATTCAAGAAATAATCTCATTTCAGGTCTTTCGGAGCACGTTTGCTCCGAATGGGACCGCCGCACGCCGTTTTGGTGTTTTATGGCGCCGGAAACGCGTTTCCGGCCACCGCGGTCACACGGCACCTCCGAATGAGGTGTCGTCTAGCTGACCATTTCACAATTCACGCCCCGGATGTTGTCGTACGGTTTTGTGGCATTCGGAGGTCGTTCGGGTGGTTTTGACACCCCAACGCGCCATTTCAGCGCGCGCCGCGCTGCTGAAAATGACACAATCAGACGTGTCACGCGCACCGCACGTCCGATGGACGTGAGGCCTCCTCATGCATCTCAGGAATAATATTTCTATCGTTCCCGTGCGGTTTCAGGTCGTTCGGAGCACGTTTGCTCCGAATTGGACCGCCGCACGCCGTTTTGGTGTTTTAGGGCGCCAGAAACGCGTTTCTGGCAGCCGCGGTCAAACGGCACCTCCGAATGAGGTTCCGTCTGGCCGACCATTTCAAAATTCACGCCCCGGATGTTGTCGTACGGTTTCGTGGCACTCGGAGGTCGTTTGGGTGGTTTTGACCCCCCAACGCGCCATTTCAGCGCGCGCCGCGCTGCTGAAAAGGACACAATCGGACGTGCCGCGTGCACCGCACGTCCGATGGACATGCGGACTCCTCCTGCATCTCAGAAATAATATTTCTATCGTTCCGGTGCGGTTTCAGGTCGTTCGGAGCACGTTTGCTCCGAATTGGACCGCCGCACGCCGTTTTGGTGTTTAATGGCGCCGGAAACGCGTTTTCGGCCGCCGCGGTCACACGGCACCTCTGAATGAGGTGCCGTCTGGCTGACCATTTCACAATTCACGCCCCGGATGTTTTCGTACGGTTTCGTGGCATTCGGAGGTCGTTCGGGTGGTTTTGACCCCCCAACGCGCCATTTCAGCGCGCGTCGCGCTGCTGAAAATGACACAATCGGACGTGCCGCGCGCACCGCATGTCTGATTGACGTGCGGCCTCCTCCTACATCTCAGGAATAATATTTCTATCATTCCCGTGCGGTTTCAGGTCGTTCGGAGCACGTTTGTTTCGAATTGGACCGCCGCACGCCGTTTTGGTGTTTTAGGGCGCCGAAAACCTGTTTCCGGCCGCTGCGGTCAAACGGAACCTTTGAATGAGGTGCCGTCTGGCCGACCATTTCACAATTCACGCCCCGGATGTTGTCGTACGGTTTCGTGGCATTCGGAGGTCGTTCGAGTGGTTTTGACCCCCCAACGTGCCATTTCAGCGCGCGCCGCGCTGCTGAAAAGGACACAATCAGACGTGTCGCGCGCACCGCACGTCCGATGGACGTGCGGCCTCCTCCTGCATCTCAATAATAATATTTCTATCATTCCCAGGCGGTTTCAGGTCGTTCGGAGCACGTTTTCTCTGAATGGGACCGCCGCACGCCGTTTTGGTGTTTAATGGCGCCGGAAACGCATTTCCAGCCGCCGCGTTCACACGGCACCTCCGAATGAGGTTCCGTCTGGCCGTCCATTTCAAAATTCACGCCCCGGATGTTGTCGTACGGTTTCGTGGCATTCGGAGGTCGTTCGGGTGGTTTTGACCCCCCAACGCGCCATTTCAGCGCGCGCCGCGCTGCTTAAAAGGACACAATCGGACATGTCGCGTGCACCGCACGTCCGATGGACGTGTGGCCTCCTCCTGCATCTCAGGAATAATATTTCTATCATTCTCGTGCGGTTTCAGGTCGTTCTGAGCACGTTTGCTCTGAATGGGACCGCCGCACGCCGTTTTGGTGTTTTGTGGCGCCGGAAATGCGTTTCCGGCCGCCGCGCTCACACGGCACCTCCGAATGAGGTTTCGTCTAGCCGACCATTTCACAATTCACGCCCCGGATGTTGTCGTACGGTTTCGTGGCATTCGGAGGTCGTTCGGGTGGTTTTGACCCCCCAACGCCCCATTTCAGCGCGCGCAGCGCTGCTGAAAATGACACAATCGGACGTGCCGCGCGCACTGCACATCCGATGGACGTGTGGCCTCCTTCTGCATCTCAAGAATAATATTTCTATCGTTCCCGTGCGGTTTCAGATCGTTCGGAGCACGTTTGTTCCGAATTGGACCGCCACAAGCCGTTTTGGTGTTTAATGGCGCCGGAAACGCGTTTCCGGCCGCCGCGGTCACACGGCACCTCCGAATGAGGTGTCGTTTGACCGACCATTTCACAATTCACGCCCCGGATGTTGTCGTACGGTTTCGTGGCATTCGGAGGTCGTTCGGGTGGTTTTGACCCCCCAACGCGCCATTTCAGCGCGCGCCGCGCTACTGAAAAGCACACAATCGGATGTGCCGCTCGCACCACACGTCCGATGGATGTGAGGCCTCCTTCTGCATCTCAGAAATAATATTTCTATAGTTCTCGTGCGGTTTCAGGTCGTTTGGGGCACGTTTACTCCGAATTGGACCGCCGCACGCCGTTTTGGTGTTTAATGGCGCCGGAAACGCGTTTCCAGCCGCCGCGGTCACACGGCACCTCCGAATGAGGTGCCGTCTAGCCGACCATTTCAAAATTCATGCCCCGGATGTTGTCGTACGGTTTCGTGGCATTCGGAGGTCGTTCGGGTGGTTTTGACCCCCCAACGCGCCATTTCAGCGGGCGCCGCGCTGCTGAAAAGGACACAATCGGACGTGCCGTGCGCACCGCACGTCCGATGGACGTGCGGCCTCCTCCTTCATCTCAGGAATAAAATTTCTATCATTCTCGTGCGGTTTCAGGTCGTTCGGAGCACGTTTTCTCCGAATTGGACTGCCGCACGCCGTTTTGGTGTTTAATGGCGCCGGAAACGCGTTTCCGGCCGCCGCGGTCACACGGCACCTCCGAATGAGGTGCCGTCTTGCCGACCATTTCAAAATTCACGCCCCGGATGTTGTCGTACGGTTTCGTGGCATTCAGAGGTCGTTCAGGTGGTTTTGACCCCCCAACGCGCCATTTCAGCGCGCGACGCGCTGCTGAAAATGACACAATCGGACGTGCCGCGCGCACCGCATGTCCGATGGATGTGCGACCTTCTCCTGCATCTCTAGAATAATATTTCTATCGTTCCCGTGCGGTTTTAGGTCGTTCGGAGCACGTTTGCTCCGAATTGGACCACCGCACGCCGTTTTGGTGTTTTAGGGCGCCGGAAACGCGTTTCCGGCCACCGCGGTCAAACGGCACCTCCGAATGAGGTGCTGTTTGGCCGACCTTTTCACAATTCACGCCCCGGATGTTGTCGTACGGTTTCGTGGCATTCGGAGGTCGTTCGTGTGGTTTTGACCCCCCAACGCGCCATTTCAGCGCGCGCCGCGCTGCTGAAAAGGACACAATCAGACGTGTCGCGCGCACCGCATGTCCGATGGACGTGCGGCCTCCTCCTGCATCTCAGGAATAATATTTCTATCGTTTCCGTTCGGTTTCAGGTCGTTCGGAGCACGTTTGCTCTGAATGGGACCGCCGCACGCCGTTTGGTGTTTAATGGCGTCGAAAACGTGTTTCCGGCCGCCGCGGTCACACGGAACCTCCGAATGAGGTTCCGTCTGGCCGGCCATTTCACAATTCACGCCCCGGATGTTTTCGTACGGTTTCGTGGCATTCGGAGGTCGTTCAGGTGGTTTTGACCCCCCAACGCGCCATTTCAGCGCGCGTCGCGCTGCTGAAAAGGACACAACCGGACGTGCCGCGCGCACCGCACGTCCGATGTACGTACGGCCTCCTCCTTCATCTCAGGAATAATATTTCTATCGTTCCCATGCGGTTTCAGGCCGTTCGGAGCACGTTTGCTCCGAATGGGACCGCCGCACGCCGTTTTGGTGTTTTATGGCCCCAGAAACGCGTTTCCGGCCACCGCGGTCACACGGCACCTCCGAATGAGGTGCCGTTTGGCCGACCATTTCACAATTCACGTCCTGGATGTTTTCGTACGGGTTCGTGGCATTCGGAGGTCGTTAGGGTGGTTTTGACCCCCCAACGCGCCATTTTAGCGCGCGCCGCGCTGCTTAAAAGGACACAATCGGACGTGCCGCGCGCACCGCACGTCCGATGGACGTGTGACCTCCTCCTGCATCTCAGGAATAATATTTCTATCATTCTCGTGTGGTTTCAGGTCGTTCGGAGCACGTTTGCTCCGAATTGGACCGTTGCACGCCGTTTTGGTGTTTAATGGCGCCGGAAACGCGTTTCCGGCCGCCGTGGTCACACGGCACCTCTGAATGAGGTGCTGTCTGGCCGACCATTTCACAATTCACGCCCCGAATGTTTTCGTACGGTTTCGTGGCATTCGGAGGTCGTTCGTGTGGTTTTGACCCCCCAACGCGCCATTTCAGCGCGCGCCGTGCTGCTGAAAATACACACAATCGGACGTGCCGCGCGCACCGCATGTCTGATGGACGTGCAGCCTCCTCCTGCATCTCAAGAATAATATTTCTATCGTTCCCGTGCGGTTTCAGGTCGTTCGGAGCACGTTTGCTCCGAATTGGACCGCCGCACGCCGTTTTGGTGTTTAATGGCGCCGGAAACGCGTTTCCGGCCGCCGCGGTCACACGGCACCTCCGAATGAGGTGCCCTCTGGTCGACCATTTCACAATTCACGGCCCGGATGTTTTCGTACGGTTTCGTGGCATTTGGAGGTCATTCGGGTGGTTTTGACCCCCCAACGCGCCATTTCAGCGCGCGCCGCGCTGCTGAAAAAAGACATAATCGGACGTGCTGCGCGCACCACACGTCCGATGGACGTGCGGCCTCCACCTGCATCTCAGGAATAATATTTCTATCGTTCTCATGCGGTTTCAGGTCGTTCGGAGCACATTTGCTCCGAATTGGACCGCCGCACTCCGTTTTGGTGTTTAATGGCGCTGGAAACGCGTTTCCGGCCGCCGCGGTCACACGGCACCTCCGAATGAGGTGCCGTCTGGCCTACCATTTCACAATTCACGCCCTGGATGTTGTCGTACGGTTTCGTGGCATTCGGAGGTCATTCGGGTGGTTTTGACCCCCCAACACGCCATTTCAGCGCGTGCCGCGCTGCTGAAAAGCACACAATCAGACGTGCCGCGCGCACCGCACGTCCGATGGACGTGTGGCCTCCTCCTGCATCTCATGAATAATATTTCTATTGTTCCCGTGCGGTTTCAGGTCGTTCGGAGCACGTTTGCTGCGAATGGGACCGCCACACGCCGTTTTGGTGTTTAATGGCGCCGGAAACGCGTTTCCGGCCGCCGCGGTCACACGGCACCTCCGAATGAGGTGCCTTCTGGCCGACCATTTCTCAATTCACTCCCCGGATGTTGTCGTACGGTTTCTTGTCATTCAGAGGTCGTTCGGGTGGTTTTGACCCCCCAACGTGCCATTTCAGCGCGCGCCGCGCTGCTGAAAAGGAAACAATCGGACGTGCCGCGCGCACCGCACGTCCGATGGACGTGTGGGCTCCTCCTGCATCTCAGGAATAATATTTCTATCGTTCTCGTGCGGTTTCAGGTCGTTCGGAGCACGTTTGCTTCGAATGGGAGCGCCGCACGCCGTTTTGGTGTTTAATGGCGCCGGAAACGCGTTTCCGGCCGCCGCGGTCACACGGCACCTCCGAATGAGGTGCCGTCTAGCCGACCATTTCACAATTCACGCCCCGGATGTTGTCGTACGGTTTCGTGGCATTCGGAGGTCGTTCGGGTGGTTTTGACCCCCCAACGCGCCATTTCAGCGCGCGCCGCGCTGCTGAAAAGGACACAATCGGACGTGCCGCGCGCACCGCATGTCCGATGGACGTGCGGCCTTCTCCTGCATCTCAGGAATAATATTTCTATCGTTCCCGTGCGGTTTCAGGTCATTCGGAGCACGTTTGCTCCTAATTGGACCGCCGCATGCCGTTTTGGTGTTTTATGGCGCCGGAAATGCGTTTCCGGCCGCCGCGGTCACACGGCACCTCCGAATGAGGTGCCATCTGGCCGACCATTTCAAAATTCACGCCCCGGATGTTGTCGTACGGTTTCGTGGCATTCGGAGGTCGTTCGTGTGGTTTTGACCCCCCAACGCGCCATTTCAGCGCGCGCCGCGCTGCTGAAAAGGACACAATCGGGGGGCTGTACGGGGGTGGCGGGGGGCTGTACGGGGGTGGCGGGGGGCTGTACGGGGGTGCGGGGGGCTGTACGGGGGTGCGGGGGAGGGGGGGGCTGTACGGGGTTGCGGGGGGCTGTACGGGGGTGGCGGGGGGCTGTACGGGGGTGGCGGGGGGTAGTACGGGGGTGCGGGGGGTTGTACGGGGGTGCGGGGGGGCTGTACGGGGGTGCGGGGTGCTGTACGAGGGTGCGGGGGGGGGGGGGGGCTGTACGGGGGTGCGGGGGGCTGTACGGGGGTGGCGGGGGCATGTACGGGGGTGGCGGGGGGCAGTACGGGGGTGCGGGGGGGGTTGTACGGGGGTGCGGGGGGGCTTTACGGGGGTGCGGGGGGGCTGTACGGGGGTGCAGGGGGCTGTACGGGGGTGCGGGGGGGGGGGGGGGGGGGGTCTGTACGGGGGTGCGGGGGGCTGTACGGGGGTGCGGGGGGCTCTCCGGGGGTGCAAAGGCCATCCCATTGATTACAAAAGTGAAAAATAAAAGTGATAACATCTAATTAATACATATTTCTTTTATCGATACCATACAGAAATTTATAAAAAATATATTGGATAATACATAATCTATAATATCAGATTTATTGATCTGTTGGAATTAGTTCGACTTTTTCAAATGTAGAATCATTCAAGATTATCTGATCAATAACTCAATATGTGTATAAAATATTTAAAAGACCACCATGGATGGTAATAATGCATTACTTAAATGAATAAATACAGTACATCAATGTCAACCCTACCAGTAAAAACAAAAAACATATCTCGTGAATATATGGTACGTCACGCGTTGTCATCACTGCTACCTCCTTCTGGTGGGCCAGGTGCCTACAACAAATAAACATTATAAATATTTTAATAACAAAAATAATTTAAATTAAATAAATAAATACAGTATATACCTGCGTCGTATGATCCCCTGTACCATCAGCTCGACGCACATATTCCCGCAGTGCTCTAACCTCAGTTGTCAATTGCGCATTTGTCTCTTCGGAAGCGCGCAACCGTGCCTCAAAATCTGACATCTGCTGTGTCATATGAGAAACAGCAGGACCGACAACCGCAGCGCGTGACACTACAGAACGAGGAATCCCTGCTCCATAGGTCAAACTATAGCCATGCCTGTCCCGACCAATAATGCGATGAAAGATCTCATCCCATCGCATGGGAAGCTGTCATTGGTCCTCGGGCAGATGTTCTAACTCAGCTTCAAATTGATCTTGTGAAATATTTAAATATATATAAATATATATATGTTAATATATAGATTTATGTAATTATTGGTAAGTACAGACACTTACTATCAATGCTGCAACCTCTGGATCATTGCGATCACGAGTCCTTATCCACACCGACATTTTATCAGTTGCTGCACCTTTCCCTCGCAACTGTATATTAAAAGAATATAAACACAAAACCATATTAATTAATAAATTAAAAAATGAATAATATATACCTCATGTCGGATCTGAGACACGTGACGAGTCCCGAGCCTGTGAGCTGGTCCCTGCAACGCTCGATTCTCCGAATGGCGTGTTGACACCTCCTACATTCAATTCATTCAAATTTCAAACAAATCACATATTCTTGAAAATATATATACAGCAAAATAATTAATATACAAACCGCAACACCCTCAGTAGACCAACATGCAACCAAGTCACGCCACTGAGCCGAGAGGACACCTCTCGGGACTTTTTCCAAAATGTCAAGGGCACCCACATTTGGTACCGAGTGGTCCCTCTTCACTTTGCCTTTATAATCTTTCCACAGCTTACGACATTTGCTCGTACACACGGGCCGAAACTCTTCAGGGCATACTTTCAAATTTTGCTATAAAGAAAATAATCAAACATATTAGTATTCTTTATAAATAGAAAATAAAGTAAAATTATTTTCTTACCTGAACCTCCCTCCATAGACGATCTAATGTGTCATGAGGGATAGAAGCCCAATCACGCGTGGTCAATGGAAATCGATGTGGGTCACGTATGATATGACCCAGCTGACGAATAAATGTCGGGGCATTCGGTCCCACGGGATGAAATACCTCACCAAATGAAACATCTATCGTCGTGTCAGAATTCCATGATAATATGCCACGACCAGGGCCTCTCCTGCGAGAGGAAGAAACAACCGAGTCTGATCCTGTTGAAAACAATTTTATATATAAATTGACAAATGTTATATATATATATATACATATGTCAATTACATAAAAAATATAGACAATTACATTCAAACATACCTTGACCCTGAGACGTAGATGCCTCAGATGGATGATGTGGATTTTCTGCCTCTTCCCCTGACATGTCTGCAGTCATACAAAATATCAGTAATGAGTCCAAAGTGTTTAAAAGATAAATTGTATTGTTCTTAATAAATCAAACTTGTACAACTGTTAATCAAAGAAAAAATGGATTGAATAATTAGTTGTGAATGAATTTTAAAAAATCTGAAAGTTAATCAGCCTAAATATTTATGACTGAATTAACTTAAAAAAGTGAGGATTAAAACTTATAAGGATTTATAAAATGATTAGATAATTTATGATATCCTAGGACATTCTACTGAATAGCAGGAAAACAATTATACCTTTCATTAAGCATGCAAATCGACCGTTTCTCCTTCAACAACCGCTCTGACCCAATAAATATCTTCTTCACATTGAACTACGGTATGTTGATCAAGTTGTTGGTAAAAAAACGGAACAGTCTCGGGTTCATCTTCTTCAAATAAAAACATTCCTCGCCGAGACATTTTGACAAAAACTTGCCAACTTGGATCCGAAGGCAAAGTAACGAAGAATACTTGTTCCGCTTGTGATGTCAAAATTAAAGGTTCATTCTCAACTCGTTCATTATTTCTGTATAACATATAGTTAAAATTCACCAATGAAAACTAATATTGATCGACTTTACATCCACGCACTGGATCAACCCAATTACACTTTAACAATATGTACTTCAAACCGTGTACGTATACAACTTCAATGATGTCTATCAATTGACCATAGTAATAACCAGAATCGACAAAGGGACAACCGATGCCACTGTTTTGTGTTGCTCGTTTGTCGTCAACATATTTAATGCGAAATCGAAAACCATTAGCATCAATAGCTTTATAACGACGAGCCGTTATAGATGGACCCTCAGCCAGTTGGATAAATACTTTAGGTAGCGTGGGGTCCCCTAACTCCCTCAGCTTACGAACCTGCATAATTTATAGAAATCAATACTGATATATGCAGAAAGAATTAGTTTAATACTTCACTCATAATGAAAATCAATTTATACATACATAATCCTTGAACCAATCATGAAATGCCGCATAATGAGATTGTTGAATTTGCAACTCAGTCGCACGATGCATCTCTTCTTTTATCTCATTAATGTGTTTCCTGCAAATGATTACGCGATGTTTAAAAGACCAACTTATGCAAACAAAACATGTAAAAGTTATACAAGCACATTTATAAGATACTTACTGCATTAATGGTGCAACTGATGGAGTATTGAACAAGATATATCGATGTGCTTGTATCCACTCGATGTTGTCCATATCAAATGTGGTTCCTTCTCCAACTGGACCATCATGAATCTGAGAGGGCTTATCTAATTTTGTTTCAACATCCGTAAGATATTCTGCACAAAAGGTAGTACACTCATCCATCAAATAACCATTGGCTATTGATGCCTCTGGACGAGCTCTGTTGCGTACAAATCTTTTCAATGTACTCAAATACCGTTCAATAGGATACATCCACCTGAATTGCACTGGACCAGCAGCCATTACTTCATCAGTTAGGTGCACTATCAAGTGGACCATAACATCGAAAAATGAGGGGGGGAAAAGTTTCTCAAAGTGACAAAGCGTAAGTACAATTCGGTCCTGAAAACTTTTTAAATCACTCATTCGTTGATTTCTTAAACAAAGCTTTCTAAAAAAGTTACTCATCTCAATCAAGGGATGAACAACATTGGGGGATAAACAATCACAAATTGCGATTGGAATCAACTGCTGAAGTAATATGTGATTGTCATGACTTTTCAACCCTTGCAATGTCTTGCTCGTCAGATTCACACACTTTGAAATATTAGAAGAGTAACCATCAGGCACCGTGACCATCTTCAAAATGGAAAGAAATGTCTCTTTCTCCTCTGTAGTCATCGAATACTGTGCAGCAGGCATATATGCCTTGTTTCCCTCAGCTAACTGTAAATGCAACTGTTTCCTTAAACCCATTTCTTCCAAATCACGGCGTGCATTAACATGGTCCTTTGACTTTCCACTGACACCTAAAATGGTCCACAATATGTTATCACAAACATTTTTTTCAATGTGCATGACATCCAAATTATGCCTCAACATGTTAGTTTTCCAATACGGAAGACTATAAAAAATACTTTTCTTTTTCCAATTGTGACTGCGCTGCCTACCCGCAGCACGAATATTACGTACTGGAGGAGCCACCAAATCCTGAATTTCATATACCGTGCGGATGTTTTCTTCCTCAATCTGCGATAACATTTCGACTCCTGTCATGATCTTCGGTGCTGGGCTGAACTCTCTAGAACCATAAAATGCCACTCTGTCCTTTCTGAACCTGTGCTGGGGAGGGAGAAAACACATGTGACCCATGTATGCCCATTTTTTGGAATGTTTAAGCCATACAGATTTTTTACTTTTATTGCAACAAGGGCAAGAAAATTCCCCTTTCGTACTCCAGCCTGATAAATTTGCATAAGCTGGGAAGTCATTGATTGTCCACAATAAAGCAGCATGCAGTTTGAACATTTCATTCGTTTCGCAGTCATAAGTCATCACACCATCGCCCCAAAATTCATTCAACTCATCAATCAATGGCTGAAGGTAAACATCAATATTATCCCCCTGACTTTTAGGTCCATCAATAAGAGTGGAAAGTAATATAAATTGTTGCTTCATACAAAGCCATGGAGGAAGATTATATGGAACCAACACCACGGGCCATGTGCTATGAGTTGCACCAACCATAGACTTGAATGGATTGAAACCATATGCTGCCAATCCCAATCGGACATTACGAACATCTTTAGCAAAGTCGGGATGTCTCTTATCAAAATCCTTCCATGCATGAGAGTCTGCCGGGTGGGTTAACATGTCACTTTCATGAACTCTTTCTGCATGCCATCTCATTAAATTAGAAACTTTAGATGACATAAAAAATCTTTTCAACCTCAGTTTAAGGGGAAAGTAACGCATTTTCTTTATGGCAATCGGTTTCCCCTATATCGCAATCTGACTTTGATGAGTCTTATTTCCCCTGTTCTCTTTCCACCTGGAAGCGCCACAAACTGTACAAATATCCAAATGAGCAGTTTCATTTCTAAACAACATACAGTTGTTTTCACATGCATCTATAGTCTCATATGTAAAACCTAAGTTCTCTTTCAACTTACGAGCATAGTAATACGACTCAGGAATCTTAGCATCGACAGGAAGAACTTTTTTCAATAAAACCAAAAGCATGTTGAATGATGTGTCTGACCAATTATTCAAAGTCTTCAAATGCAACAAATCCACGATAAACGACAGTTTATTGTAAGAAGTACATCCAGGATATAATTCTGTTTTCGCATTATCAAGTACTTCATAAAACCTCCTCGAATCACGATCTGCACCAGAGCGAAGATTTATCTCACCGGTCTCAAGATTTTGGATGTCAATGCCTTCAGGATCAAACCCACTTACCATTTCAGTAAGCATTTCATGCATTGGATCAGTCATCCTTGCATCAACATCCATCTGAGCTGCATCTGTATTTTGACAACGAACATATTCTTCTCTATGACGAGTCCAACTCTTATAATTTTTCAGAAATCCATTAAAGAAAAGGTTCTCCCTCACAGTATCTCGTGTGAATTGATATCTGTTAGCACATTTTCTACATGGAAAACTAATATAGTCACTTTCAAATCCTCTCGTGAAGTCAATAAACTGCATAATGCCATTGAAATATTCTCTAGATGTTCGATTTGGAAGATCAATCCAACTCTTATCCATAATAATATCTGTATAACAAACATTTACACAATACTTATTACATTTACATTTTTCAAATCAACTATATTCAAAATAAATATTAACAATTTGTTTATAAACCATTGATAAAATAATAATGTAACTGAAAGCTCATGTTACCTGATTGAGCTACAAACCTGAAAGGGAGGGGAGCCGAAGGCGGTGCTGCGAGGGAGAGGAGGCAGTGAAGGGGAGCCGGAGCCAAAGGCGGTGCGGCAAGGGAGGGGATGGGCGGCGGCAGTGGCGGGGAGCTGGAGGAGAGGAGGCGGTGAGGGGATGGGGGACGGGCAGCGAGGGGGGGGGGGTGTCCGGGGTCGGGGGGGGGGGGGGGGGCTGTATGAGGTGCGGGGAGGGGTGTCTGGGGTGTCGGGGGCCTGTCAGGGGTGCGGGCAGGGGTGTTCGGGGTGCGGGGGTGTCCGGGGTGCGTGGGAGGGGGGGGCTGTCTGGGGTGAAGGGGGGCTGTCGGGGGTGCGGGGTGGGGTGTCCGGGGTGCGGGGGGCCTGTCCGGGGTGCGGGGGGGCTGTCCGGGTTCGGAGGGGGGGTGTCCGAGTGCGGGGGGGGGGGGGGGGGGCTATCCGGGGTGCAGGGGGGCTGTCCGGGTTCGGAGGGGGGTGTCCGAGTGCAGGGGGGGCTGTCCGGGGTGTGGGGAGGCGTCCGGGGTGCGGTCTGGAGTGCGCGGGGGGGGGGGGGGGGGGGGGGGGCTGTCCGGGGTGCGGGGAGGCGTCCGAAGTGCGGGGGGCGGTCCGGAGTGCGCGGGGGGGGGGGGGAGTGCTGTCCGGGGTGCGGGGGGAGGTCTGGAGTGCGCGGTGGGGGCTGTCCGGGGTGCGGGTGCCGTCCGGGGTGGGGGGGGGGGGGAGGGCCGAGAGGCCGGAGGGCGGCGACCGGAGGCCGAAGGGCGGCGGCCGGAGGCCGGAGGGCGGCGGACGGAGGCCTGAGGGAGGAGGGCGGCGGCCGGAGGCCGGAGGTCAGGCGGCGAGGGAGGGCGGGCGGCGGGGGAGGGCGGGCGGCGGGGGA
Organism: Viscum album; assembly: GCA_963277665.1. Classification (NCBI taxonomy): domain Eukaryota; kingdom Viridiplantae; phylum Streptophyta; class Magnoliopsida; order Santalales; family Viscaceae; genus Viscum; species Viscum album. The sequence continues at coordinate 1,923,375,252 of OY728152.1, forward strand.
GGGCGGGCGGCAGGGGAAGGCGGGCGGCGGGGGAGGCCGGGCGGCGGGGGAGGCCGGGCGGCGGGGGAGGCCGGGCGGCGGGGGAGGCCAGGCGGCGGGGGAGGGGAGGGTGGCGAGGGAGGGCGGCGAGGGAGGGAGGGGGTTAGGGCACCGATGGAGGGGGTGCAGGGGGGGGCAGAAGTCCCCCGTTTTTTTTATGTAGGTTAGCGACCGCCATTGGCGGTCGCTATTGGTTAGCTTTAGCGACCGCCAATGGTGGTCGCCCGAATCTGGGGGGCTCCAATGCCCCCTTTTCTAGTAGCGCGACCCACTAGAAACAATCGGTGACTTACAATAGGTAGGGTATATCCATTAGAGCCTCGGAGCGTTGTGTTTTCTCTCCCTAATGCTGTTTTGGGTTTCTCCTAGCTCCTTCCTCTTCCCCCTTCGGGTGGGATCTTCCTACGGCGGCTATGGATCAATCTCTGCGTGGACGTTCATGATTCTGCGGCGTAGTTTTTCGGTGGAGCATCGTTGGTTGGGATCGTGTTTGCTTCGGCTGAGTTTGTGCGATGGCATCACATCTCAAAGGAGTGTGGAGGTCAGCTCGGTGGGTTTAGGGGTTTTCCTAAAGGTCTTCTCAAGGTCGGCTTGATGGGTCTGTGGTGTTCGGTATAGCGCATATCAGATGCTCGATGGTCAGCTCGGCAGGCTCGGAGGACAGCTTGGTGGGTCTTCGGCATTCGACACAGTGCGGTCTTCATCGTCTGTCGGTGACGAGGCAAGGGGCGGCCCGATCTATCGGTCTGAGTTTTGTCTCATCTGGCATGAGGGTCGTCTTCCAGCTATTTGCGGTGCAGTTCTGGGTTAGGTCTTCCGAGCTCGGAGGGGGATGTTATTTTCCATTTTATATTCTGTGGTCTTTTAAGGCGGTTAATTAGGAGATATTGTGGGTTTTTTCTACTGGCTAGATTTGGTTTTGTTGTTGTGGTTCAACAATATGGTCCTTCTTGTTCTTGTCACTATGAGGCTTGGATGGATCCTGTTGAGGATGTTTCTGCGGTTCTGATCGGAGCAGATCCATGTCCAGAGTGGCATTTTTGTTTCAGGAAGACCAAGATTCCCTCCCTAGTGGCGGTCACTCGGCACGGGGTTGATCCATCTAGTCCTAGGGGATGTTGGATTGATCTCGGGTCCATTGATTGTCTTATGTGCTTCTTCGGATGTGGTGGAGAGGACTATGGAGGTCGTCAGTTTGGTCCAGGATGACTGTTTGTTGAATCTTTTTTGTTCTGATCTCTCGGAATGATGAAAGGGTTTGAGATGTCTGTTTGTTTGGTGGTGCACCCGGAATCACCCTCGTGGATCAGGCCCCTATGGTGGTTTCAGAGCTTGTGGTTCATCGTTGTAGAGTTTTATGGATTAGGTTGCTTGAGAGGGTGTGGTGTTTTCCATCGGATCAGGCCTGTGCTTTGACACAAGACAATTGCTCGCCATTTATCCTTGCACCAGTGGACAAGTTTTCACTTTTAATTACTGGGGAGGGGTTGTTCCATGTTGCAATTTTGTTCTGTCTCACTGCCCTTCAGATTATGTTTGTTTTTAAGTCAATGGTGTCTTTAGGGGTTTCCCCCTTCTTCCCTTAAAAGGGGGTTTGCTTTCAATAAAAAATATGAAGGCCTCTGGGCTGTTGGATGGTAAACCTTTAGAAATAAAAGTAAGACACAAATCTTTTAGAATTAGTTCAGATAGAGACCATGAACTATTCCAAGGTTAAGATGGTGGTAAATGTAATTCATAATATTCCTTTACTTTTATTTATAAAATGTGAAAGTGAAGTATGATATATGCATGTTTATAAGAAATGAGTTGTTTTGGGATAGTGTTCCAAAGAATATCATGACCAAGCATTAATCGATAATTATAATGTGGCATGGATTAATTCATAAACACACATTACCTCCATATCAAATCTATTATTCTAATTATGAGGATCAATTATGAGTCTTACATGAAAACATCCATCCTTAAAACGTAACATGGAGTAATTCCTAAACACAGATTTCCTTTTATACATCAAATACATGATGTATGTAAAAGGTGCATCAATGTTGAGACTCATATAAATTGCATAAAATTCCATTGTTTTTTAGAAATGATTTAAAAATAACATCATTATCCCATAACCATATATAATCTATAATGAAAAATGGATATCATATGAGTTATAATATGATATAAATCCATTATTTCATAAGACAATGGGTTTAGATGAAAATATTTTGTTGTGATATAAACAAACTTGCATCAAGAGAAACACAATGTTCATCTAAAGTTGGTATCTTAAAGTTTTATAAGGGTATTACTTAAATACATATGATAGAAATAGATATTCAAGTTATAGAAAATATTTCTATAAAAGTATAAACATATCTATTTGAGATAGTGGGAGCATAGTTGACTTGGGTTTAGTCAATGCCAGAAATTCACATGTAGTTATTATAAGAACAAGTTCAATAAGAGTCTATAGAAAATGAATTTTCCAAAGACATATATTGTACAAGAAGGTTAAGAACCATGATAATGCTTTAACATTCATCATGATCAAAGATACATTATTCATTAGTAATAATTAATCCTACATGTAATCAATAAATGTAAAAAATATAAGATCAACAAGATCAATTAAAATTCAATAATGGATTTCATGTATAAAAGCATAGGGGCATGTTATTTTTAATATTGTGGTGGGTATTCATGTGATATTATACATGGGTGGTACAAGTTTGGTACCAATAAGGATTGATCGGGAAATCCAAATAATTATGCCTAAATTTATTATAGTATTACTTTTCATGGCTACTTATATGGACATTTTATTTTTTATTGGATGTCAAGACCACCAATCTTGGAAGGTGTCTTTATGAGACAACCTGAAAGGGTTGGTAACGTCATAGAATTCCAATAAATGGTACAAGTTACTAAAATAAAATTTAGTATTAAATTAAGAAAAAATATCATAGAATATTCATTTGGAATTAATCTCTGTCATGTTTTTATAAGAGGTTAGTGGGAAAACTATGGTTTTCCAATAAATAAATATTTGATAACATATGGAAAACATCGATTGGTCTTACAGTTAATTACTACTAGAATCAAAGTAGCTCTCTAGATATTGACATAAAGTATAAACCTATGTTTTATGGGATGTGATATACTAAGTTAGATCTAAAGATTTCTTAGACCTATTCAATAGTACATATACTAACAAGGAGTTGAAAAATACAAGTTGGAACAATTATAAAGAGAATTGTTAATAATTTCACATGGAATAAATATCTCCAAGAATATATGCACGGTTCATGGGAAGAGATTAATGTGATATGTTGAATTCCACACACTTTTATGATGGAATAATCACATATCCCATGCTATGTACTAAATATGATATTTCAAACATATAATTTATGATAGGAAAATATTAGCTATGTCTAGGATAACTTCACGATAAGTGATCAAAACTATCCAATTATACTTGTGAAATTATAAAGGATATATACCTGGTTTGTGGAGAGGAAATGATACTAGTTATAAGGGGAAAAATAAAAATATTCCTTTATACCGATATGATCTAATACTGTAGTCAAGCTAATGTAATGAGTAGGAGAAGATCATTTAAACCAGTGGTAGCCATGTCTATAAATACCGAGTGTGTTCCAAATTTTGAGGTAGTTTAAGAAGAAGTGTATAATATGAAACGATTTTTCCTAGTTCTTTGAGTCACACATAATAAGTAACGTTTTATAATAATATAAATTTTGATAATTTTACTACTAGTAATATCCAAGATGTCATGTTTTGATAGTGTAAAAAAGGGATATACTTAGGGATATCATCTCTTGAGAATTATTACTCAAGGAGGTGAGGTTACAGATAGCAAAATAGCCACACATCAGAGACGTGGAAGGAACAATAACTAAATTGATAACTTAGTGAAAACATGATATTATAATGTGAGTGATAATAGGTATAGTTCGAATTTTGGAACTGTGAAAGTGGGAGTGTTGTAATAGTGGGTGCCCAAGACCCAACTTAAATAGTAATTTTCAAGTACCATACCATGTATACAGTGAGTTATGCACGATGTACTCTTATTATAACAGTGTTAATATTTCTGTATCCACTATTTAAATGGTAATGTCTATAGATTATTTATCATATAAAAATGTTATATCATTTACCAGTATATAATGATAAACTTGAGATACTATGACATTAATCTTGAAAATATATCCTATTGTCTAGTTACATCATTCAAACTAGACACAGATGATGTTTGACTATCAGGTGTTGGGGGATCATAATCATTGAGACTTATTATCATGATGTTTTCACATTGTGATCTCGAGTAGATAAAATCATGAGGACCGACCCTCCAATAGGAACACAACTTGTTTCAGGTGTCATTGGTTGCTCCTATCTATGAACACATGTAATGGTCTCTTGGCTTGATATTATTATTGACATGTATTATTTGATCTTGTACATTGATACAAGGAAAAAATTATGGTATTTAATTCACTACAAGGTAGCTTGTGTTTGGTGCGTCATTGGTAGTATGAAATTTATTAAAAAATCAAGAAAGAATTTGTTTCTTCCAATAAGATGAGATATATTAGCTTCGGTTGATCGGTAGGGTAGAACCTTTACTAAATCCATGAACTTGGTAGAAGAATGTAAGTTTATATAGTAAGGTTAATGAATAATAAAGTGAAAAGGATGATGACACAAATTGTGCATCCTTCCCTATGAGATATTGTGAGACAAAGATATTATATTACACAATGTGTGTTTGTAGGATGGTTATTATTGTTATGACTATTCATTATCACTTTAGGGGACTTTATGAGTTGATATACTCCACTCCTGATATGTGAATAGTATTCGCTGTTATCGAGATAAGGTCCTAGTGGATCATACACAACAGTGTACCCAAGAGTCTGCCCTATTCTGGTGCATAGGTATAAAAGACATGGTGGGACCCACCATGTGGTTCTAAAGTTTTCCAATTTTTAATGATAACTAATTAATAAATAAATTTATTATTATTAAATTATAGAATAATTTGGTTAAATTTATTTATTAAAAGTATTCAAAAGGTATTAAGTGAATACATGAAAATTATTATATGGATGAATATTATTTTAATATTCAAGGTTCGATTAATATTTGTGGGAATTATGAGTCTAGTTAATGACTGATTTTTATCACATAATATATATTTATTATAAATTACAAGTATTTTATAAAAATATAAATGATGTTATGACATAGTTAGTTCTTTATAACGTGTCATTTACTGCTTCTTTAGTGGGTGTTTTAGTTTCGGGGATTAGGGAACCATTTTCATGTATTTGATTATCCACTATATAAGTAGAGGAAATTATCTCTTCCAAATACCATTCATTCCAATGGAATTTAGAGATTCTCTCTCCTCCCACATCCTGGATAGAGATACACCATCCAAGCAATTGATTCAAGAATGTCTTCACATATCGTAAGAGCAGAGTCAAGGTGATCATCACGAAACCAAAGGATTTGTATAAGATCTATGTTATCACCTATAGTTCATTGATTAACATTTGTGTTGATTCATAGATCTTTTTTGGATGATCTATATTGGTTCGAGCTCAGATCCTTGAAGCAATGATCACCTGTGACAAGCTATATTCAACTTCACCACAAATTCAAATAAGGTAAATGTTCATTTAAATTTTGTGCATATTAAATTCACTCAGGATTCCCATACATCATCCAGGGCTCAGATCACCTAATATGATGAATTTTTGTCGCACTTGTGATGAAAATTTGTAAATCCCAGACCCATCGGCTTCCATTGAGCACCCCAGTACTAGCCGTTATTTTTATTACGATATGCCTCATGTTCATATGAGCATACCTTATTGATATTCCTCATGGTCACATGCTAAATATATCCTTTGTTTATTCCATTATCAGAATTTATGCTCACCCCTTTCTTTGATGTATATAAAACACGATTTAAATTTGGTTTTTAACTAACATAAACAAAGGTGATGTTGAAAATAAGGTTTTCGATATTGATTTTCTATTAACTAGCACTAAAAATGATAATTGCCTTCATTTTCAACAATTTTTTTCATGAAAATTGACACCGAAAACCCAATGACTTTTTTAAATTTTCAGCATCGGTTTTTATGAAAACTGATGCCAAGAGTTAAAAAATTAATAATTTTAAATATTACACCCCCAAATAAATAAAAATCCATGTAATATAAAAAATAGTATACATCCATCAAACAGCATGTATCATTGACTAAAAACATTAAAAATAAACATACTTTTAACATGTTAATAAAAAAAATATCTACGCATTTGAATTATAAATAAGATTAAAAAAAATTACCTGAAATTTACAACATGATCATTGTTAGTTGATGTTGAAGCCTTATTTTCATATCATTATGTTCAAACACCTATTATAAAAAAATAAATAGTTTTTGAACACTATTTATTTGGAATGTATACTAATAATCATAAACATTGGAATATATATACCTTAAATCATAATCATACATAACAAATAGTTCAAAAAAAGATCTAAGATGGGTAAGTTAATCTTGCATATAAGACTCAGCATCATTGAATGTTTACAATAAAATTTAATGATATAAGATTAAAAAATAGAATACCATGATAGAAAATATAAAATAATTAATATAACTAACCTTATCAAATTAAATAGTTACCCCAATAGTGATTTTCTCATACGTGAATCATAGGACATAATAACCATATTCAACATATCCTAGTTTATGATGACACAGTAGTTATAAAACATTAACTTGATAATAAAAAACAATACATATATTTATATATCAAAAAATAGAATAATATCTAATATAAAAAATAATTATCATTACTTTCACATATTGGATTGCATTTGGGCTCTTTATCGACAAGTGATCATTGTTAAAAATTATCCACGACCTGTATTTTCATATATATCATCTAATAATACATGTATATATAATAATAATTAAATATAATAAACTGATAAAAAATAAGAAAACTTACCTTTCTAACAAGGTGATAATTATTTTAGAAACATCACCTAATAATGAGAAAACCAATATAATATGCCTTCAATTGGGAAGAATACTACTAACATCCAATGCCTCATATAGTAAAAAAAGTTCACAATTAATGACATTATAATGAACATTGGTTAATAATTATGTTTGTGTTTTTAACCATCAAGAAATGGTATAAACCAACACCCAATCTTATTCCTTGATAATATATCATATATATATGTAACTCTATCAGCATTTTTCACATATTTTACTGACATTGAAATGAATTATGGATCTATAAAACCACAAATGTCTCCAGACTCATTTTGAATAAAAAGTGTGCGTAGATGCCTAATTAAAAAAGTAATATAGTTTGTCAATTTATACCATCTTTAATTAAAGAAATAAAAACTTACATGTCAATTGAAATACATGGAAAAAAACTACAACATAGGCACACAGAGCTCTTTAAAATAAATTAGATCCATGATGTATTTTCTGAATATTCTCAATGGATAGTCTCTTCCACATATATCATATTTCATCTGAAACTCATAGATATTATTCAAGGAAGAATAAGCCTAAGATAATATTTATATCCCATTAAAATACCAGAAGTATCTACAATTATTTGTTCCTAAACCTTTTGTTTCCTTTATTTCATTTGTTAGGATAATACATACTCCTATATAAGTTAAATTTCGAAAAACATTATAATTAATTTTCAATCAGATGTAATTAATATTTAAAAAATATGCATACCTTATATGAAAGATAATGAAGAATTCCATATGGACAAGTAAAAAAATTACCCATAAAATCCCAAAATCTAGAAACCTCTTTAGTAAGAAAAGGAAGGAAAGTAGTACGATCAATAATATCATGTACCGATATTGTAACCAGACCCATCTACATAGGCTGGTGATGTACAAAATCCCCTAAAAAATACACAACTCTGAACTCTACAATATGTAAATGAGGATCTCCAACATAAAAATCACAGTATATGGTTGGGTCTGAGCATGGTGGAGGATGATATGAGTTGGTAGGCTTCATAGGCTAGGTAGTAAGGTCCGACTAGGAGGGTCTTATAGGCTGTGCAGCTGGCTGAAAATGTTAGAAAGGCTGGGAAGGTTGTGCAAAATGTGACTGTCTCATCAACTATTCTAACATAGCCTAAAAAGTTGATTGAATTTGATCTCACATGGACTATTTCATATCATTTATCTCAATTTTTAAGGATTCAATTTCAATATATCTTGATTATTTACTTTGAAAAACAAAAAATTTATGAATACTAACACTGACCTTATATCCTCTTATACAGCCGGGGTGTTCTGAGTTTCCAAAATTAGTGGCTAGGATGTTCATCCTACCCTCAGGGATAAAATTTCTCTATGATGATTTCTCCTGAAGTTCATCTATAAATAAAAAATGAAAATGGTATATTAGTGTTGTTAATTTCTAAAATAGAAAAATCCATAAAAAATGAAAAATATTTACATAAAATTCTTTTATAAAATTACTTAACTTTCTTTGTATGATACTTTTTTTCTTATTACTCTTTTCCATTTTCATGGTGGGTGGGGGAGATGGAGGACCTAACTAGACCTCATCATAACCACTGTCAGACTAATCTCTTAATGCTTTAAACTTTTCCTCAATCATTTTTTGCTCCAATAAATGATACCCTACATGTGATAAAGTAAGAGGGTATACATTCTGAAACTGGATGTCTTAACAGGATTTTCTAGAGGCTTGTTATATAAAAAGTAAACTAATATGTAATTAGGTACATATATAAGAAATTTTACAATATAATATAATTATCGTACCAGAAAGGCTTCATCATGTTGGTTGGAATAAAATTTTGTCCATGTCTTTGCATCTAAACCCCATACTTGAGGCATGGGTTTTCATTTTGTCTCTTTCCAAAAAAAAATTTGTCAATTTTTTTTGAAATATCTCTATCACACCACCACCAAAGAAAGAAATATTTTCTTACTTTATTTTGATTCTTCAAAATTAAATGTCATCTATAATTGAATAAAATAAATATTAGTCATTTAAAATATTTCATATTTGATAAATGAGATAAAATAAATCAATTGAAATATTTTACCGTTACAGCCTCCCAAAGCTTATTTTTCACAATCTTGTCGACTGACTTCCAATCAGGATATAAAATACTAATCCTACAAAGAATATTCATAGAGATATAGCTGAAAAACTACATTTTATTTGGCTAGTTTCATTATTATTATCATCAAAACTAACATTCAATCACTCATCTCCATGAAGAAGGTAATAGTTTTGGTAAACATGTAATGACACATTTACTAACTCCAAAATGTTATTTCATAGTAATAAAAGTAGAATACTCCACCGATAAAGTCTCATCAGTAGTCCTGTAATTATTTTTTGTGAATTAATTTTTTTCGATAAATAATTATATTACTGGATATTCAATAATATGAAAAAATAAAAATACCTCAGTACATATTATTTTGTCTCCGAATCTGTATCCATCATTTTTTTGACCTGAAAATTACTTTTCTATTATAAAAAACACTTTTAATGGAAAAAGTGAGAACCACATACAACCAAATCAAAACACTTGGACCGCCCCATCCCAAAAAGTAAACTAAAAAACAAGTCTTCATCAACATGAGTCCCTTGGCAAGCAGTCTCGTGCAGAAGCACGAGCACGGACCCGATGGCGAAGCCATACCCTCTTAAGCATCCAGTTCCAAGGTACCTGCATCGAAGAAGACAAGATGCCCAAAACCCCTTCCAGGGCGGTCCATAAGCGTACAAAACCAAGTGACAACATAACTTCAGAGACAAATGATCCGAATCAACGCAAGATCACACAACCCAAACATTCATATCAGTCAACCACAACCACCAGCTTAAACTAAGTCACTAACCAGAAATTTAATATTACCTGAGTCTTCTTCCCTAAATAATTTCCATGTTAAGGAAGATAAATTGAAGCTTTCATCCTCCAAAATCCTCTTCTCAGAAACAGACACAAGTTTATCCAAGGTATGGATGTACTCCTAAACAGTAATCTTCCCGTGGTTGAAAACTCCATCATTGAAAAAAGAAAATGTAATGAGATTCTTATATAGCTATATATTATTAGATAAGTAAATAATTAGAAAATAAGAAAATAGAAATATGTAATTATTTAAACTGGAATACATGTGTATGTTTAAAAAAAATGTTATTATAATTCTTAACCAAAAAAATATACAAGGTAAACTATTAAATATAAACATTACATATAAAATGATAGAATAATTAATTAAAATGTCAAACTTCAAAAAATTGTTCTCATATGTGTAACTGTAAACAAAAGGAAATATAATGTAAATAAATACAAGACTAATTAGGAGAGTAATTTAGTGGTTTCCCATACCCCTTCAGCGTGATCATTTTATACTACATGTACTATGTCTGTGTTATAGTCATTGTTAACCAAAAATAATGTAATAGATGAAGAAGCCTCATATAAATCAATAACACCATCATCATCCTCATCAGTTAAATAGATTCTTTTACTTTGAAAAATTTTGGACCACTGGTCATTTGATGGATCAATGACTTAAAATATTTGTTTTTCATGTGTGGCCATGATAAATGGTTCCTCATTGCAACTAAATCTATTCAAATCAACCAGTTTAAGCTTATATTCATCATGTTTCACAACACTATTACTTGCAACCCAATTACACATAAACATAATGACTTTAAATTTTATATATTTCATTTCCCAAATGTCCTCAAGAACTCCAAAATATGGCGTTGATGCAAAAATTGGTGTTTTATCTATTTCACTTGAAAAATGCATTGCTTCAGTGCTGACCATTACTTCACTATTTAGAATGGTACTATTTCCATCTATATTTTTGATGTAAAATGTGTACCCATTAATATCAAAACCAAATCATGTGATCACATTAAGAGAAGGTCCCCCTACCAATCATTTCAATGTTTCTCATGCAGATATATTTGTGACGAATTTATCTTTAAATCACAAAACAAATGTCTTTTTATTCTCATTCATTATCCACATTTAATTTCTATTCTGATATCATAAATTTAATTTAGAAATATTTGATGATATATATGATTGAACCTCATCTATGTTGTTAAAAATGTATAAATGTTCCTACATAACTTCATCATGTGGAATGAACTTTACCTTTAATCCTTGAATACCTATACCTTCACTATGAACTATCATATGTCCAGATATAGGGTGACCAATGTGATTCAATTCATACAAATAATCAGTACCGAACTCAATCACCTCTTCCGATACATCTTTTTTAATAATAGAGGCCTCTTGGAAATAAATATTTTTAACACACCCCTTCAAAATTTTCATATATCTTTCAAAATGATACATACATCGTAAATAAATATGCCCACATATTCTTATCTCACACACCAAATTAATCACCAGATGAACCATTATATCAAAAAACATAGGTTGGAAATACATTTCAAGTTGACAAAGAATAAGAGAAACTTCATTATCCAACGAATATAAAAAATTTGGATCAATTTCTTTGCAAAAAATGGATTTGAAAAAATTACATAACTTGATGATAGTATTTATAATAGCTGCTGACAATATACCATGCAGTGTGACTAGTAGAATTTGTTGCATCAATACATGACAATCATGAGATTTCATACCTATTAATTTACAATCGTTCAATGACACCAAATTCATCACATTTGAATAATAACCACTAGGTTCTTTAATACCATGAATACACTAAAAAAAATTCATCTTCTCAGTCTTTCTTAATGTGTGACAATATAGAGGTAAATATTTTATATTCCCATTCATAGTGGGAGCTAACTCTAAACGTATTCCCAATGATATCAATTCCAATATAGTATGCAATTCATTATTTTTTCTGTACTTTTATGTCTAAAAAAGTTCCAATAAAACTGTCACATATGTTTTTCTCAGCATGCATAACATTAATGTTATGTTTTATCTCTAAAAATCTCCAAAAAGGTAGTTCAAAAAAAGATAAACTATTTCTTCTGGATATTTTTTTGAATAACATAACTTCTTTTATTTCTAATTTTCAAATCAATATTTTTCACCATGTCATAATATCCTTCAATAGACAATGATCATAGGGGAAGATTGTATTCTTGTAAACCATTAAATGCTTTTTTCAATATATGATTAGGATGATCAATTCACAAAAATATTCGATGTCCCATATACATTGTCTCTATCACATCCCACAATTGATAATATAAAGTTTCTTCTTTACAAATTAGACATGCTTTGTGTCCCTTAACACTGTATCCAGATAAGTTTCCATATTCAAGAAATTCATTTATAGTTAACATTATCATAGCACAAAGAATAAAATACTCTTTCTTGTATGCATCGAAAACATTAACACTTGTATCCTATAGTAGTTTGAAATCATCAATCAATGGTGAAGGATACACATCAATATCATTTCATGGCAGTTTTGGTCCAGAAATCATCAATCTCATCATAACATATTTTTTCTTCATACATTTATGTGGGGAAAAGTTTTAAACTACCAGAAAATAGGTTTATGTTGTATAATTATGCTTTGATATGGATTCATTCCATCAGTACACAAACTCATTCTGAGATTTCTAACATCACTTCAAAAATCATGAAGTTGTTTATCAAATCTCCTCCATTGTAGTGAATCAGTATAGTGATGTAAGTTATCATCAAATATATGATCATATGAATTCCATATTATCCTTTTTCCTCAAATAAATTTGAAAATATATGATTCGAATAAGGAATTATTAAAAGGTACCAAATTTCATTAGCAGGAGCTTTGATTTTGGTGCATGAGAATGAATCCCAGTTGAATTATTGGAATTATATGAAGTAATTATTGGATGAAATTATTAGAAATTCTAAAAAATTTATTTTTCCTGAGGTTAGATGCCAATACATGGGAATGAATCTTAATTAAATTTTTCATCTATCTAATAGCATGATGTCCCACATGTAGGATAGTTTGATAAATATTCATATTATTTTCTATACAACACACAATCATTGGGGCAATCATGTAACTTTTTATACCCCAATACCATTAGGTATAATATTTTCTATGCATCATAATTGGAATATGGAAGCCTATTTCCTTCTTGAAGTATCTCCTTTAAAAGATCAAGTAAGTTATAGAAACTTTTATCACTCCATCCATTTCTTTCTTTCAAGTCAACAAATCTCCAAACTACAAATAACACTATATATTTACTACAAAATGGGAAAATGGATTCTCAGAATATCCATAAAATCATTCAATAGATTTTTTCTATAGTTTCAACACCTAAATCATGAATTAATTCCTCAATATTATCCTCTACCTCATTTTGAATAATTTTATCAACATTAGATATTGAATTTTCAGTTCTTTCACCATGCCAGATCCAAAATGTATAATTAAGGATAAAACCATAGAAAATGAGATGATCCCTGATTTCTCTAGGGATTAAATTTCTTATATTCAAACACTTCATACATGTATAGAAAATCAAATATATGTTTTGAATATTTCATTTAGAAAATTCCATGAATTCATCAACTTTTTTTTCATATTCACTAGTGGTTATTCATAAATTTATCCAATTATGATCCATTCAATACCTAATATCACAATATAATCAATTAATATGTTACAACGTATAAACATTTTAATATATATATATAGATAAATTTTAAACATAAACACATTAAAAAATGATTGGTAATCAGATAGGAAGCATCAATGATTATTAGGAATAAAATAAAAACTATTCTTCTAAATTTATTTATTTTGCATGATGTGTGTCATGTTGATCCAATGGAAATCACATGTAATGACCCCAATATAATTCCCCATAGAAAATCATGATTTTGTAAAACAATTCTTATTGAAATATGACCATTTGAATATTTATTGTTTTGTAATATTATTTCAAAAAATATGAAAATTAATTAATGGTAATATACTATTTCATATATGGAAATATCATATATTTTTTCAATCATTTAAAATAGGTAAATTTAATTTATTATGGTCAATTACACAAAATGTTAACATATTTTATTTGGAAAAAATCCTATTGTAATATAAATTGTATATCTTCTGAATTTTCAAATAGTAAATTTTTTATTTTCATATTATTTACATGTGGTTTATTGATATTATAATTTAATAATTTTCAATCATTTAACATGTATTAGTTCATATTACATAGTTGTTACATTTGTTTGGTGGCACGTTTCTCAATAGGTATTTAAGATTGTATTAAATTAACGAGTGAAAAATATGGAGTCATTACATGTGATGTAAATTATATTGATGAACTATGACACAATATATAATTTTTCATTGAATAATATCATCAAGACTATTTTATATTTTCATCAAATAAAAAATTATCAAAATAAACAAAAATTAATAACAACATTTATATATAAAAATCAACTACATTCAAATAATTGAAACAATAACTCAATAATATAACTAAATGATAAATAATTTAACTTTAAAATTAAAAAAAACTCACAAAATTCTGAGTTCAACAAGGAAAATGGATCATTAATTTAAACTTGATCCATCAATTTTTTTGTAAGAATAAACATTATAATATATAAAAAAAATGTTTGTAGAAATGAACAAAAAAAAAGAAAAAATAAATAAAATCAAACCACAGTTGATGGTTGGCCATAAATAGGTTTGAAAATAGAAATACTTACATAGATGATGAAACAATGAGATAAGATGAATAATTGAGACCATAGATCAGGAAATAATGATAAAAACAAAGAAAATAAACAACAATGGTTGTTGAGGATCTGCATGACACTTTTGGGGTCGTCGTGAGTCAAGAGAAAAGGTTAAAATATCTAAAAATGAGGATTTCATGATCCCGTGTTTTTTTAAATGTTTTTAGCATCTTTTTTTATAAAAAATGATTCCCAAAACTAATTTTTAGTGTCATTTTTTATTAAAAAATTACACTAAAAATTATTATTTTTTAATTTATCGTGTTGGTTTTTTACAAAAAACAACACGATGAATCGGTTTACTACCATTTTTGGTTTTTTTATTTTGTTAAAACCAACACAAAAAAGTTCATGTTGATACATTTTTCTTTATTTTATAAAAAAACTTATGCTAAAGGATCAACATTGATGCCACTATTTCCACTATGCAATAAAAGTAACTTAGGATGAAACAATAAAGAATAATTTCTAGTGGATTAGAATAATTTTTATGTTTTATTTTCATGTATCATGTTCCTAATTTCAAAGACACTAAACCTAATTATAAATTATGTATTATTAAATGTAGTACCATTTAATGAAAGGTTTATGAAGTAAAAAAGGCGGGTCATCTTAAATGCCATGGGATGAGCCCCCAGGATCCAGATTGATCTATTTGGGTGGAATATATCAGGTATAAGATATGGTTTCAATCAATCCATGATTTCAAATGTAAAGGATAGTTACTCGATCTTAGTCTGATATGCTGGATATAGTGCAATTCTAAGGGTTTTACCCCTTATATTCCCTAGAGGACTTATTGAGAGGGAATGCTCGGTGGAGCCACATGGGTTCCCTTAGATTATTATGACTATGTGTTCCTCAGTTGTATACCTTAGAATCAGTCATGCTATGGTGTATAAAATGATGAGATACTTACCCAATATGGTATAAGTAGGTATTAAACCGATATTGGGTGTCACCATAGAGCTCGAGGATCAGTGGTTAATGTGTGGACTTTTTATAGAAATTTGTAAATTAATAATGGTATATATGTTATTAATAACACATTTATATTCACTTTAATATCAACTATTTATTTAGTTATTATATTGGTGGTGCCATACTAAGTTATAATCACAGCCTTATCAGGCCTCGTGACACTTAGGTACCCAAGAATCCATCTTTATTTCATTTTATGTTCAAGGTTGGTCAAGCACTTGATGATGTTAATTGCTTGGTTTCTAGGATGAAGCATAAAGTATGATACTAGGCTATGAATGGAGACCTTTTTTATGGTTTTCCTAGTTTTCATGTCTTGTTATTTTTTTTATTTTTTTATATGTCTATTATTGTATACCTTTTTAGCATGATTTAGATAGTCTCATCTATTATAGCATGAGTTATTTATTTTATTCATTTATCAGGACTTATCGGGATATTATAACTATTTGATTTTATTTTTTCTATTAATTTAATATGATATATAGGTATATTATCCTTACTATACCACCATATACTAGCGCTACTAGTCGTTAGACTCTTGCATATGGGGCGGCATGCTTGAGGACATGTAATGATCGCCGTCTGGGAACCGATTAGTGGTCTTGGGGGGGAAGGAATTACAAAATGGTATCTGAGGATTTTTATTTTGTTTTAATATTTTTGAAAGGTATATAATAGAATAGGAATGTGTTAGAACATGGTATGGAAATTGAATATGGGACTATACACCCCATATATAAGTAAATTCCATGTTTCTAGGGATGGGATTTTGTTCATGTTGTTCTCCTTTACAGTTGATCTGACTTCACCTCAAGTGATAAAATTGATTATGAGGTTATTGATTTATGGTATATTATCCCATGGAATAGTATGTAAAGATAGTATGTTTTTTCATTCATCATATCAATCATGTATAATTCACATGTTATTTTCATTATTTCTTATGTTTAATTATTTTATCACCTCGATTGTGACTTGGTTCAATTATTTAAAGTATTAAAATTCATTTTATGGTGTTTCAATATAATTATATGGTGTAATATTACTTATAAAATAATATAAAAGAATAAAATAAATATTGAATGGTTATTTTGGTTTTATTTTTATGAGACATCATTTAATTAAAATCCCAATTACAACATAAATAGTGTTTTCCTTTATAAATTGTAATTGAAAATTTCTTTAACTGGGCCTTAGTTTTGAGAACTTATAGATAAAGTAAAAAATTAAAAGGAAATTACATGATAAATTTCCTTTATTTCTATGTGGATCCATCTAAATATAATTCCAAGTAAAAATTATAAATCATTTCAATCTATAATTAATACTTGAAATTTCATTTAGTTGGTCTATGATCTGGATGTTCTAGCTACTGTAAAATGGAAAGTGTAAATTTGTGAAAAACATTTATGATATGGATTCAATGAGTATGTTTGTTGAACCTATTTAAGGTTATTTGAGGGTGTTTAGAGTGCCTAGGTTATATGGTTTTCCTATTAATGAGACCATGGTTCTGGTGGAAGCATAATCTGGTGGGGGTCATGGTGTGTGTGACCTGATCATGTTAATAGGTGGAAGGTGTAAAGAGACATCCCATCTTGTGGGACCCTAATTTATTTTTCTTAGATTCTCATTACATTGGTTTTTTATGTATAGATCAAGAATGGATGTGATGTGTAAATTATGAACTTGTGTATGAGACCCTGTAGTGGGCAGTTGGTTTTGGTGTAGAGGATATTGTGTGAACTATGTTAGGCTTGATGTGCGGGCTAGGTGGGAGAGCCCAATGACCTTCTATAATGTGGCTCCAGTTTTGAGATTTGGTTTTTGGAGGTCTTTAAGGGAGACATGTGAGAGGGTTTGGCTTAGTTTTTAAGTTTTTTATGTCCATAAGGCATGGGTGGATGTTTTAGCTTATAACAATGGTGCATGAAGGGTTATACTGAGTGTATGGTGTAAGTGTGTAAGATGAATCTCGAAATTCTAATATAAACAATTTTTTTTAATGATTTCCACCTTAGGGTTAGTTTTGGTAAGGGTGATCTTGCTTAGAAGACAAGCCATGTGACATTCATACAGGAAGGATAAGACCAACATTTATAAGCTGGATCAAGAGTAAATTTCTTTATTAATAGAATACCCTTGGAGGTTTTTTGTGAGGTGTGTGTAAATTCCCAATTTTATTAGAATGTAAGGCACTTTTGGTGATGATGCTCCAATAGTGAATAAGTTTTTTGAGGTTAGGACCGGTTAGGTGATTGGACCTATTAACTCAGGAAGTGCCTTTAGGAATGCAGTGAGAGCATAAATGAACCCCAGTGGCACTTTATAATAATTCTAGGTTTTGAGGAGTCATGTGAATGGTTTTAGTATAGTGAGATACCTTTAGTTCTAGGAAAATATGAGGTTTCTCTAAACTTGGTGATAATGGAATGTGGGAGAGGAATGACTATTGGATTATATTCATTAACCTAGTTTTTTTAAATACCACTCATTGGAATGTGAGTCAGGCCTTTGTGGTTTGGTAGCATAGGTTCGTGAATATAGGTTCTGGGCACAATGAAAGCATGCATTGGGTGGTTCCCAACATTTATTTTTGTCATTATTGATGAAAAATATAATATCTACATGATAATAAACATAATGATCTATATAATTATATCATTGAAATCAGACAAGGGTAATCATGCTAGAACTAGAGAGAGGATCAGCACATATTATTTATAATTAATTTAATTAATTAAATAATTACCTTGATGGAATTATTTCTTTGTTGAGGTGTTTAAAAATATATCTACATTATTGTGTCATTTCCTTGTATAAATAAAGAGCAAATTCCCTCTAGCGATGATCCACACATGTTCCAAGAATCTCCATTTGTCGTCGAAGGAATATCTAAGTACTAGAACGACAGATCCTTACACTTGTGTTGTCCACCTGTTATCACTACAAGAACCACTTCCAAAGCATTCTCCTCGGTCTAGTGAAGGAACTTTTTTCTCCATTCTTGACATCATTCTTAGAGAAGGGAGCTCTCTAAGTCTTGAGAGGATTCTCCAAATCTGTTGTGCACAACCAAAACAAATCAATTGGCTCATTAAGAAAATAATATAAATGGGTTTATATATTTTTATTGTTAAAATAAAATAATATCACAAGTTCCCTTCATTATTTATTTAATGCCTATGAATCCCCATTCCAAATAATAATAATAATATTATTATTTCTTGACATGAGCTTAACATGAAAATTATATTGATTGTTATTTAATTAAATAATATTCAATATTTATTATTCCTTAACAGACCTAAAAACTCAGTCTTCCATACCAAAAAAATTATCAGGCCTTAAATAATGACTATTTATTTATTAAATAAATATCACTGCATTTTTCACCAATAAATAAATTAATATTATATTCACTAAATGTCAAATAAATATTTATTTATTATTCCACTCACATTATATTCTATCAAATAACTGGTGATGAAATATATTCCACCAAGCATACATGAATAATTATTAAACCACATTAGGGAATAATATTTATTCAACTTGTTAAAAAATAAAAAATAATATATTATTTAATTGAGATTTTGGAGACACTTAGTGTGTGACCCTCTAAGCCTCTTTCTTAGTGGCATTAGGCGAAGCAGCCTAAAGTCCAAGGATAGCATCTAGAAACACACTAAGGTACCCATATAGAAATAATTTAATGTCACAATGAAACGATACCTCATACATATTCTTACTATGTAATATAATCCATTTATCACGATATCTCAAATCGAGATGGTTTCATGCTAGTGCCATCAACCTATGTGCCTGATGTCTCTTGCTTTGAATTTATAGAAATTAAAATTACCTCTAGAACACCATGTCCATGTATTTATTTAGGATATAAAATTTCAATCAAATGTCCTAAGATATACACTTATGTTAAAATAAATGGGAAAATCTTTTCTCATGTTATCCGGTAATTCAATATTACTTGTGACACACCAAATGTATCATATCTCGCTGCGAACATCCATTGACATAGTTTTCATCAATACATCAAAGTACATGACTCATAATACTCATTAATAATAATCTTAAATTATAAGGACCAATAGACATGTCAGAAGATAGTAACATCCAATGAATCATATAAATGTATATTTTCTACTAGTGGGTCTTGTTCTCATAATATCCTACTTGATATCACCAAGGGAGTACACTATGAGAAGTTGCATCAAAGTACTATGAGTCTAAACCAGTAATATCCTATATTATTTTTCCCCTCAATTAATATCATCCAGCTATATAATTTATATTTAATAATAGTATCATATCACTTTTGGGTTCTCATTTAGTGGGGAACTATTATGAATATTTAGTGTGACAGCTACTCTTAGGAAATTATCACATACAATGTTACACATAATAACAATCATGATGTGATAATTAGTTTACTAATATTAAAAACCATGAATAAAAGTTATCATAAAGTACATAGAAGTTTGTTCTAGAGAACCAACTCCAACAGACTCCCACTTACACTAAAGAGAACTACTAATAACCTTTAGTCCACTAGCTCTCACATGATACTCATTCTTCTGGTAAGATATTCCTTTAGTCAAGGGGTCTAACAAATTATCTTTTTTTGGTACTCTTCTCACTAAAACTTTACCCCTTTAATAAAAATACCTCAATATGTGATACTTATAGAGTATATTATTTGTCAGTTGGTGTGACCTTTTCTCTTTTGTAAGAGCCACCACTGTAGAATTATCACAATACAATGTGATAGGTTATTTACTTCTGGGTACCACATCAAGCTCCTAGAAAAAGTTCCAAATAAAAATGGCTTCCTTAGCTACATCAGAATATTCTATATACTCAGAATCCATTTTATAATAAGTAAAAACCATCTACCTTGAACTCTTATAGATCACAACTCTTCCATTGATATTGAAAACATATCCTGAATGTGACTTGAGATCATTTTTATCTATTCAAAAACAAACATCAGTATAACCTCTATTGACTAGATCCTCATCTCCTCCATATATGAGGAACATATCCTTAGTTCTTCTTTGATACTCAAGTATAGCCTTAATATTAGACCAATTATATTCTTCTATATCTTCTTGATATCTTTCTATTATGCTCGGTGCATAGGAAATATCATCTCTAGTACATAACATGGCATACATGATTAATCCTATCGAAAAATCTTATGGAATCTTACTCAATCTCTATTTCTCCTATTTTGTATGAGGACCCATTTTAAGGTCAATATATTTACTTTTTTCTTAGACCAATCAACCTCTTGGATCTATCACGAATGATCATGATCACTAGAATATAGGATGTTTCACCTAAATGATTTATAGATAAACATTTGTCTAACCAGTCCTTAACTTACTTTAATACTGGTATGGAATTTCCAATAGGTAATATGTTACCAATATATACTACTATAATGATGGTCACATTCCCACTAAACATCTTAAAAACACAAGTCTCACATTCATTCTTAATGAAACTAAATTATTTTATGGCTTCATCAAATTGAATGTTCCATAACATGGATGCTTGCTTTAATCCATAAATGAATCTCTACAACTTGAAAAACTTTTTGGCATAAATTGGAGTCACAAACCCTTTTGGTTGTTTCATATAAACATATTCATCATGTTTTATATTAAGGAGTGTAGTTTTGGCATCCATCTAAAAAATCTCATAGTCATGGTAAGATTCTATGGAAAGTATAATTCCAATGGATTTAAACATGGAAATTGGTGAAAAGGTTTCATCGTAATCAATCCATTGATGTTTTTTAAACCCTTTATCCACTGCCCTTGATTTATAGGTAGTTACTTTACCTTCCATGTTTTGTTTTCTCTTGAATACCCATTTTCACCCATTAATATTTACATTAATTGACGCATTAACCAAAACCCAAACTTGGTTTTGATACATGGAATCCATTTCAGAATTCATGGCTTCTTTCCATCTTATAGCTTCTAAGCTCTCTACTTCATCCTTATAGGATATTGGTTCATCATTTTCAACTAATAATGAGTCACAATCCGTGGTGACTAGAAAACCATATCTCTATGGTTATATTACATCTCATGAACTCCTATGTAGTACTTGTTTTTCAAGAACAACTTCTTCCATAGGGACCTGTAGAATCTATTCATATTCCAACTCTTGTATATCTTAAGCATAAACTTCTTAGAAGTCAATATTTCTCCCATTATCATTTATTAGGATGTTCTCCCTCTTGAGAAATACATATTGTCTGGTGAAAATAACTTTCTTATCTGAGGTTTTGTGTAGGTAGTATCTCGTTGTTTCCTTAGAATACCCTATAAAGATACACTTTGTGCCCTGGGGTGAAAGTTTTTTTCCTAATAAGGCCTTATCAAATGACTTGAAACACCATACATGTGTATATGAAAAAATGGGTACCTTTCCACTCTTTAACTCGAAAGATATTCCATTTTCCACTTTAGTTGGAACTCAGTTTAATGTGTATGTTGCAGTTTGTAATGAATATCCATAAAAGGATAATGGAAGATCTGCATGACTCATCATAGACATTACTATATATAACAAGTCATGGTTCCTTCTTTCACTAACACCATTCCATTGTGGTTTGTAAGGTAGGGTGAGTTGAGTTAGAATCCCAAATTTCCATATAGTGTTCATGAAATCTTTCTTAAGATATTCACCACCTTGATCTGATCAAAGCTTCTTTATCTTCTTACCAAGTTGATTCTCTAATTCATTCTTGAATTCTTTGAATTTATCAAAGGACTCTGAATTATACCTCATCAAGTGGACATATCCATATCTACTCAAGTAATCATTAAAACTTATTAAGTAAGAATATCCACCTATAGATTCTACTAGAAATGGTTCACATACATCAGTGTATACCAATCCTAGAAGCATTGTGTCCTTTTCTCCCAATCCACCAAATGGTCATTTGGTCATTTTTTCTTGTAAACAATGATGACATATTTCAAGTGGTTTTAGATTAGAAGAGACTAAATAACCATATGGACGTAGATTTGTCAAATTATTCTTGTTTACATGACCAAGATGGTGATGCCATAGTTGGTTGATATATGAGTCATGTAAACCTGATTTGCTATCAATTTCAGACACATGGTTTTCATAATTTAATACATAAAGACTGTTATTTAAATATTTCATACCATAACATCTATTTTCCTTATAGAATAAATTAGTTTTATTTCCAAACATGAAAATAAACCCATCTATATATAGGCATGATAAAGAAATTATGTTCTTGGTAACTGTAGTTACATAATAAAAATCTTTTAAAACCAAAATCATTCATGTTGAAAACGAGAGGTGATAATCATCAATGGTTAGGGTAGCCATCCTTGCTCTATTGGAAGCTCTCAGATCCACCTGTCCTCTATAAATCCTTCAAAATCTACTTGTTTCTTATTTTTAGATATAGCTGTGAGCACCAAAAGTTGTATCTAATACCCAATGTTTAGATATTGAAACATTACACTCAATAAAAAATGTACCTTTAGCATCCCCTAGCTTCTAGGTGAAGTTCATCTTTCAATGGCTTGACTTAACACATGAAAAACATACTACCTCTTTTTCCTTGCCCTGCCTTTGGATCTTCCTCTACTTAGAAGGATGGTTCTTGAGAGCTTCATACTATTTATAGGTGTTGGGACCCTTTTTTCCCTTGGTCTTACTTTTTTTATTCACCATAAGGTCTATGGTTTTATCATTCCCCATGTCCTTATCCACTTGGAGAATTAAAGTAAGAAGTTAGAAAAGACTTTTCTCATTATTTCTCATAATATAATTAAAAATAAAACTGGATAAGGTCATAGGAAGTGATGAAAGTATTATATATATACACAACCCCTCTGGGAATTTAATCATTCATTTGTATAAGTGTTCAATGTAGAAAATATTATTGACTACCTAAGGCCCAGATGGTGAAGACTCTCCAAGCTTAGTTGTAAACAATGAATTGGATATCTCATACCTCTCTTGTCTCACCTTATCTTGATAGAGATCCCGAAGGTGAGACATCATGCTATATCCATCCATGTCCTCATGATGCTTAAAAATATCATTGGAAATTGATGATAACATGAAGTATTGAACATTTGTAGAATCATTCAGATGTTTCTTTTAGAGAGATAACTCTTCATCACTATCCTATTTACCAGGTGCAAATAGAAAAGGTTCCTACAGCACATGCAATTTCCTTTCATGGTAAAGTATAACATATAAGTTCCTTTACCACTCTTAGAAATTTTTATCAGTGAGAAGGTTAACCTTATAAATTATGGGTCATAGTGATATGTTTGAAACCATTATAATGTTGTTTCTACAAATTAGATTATAATAATTTTGGTAATTTATTTTACAAAATTTAGACAAATAAATTAAAATTAAATTTATTAGTCTCTCACTATTTTATCAAAACCCAATATCCCTCACCAGTGGATTTTTAATTTCCTACATCTTGGAAATTCTTGTGGCAAGGATCCATATTAACCTTCTCATTTCCCTAAATTTGGTTAGTACAACAACTTGAATGGTTTTAGGTAGGCATTATGAATTCCAACTACATTAACTCATAGTTCCTTGATATGTTGAGTGGACTCCCCAATCCCAAAATAATTAATTTATATTTCGTAAACCCTTTCCTCTTTATTACACCAAGTAAAACTTTGTTATTCAACCCTTGATGTGAAATAAGTTAAGTCAACCCAAAAGTTAATGTTAGAATTCCCTGATAATTGAAAGCACCCCAACTTTGGTTGGTCAAGCACTTTAGACTATGATTTGATTTTAACTAAAGTATTGGAAGGATATACTGACTTAATATATATATTGAAGGTATTTTATCCTTTTATTAATAAATTTTCAATTATTATCTTTATCATATTCTTGTTAATAATAAGTGGATTTACGTAAGTGATTAACCATGAATTAGACAATATTTACGCATAAGCCAATTTATTTTAGGTATATTTTGCATGCTCGTTAATTTTGTTAGTTTATGTGATCGTTAAAAAACATCCATAATGAAATAACTCTAAAACTAAAAGAAATAAAATAATAAATTGGTATGATAATGAGATTTTACTAATGGTTTATTTATCTAGCGATTGATGAACTAACTGTTTACCCAGGGGAAACACCTTAAACCAATTAAGGTTCATGTTACAACTTTCAACCTATCCACCACTGTATCTCTCTTGGATTTTTTTTCCTCAGCAACAAACTTGAACTGCCTCTACTAGCTCAGGAGCTCCATCTATTAAATATTATTTTACTCACACACAGGTGGGAAGAAAAGAGTTTACATAAAAGAAACCATGTGCACACAGGCCCTTACATAATAAGAGGAGATAAGGAACGCAGAACAACAATTTAATTTAATAATAAATTAAATGAAACCAATCTCATACAAGGTATGGTATATGATAATGATCATACACATGCATGAATTGAATTATGAATTTATTAAAACTACCATTAAATTCTTAATCATTCTTATTTAAGATAAATCACACTCAAATAAATTAATTATTATATCTAATTAATCAATTATTTTATCTTAATTATTATCTAAATTTCCTTAATATTATTATCCATTATAATTTTAAACAAATTAAATAAATTCATTTAAAATTAATTATGTACATAAATATTCCGAGTAGGAAACACGGAGAATACCCATATGATTATACCCAACATGTATTATACTCGTATATTTTTTTTACTCTTGTGTCATATGAAATACATAAATTATCACATACATTCCGGATGTGTACTTAATGGGTGATTGCACGAACTACAAGATTTTATTCATGTGTTATGATTCAATGCACATAGAGTAACAAATTATAATACAACTCATACATGATATGCAGATATTAACATTATGCAGATATTAATTAAACATACACACACACACCCATAGATATATATATATATATATATATTAAAACCTATTACATGGTGTGTCCTATATTTATGACCACATACAAGTAAATGTCTCAAGGTTTACATAATATAATAAATAAAATTTAAATCTGTGTAATTTGGTATAAGTACATTACATGTACAATTGAGCACATGGTGTGTATGGATCTCACCATTTATCTGAGGCACATTCCTAGGGATTCGGTGTGTAAATTTTGCCTCAGAAACTGGAGTACACAATGTGTCCAATGGGCTACATGCCATGTGATCTCTAAATTACATGGTCACCATTCGGGTAGGTCATGTATGGTAATACACGGTCTGTCTAGTACTCAAAGGGACTACAAACTATGTACATGGTCTACACAGTGTGTACTCCAATTAACCGTGATACACACTGGTCTAGTCAATATGCAATGTGAGAATTACCTACACCATGTGTCATTAATGAAATCACATTGAATTAATTTCCAAATTAATTCATGATTCATTGAACACAACTACATAGTGTGTAACTCCTATTACATGGTATATATTTCTCTGTTATCCAGCCATAATTATTCACACCTCCAAATGAGATCTTCGATTTTAGTTTATTCATAAAATTAATTATATCGATTAGATCTATGAAAAACAAAGGAGGAATAAGTAGATCTTGCAATTCAAATTAAAATAACGATTAAAAACTTGAATTGAAAAACTAAATTAGAATGTGCAAATTACCAATGATCTTTAAATAATTATAAATAATTATGTGACAGCTCTAATTCCACTTATAGGTTTTGGGCATAGCATAAGTGTGTGCTTGGAGGTTCCCAACATTTATTTTTTCATGATTGATGACCAATTTGATAGCTAAACACTGATAAACATCATGATCTACAGAATTGGATCAAAGAAATCAGACAAGGGTAATCATGTCAGAACCAAAGATAGGATCATCACCTATTTTTTATAATTAATTTAATTAATTAAATTATTACCTTGATGGAATTATTTCTTCATTGACGTATCTAACAATAGTTCTGTGTAGTTGCATTGTTTCTTTATAGAAATCAAGTGTAGATTCCATCTAATAGTGATACACATGTGTTCCACGAATCACTATATGTTGTTGAAGGAATATCTGGATTCTAGCATGATAAATCCTTTCACTTTCGTCATCTACCTATGATCCCTACAAGAACCACCTCCAAATAATTCTCCTTCATCTTGTAGAGGAAGGTTTATCTCCATTATTGGGAGCATTATTAGAGAAGGGAACTCTCTAGGTCTTGAGAGGATTCTCCAAATCCATTGTACATAACCAAAAGAAAATAATTGGCTCATTGAGAAAATAATATAAATGGGTTTATATAATGATAGGGTTTAAATAAAATAATAGCTCAAGTGCCCTTCAATATTTATTTAATCCCCACAGAACCCCATGTCAAATAATAATATTATTATTATTTCTTGACATGTGCTTAACTTGTGAATTATATTAAATATTATTTAATTAAATAGTATTGAATATTTATTATTCCCCACTAGACCTAATAACTTGGTATTTCATTCCTCTATATTTATCAGGCCTTGAATAATGACTATTTATTTATTAAATAAATATCACTGCATTATTCTCCAATAAATAAATAAATATTATAGCCACTAAATAAAAATTAAATATTTATTAAATATTCCACTCACATTATATTCTCTCAAATAACTGATCATAGAATATATGTGAGCAATCATACATGAATAATTATTAAACCACATTCAAGAATAATATTTATTCAACTTGTTAAATAATAAATAATAATATATTATTTAACTGAGATTTTGAGAATACTTAGTGTGTGAACCTATAGGACTCTTTCTTAGTGTCATTTGGTGAAGCAGCCTAAATTCCAAGGTTAGTGTCTAGAAACATTCCAAGCCACCCATTGAAAAATAAGTTAATGACACAACGATATGATACCTCATACGGATGCTTACTGTGTAATATAATCCCTTTATCATGATATCTCAAAGCAAGAAGGTTGAATTCAAGTTCCATAAGGCTATGTTCTTAATGTCTCTTTGTTTGACTTCCAAAAAATTGAACATGCCTATATAAAACCATATCCATTGATTTATTTTGGCTATATCTTTTCCATCAAAGGGCCTGAGATATTAACTTTCGTTAAAACAAAAGGTAAAAATAATTTCTCTCATTATTCATTAATGAAATATTACTTGTGAAACACCCAACGAATCCTACCTCACCACGAATATTTGTCATCATGGTTTTCATCAATACATCAAAGTACAAGACTCATAATACTCATTAATAATAATATTATAGGATAAAGACCAATACTCGTGTTCAAAAATAGGAACATCCAATGAAACATATAAATGTGGATTTCCTACTGGAAGGTATCATTCTCATAAGATCCCACTTGATATTACCAAGGGCATACACTAAGAGAAGGTGCCTCAAATCCTAATGATTCCCCACACCTAGTAACATGTATCATTTATGTCCCCCAAATGATATCATCTAGATATAGAACGTATATTTAAGAATAGTATCATAGCACTTTCGGGTTCTTATCATAGTGGGTAACTACAATGACCTTTTAATGAGATAAATACTCTTAGGATATTATCACATACAATGTTACACAGAAGAACAATCATGATGTGATAAGTAGTTTATTAATATTAAAAACCATGAATAAAAGTTATCATAAATTACATAGAAGTTGGTTCTAGGTCACCAACTCCAACAATGAAACTGTTAACCATTAATTAAATTTTATTTGAAATCGTTCATTGGAGATGTGTTAGTCTATTTAGTTTATAGACTAGATAGTATGTAAGTTTAAGTTCATGATGATTTAATAAGAAATTATATTTGTGTGTGGGATGAGGAGAAACGTGGGTATGACAAGAGGCTTATGGGATTGGTGGCCTAGGGATTCTAGGTGAGGGTTGTGATGTTCTGGAATTGGGAATAGGAACATGGATATATTAGGTATGTTGAAATGACCGATCAGGGTAGAACATTGATGAGGGTAGTGTAGATTGATGTGACAGATGTGAGAGTGTATCTTGATAGGAGAAATACGTTTTTTGTTCTGACAAGACGCATTTGGATCAGTTCTTTCGGAGTGGTAACAGATGAACCAAATGGTGTGAAATACACTATTGATAATTTAAAGGTGTGGACCTCATTTTGGAACGTTTCACATAACGTATCATGGGTGTTGTTCCCATAAGTCGGGAACAAGTGATGAATTTCCTTTCTTAGTAATGCTCATGGATGAGAAGTTTTAGCCCGCCTAGCCATCATATTAAGTAATGGATGGAGCGTAGGCTATGGATATAAAAATAGTTTAATGATGTGATGTAAAGGATACTCCTAAGTTGGAGAGTGGGATGCTAGGAATAGAGATGTATCCCTCTCATGATAAGGATAGAGGATGTGTGAAACTGGTTATTCGGTGGTCACATATAGTGAATACATGTGGTAATAGAATAGTCAGTGCATTGGAATCAGGCTTGGGTTGATCTCGGTGTGATTCTAGGTTGATTAATGGGGTAATTCAGAATTCATGATATAGTTCATAGGTGAATTATTTCACGAAATGTTTCATGACATGTTTTAAGGGTTCAAACCAGTTTTTTCTCAAGGTTTAGGGGGTGAATCAAGTGATGAAAAGTAGTGATAGTGAATTTTTGGTAAAAAAACTTTTAAATTAAGGGGATTTAGTGTTATATCTTGGGATATGAGAGGCAACCTAATTGACGATTAATTAATGGAAATGTTAGGATATAGGCAATTGTTTCTTATAAGGACATGTCAGTTGGCGTGACCAATCATCTAAGTGTGATTGGATAGAGGAGGTATGTCCAGTGTTGTTCTTGAGGTTGTACATGGTGAGAGGGGAACCATGTCATAAGAATCAGGTGGAGTGCAATTAGCAGGTTAGTGGACCATTGAAAGGCATTTCTGTTATGAGATTCTTATGATTTGGAGGGAAAAATTATTTTGTGATTAAACCATGTGAAAATTCATTATGAGAATTAATTTTGAAAAATTTGTCTTGGAGTTATATTTTAATGAAATTAATGTTTCATAACGAAAATACTCTTTGAATATATTTCCAAAATAATAAAATGATTCTTGATGGATTTTAAATTTTTTAATTTAGGGATATTGAATTATAAATTTAACAGGAATTTTGTTTTTATATTAATTTTAATTTTTATTAATATTTTGTAGGTTATTTTGGCTACATCAATACAGGTAGTTCGATTAGTGGGTGAGGAGGATTTTCATATTTTTTTAAAAATGGGTTTATAAATTTTTTAAGGAAAAGGGATAGGGGTCCTCATATTTTAGAAAATGGGACCAGAAAAGAATAAATCTCATTCACACTTCTCCAATCTGTAGAAGAATCATGAATGGGGTTCACGCTTCTTTCTTTGTTTCCAGTGAAGCATGAACCCCGTTCATACTTCCTTCACAAAACACATGAAGGATGTATGAATGGGGTTCACACCTACAACTAGGGAAAAATTATTAAAGGATGCCACCCCCCCCCCAATCTCATTTCTCTCATCTTGATTTTATTGAGAAGCCCTATCAAAAATATGTCTCAACATATATTTGAAACTTTTAAGAAGGTGAAATTTCTATTTAAAATTTTAATTATTTAATTGTGTTTATTTATTTTGTTTGTATGGTTAATTTATTTAATATGTGATGTATGGCCGTATAGATGTAGAAATTAGTGTTTATTTGTATGGTAAATTTATTCAATATGTATTTATGCATTAATGTATGAATGCATAAATTAGTGTCTTTTGTATAATTTAATTTTTGAATGAGTTATTGTCTGTTTTATGGTATAATTAATATTTAATCATTAGAAAATTTAAATATTGTTTTTATTTAACTAAAATGTTATGTATAAAATTTAATTTATATTTATGGAAATAATGTTATTTTTAAAAATGTATTTATATTTAATTTAAATGGTGAGTAATTAGATTTTAGTAGCTTTATATGTATAGAAATTATGTTATTTTTAAAGTAATATAAATTTAAATCATAATATTCTATACACTAGCTATATAATTTATTAAAAATATATTATTAATATTAAATATCATATTTATATTTATTAAAAAAATATTTTAAAAAATATTTTTGTTAATGGTATAAAAAAAGTTTTCTATAAATAATATTTTTAAATTATATTAAGTCTAATTAATTATTTTTTGAAGTAATATAGTATTAAATATAATTAATTAAATTTTTTAAATTATAAATATGAGAAAAAATTATATAAACATATGTAATTTTATTAAATTGAAAATAACATAAGTTTATATTATTTATTTATGGTTTTTATGTAAGTGTAAACTATATTACTTTTATTTACTAATAATAATAATTTAATCAATAAATTTAAATAATATTAAGTATAAATATTTTTTCTTCCATGTGATAAAGTATAAAATATTATTACTTATGTTTTTGAAAGTAGAATATTGATAAAAAAAATTTATATATACATATGTAATTTTATAAAATTAAAATTAACATAAGTGTACAGTATTGTAATGTTTATTATGTAAGTGTAAATTATATTACTTTTAATTAAATTTATTAAATGTTATTATATATATACACACACATTTAAAGTTAAAATTTTGGAAAAGAGGTGTAGATATTTAATATATATTACATTTAGTAATAGGTAAAGTTATATAATATGTAGAACATAATAATTATAACAAAAAACATGTTAAGAGTATTGTGTGATGATTGATCTTGAGATGATCGACCAATACATAATTGAAATTTCATGTGTTTTTTTGTTTATGTGGTTATGTAATTTGTAATAATTGTATTTTCTCTTCTACATTAATGACATGCGAGTCAAACCACACTAAGTATGTAAGGACCTGTATGTCTGCCTAAAAATTTTCATGTATTTTATACCCCTATACCCCCTTGATTTCATGTGAGAAACTTTGTCATAAAAAATTTTTCGATAAGAGGAATTCTACAAGAGGTTTTTGAGAACTATTGTTCCACTAGAGGCATTCAAGAAGAGGTGTTTCTATTTAAAAGGAGGCTGGCAGTTGCTGAAATATTTGATAATAGAGAATCTAGGAGTTCTCACATTGGTTTTGGTTAGTTTGTCAAATAAGGATAAACTAATCCATAGATTAATTCTCAAGATCAATTCATAATTATTCATTCATAATAAATTTAAATAATTTGAAAATATTTTCATGTAGTAAATAATATTTTATAAATTATTTTTTCTAGGTAATCATGTCTGGGTAAATATATTTAAATAGTGAGGTAATTTATACTGATCAGGGTTTTGGCTATAGCTTACCACCTATAAGAGTTTCAAATCTTCTTGGTTGTGTGCCATTGGATGAAGTTCTCAATAAGATTTATAGTTGATTAAAACTTAGAACTGATCAATAAATTACTCAAATAACCTACCATCATCTTCAATATCCTGAACATTTATGGAACATCGATTAAACTCTGGTCGATAATGAGGATTGGATGGATTAGTCTTTATTATTCAGTAAATAGTGTAGTAATGGTTTTATTGAATTATATATGGTGATTTTTTATATTGATGTGGTGCAACATACCACTATGAAACCATGTTTTTTGAGCTCTATAGAAATTTGACCTTCACAAAACTCTCATTAAATGTCTCTTTATATGACTCTTATGATAAATGAAAATTATGAAGAAGATTATCAGAATTTAGAAGGAAATGTTACAGAAATCCTTTTGTGTGATCCTGATATACTGAATGATAGTTTATCTAAGGATAAACTATCTTTTGAGGCATCATGATATGATGTGGGTGAGGGTGATGAGGGGAATTATCTTTATGAGTTTCCTCTAATAGACATGCATCCACCATTTAGTGGTAATCATCCTTCAATATTGACTTCCTTAGTTAAAGGAATGTCATGTGAACAAAATTTTGATTGGGATATCATTACACTGACTTCTTAGTTCCTTATCATTATAAATAATAGATATGCATCAACTAATAACACTATATATGTCGGTAAATAGTTTAAAGGTAAATTTTCCATGAAAAAACGATAAGACAATACCACATAAAGTGGCATTTCACATTTTTGGTTGATGAGTTGAAGAAGGAAAAATATCTCATTCGATATGAAAAATATGGTCTAGAATGTAAATTCTGATTGAGGTAAATATATGATAAGTTTTTTTATGTTGGAAGATAACCAAATTAGAAGGCCTGCACACTTGTGTACATCCAATCTTGTCGCAGGATCACTCTTCACTTCATGCAGAATTTATATTAACAATTATTATTGAGATGATACAAATGTGTCAGGACTTTCCTATGAACCTTATTCAGGAAGGAATACAATAGTTGTTTAACTATAAGATATCTTATAGAAAACCTTTGAATGAAATATAGAAGGCAATTATAAAATTTTATGGTGATTGGGATGAATCATATAAAATGCTTCCACAACTTATTGAACTATTATCTCTCAGTAATCAAATTATTTATCATTTGAACACTGTTTTGTATGTCTCTACCAATAACTAAGTTGATCGATCAAAGGTGAAGTTAAATAGATTTTTTTTGGCATTTAGGCCATGAAATGCTACTTTTCCATATTATAAACGGTCCATTCAGGTCGAAAAAACTTTCCTTTATGGTAAGTATACAAGTGTTCTACTTATTACTACCACATAGGATGGTAATCGTGATCCTCTACTACTTGCATTTTCTATTTTTAAAAATGATAATTTTGAATCTCGGAGTTGGTTTTTAGCATATATATGCATTCATGTAACACAAAACCAAGGAGTGTGTTAGATATCTAATCACCATTGAGAAATAGTAGATGTCATAAATAGTGATGGGGTTTCATGGATAGAGTTTAATGCTTATCATCGATATTGCATTAGACATATTTCATGTATTGTGTATAAGCATTTTAGATATGAGGCAATAAATAAGGCAGTCCTCAAGTTGGGTATGATTTTATAAACTTAATTTTTTTATGGAAATTTTAATATCCTTTTTAATACATTATTCTATTGTGGTTTTAGCATATTATCCCCAACAAGAAAAGTTTGATCAACATATTGAAGAGATTATAATGGATAATGAAGATGTTTTTGAATATATGATGAAGATTTCAAAGGGAAATGTTCATTAGAATATGATGGTGGAAGTAGATATGGACATATGACCACTTATATAGTGGAGTGCATAAATGGGGTCCTCAAGGGTGTTCGCAAACTACCAATCACAGGGTTACTGTAAGAGAAATTTTATAGATGTGTGAACTACTTTTTTGAATGGTCCAAAAAGGCCTATTAGAGGACGGAAAATGGAATGTGTTTTACTCAGCATTTCCAAAATGAAATTGATGAGATACTACGTGAAGCATAAATATGGAGTGTTCTAACCTTTGACCAGGAAAAGAGATGATTTTAGGTAAGATATTGCTATGATTGGGCTACATGCAACAATTTTCAACTACTTGTGGTCTTGTTGGATAACAGGTACTATGAATTTGGGAACTTACAGGCATTCAAATATCCATGTGCACATGTTTTTTCAGCTTAGACATTGATAAAAATATCATAGGAGCCCTATTTGACCCGTTTTATCACATGAGTACTTTGGTTAACTATTATAGTGAATCTTGGATGCCTATTGGTGATTTTAATTCTATATCATTTCATGCGGATCATCCAACTATCATCCATGATATTTCTAGGTTTTGTAATTTGGATTTCTTTTCATTTATGTTTTTTTCAATTTCTATGATTTTTTATATTATTGGCCTGATATTACTCAGTTTCTCCCTTGGGGAAGACCAAAGTCTACACAAATCAGAAATGAGATGAACTATCTTTAGCAATGGGGAGGGGAACTACAATGAAATATTTTTCATGTAGAAGGGAATACTCGTAAGATATGTCCCCAAGTGGTAGCACAGAGCTCCACTTCCTACATCTATGATCGGGTCTATGTATTTTGTCAAGAATGTGAATATTTTGTTTCATATTCATACGTTTCAATAATTAATCATTTTGTTTCTGACTTTTTCTATTTCCGACATTTTTCAACTTTGATTTGTTTCATTTCTGGATTCTATTAGAAATAATTTTGTGATACTATAAATATAAAAAATAGACAACAAAAATGAATATATCATGAAACCACATGGTCTACGCGATTTTTTCATCACTGCTGATTTATATAAAAAATTAGAATAAATTAAACTTTGTTGGAGTTCAATAAAAAAAGAAATTTATAGACTAAACCAACAAAACTGGCCACATATATTTGTATCATAATGATTAATTATACATGCTAAACTCCTACTTTATTTTTTGTATAGTATTTTTAAAAAACAAAGATTATAATTTTTATTAAATTAAATATAAAAAAGTAATAATGATATCATTTATGAAAATGGAAGGTCCTCCTTTTTCAAATCCTAAGATACCCATGTTTCATGGATGGTTTTAAGGGGACATTCACTGCCTTCTTTGAGTGTACAAAGATCTCATCATTTTCATCATACTGCACCACCTCCCGCTATCATCTCACATCTTCATCGTGTTGGGTTATATAGCATAGTGATGTGAAACTTCACCTTTTTCAATCATCATATTGTTGTTTTTCTCATAGATATATGATGGCCAAACTCACATACATTCCTTTTTTATAGAGGTAGAGACGACTATTACACTATAGGATGTGTCTATTATGTTGGACCTCCCCATCGACGGTGCGCCTATGGCAGGCTGAATCAGAGCAGATTAGTTTGAGCTTGTTCATATATTTATGGGTAGTGAGGTCCATGATAATGGTAGTTCCATCGTCTCTAGTAGATTATTGATGCCCTAGTTATACCATCACTTCACACATCTAGGAGAGGATTCCAACGACATCATTGTGCAGCGATTTTCACGTGCTTATATTTTGAGGCTGATCGATGGCACTATTTTTGTTGATCACTCCACTACATTAGTACATCTGATTTATTTACCTTTATTGGGGGATTAGGACCAGGAACACTGATATATCTGGGGGTATTATTATCTCTCATATACATATAAGGTGATATGCAGTGCATGTTGCATCAATAATATGCAGATCAAATGATGTCTTATTCTTCTATAGATGTGGATATGGGAGCACATCCCTCTCTTAGCTCGTCATGATCATGTGCCATTGACTACATGTATTATAGTAGAGTCTTCACATGTATTATGTAATGTTATTCCTCCCTTCTAATGTCTAACTTAATTGTATAACTTTCTATTATGAAATGTAACTATAAAAATGTTATCTATAAGTGGAGTCACACACATTGGCATTTAGATATATCCAGACATGATGTCCACACCTATAGACTTATGTTGGATAGCCTTCGACCAGATGATGTAAGTGGTTATTATTTATATAGTTAAATATGTGTTCTTTACTATACATCAGATCATTTATTAATTGATGATTCAGTTTTTAGATTACATGGATACCATATACTGATAATATCATCCAGAGTCTTCAACAATATTGTATGAAGATGCTTTCTACCAACTCTTTCATGGTTCCTTTGATTCATTTTCATATTGTTGAGTGGCATCAGAATGATAGAGTTATGAGGTAGTTCAGATTCCTTCATCCCATTCCTGACCCGCCCAGTCAGTTAACTTCACTTCATTCCCTGAAGATGTTAGGGAAGAGAGACTTTTATTAGAGGAGGAATCATGTAGGATATATTGATCTATGGGATAGATGACATGAGTCCTGATTACGAGGGGTGGGGAAAATAAAAATGCATTTATTCGATCATATAGATTATGTTTCCTAGTATTGTATCACCCCAATAAAATTTTATACATGACACAGATAGGGCTTTATTGACCTGCTAATCATTCTTCCTTCCACTACTGAACAATCGTTTTAATAACATTACTTAATAGAAGAATTTTTTTTCACAGGATTCTTGTATCACCCATCTCCTTCACATATTTGATCCAGGAAATCAAGGAACATTTAACCAAACATATTTTCACAGATCTGTGAAATATTTGGTTCCTTCAATGGATGAGATTTATCATGGGATTTTCTTTGATCCACCACACAATGTTGAGGATACTAGGCATGACATATATGTGACATGGGTGAAGACCCTATTATGGATGTTGATGTTTCATAGGAGGAGGATGTTCATCATGATATGCAAGATACTCCTCCATCTTCTCAGTCACAACTAGAGGCACAGAAATATTTTTAATGGTTTGAGTTGGATACTTCATTAGACTATCATTTTTAGGAATCTGCATCATGACAACCATTATGTTCATATATTGGTGATATTTCTAGCTAGCAACCACTATATTTAGAGGTAAGATATGATATATGTGGTGATACTATACATCTACCACCTGTCACATAGGATGATGTGGAGGTGGGTGTTGAATGTGACAACTAGGCCCTTGTGACAACACAGACACCCCGACTTAACATGTTCTTCGGGTCCTGGCCCACCAGGTACCACGAGTTTCCCCACAGACATGTAGTCCCCACCATGGGGCCCACCCCCAGGCCCGAACGGGTCATATGACTAATGAATTTCCCCACAGTCCAACACATTTCCTTTACATTGTCTGTTTTCCTCACTCACGCACACCCTAGGAAACTTCTCAAAAGGTCACCCATCCTGATCACTACTTCGGGACAAGCATGCTTAACTATGGAGTTCTAATCAGGAAGGCTCCCAAAAAGGAAGGTTCACCTTGTTGACATGAGTCATATCATTTAGTCATTTAACTCTTTATCATTATAGGGTGTTAAATTCATCCCCCCTTTATG
Source organism: Viscum album (assembly GCA_963277665.1). Classification (NCBI taxonomy): domain Eukaryota; kingdom Viridiplantae; phylum Streptophyta; class Magnoliopsida; order Santalales; family Viscaceae; genus Viscum; species Viscum album. The sequence continues at coordinate 1,923,413,045 of OY728152.1, forward strand.
GAACAATGCCCTCGTTGTGGGCCCTACATCTCAACCCAGGTAGTGCACCACACTTAAGACTGGGTACCACCTTTCATACCAAATGTGACAACTGGTCCCCCATTAATAACATAAACACCCCGCCTTAACAAAGTCGTCGGGTCCTGGCCCGCCGGGTACCATGAGTTTCCCCACAGACATGTGGTCCCCACTTTGGGGCCCGCCCACGTGTCTGAACGGGTCATCTAACTAATGATTATCCCCACAGGACAACACATGTCTTTTTAGTGTTCTTTTTCCTCAATCACACACACCCTAGGAAGCTTCCCATAAGGTCACTCATCTTGATCACTACTCGAGGACAAACATTCTTAACTATGGATTTATAATCAAGAAGTCTCCTGAAAAGGAAGTTGAACCATGTTGACATGAGTCATATCGTTTAGTAATTTAACCATTTATCATTTTGGGGTGTTACACCGAAGATGATATACAAGAGTAGCATACGCCATAGCAGAGATGTAGACTGACATAGTGTGGATGCATCATATATACACCTGGTTGTGGGACAGAGGGGTATATGGGACACAAATATAGATTATATTGATATTATATTGGTGATACATGTTGTATGTTTTCGAAACAATTATTTATACTTCATTTAAAAACATGATAATATATTAGATAATGATTCATAAATCAAATAATTAATATAATTGGAAATTCACACAAATAATTTTCAAGTAACATTAGTATTAATAATTTCATTGGTAATACTAATAATTAATATTTTATATTCATATTAATACTTAGTATTATTATCTATATATGTATAATAAATAGAATTCTTAATTTTTTTATTAAATATTAATAATATTAATTATTTTGAATTCAATAAATATTAATACTATTTAATAATTAATTTAAGATCATTATTTATTATATATAATATGAATTATAAAACTATGTATTAATATAATAAATAATCATCTTAAATTAATTATTAAATAGTAATAATATCATTAAATATGACTAAATGTCAGTTAAATATTCACAAATATTCATAAATATCAATAAATATTACTATATATTTCTAAATGTTAATAAATATTTATAAATATTAATATTTAATTATATTTAATAATATTTATGAATATTTATTGAATGAATATCAATTATTCATGAATATTTATTAATATTTATTAATATTTATTTAACATTTAGTAATATTTAAGAAATATTTATTTATATTCATTAATATTATATATATTTATAAATGTTGAAAAATATTTTATTGATATTTATTAATATTTTTTGGTATTTTATTTATATTTTTGATTATTTATTTAATATGTATTTATTTATATTTATTAATATTTTATAAATATTGATTATTTTTTAATTAAACATTTTGGAGGAAGCATGAACGGGGTTCGGGATTCCTTCATACAACTTACACTAGAAGCGTGAACCTCGTTCACGCTTCCTTATGAGTGGAGAAGCGTGAGTGTCATTCATGCTTCTCCAAAACCATTTTATAAAATATCAGGATCCCTATCCCTTTAAAAAAAATAAAAACCCTATAATAGACAATTTGATCTGATCTTCTTTCTAGGCCAAGTACTTTTCACACATTCTCAAAGGGAAGACTCTCCAAACCCTATCTTCAAAAGCATCTATTGTCGGTTCCACCAACCAGGGGAGGGAAGCCAATTCTTATGGGAGTTTTCCTCTTGTTCGAGCTTATGGCATCATGGTGGTATGCTCTTAGTTTGAGATTAGGTTTATTGAAGAAGATTTTTATCTTTAAATGATATGTATTAAAGATAAATAAAATAAAAGGAGAAATGTTAGAGCAAGTGGTTCATGTTAAGATTCTCATATCTATCTATTGGTTCTCTGTTGGTAATTTTCTTCATTCGGGTCTATCTGAGATTATTAGAGGTTTGATATTCATGGTTGGGGCTACAAATTTCCTATTGAATTCTTTAATCTAATGATGAGTAATTCTTGGTAAATGTTCAATTAATGGTCTATGTGGGATCTAATGTTTTGTGTATGATTAATAGGAAGTGTTAAGGTGAGACTCAATATGAATCTAAACTATTATTTTTTATATGTTTTCACTATTTTGAATCTAGATTTGATTCAATTATGGTTGTTTCACTGGTTTTAGTTGATACTATGGGTCACATGAATGTTTTTTGAAGTTGTTTCTTATGTGTGCAACTGATATATTTCAGCATTGAAAAATTAAAAGATAACGCGTGTACTTATTCAGGTGGTGCACTCGGTGATTAAAAGAGGTCAAAGGTGATTAAATTTTGGTAGATTTGTGTATTATTTAATTTAGTAAAATTTGATACCTAACTTATGTTCACCTAATGACTGCTAAATAGGTAGATTTGAAGCTAACTTTCAACCTGGATTTGAGGTAGATCAGAGGGAATTCATACTGGTCTTCAAAGGGGAGTTATGTTCCTTTTCTTCTTCTTCTTACTTTCTTGGGTTTTATTCTTTAAATATGCTCTATGTGTTATTGTTTTGTATTCTATTGAACATGATATTAGAGTAATTTTCACTTATTGGTTCAAGTTCTAGAATTTTCTCTCTCACTTATTTTTAAATCATTTTTTATACAATAAAATGGTCTTTCTAATCAAAATTGGGCTTTATTAAGTTTACTTTTCGAGTTAAACCAAGATATGAGAGTTGAAGTTTTAATTATTTAGTTAATATTTTTAAGTTTATTTTAGATTAGTTATTCATGGATTTATTCAGGGTATCAAGAGATAAGTATTTCAATCTAAAATCTTTCATTCATTTAGAATCTTCTTTATCATCAACAATTTTTGAGAGATTTTATTAGTGAAAGAATCTAAATAAACTCAACAATTCATGTGATGAAATGATTTTGATAATGAATGAAGGACTAATTTTTTAGTTTTTCTTATTTTAGTACTCTCATTCAATAACATAGATCCTAGTACAACATTAATGATGTGACACTCAAGAGAGTGTGCTACCAAATATGTGATGGTTCAATTCATTGCAGTTCTCATTTTAAGAGTGCAAGTATTTTTTTCAGTGGTCATAATAAACTCGTATTCTATGATTTTATCAAACCAGTGGTTTCATAATTATTCATATCCTTAACCCTAAAACAATCCCATTAAAATATACACATCACACTTTCAAACACTAATTTGTTTATATTTTTTTCAATTGTTTATAGATATGTTTAACCCCTAGATCACTCACCCACATTACCTTGGGTTTGACCTTTTACTATTATACCAGTGTAGGTTTATAAATAATATTTTCATTGCTGAAATATTTTCTTTTCTTTTTGTGATTGAAACACTCCTGTTAATTTTGTTGTATACTCACTACATCATCTTCTGATAGGATAGAACCATTCATCATTAAAATATAGATACATCTGAGTGTTTCAAAAAATAAATAAAAAATAAATAAATAAAGGAAAATCATAGGTCGATTTTAAGAATCCATAAAATCATGTTCCACCTCTAATTATAGAACTTTAGGGTGATAGATATAGCTTTATATATCTCTAATTACCAACTTTATCTAGAATACATTTTGGTATTAGGTTTTCTCCTCACTCTAGAAATTATGAAATGAAACAGTCGTTATTATCTATGCTTCAATCTTTGAATGGCTTACCCAATGAAGACTAATTAGGCTTTATTATGAATTTTTATAGTGTAGTTCATCAACTTCCATTAATAGGTATGAGTGAGGAAGATTTGAATCTTAGAGTTTTCCCATTTTGTTTAAGGGGAAATGCTAGGTCTTAGTTTCAATAGTTAGAAGATGAAATTTTTGATACTTAGGATCATGTGTCTTATACTTTAAACGTTAAGTTTTATCCAAATATAATGACATTGGAGATTAGGTATAAAATAATAGAGATTATTCAACAAGGGGGTGAATTGTTCCATGAGACAGGGGGGAAAGTTTTGGGGTCTCCTTAGACAATTTCCTAACCACCAATTCGCTTCACATTTCTTAATATAAACCTTTTATAGTAGAATTAATACTTAAAATCAAACTCTTATTGACCAATATTTTGGTGGGGATTTCTTATATAAAACTATTGAAGAACTTAAACAAATATTTAACGCACCTGCACAATATTCTCAACATAAGTGTTCTAGAAAGAGGCCATAGTTAGGAGAGAAACAAGCCCTGTTCAAAATGATTATGTTCTTGATATTGGAATCTATAATGCAAATCAATAAAATTCACTTAGGGGTTAGTTTCAATATTATGGAATGTACGAAAAATCTATGTATTTTAGTCCCAAATTTTAATTTCCTTCCAAACCTATAAAAAATGCCAATTTTACCAGTCCTAAACATAAATAAATATATGATTATTTTTCAAATAATTACAATCAAGGGTATAAGAATCATCATAATATTTATTAGGAGAAGAGTGTGTTATACCACCTATTTCTCCAAGTTTCTCACAATAACCTTGGCTATATTTTCAAAATTAAAAAAGGTTTGGACCTTCAAACTCTCAAGGAAATCTTCAAACTCTCAAGGGGGTCTTGAGGGATTGGTGCACCAAATGATATATAGGATGGATGCTTTGGATGCTTCGAATAATTATAGCATGGAATCAGAAAAATATATTTTCAATAATTACACAAATAGCCTTCAAATGCAAACTAGTCAAATGGATAGGGAGTTGGGTGGTAGAAAAAAAGGAAATTTTCCAAGTAAAACTGAATTCAACCATAGGTAGAATATCATGAAATCATAATAACAAGTTGTTTAAAACCCCAAGAAGTTTTAAATGTTCCTAATAGAGTCCATAATTAAAATTCAAAAGATTATGTAACTCAAAAACTGGATAACACTCAATCTATAAATGAGATAAGAAATATTAGAAATGTAGATAATCAATCTTTTCCACCTAAAAGTAAAGTTGAAAAATACATCAAATATAAAAACAGGGGAAGGAGAAACATGTTGAGTTTGAGTTCATACCCACTATTTTAAATAATTTGTATCCACCCATCCCATTTCCTCAAAGGGTTAAATAAAAACATAAAGAACATGTACTTATCAATTTCCTTAGGCTTTTAAATAAGATCAAGGCCAACATTATATTCATACAATCCTTGATTTAGATTCTTTATTATTTCAAATATCTTAAAAAAATATTTCAAACAAGGAAAATCTTGAATTTTTTTCACTTACATCCTCACTAAAGAGTGTATCACTATTATTCAATATAAAATACCTCCAAAAAATAAATATTTGGCATAGTTTTTTCATTCCCTTCACCTTAGGGGATAGTGTACAAATCAACTGTCTTTGTAATCTAGGTGATAGAATAAATCTTATCCCTTTATCACTATTTCAATAGTTGAGGTTAGGTGAATGACCACCCACCACTATTATTCTATTATTAGTTAACCGATCTTTACTCACCACATAAGAATAATTGATGACTTACTAGTTGGAGTTGGTATGTTATTTTTTTCCATCTAATTTTCTTATTATAGATATGGAGTGTGACCAATAGGTCCCCATCATTATTAGCAGAACTTTATTGGACAATGAGGGTTTAGTTAAAAAAATACTTGGATTATTTTATTTTTTTGTTTTCTGAGAACAAAATGAATTAAATGTGTTTAAAAATGTCAAAGAAACCACTTTAAGTGAGAACTAAGGGTGTAAATGTTAGAGGTAGAGGACTTATTTGATCATCATGAAAAAATTGATACAAATTTTTTGGCTGAAGAAATTTTTATGGAAGAGGAAAAAGTTGTTTCACACAATAATGAGTTTACTCAAATTGAAAATTTTGAAAACCTTTCACATTTTTACAAAAACTATATTCTAACTAAGAAATGTGATGTTGAAAATGAATTTTCTTTGTCTAAAATTAAATAATTTTTAAGATAACATGAGGTTCATTTTTCTCTAGAAATAATGTTGAATAATATGATAAGGTTTAGGGGGATTTGTTAGAATAATATGATGATTTTTATTTGTTTAATATCTTGAAATATTATTTGGAAACTCATTTTAGTGGGATGAACACTTTGGAAAATAGTAAAAAAATGAAAAGATGATTTTTAAATTCAAAATATATATAGGGTTAAAACTCATTTTAATAAAATATTGAGAACCTTGGAACTCCTAATCCCAAGATTCTTTCATCTAGTGAAAAAAAACTTAATTTGGAGCTAAAACTTCTTCCTACAAATCTAAAATTCTCATTTTTTGGTGAAAATTCAACACTAACGGTCATTATCACTACTGAAATTAATGAAAATAAAGAGAAAAAAATATTGTAGGCCATGATAAGGTTTAAAATAATAGTATCTTGGTCCATATTCAACAATAAAAAGATTTTACTTTCATTCTGAATGCATAGGATTCCCATGAAACTATACCACAAACCGATAGTTGAGGGCCAAATGAGATTGAACCCAAATATGAAAGAATTTATGAAAGTATAGGTTATCTTATTACTTGATGATTAGACTATATACCCCATTTATAATAGTTCTTGGGTTGGTCTAATTCAAGTAGTCCTAAAGAAAGGTGGGTTTATAGTTGTCACCAATAAAAAAGTGGATAAATTCAAGTTAGGAAAGAAACCAAATGGAAAGTACGTATATATTACAGAAGGATAAATTTTATAACTATAAAGGACCATTTTCCTATTTAATTATTTTATCAAATGCTTGAGAGTCTTACTAGGAATGAGTTATTTTGTTTTTTTTGTATGGTTATTCGGGTTAAAACAAGACCCCTTTAGCCCTAGAATACCAATAAAAACCCATTTTCACATGAACATTTAGAATATTTTTCTAATAAAAATTTTCCTTTGGTTTTTGTGATTCCCTGAGAACATTTCAAAGGTGTATGATGTTTATATTTATAGATATGATAGATATGATCATTAAGGTGTTTAAGGATGATTTTTCCATCATTGGGAGAAATTTTGAGAGTTGTTTTCATAGCCTAGAACTATTTTTGGAGAGATGTTTAGAAACTAATATTGTTCTAAAATAGAAGGAATTTTTCTAGAATATAAATTGACTGAGATGGGAATTATGGTTCAAAATTCAAAAAATAGAAGTTGTTCAGAAATTTCTTCCTCTTGAAAATTTCAAGGGTGTTAGGAGATTTTTTGGTCATGTTAGTTTTTACTATAGGTTTATTAAAGACTTCAAAAATCAAAAATCCCTTATGTTAATTATTTGTTAAATATGAACCTACCCATTTGATGAAAATTGTTTGGAATCTTTTAATTTTCTTAAAACAAAACTCACTTCTTCACCCACCATCATTGAACCTAATTGTGATGATAGTGATGTATCTGTTGGAGTAACTTTTGGAAAAAGGAAAGATATAAGATTACATGTGGTGTATTATTATAGTAAATTATTATATGTTTCTCAAAGGAATTACACCACTATAGAAAATGAGTTGTTAGATCTTGTTTTTTACTCTATAAAATATTAAAAAGTACCAATTAGGTTTTAAAGTCATGTTATTTACAAACCACACTACCTTAAAGTATCTACTGTCAAAGAATGAAGTCAAATAGTGACTCATTAGGCAGATAATTTTGTTACAAGTTTTTGATTTGGAGATTAGAGATAAACAGGGTGTTGAGAATGTTGTTGAATATCATTTGTCTAGGTTTCCTAATAGTCATTGTGAAGATCCTTGGGCGAATAATTCTACTTTTATTGATTAAATTTTACTAGCTATTTTTTTCAATAAATCATCTTGTTATGTATATTTCGAAAATTTCATTGTAGTTGGTGTTATTACCAAATATTTCTCACTTAATCAAAGGAAGAATTTCATTTATGAGCCTATGTACTATCTTTGGGATGAAGCTCTATTTTTTAGGAGGTATACTAATTACATCTTGAGGAGGTGTGTTCTATAAGAAGATATATTACCTATTCTTGATAGTTTTCACTCCTCACATTTGAGAGATTTTCATGCTGAAGAGAGGGAAACCCAAAAATTCTTTCAATTTGAATTTTATCAGCCTATATTATTTATGGTTAATAGGATTTTAGTTATAGGTTGTGATAGTTTTCAGAGGTTAGGAAATATTATAAGGAAGCATGATCTACCCTAGAAAGTTACTTTGGAGGTTGAGATTTTTGGTGTATGGGGGATATAATTTATGGGACTGTTTCCCTCTTCACATGGAAACAAGTATATATTGGAGGTAGTTGATTTTGTTTCCAAGTGGGTAGAATCTGTAGTAATTATTAACAATCATGTGAGTAGTGATATCAAATTCCTTAAAAATAACATATGTACAATATTTGGAGTTCCAATACTATCTAAATAGACAATAAAACCCATTTTAATAATTTCAAGTTTAAATATTTGATGGATAATTATGGGTGTTCACATAGAAATGGAAAAAATTACCATCCAAAATATAGTGGAAAAGTATAAATCTAAAATAAGGATATGAAATATATTTTAGAAAAAATTTGTCTAGCTCTAGGAAATATTGGTTATTAAAACTGGATCAATCACTATTTGCCTACTGAATTGCATTAAAACTCACAATTTGTATGTCTATATGTTGTTTTTTTGGAAAATATAATCATTTGACTATGGAGTTACAAAAAAAGTCATATTGGGTTGTCAAGGGTCTGAAATTTGATTTTAAGACTCTTGGAGAGAGAATACTACTTGAGTTGAGTGGGATGGATGAGATTACGAGAGATAATTTTGATAATTATAGGATTTATATTGAAAGGTCTATGGATTTTCATGATTCCATCATCCAAAATAAGAAATTTAAGTTTGAAAAAAGGTTTTTCTTTTCATTCTAGACTCAATATTTTTCTTGGTAAAATTAAATAAAAATGGTATGGACCTTCCACTATCTTATAATCCTTATCAATGGGTCTTTAGAACTTATAGGAGATGATAAGATACCATTTCTGGTTAATGGTCATAGGGTCAAACATAATTTTTAAGGGAAGTCATAGAGATTAACTGATAAATTTCTGCTCAAAAAAATATTTTTTCTAAAGTAAAACTAAATAATATAAATTTAGTAATTCATGGGAGTCAGCCCATGGTTATTATTGTGTGTTTACTTTTGTTTTTGTTAAAAATATAGTTTTTTTGTGATCTATCTTCTTCTATTTGTTTTCAACGTGGATTTAATTGATTTTATACTCCATGTTTCTTGAAAATAAAGTCACTAGTGTGGTGAAAAAAATAAGTTCAAATCCCCAATTGTTTTAAAATCAAATAGATGATATATGTTGGATATTTAATGGATAAAATTTGATTAACTCAATCTCTAGTTGTTTATTACTTGTGATCTTACTCTTTTGAAGTCCGATGATAATCATTTCATCCTATAAGTACCAAAAGATGAATAAACAGAGGGGATTTTACTCAATTTAAGCGGTAATGATTTTGGGATGTAGTCTTTAGGAATAATATTCTTAAATTAAAGGATTTATTTTTCTTAATTTATTTATTTATACTCTACTAAATTTTTATTTCTTATGGTTTTATTTCATGTTGATTGTTTGATTAAAAAATAAAATTGTTATTTAATGTTTATATATTATCAAAGTATGAAATTAAGCATGGTGTAATGACAATCTTTATCATTTTTTATTAAATTAATTGATGTTATTAATATTTTAATGACTTATTATATACCCCATTTACTTATTTTATCTGAAATGTGCATAATTTGTGTGAAATATTAATTCCATAATACTAAGTATATATTTTGATCATTTTTAGAAGTAGTCCAATTGATTCAGTTTACTATTTTTTTTTATAAATCTCCCCCTAATTATTCAAATTGTGTGGTTCTTGTTTTTTAGGATTCATAATTCAATATAAAACATTTCATTAGAAGGGATAATGGGCCAATTTTTTCATTTGAAGGATCACATGGACCACACAGGATGACCCAAATAATTTGTGAAGAAATTGGACCAACCATGATGATTGAGTTATTGGTCTAAATCATGAAGCCCAAATTTTATTAAACTATACCATATGTTCTTGATTATCTAAAATAATCATAGATAAAAATTTCAAGGCCCAAATCTAAGAAAAAGGGGCCCAAATGAAACTTTCAAGTCTATCCCACCATTCTGTCCGGGAATTAAAATCCAGACACTATTCATGACATATCTCATCATGTAATCATCAAATAGATCTGATATTTTGCAGTGTGAAATAATAGATATATGCGGCCGACTTTTTTGAATAAATAATTCAGATTTGAAGGCATATTTCTATTCAAAAACCCTTTCACATTTTGGACTTAAAAAATAATGGATTGAAATGGACAGATAAAAATTGTTTGATCAACTAGCCATAACTTTGTCTCCATAGGTCCAAATGAATCCAAATTTTTATAGAGGTCATACAACTTTATTATCTACAAATTTGAATAATGAGATATCTCGAGATTCAGCTGTATGAATAGCCAACATGGCAATGAAAGTTGAGGGACATATTGGGAATGAAAACAGTCCACTTCCTTGGGCTATAAATGAATCTCCCTCCTCTCCTTCAAAGGGGTTGGCATTTCAGAAGAGAGGAGAACATATTGGCATGACCAAATCCTTTCCAAGGTCTTGGGAGGACCTTCCATACTCATGTTTTCACTTGATATACCCTTCCTCTTCTCTTTGATTCCTTTCACTTTTGTGTTGTTCTTTGTTTGTAATCTTGTAAGTTTGTGTTTTGTAATTCTGTTTTAATGCAAGTTTCTTCTTCAATGTCTCTTATTATCATCCAAATTTTGTAGTATAATATTAATTTTATTAAAATAGTTTAAATACAGTTGAATCCCATTCCCTTATTTTGCTTCCTCATTCAATCAAAAGTCCGTTTTTTTAATTATCATCATTGTTCGTGTGTGTGTGTTCGACGCACCACTCTTTTATTATCCCTTTCTTTTTATTCTATTATTAATTTATCATCATAATAATTATAACCAGATTATTAAAAACCCAAATGTCTGAGTAAATATCTCATTGGGGTGAGTCAAAATTTAGGTATGTTAAGTGATTGAGAGTATTTGCTCGATGAGTATTCATTAATTTAACATTGTGTATGTTGGACTTAACATGTCATGGATTAATGACATATTTTGTTTAACATGAGGTTTCCATGGATTATTGGAACCATAAATACACTACTATAAACAGGTAATGGTAATGATTAGAACCCTAAGTTAAGATAAGGCTTGGATTAAAGCTGTACCACTTAAGAATTCCAATCAATGTTATCTTGTGAAGTGGGTGTTAATTTAAATGCAATATAAAGCAAAGCTGAAGGATATCACAATCTTAACTCTCTAATAATGAACTCACACCAATATTTATCAATTTTTTAAATAAAAAATCATCCATAAATTATTTCATAATCTCTGCAATCAAACCCCCCAATCAAAAAAAACAATCAACTAAAAACAGTCGACTATTAAAAAAAGTATCATCATCGAGGATTCGACCCGAGTTCTGCTATACACATTAGCAGAGCATTGGATCTTTGACTGGTCAATAGGAGACAATCGGCCACGCATTTCAAATTGCATCGTTTCCGGGTTTTGTGCTTTAAGTAGTCATTAGTTTCTGGTTATCGTAAAAAAATTAAAAAAAACAAAATTTAAATAAAATTGATTAAAAACACAAATAAAAACTTGTCTTACTTTTCCTTCCAACATCTTTTTGAATGCCTTGTAGCCTCCCACGAAATCCCTCAAATTTTTTTGACCCTGAAATTGAGAGAACACTTCACCAACTTAGGAGTAACATAAGAGAAAATCAAATAATTCAAGAACCAGTCCTTGTCCGACCAATTGAATTAGATATGGCCAATCCTAGGGAACAAAAACATAAAGAACTTGCTTCCCCTAATATGAATTAACAACCTCTTGGTATTCAATATCAAAAAATAGAGGCTGACTTTGAACTCAAATCTGGTTTGATTCATCTTCTCCCTCATTTCTACGGGCTAGTCGGTAAGGATCCACATCTTCACCTTAAATAGTTTCAAGTAGTGTGCTCTATCATGAAGCCTAAATGGTTTTTCGAGGATCAAATAAAACTCTGAGCATTCCCTTTCTCCCTAGATGACACTACTAAGTCATGGCTCTACTACCTTCCTCCTGGTTCCATAAACACATGGAATGACATGAATCAACTCTTCTTATAAAAATTCTTTCCTGCTTCTTGTACTGCTTCTATCCGAAAGGAAATAAGTGGTATCTGTCAGTTCCCAAGTGAATAACTCCATGAATATTGGGAGAGGTTCAAAAATCTTGTTTCAACCTACCCACATCACCAAATTCCTGACCAACTATTTATCTAATACTTCTATTAGGGGTTATTGGCTATGGAGAGAACTCTTATTGATGCCACAAGTGGCGGTGCTCTTATTGATAAAACTCCTACAGCTGCAAGAGATCTCATAAGTAACATGGATGAAAACACACAACAATTGCATACTTGAGCACATTCTCAAGTCAAACAATCCCAAGATAATCAATCAATTGAGCTGAACAAGATGACTGAGTGGATGAGTAAACTTACAAGTCTTGTGCGACAACTAACTGTGGCTACCAAATCCCCAACCTCATATTCTATGCAATCAATGATTCCTGGACCTGTCAAGAACTATGGAATCTAAAAATCATCATCTCATCCAACTGACACATGTACACAACTTCAAGAGGATCAATATGATTCATCTAGGCCAATGGATCTCAATGCATCATATGCTCAGAGGAACACCAACCCTCAACTATCAGGTTAGTTTTTTAGAAACTTCAACCAACCCCATTTTGAGCCTTTCTCTTTTATATATAACCCTAACTTAAGGTATAGTAATCCCATATCTCATCCCCCTAAATTCCCTCCTCAAAACCCAAACCAGTTTCAATATGGTCAAGGTGTTGATAATTTCCAACAACCTTATCCTTTTATTCCTCAACCTCAAAGGAACAATCCTCCTCCTGGATTCCATTATCCTAGTGAGCCTTCCCAATTCCAAAACCAATACAATCGATTTCCCAAGAACCAGAATCTAGGTAATCCCAATCCGGGACAAGCCTCTTCTTCCAAGAAACCATGGGAATGTGCAGTGGAATATCTTTCCTCCTTCACCCGTTCCAGCCTCAAGAACATTGAAACCCAAATCGGTCAACTTGCATCCCACCTTAGTCAGTAGCAACCATCCAATTCTTCCCAACTTCTAGCTCAACCATTACCCAACCCCAAGGGTAATGTAAGTGAAATTTTACTTAGATCGGGAAAGCAAATTACTATGCCTCAAGATAAGTCCTCCAACCCTCCTTTGAATGTTGACCTAGAAAATGAAAAGAAAAAGAAACTTGAAAAGGAACCTGAAACCATTCCCTCACCTCCTTCAATTCCACTTAGGAACCCAATTCCTTTCCTCAAGCTGTTTCTAATCCAAATAAGTGCTTTGAACCCGATCCTGAAATTCTCGACATGTTTAGACGTGTTGAAGTCATCATTACCCTCTTATATGCCATAAAACAAATTCCTAAGTATGCCAAGTTTCTCAAGGAGTTGTGTACCCACAAGAGGACACTTAGGACCTTTGAAAATGTTTCCACCCAGAAGATTATTCCCATAAAGTGCAAGGATCTAGGGACCTTTACAGTTCCATTCCAAATTGGAAGTTCCAACTTTGATGATGCACTCATATACCTAGGAGCCTCAATTAATTTCATGCCCAAACACATATTCTACAACCTTGGTCTAGGTCCCTTACATCCAATGGGTGTTGTCATTCAATTAGACAATCGAAGCATAGCCAGTCCTGAGGGAATAATTGAGGATTTCCTTGTCCGAGTCAATGATCTTATCTTCCCTGCTAATTTCTATGTCCTTGACATGGAAGGTGAGATGAACTCTTTTCGATATCCCCTAATTCTAGGAAGACCATTCATCATGGCTGTGTGAACCAAGATTGATGTCTATTCCGACATCTTATCCATAGAATTTGGTGACCAACTAGTCAAGTTCAACATTTTCAAGCCATATGATACCCATCTGAGGATCACTCTACATTCTCAATCCATGCTTCTAAGGATGCTTTTAAGAGTCAATTGAACCCCAATACACCATGTTATTCATGTTCTAATGACAAAGGATCTTGTGAAATCTTCACCATGATTAACCAAGTAATAATTGGTGAACTTGATGTGGAAATTTCATTCATAGACTCTATCAATCTAGAGGATCTTGAAAACTCTCTTGAATCCCACATCATCTCTGATCTCTACTACGCCACCTTGGACAGTATTAAAGAAAATGAATCTGAAGCAACTAAAGTCCCATCTTCCATTCCTGAGTTTTCTAACCCAAAAATGAAAGATGATACTGATCTAAAACCTCTTTCTAAACACCTGAAATATGAAATCCTTTTCTGTGATCACTCATATCCTGTCATTATCTCTGCTTCACTTACTGAAACCGAAGAGTCCAAACTTGTTCAGGTGTTAGATGAAAACAAAAATGCCATAGTTTGGACCCTAGATGACATACCAAGAATCAAACCTGCCCTTTTCATGCATCACATCCATCTTGAGGAGTCATCCAAACCAATTAGACAACCACAAAGAAGACTCAATCCACTCATACTTGAGGTAGTTAGGGAAGATATCACCAAGATTTTTCAAGATGGTATTATTTACCCAATTTCTAATAGTGAATGGGTTAGTCCAATTCATGTTGTACCTAGGAAGGGTGCGATGACTGTTGTCACAAATGAACATGGAGAGATAGTCACAACTCGAGTGAAGAACAAATGGCGTGTGTGCATCGACTATAGGAAATTAAATGTTGAAACAAGAAAAGATCACTACCCTCTTCCATTCCTTGATCAAATGCTTGAATGATTAGCTGGAAAGTCAAACTATTGCTTTCTTGACGGATACACCAGCTACATCCAAATCCCAATCGTACCTCAGGACCAAGAAAAGACTAGTTTCACTTGCCCCTTTGGAACATATGCATATAGGAGAATTCCTTTTGGCCTTTGCAATGCTCCTCCAACATTCCAGAGGTGTATGATGAGTATCTTTTCTAAATTCATTGAACACTGAATGGAAGTATTCATTGATGGCTTTACCATTTATGGTGATTCATTTGAATCTTGCTTGAATTCACTCTCTCTAGACCTCTAAAAGCTTGTCAAGTGCAACCTTATGTTAAATTTTGAAAAATGTCACTTCATGGTTGCAAATAGGATTTTTCTAGGGAACATAGTTTCAAAAGATGGTATTAAAATCAATCCTACCAAAATTGAAGTTGTCCAATCACTTCCTCAACCCACTTCTATTCGAGACATCCGTTCATTTCTCGGTCATGTCAGTTTCTATCAGAGATTCATCCATAACTTCAGTAGTATTTCCCTCCCACTCACTCGGTTGCTCCAAAATGATGTCACTTTCCATTTCGATGAGGTTTTCAAGAGAGCCTTTGTGGAACTCAAAACTGCTTTAACATCTGCCCCAATAATCCAACCCCCAGATTGGTCTTTACCCTTTGAGTTGATGTGTGATGCTTCTGATAGAGCCATTGGGGATGTTCTTGGTCAAAGAAGAGAAAATATTCCTCGTGTCATATATTATGCCTCAAAAACATTGGATGAAACTCAATTTCACTACATTGTCACTGAAAATGAACTTTTAGCAGTGGTTTTTGCCTTAGATAAATTCTAGCCCTATCTCTTAGGTGACAAAATTATCATCTTCACAGACCATTCTGCTATAAAGTTCTTACTCAAGAAAATTGATTCCAAATCGAGGATAATAAAATGGATCCTAATGCTCCAAGAGTTTGACCTTGAAATCAAAGATAGACCATGAAAAGAAAAACTTGTGGATTATAACTTGAGTAGAATTTCTAATTCTTCTCATTCTAAAATCATCGATCCTGAATTCCCAACTGAGCACCTTTCATCTCTCACTCCAAAAACACCATGGTATGCCCCAATTGTAAATTACTTAGTTTCTTGTGTTTTTCCTGAAAATTTTTCAAATGAACAAAAAATGAAGTTTAAAAGTGATTCAAAATACTATTTTTGAGAAGAAAATAAACTTTGAAAAATAGGGGCTGACATGGTAATAAAGAGATGTGTCGATGAAATTGAACATTCGTCCATATTAGAATTTTGTCACTCAATGAATGGTGGTGGACACTTTGGACCACAAAGTACCTATCAAAAGGTTCTAGACTCTGGATTCTTCTAGCCTTCACTCTTCAAGGACTCACATGAGTTCTATCAATAATGTACCACTTGCCAAAAGTTTGGCACAATTTATAAGAGAAATGAAATGCCCCAAAAGCCTTTAATTTTCTGTGAGATCTTCAATGTTTGGGGTATCAATTTCATGGGACCATTTTCTCCTTACAATAAATTATCATACATCCTTCTTGCGGTTGATTATGTTTCTAGGTGGGTTGAGTCCAAACCCACTAGAAATGATGATTCACATACTATTAGTGAGTTCTTAAATATGCACATCTTCCAGAGACTTGGCACACCTTATGCCTTGATCAGTGATTTAAGAACCCATTTTTGTAATAGAACCATGGAATATATTTTGAAAAAGAATGGGGTTATACATAAAACTTCAATTGCATATCACCCCCAAACAAATGGAATGGCTGAACTTTCTAATAGAGAAGTGAAAAGAGTGCTTGAGAGAATTGTAAAACCCACCAGAAAAGACTGTCTTGAAAGACTTGGTGAAGCATTTTGGGTTTATCGAACTGCCTATAAAACACCCATTGGGATGTCTCCTTTTAGGATTATTTTTGTTAAAGCATGTCATCTACTAGTTGAAATCCAACATAAGAATTTTTGGGCTATGAGAACCTGTAATTTTGATTGTAAAAAATCTGGTGAAGAAGATTGTTGCAATTAGCTGAACTGGAGGAGCTTAGACATGATTCTTACGAGAATTATAATCTCTAAAAAGAATAATCCAAGGCACTCCATGATAAACACATCTTGATAAAGGTATTTAATGAAGGTGAAAAGGTAATGCTCTTCAATTCTCAATTTCATCTTCACCCAGGTAAGCTTAATTATCGTTGGGAAGGTCCTTTTGTTATTACTAATTTTTACCCATTTGGTGCAGTGCAAGTCCAAGACCCCTCTTCCAAAAGGACATTCATGGTTAATGGACATCGGTTAAAGTATCACCATGAGAGGACGCACAATCCTGGATCAACATCAACTTCCACTGGATCCCCAACTTCTCCAGTCAACCTACCACAAGATGGAGATGGCAACTTGCCAAATCCAAACCAGGGGGCACCTCTTTCCCTTTAACTCTCTCTATCTCTTCCTCTCTCTCAATATTTCTTCTTTTTTACAATCTATTTTATTTTTTACCACTTTCTTCATCAAACCCTTTTCTTTTTCTCTCTCTTTTTTGTTGGTGTATATTTTAAAGAACACTAAAAAAAATAAAAAAATAAAAAAAAATGTAAAAAAAAGAGTCATACTTACTCACCTTCAATTTTAAAATTTTTTCAAACCATTTTGGGGAGTCAAAAGACATGTTTTCATATTAGAAATTTTGTATCTTCATCATGACTTTGGATAAAGAATTTTGTATCGAAATTAACAAATTTTTAATGCTCAATTTTTGATTTGGAGAATGCTTTTCCCAAACCACGAGGAACAAAATTTTCTTTCAGGCCAAGGCCACCTATGGCCATATTTTCAAAATTTGTGTTTTCACCCCCATTTGTGAGTCTTGAGTTTGTGGACCTTCGAGCTGAATTTCCTTATTTCATGTGAATTAATATGATAGAGGCATTTTTTGAACCACATGAGAATCACAATACCCAAATAGCCTCCCATTTCCCTTAAATTAATCCTCCTTTTGAAATCCCCTTCGAGCCTATGAAAACCTTTTCTTTGATATCCACATTACAAGCCCAATAAATTTTCCCACACAATATCAACATGGAATTTCATTTCATAATTTTTTGAAATTTATGTGTGTGGGGGGGGGGGATGGATTTCATTATGGGTACCCTTTGTTGATTTCACCGTGTTATTATATGATTGAGGGAAAGCATCCATTTAAGTGTGGGGGAGAGGTTGTCATTCAGTGTGTTTTGGGGAATGTAATGTACTTTCATTTATGTAATTTTTTAAATTCTATTGATAAGTGTTCAAAAAAATCAAATTAAAAAAAATCAAAAAAAGAGAACAAAAGAGAACAAAAAAAAATGATTGGGTTGTTTCTTGGGTAGGTAAAAAATCACTCTTCCTAAACATTTTATCTTGTTATATCTATTACAATTAATTCCATTAGGATATTAATAATGGGTTCGGATATGAGTGTGAGATCTTTTCCATGTTTAACTTTCGAAAAAAAAGAAAAAAAAAGAACACTTGCACTATATTCTTATGTCATTGGGATAAGTTTTGTGGTTTGTAAATATTTAATCTTCTCATCCCCTTAAAATTTTCTTCCTCTATTGTGTCTTTCTTCACACAATTATTCCCTTGTAAAATATGTGTTTCCATTTCCTTCCATGATTTATTTCAAAAAAAATGTGCATTGCTTTTTCTATGTTGGTGTTTTTCCCCTCTTCTTATCTCTCTAAGAAATTATATTCCTACCATCCCATAGCCATAGAAAAACCTCTTAAAAAGAACTCTTGCTTCTTATGCACTTTGGATAGGGATTATAAGCAGAGAGATCTTTCAAACTCTACAGTTTTCACTTTTGGTTGGTAAAAGAGTGAACCTCCACAAATGAATTTTATCATCTTGAGAGGTGTGAGTTTTGAGTGTCCACATTTTCCATTTCTAAATTTGAGCATGAAAAAAAATTAGTTTTGGATCATTATTTATGTAACAAATTTTGGTGGAATTCAAAATGGATGAGTAGAATAGCCTAAACCTCCCCTGATTGGAGAAAACAAAATTTTAATATCCGTTGGTGAGTGAAAATTATTTTGTTATGTTTTTATATATGTTTCACATGAGGACATGCACAAGACTAACTGTGGGGGAGTTGATGTTATTAATATTTTCATGACTTATTATTTACCCATTTTACTGATTTTATATGAAATGTGTATAATTTGTGTGAAATATTAATATTCTAATACTAAGTATAATTTTTGAGCATTTTTAGAAGTAGTCCAATTGAGTCAGTTTACTATTTTATTTATATTCTCCACATAATTATCCAAATTGTGTGGTTCTTGTTTTTTAGGATTTCTAATTTAATATACAAAATTTCATTATAATGGATCGTGGGCCAATTCTGCCAATTGAAGGATCACATGGACCACACATGATGACCCAAAGAATTTGTAAAGAAACTGGGCCAGCCATGATGATTGAGTTACTAGTCTAAATACCAAATCCCAAATTTTATGAAACTCTACCATATTTTCTTGATTATTCAAAATAATAAGGGGTAAAAATTTCAGGGCCCAAATCTAAGAACAATGGTCCCAAATAAAGCTTTGAATTTTAGCCCACAATTCTGGCCAAGAATTAAAATCTGGAAACTATTCATGACATATATCATGATGTAATCATCAAATAGAGCTAAGATTTTGCATTGTGAAAGAGGATATATAGGCCGCTGACATTGTTGAATAAATAATTCAGATTGAAGTCATATTCCTATTCAAAAACCCATTCATATTTTGGCCTTCAAAAAGATTGGATTGAAATGGACAGATTAAATTTTATTAATCAACCGACCATAACTTTGGCTCTATAGGTCCAAAGGACTCCAAATTTTGATAGAGGTTGGACAACTTTATTATATAAAACTATAAGAAGAATATATCTCGATATTCTGCTGTCTTAATAGACAACATGGTGATGCAAGTGGAGGGACAAATTGGGAATGAAAACAGTCCACTTCCTTGGGCTATAAACGCATCCCCCTCCTCTCCTTCAAAGAGGTTGGCATTTCAGAAAATAGGAGAAAATATTGGCACAACAAAAGCCTTGAAAAGGTCTTGGGAGAAACTTCTATATTCATGTTTTCACTTGAGATACCCTTCCTCCTCTCATTGTTTCCTTTCACTTTTGTGTTGTTCTTTGTTTGTAATCTTGTAAGTTTGTGTTTTGTAATTCTGTTTTATTGCAAGTTTCTTCTTCAATATCTCTTATTCTCATCCACCTTATGTGGTATAATATTAATATTCTTAAAATAGTTTAAATACAGTTGAATCTCCTTCCCTTATTTTGCTTCCTCATTCAATCGAAAGTCCATTTTTTTAATTCTCATCATTGTTCGTGTGTGTGTTCGATGCACCATTATTTTCTTATCCCTTTATTTTTCTTCTATTCTTAATTTATCATCCTAATAATTATAAACAGATTATTAAATGACCAAATTTCGGAGTAAATCTCTCATTGGGATGAGTCGAAATTTAGGGATGTTAATTGATTGAGAGTATTTTCTAGATGAGTATTCATTAATTTAACATTGTGTATGTTGGACATAACATGCCACAGATTAATGAAATATTTTGTTTAACATGTGGTTTCCAAAGATTATTGGAACCATAAATACACTACCATAAACAAGTAATGCTAATGATTAGAAACCTAAGTTAAGATAAGGCTTGGATTAAGGCCTTAACACTTAGGAATTCCAATCAACGTTATCTTGTGAAGTGGGTGTTAATTTAAATACAATATACAACAAAGCTCAAGGATATCACAAGATTAACTCTCTAATAATGAACTCACCCCAATATTTATCAATTTTTTAAATCAAACATCATCCATAAATTATTTCATAAGCTCTGCAAACAAACCCCCCAATCAAAAAAAACAATCAACTAAAAACAGTAGACTATTAAAAAAAGTATCATCGCTGAGGATTCGACCCGAGTGCTGCCATACACATTACCAGATCATTGGATCTTTGAACAGTCGATAGGAAACAATTGGACACGCGTTTCATTAATATATATATCTTTTTTTGGTTTTTAACATGTTTTTTTCTAGGTTGTGGAAATTTTAAGTAAAACACATTTCCAATCTTTCTAACACTCTCAAAAATACATTGGTTTGAAGCTTTGGTTTGTTGTGTATTAAATGATTATCATGATACTATTTAGAGATTTATTTTTAATCATTTTATTATGTATTACTCAAATAATTCAAGTATATTTTAAAATCTATTTTTTAAAAAGTACTTGAAATTGCAGCAACATGATTTTTGAATTTATTATCACCCTTTAACATACTTTGTAACTGCTTATTGAAAATCTTTTTGAACCTTAATTCCTATTTGTTTCTTCTAATTTAAGGTTCAACAATGAGGACACTGTTTAATTTCAAGTGTGAGGGAGGGTTCATAATATTTTTTCCAATATTTTCTTTAATGTAATACACATAAAAAACATCCATATATTTTTTGAAAACTTTCTTACTTTTTAGCTTCATTTTTCATTTTCACAGATCGAAATTTTTCCTAAAACTGAATATTGTTTTTGTAACACCCCGAGATTTTATGAAAAATATTCTTTTAATTTAATTAATGTCTTGTGTTATATGCTACACCAAGATTACCTTATGCTATACGCAACATCGTATTAGCTTGCAGTATACGCAACACTATTCTTGGATCGTGTTACACACAATCACGACCTTCCTCGATAGCATGTGTTGTACGCAATATCAGGTTTTACTAAACAACGATATATTATTATAATATTGTTATGAACTAGCCGTTATGAACAGTTTTAACTAAATTTTTAAATTTTATAACATTATTATTCATCTTACACATTTCTAGAACATGTTATAAGAACAAAATAAATTTTTCGGGTAAAATAAGTATTTTTCAAAAAATACAGTTTTGCCGCCTTTTAATGGCGCACCCACTTTAAATCTAGTTTTTAAAATGTTTAAAAGTTCCATTTGACAAAAAAAATTATTCTTTGGAATCAAGAAATAAAAATTTACTTTGGATAAATTTTTCATTTTATTCTGATGACTTTCATATTTTAATGAATAGTAAAAACACGCTATATTTTAATTAAAAACAACTTTTTTCATCGTAATATATTATGTGGTTAAATTATAATATTGAATGGTTTTAAAGTATAAATAGAATATATTTTTACCATTTAATATAATTTATGTCATTAGCATTGATTCTACCTTTAATTCGTAGGATAAATCAATTCAATCTTTTGCAATGTTTTAAAGAAAAACTCGTTTTCTTTCGACAACGAGATTAATTTTAATTTAATTTCAGCAAATTTTTTGTATTGAATTTGGAAAAATGTATTCCATATTTGGAATCAGTGGATCAAACTTATGTTAATAAGCTACTTTTTATTTTTGGGGATTATGAATAGTAACTACGATAAATTTTATTTACCATAGCTAAAGGTAAATCGGGTAATTAAGGGTAAATATAATATTATAAAATTACCCTAACACATGCCAAAATCCTATTGGATGACTAAAAGTCGACCCATATCACGTAAGGGTCGGATTAGATTCATTTAATGGACTTTCTTCCATGAAAATAATTTAATTATTATTAAAACCAAAGAATGTGACAACATGTCACTTTCTTAAATCTTATAAGTATAATAATTTTAATTTAGTGATAAAATTCATGAAACTTCGAACATGAATAGTATACAGAAATATAATACAATTATCTACATCATAGGAATTTGTTTATAATTTTTAGGGATTAAATAATTATCATTTATTATGACACAAAGATGATGCAGTAATTGTCTTATTAATGAAATATTGACATAATTGATGTTATAAATACCCAAATAAATGTAATTTGAGACTTTTTATGACTTAAATTAATTTTCTAGGTTAATATGAAATTTTATTGTTGATATAAGTAACTTGGTTCGAACTTATCATTCTGTTATGAATTTCATAAAAATCATGTACCAAATAGTGTCAAAATTGACATAAATTAGTTTTTAAAACAAATATTATATTATTAATTGTTATTTAATTCCTAAAAATCTAATGTTCGGCCAAATGACTTAGATAAGGATAGATATATTAATAATAAACAACTTGGGGTTATTTTTACTTGTTATGGTAAGTTTATTAACCATATAGTGTAAGAAAACAAAAAGACACAGTAAAATTTAAATTATTTAACTTAGAGTTAAATCTAATTGATAAGGTTAAAATAATACCCTAAACTTGTCTAAATCCTATTTTATGAGAGGATTTAGACTCATACCCACTTTAGCCTCGAAATAAATCAATTTGGAGCTATTTAAAACTGAACTTGACTTTATAATAAAATAATATTTTTAGTTATTCCAAAGGTGCCCCTCTCCTCCCTTATAAAAGGGCACCTCCTCCCTCTCTTCCTCACACCACTTTGAGCCTTCAAGATCGGCCAACACCTGCCATTTTATCCTCTCCACTTCCCTAGAGACATCCTAGAGGTCCTGGTCTTCTTCAAAGACCAATTTTATTGCCCTAAAAAGAGGTATCAAAGAATCACTTCAAAGAAGAGGTAATATCCATTACCGATCCTTTCCAATTTCTTTCTTATTAAACTTCTTCTTCTTTAGTTGTTTCATTATGAAGTAATAACATCAGTATCACTCATATACTGATATGTTATTATAAGTATAAAACAACCTTATTTCACCATCTATCCATCCTATGGAAAATGAAATCACCGCGTGTGCGTACATACGGAATACCGTCTCTACGCCGTGGTGTAATCTATTTTCCACCACCACCTTACTTGGATGGGTATAATGGTGTACATAATAACTATATATGATTATTGTAAATTGATATTTATTCTGAAATATTATACATACACTCCATTACAATTCCACAATCATGAGAACGATATCATCGCTCGTGCGTACGTACGGACTACCGTCTCCACGACGCGATGAGATTCATTCTCCACGTTAACCATTCATGAATGATTATAAAGTATATATAATAAGTAATAATGAAAATATACGACATAATAATGATTCTAGATTTATGTGTATATATATGTATGTCATCTACTTAATTCTATTCAACTCAATAAGGAAAAGAAAACAATGTTCATGCATACCTACGGTCTACCGTCTCCATGAACGGTGTATTTCTTTCCATTTACTGATCCATTATATATAAAAATATATTCTGAATATATATTATATATAAATCATGTTTTATATTCTGGAATTAAGTAATCATGATCTAAGTAACCATATGAATAATTACAAGTCAAAACACGGATGACAAATGAAACGATTTTACCCAAAATGCTCTTTAACATGGAATTTACAAAAGAATGGGTAATATTAAGCGATAAGTGAACCATATATGATATCATAACAATGAGTATGATTCTGGAATAAGTCAATGACATTATTTAAATCATTATATAGGAGGTTTGGACACATACGAAGCAAATCGGACCTAAGTTAGGGAAAATATCACAATCACATTTTTATTAGAGATTGTTTATACATTGGTATTTACTGGGGTGTATTTTATCATCCACATCCATGTTTCCTCAATATTTAATATTATTTCCATACACCTAAAATTTTTTAAATCCAATTTTACCCTTCGGTGAGTTTTTAGTAAAAGATATGAAAGGAATCTTTTGTCGTTTTTCATACGAGGTACTTTTTGACTTTTCCGACAAAAGTACGAGAAGAATGTTTTTTTTAACTTATACGGAATGAACATATTTTTAAAACAATATTTCCAAGAATATTCCTTTACAAGTTTTCAAGTTTATTTTTAATCAACTTCTTTTAGTTTAAAATTGTATGACATGTTAGGAAAGGAAAAATGTTTTTGAAGTAAAAAGGATATTTTCCTCAAGAATGGAGTTCAAGAGTTTTATCAAAAACATTTCCATCTAAGATAATAAAGGTTTCTCTATCTATCCCTATTATTACATTGATTTGATTATGTTTTGATGGAAATATTTTTATGAATTCATTTATCTTATATGAATTGTTTTTTGATGTCACGATGTTTAAGATTCCCATTTTTATTACATGGGTTATGCAATGATATATGATTTATGATTTTGTGGCACACATAAGAATGGTATCATTAAGAGATGGGTGGGACCTATATCTCCCTCCAATGCATTGGGTAAATATTTTATATCACATGAGATAGACATGGCTGGAATGGTAGGTTATATCGGTTCAGTGAAACAGGACAGAAACGAGGGTGACTCGGTTCAGAAATGGACTTTGTCCACTAAGATAGTCTTGGAAATGAGTCTTGACTAGTAAGAAATGATTCCCTATGATTATTTGTGTATGCCACAAAGTTTCATGTTTTAATTTATGATTATTGGGATTTCATTTCACTACTATGATTTATCCCATGTTATGAAATTATGTTCTCTTTTGCAGGTTAAGATTTCCAAAATATATGTTCTTATGAATATGATGTGATTGATATTTATTTTGTTTACCCTTACTGAGCATTTGATCTCACCCTTTTATGTTTTATTTTCCCCAGGATATAAAGAAAGGTTTTAGGTAAAAAAAGGGAAGATCTTTATGGGAGATGTTGAAGATCTTTCACCACGATTAGAAGATTATATTCCGAGTTTCCAAAGACATTAAACTATTACGATCCTTGTGTGTGTGTTTTTGTTATATACTAAGTATTCCGAAAAAGTAATGTAATGTCCATGTACGTCAGGCTTCGGGTCTCTACAGTTGGTATCAGAGGAAAGGTTTAGTCAACCTTTGGAAACTAGGATGCGAAAACGTTAGTGAGATCCCTAGAGATATTTCTAAGGTATGTCTAGGGATGCCCCTAAGGATAAGTATAAGTATAGGATATAGTCCTAGAACTATGGTAACAATATTAGATTAAACCAAAGATGTTAGATATTGAAGTTACTCCCCCTTTATTATGATTTTTTCCTCTCACACTATTCTTTTTGGGTTTTAAAAAATGGCTGGAAACAAGATGATTCACGATAATGGAGGATATGATGAACAATGGAATGATATTCTTCATGAGCAACCAAATGAAATGGGATTTGGAAGTCCAAAACTCATTATTATGCCGAATCAGCAATATCATAATATGATCAATAAAGTAAAATTTGGTAAGCTTCCTGACTCGGCTAATAAGAGAAAGATGGAGTTTCATGATGATCATAGAGGAAAGAAAGTTCAATTTCCCCTATATAAATCATGTGGGAAGAGGCACCAAGGAGAATGTTTCAAAGGAACTGGAAGATGCTTTGGGTGTGGAAAAGAAGGACACAAAGCCAGTAAGTGCAAAGGAAAAGGTTCAGTTAACACCAGGGATGAGGATAATGGTATTGCTATGACATCAACAATGGATAAATGTTTTAAATGTGGAATGTACGGGCATTATTCAAACCAATGCCCTAAGGGAAAGTCTCATGAAGAGAATCAGTACGGCCGTATGGGTAGTATTTATATAGATGATGATGAAGAGACTATAAATGATATGTGAGATGAAAGAATTGTTGAAGCTCGGTCAATGGTTTAATAAGGTAGTGGAATGATTACATGTTTATCACGTGTAATGTTTTATAAATAATCTCATGGTACTATGGAATAAAGAGACATCTAAGGATTGTTACATTGTTGACTTTCCTTGAGTTTTGAAAGTGTGTGATTAAAGCTACCAGTATCCATGAAAGGTTATTCAGATATTTTTGAATGAAGATGATATGCGCATAATGAAGGGATAAGGATAAAATTAAATGTTTTCATGAGCTCATGACTGATATAAGGAGAAGGTTATATCATGGTTTGAGTATATAGAATTTTTGGATTTTGGTATGTAGTAAGACTTAACTTTTGACAGCATTCATGTTTTCAATAAGGTTTAATAGGTATTCATTTTTCAAGAGAATACATGATTGAGGTATTCACATGATTGGAATGCGACCAACAAGATATTTGGGGGATAAATGATGGTATTCACATGCTTGGTTGATGAAATTTCAAGTAATCATTTGCTTTATACAATGAGCTTGGACCAAAGTATTTTAGATAAGCCTAATGATTGGAATGGATTATGTTGGACATAAGTTAGTATTGTTTAAGGATAGAACTTTTTTGGATATTATTGATGGGATGTTATAGTAATGTAGTTTTAGAAAAAGGACAACCTGCAGGACGGGCGACAACCCATCGCGTCAGACAAGGCTGTGGGAATCAAACCCACAACTGAAGTGCGACTGGCCTTTATCGCCTACCACTGGCCTACAGGAAGTCCCTGTTTAGTAGAAACTAGTTTTATTATATTAAGCAGTATGATATATGAAGTATAAGTCCATTTTAGGAACCATATATGATTAATCTCACTATAGATCGACTTATGTATATAACTTTTGCTAACCTTTTGTTTGAGACATATGGAATGACCCGTCATTCTATCACATGATCTGTTAAAACTTCATGAATAACAAATTCAACTTCATTTCTTTAAGAGATGAAGTGGAAATTGTTCAAAGCACGAACAACAGTGAGATTGTACCAAAATCAAGTAAGTATTTCTTCTAATTCAAAATTTTCAACTTTAGGGAAATGATATTGAAAACCAAAAATGTTGTCTGAGTGATCTTATATCTGATGAATTAGATGGTACCCTAGATCATCACAAATTTATGGATTTGCGATTTTTGTCTTTTTATAGCAATGTTCTCTACCACTCTCCATCAGAACTTGATGGTTAGATTTTTCTTCCATATCCATATTTTCACCTATGTTCTCCTACGTGGAAACCCAGTGATGAGTTAATTTGGGTAACCGTTACATTTCATAATTTAGTTTTTAAAGACATGTTTTGGTATTCCTTTTTACGATGTGGGTTTCTATTAAACAAACTTTTGAGTAGTAAACCATTTATAACCCCGACAAATTTCGAGGGCGAAATTCATTTTAAGGGGGGTAGAATGTAACACCCTGATATTTTATGAAAAATATTCTTTTAATTTCATTAATGTCTTGTGTTTTATGCTACACCAAGATTACCTTGTTCTATACGCAACACCGTATTAGCTTGCAGTATACGCAACACTATTCTTGGATTGTGTTACACACAATCGCGACCTTCCTCGATAGAGTGTGTTGTACGCAATACCGGGTTTTACTAAACAATGATATATTATTATAATATTGTTATGAACTAGCCGTTATGAATTGTGTTAACTAAATTTTTAATTTTATAACATTATTATTCATCTTACACATTTCTAGAACATGTTATAAGAACAAAATAAATTTTTTGTGTAAAATAAGTATTTTTCAAAAAATACAGTTTTGCCGCCTTTTGATGGCGCACCCACTTTAAATCTAGTTTTTGAAATGTTTATAAGTTCCATTTGACAAAACAAAATTATTCTTTGGAATCAAGAAATAAAAATTTACTTTGGATAAATTTTTCATTTTATTCTGATGACTTTCATATTTTAATAAATAGTAAAAACACGCTATATTTTAATTAAAAACAACTTTTTTCATTGTAATATCTTATGTGGTTAAATTATAATATTGAATGGTTTTAAAGTATAAATAGAATATATTTTTACCATTTAATATAATGTAAGTCATTAGCATTGATTCTACCTTGAATTCGCAGGATAAATCAATTCAATCTTTTGCAATGTTTTAAAGAAAAACCCATTTTCTTTCGACAACAGGATTAATTTTAATTTAATTTCTGCAACTTTTGTGTATTGAATTTGGAAAAATGGATTCCATATTTGGAATCAGTGGATCCAAATTATGTTAATAAGCTACTTTTTATTTTTGGGAATTATGAATAGTAACTACGGTAAATTTTATTTACCATAGTTAAAGGTAAAACGGGTAATTAAGGGTAAATATAATATTATAAAATTACCCTAACACATGTAAAAATCCTATTGGATGACTAAAAGTCGACCCATATCACCTAAGGGTCAGATTAGATTCATTTAATGGACTTTTGTCCATGAAAATAATTTAATTATTATTAAAACCAATGAATGTGACAACATGTCACTTTCTTAAATCTTATAAGTTTAATAATTTTAATTTAGTGATAAACTTCATGAAACTTAGAACATGAATAGGCTTCAGAAATCTAATACAATTATATACATCATAGGAATTTATTTATAATTTTTATGGATTAAATAATTATCATTTATTATGACACAAAGATGATGCAGTAATTGTCTTATTAATGAAATATTGACATAAGTGATTTTATAAATGCCCAAATAAATGTAATTTGAGACTTTTTATGACTTACATTAATTTTATAGGTTAATATGACATGTTATTGTTGATATAAGTAAATTGGTTCGAACTTATCATTCTGTTATGAATTTCATAAAAATCATGTACCAAATAGTGTCAAAATTGACATAAATTAGTTTTTAAAACAAATATTATATTATTAATTGTTATTTAATTCCTAAAAATCTAAGGATCGGACAAATGACTTAGATAAGGATAGATATATTAATAATAAACAAATTGGGGTTAGTTTGGCTTGTTATGATAAGTTTATTAACCATATAGTGTAAGAAAATAAAAAGACACGGTAAAAGTTAAATTATTTAACTTAGAGTTAAATCTAATTGATAAGGTTAAAATAATAACCTAAACTTGTCTAAATCCTATTGTATGAGAGTATTTCAACCCATACCCACCTTATCCTAGAAATAAATCAATTTGGAGCTATTTAAAATCGAACTTGACTTTATAATAAAATAATATTTTTAGATATTCCAAAGGTGCCCCTCTCCTCCCTTATAAAAGGGCACCTTCTCCCTCTCTTCCTCACACCACTTTGAGCCTTCCAGCTCAGCCAAACCCTAAAATTTTATCCTCTCCACTTCCCTAGAGTCATCCTAGAGGTCCTGGTCTTCTTCAAAGACCAATTTTAGTGCCCTAAAAGGAGGTCTCAAAGAAGCACTTCAAAGAAGAGGTAATATCCATTACTGATCCTTTCCAATTTCTTTCTTCTTCAACTTATTCTTATTTAGTTGTTTCATTATGAAGTAAAAACATAAGTATAAATCATATACTGATATGTTATTATAAGTATGAAACAACCTTAATTAACCATCTATCCATCCTACGAAAAATGAAATCACCACGCGTGCGTACGTACGGAATACCGTCTACACATCGTGGTGTAATCTATTTTCCACCACCACCTTACTTGGATGGGTATAATGGTGTAAATAATAACTATATATGATTATTGTAAATTTATATTTATTCTGAAATAGTATACATACACTCCATTACAATTCCACAATCATGAGAACGATATCATCGCTCGTGCGTACGTACGGACTACCGTCTCCACGACGCGATGAGATTCATTCTCCACGTTAACCATTCATGAATGATTATAAAGTATATATAATAAGTAATAATGAAAATATATGACATAATAATGATTCTGGATTTTTGTGTATATATATGTATGTCATCTAATTAATTCCATTCAACTCAATAAGGAAAAGAAAACAGCGTTCATGCATACGTACGGTCTACCGTCTCCATGAACGGTGTATTTCTTTCCATTTACTGATCTATTATATATATAAATATATTCTGAATATATATTATATAAAAATAATTTTTAATATTCTGGAATTAAGTAATCATGATCTAAGTAACCATATAAATAATTACAAGTCAAAACACAGACGACAAATGAAACGATTTTACCCAAAACGCTCTTTAACATGGAATTTACAAAAGAACGGGTAATATTAATCCATAAGTGAACCATATATGATATCATAACAATGAGTATGATTCTGGAATAAGTCAATAACAATATTTAAATCATTATACAGGAGGTTTGGACACATACGAATCAAATCAGACCTAAGGTAAGGAAAATATCACAATCTCATTTTTATCCGAGATTGTTTATACTTTGGTATTTACTGGGGTGTATTTTATCATCCACATCCATGTTTCCTCAATATTTAATATTATTTCCATCCACATACAATTGTTTAAATCCAATTTTACCCTTCGGTGAGTTTTTAGTAAAAGATATGAAAGGAATCTTTTTTTGTTTTTCATACGAGGTACTTTTTGACTTTTCTGACAAAAGTATGAGAAGAATGTTTTCTTTAACTTATACGGAATGATCGGATTTTTAAAAAAATATTTACAAGAATATTCCTCTACAATTTTTCAAGTTTATTTTTAATCAACTTCTTTTAGTTTAAAATTGTATGACATGTTAGGAAAGGAAAAATGTTTTTGAAGTAAAAAGGATATTTTCCTCAAGAATGGAGTTCAAGAGTTTTATCAAAATTATTTTCCATATAAGATAATAAAGGGTTCTGTCTCTATCCCTATTATTACATTGATTTGATTATGTTGTGATGGAAATATTTTTATGAATTCCTTTATCTTATATGAATTGTTTTATGATGTCACGATGTTTAAGATTCCCATTTTTATTACATGGGTTATGCAATGATTTATGATTTATGATTTTGTGGCACACATAAGAATGGTATCATTAAGAGATGGGTGGGACCTATATCTCCTTCCAATGCATTGGGTAAAGATTTTATATCTCATGAGATAGACATGGCTAGAATGGTAGGTTATACCGGTTTAGTGAAACAGGACTGAAACGAGGGTGACTCGGTTCAGAAATGGACTTTGTCCACTAAGATAGTCTTGGAAATGAGTCTTGACTAATAAGAAATGATTCTCTATGATTATGTGTGTATGCCACAAAGTTTCATGTTTTAAGTTATGATTCTTGGGATTTCATTTCACTAATATGATTTATCCCATGTTATGAAATTATGATCTCTTTTTCAGGTTAATATTTCCAAAATATATGTTCTTATGAATATGATTTGATTGATATTTATTTTGTTTACCCTTACTGAGCATTTGAGCTCACCCTTTTATGTTTTATTTTCCCAAGGATATAAATAAAGGTTTTAGGTAAAAAAGGGAAGATCTTTATAGGAGATGTTGAAGATCTTTCACCACTATTAGTAGATTATATTCTGAGTTTCCAAAGACACTAAAATATCACGATCCTTGTGTGTGTGTTTTTGTTATGTACTAAGTATTCCTCAAAAGTAATGTAATGTCCATGTACGTCAGGCTTCGGGTCTCTATAGTTTTCCACTTTGGGGATTATTTTTTTATTCAAACATGGATTCAATAAATTAAAATATTTTTATTACTTTCTTGAATACACATTCCTTTGGTGAAAATTTTTAGGTACATTTTACATTTTCAATTGAATTCGAATCCCTTGTTGGGAGTTGAACTAATAATATTTTTATTTGAATGGTGAAAGAAATACACTCATAATCTAAGGCTGAGCATTATTCTTTAAGATAAAAATCTTATCTTGGTTTATTATTATTACTTTTAATTATTAAACCTAATCATCCATTTAGTTATGTCTAATTATTTTTATGCTAAAATATGTGTGTCTGTTCACCGTGGAAAAAAAGAGAATTTTCAAAGAATAATTGAATGAAAAGTTAAGTTGGTAATCCTCCTTGATCCTTTATCATTGTAAGGATCAAATTTTATTATTTTTAATCTCCAAAAAATATGATTAAAATAAGTTGTAGGGTGTCAAACCCATAGGGAATGGAATAAGGTTGTGTAGACCAAATAATTGAAACTCAAAATAATCAATTAGATAAAAATGACTATTAATAAACAAAAAAAATACAACCAAACAGATGAGAGAGAAGTAGACATGAGGATGAGATGGAAAAAATTCAATTTTATGGATAAGATGATTCTTCATTCATTTAAAGATTTATTTTAACCATCACACTTATAAGAATTACTACCAACTAAATCTCTCAACATGTAGTTGTTTTAGATCAAATCTAGTAGGTCATCAACTTCTAAAACTAACTATTTAAAAGAAATACTGATTAAATAAAAAAATTAATCTCTTGATTGGTTTTATTATGCCATTTTTTCATTAAAAGTGAAATAAAAAACCTTATAAGTGAATTTATTGAAATTTTGAATGCATTCAGAGAAACCCAAAATTTAATGATTCAACAAACAAAGAAAAAAATATGAACTAACTCAATTTAATTTTACCCAACAAAATTTATATCCTAGAAAAATTTTATTTCAATAATCACACAAAAATTCATAATAAATTATAGTGGGAATGAAGAAGAAAGGAAAAGGGAACAAAAAATATCCCATTTGATTTTTTTAAAAAACTGGAAAATGTCCTCACTGAAACTCCTTTATAAACTCTAGAAGTCCCTCAAATTCCTCTATCTACTGTCTCAATTTCCAAATCCTATCTAAATTTTTTGTTTCTTCCCTCAAAAGGATTATTCATATTCCTATCTTTTTTATCTTTGAATTCTATTTTTTATTTTCTTCAAAACCGCTGACTTATCACACCAACTCGGATGGCTAAATTGATGAGTTTTTCATCAATGAAAATCTATATTCCATAAATAATTCTGTCACTTCCACTATTACTCAGATAAATATCATCAATAACTCCTTATATATGTGTTTTCACTTAATAATTCCTTCTGAAACCAATCCTTTTCCCACATTACATCATTAAATTGGGATAGTGACATTCTAATTCAGTTTCAATTCATAAATCCTCAACTAATTCCACTATAAAAATTCAGCCCAACACTTTATTAAATTTCCAATCATGGGTTGTATTATTCAAGATACAATGAATTTGAGAAATAATATGACATCATAACTTCTTTGGGGAATTACATCCAAAATTTGAGATCTTTGACACCCCATTTTCTATATCAAACCTGCAAGAAAGATCATAAACCGACAATAATTCAGAAAAATTTGGAAAATAAAAATCAAAACATAAATATCATAGGAAAAAGAAGAAAAGTTTTTTCTATATACTCCATTCAAGATCAGTCCAAAATCACCTAGATAAACCCATATTCATCTATAGATGAGTGAATCTTGGCTTAACCGTCATACCTAATATTCATATTTTAATCCTACAAGGTTAACAACCCCATATCAATGCCCACATTTCTTCTTTAAGATTGGTTTTTCATCAACCTAATTCTCATTAATGGATGATCGGGATCCCACTCGACTAAAATAAATTCACTTCAGAAGTCGAATTTCAACAATATATCTATCAAATTAAGATGTCATCACTTTCAACCTCAAATTTGGATTCTTGCATATCAGACTTGTTCCATTCATAAAAGTGATTTTTTGTCTTTTATGAGCTTGAAATAGGTTTGATCAGTTGTTATTCATTCAGCACACTCAGTTTGTGGACCCATTTTCTACTCCACTAGTGAAATAGCTTAACTCTAATCATTGATCCAAGATGTTTGACCAGTACTCAAGCATCCACCCACACCCTAAATCATATTCCTCAACTGGGATACTTCAATTTCATTCTGCCCTCAGAATAATCCCAATCAGTATGGTTTGACCTCTATTTATAAACCCTAGTTCTTCTTATTCATCTAAATATTCCACATGACCAATCTTGATGTACGCTTTGTTTGACCGATATAAAATACAAAATCAGATATCAATTTTAACCTGCTTTGGGACCTCAGTTGGCCTCTAAATATTCCTTTGAAAGATGTGGTGGGTAATCATGTAAGATAAATTATCATATATGATTTTATGTTATGAATAATCCCGTTTTGAAATTTATCTTACATGATTGGAAGTTGAATTTTATCTTATGAAAACATATCTAATTCACTTATGGAAAAGGGGTGCCAAAAATTCTTTGATGCAAAACCCACATGAAATAATTATCTAGAATTGAAAGCTGTCAATTATTTTATGTAGATAGTGGGATGAATTTCTTCTAAAATGATGCCTCCAAAATTAAATTATGGACACTCATAAAAATTTATCTTACAAGTGTTTCTTCAAAAATTATTTTTTGCAGATAAATCCAAATAGCACGTGATATTCTACACACAAATTTAAATTGAAACTTTAAAAAAATTATTAAAAAATAAAAACAAATCACCGTAAGAATATTTTATAAATTTAGATATTTGAAACTGATGATAAAAAAATTATCCAACTAAAATATATTTTAAAATTAAAAACCTAGTTGTAATATTTTACTTCCAACTTTGAACCACCAAAAATAAATCCATTAATTTTTCAAAGAAACTACACCAAGATCAACTCAAAATTAGTTCCTAAACATGTATGAAAATTCCAATAAAGGAACTTCATAAAAATTTCACTGAGGAATCAAAATTTTGATAAGATTTATCAAGATTTAAAATTTCAATCATAATAATAAAGAACAAATTATTTACCAAAGAAAGCTCATTTAATATTAAAAAATCTCCAAAAAAATCATCAAAATTATGTGGAAAACATGTAAATAAAGGATCCACGTGAAATTCTCGCATACTTAAGAATTTATTGTCTTTAATTGATCAATTTAACTAATTTAGTGGAAGTAAATAATTATAAGGAGTGACAAGGAAGACCTAATATTTAATTTTCATAAAAATTATTCCCCATAGACTCTGTTAAAAAATGATTTCTCACATTAAAATTAGTGTAATGCTCAAAAGTTGGCTTTTGTTTTACAAAAATGATTGAAATTAGAAATTTTGAAGTTTAAACAAACATCACTGTGTATTTAACTAAGGATTATAAAATTCACTTTACATCTAAGATAATATACTCACATAAATATATGACATAATAATTAGAAACTCTATTTGTATGATAATATTTATTAATTACAATCAGTATAAATAACTCATATAATGGGTTAAATAATAAAGTATTGAAATAATGAAGAGATTAAAATATCAACCTGGATTAATATTATTGTTTCTTAACTCATTTAAATTCATAGATTAAGAGTTTAAAACTAAATCAAAAGGTTCAAAACCAATGATAATTTTAAATCCTAGTCCCAAAGTTTGACCAAAAAAAAATCAAGAGTAAGAAATTGATGAACTTGATCAAATCCATGGGAAAGAAGAAAAAATTATACCTCATCATGGTGGAAATCCAAATCTCAATCATCATAAAAATTTTGATCCATTGAATAAGAAATTTGGATATTGAAAAAAATCACAATTTGAAAAAATTTAGGGGTGGTTTTTATTTGTACTACATTAAATTAAAGTTTAGAACAAATAAGAAAAGCCCTCCGACACACTTGAAATCCAACAATGTCCTCATTTTTTAACCTTAAAGTGGACAAAACAAATTGAAATTAAAGTTCAAAAATATGTACAACAAGTAATTAAAAATTATGTTAAAGGGTTACAATAAATTCAAAAATCATGTTGCCTCGATTTCAAGTACTTTTATAAAACATATTTTAAAATGTACAAGAATTATATGAGTTAGACCTAATAAAAGGATATCTAATAAAATATACGCACACAAAAATCTTGAAACCAAGGTATTTTTAGATTGTGAGAAATTTTTGAAATGTTTTTCAATTGAATTTTTAACAACCTATTAAAGAACATGTTAAACACCCAACAAAGACATGTTGATTAAAATAAACAAAAACACGAAGGGGTATCATTCCCTCACATTTAATTTCATATTGTGAGGATATATAAAATTAAATATCAATTTAATTTTTTAATAAAACAATAAACATTAAAAAAAATCAGTAGAAATAAAAATTAATAAGAGTATAAATATAGAAATTAAAATAAATAACTCTTATGATTTAAGAAGATTTCTCCTAAAAAGTGCAGCCCCAAATTCTTCCCTCTTAACTTGAGTGAAAGACCCTATGATTATTGAACTTTCATTACTTACAAGATGAAAAAATTGACATTATACTTCAATAGATTATGATCACAAGTATTGAAAAACTAGATATTGAGTTATGTAAAGTTTATCTATTAAGGATTCATAATGTAGCTTCTCTTTGTTTTGAAAACAATTGGGGATCTATTATTCTTTTTTCACCACACCAGTGACCTTATTTTTAAGAAACATGGTGTTGAACAAAAATTAATTCCTAGTATAAAACAAATATAAGTATACATATCACAACAATATTTTATTCTTAACAAAAATAAAAGTAAACACATGAGAATAAAAATGGGTTGACACCCATGAAGCAAAGAATTTATAGTCTTTAGTTTGAATTTAGAAAAACTCAATTTTTTGGGACCAATTATGGAATCCAATACATTTTGTTTCCCTTAAATATAATGTTTTATCCCATAACCATTAACAATAAATAATATATTAATACCTTATATAATCTCCAAATTCCCATTGAAAAGGACACAAAAGATAATAAAAGGTCCAGAACATTTGGATTTAAGCTTCTAGGGAAAAAAATTTATATGGAATTGAATAGAAAGACCTTATATCCAACCTTAAGTTTCCTATTTTGGATGATGAAATAATGAAAAAACATTTACCTATCCTTATAAATACTAGAATTATCATAAGACTCTCTCATAATCTCATCCATCTCACTCAGATCAAGCAGAATCTTCTCTCTAGTAGTATTAAAATCTATGTTCAAAGCCTTCATAGCCCAATATGACTTGTGTTGCAACTTCACAGGTAAATTAAAATATTTTCCAAATATAAACATGCATGTAAAAATACAAATTGGGGTTTTGAATGTAGTTTTATAGGTTTATAATTCTTCATCCAGTTTCAAGGACCAATTTTCTTAGACCTATAGCCATTTTTTCAAAAATCTGTTTTATCTCCCCATTTAAAATTTCTATATATCCACTAGATTATGGATGGTAGGCTGTTCTAGTTCTATATGCACACTCATATTTATTCATCAATTTTTTAAACTTAAAATCCTTAAAATGGACACCATTGTCTTTTATTAAAGCCTTTGGCCTTCCAAATCTTATAAAGATTTTTTTTAATGAATTTTATCACACTACTAGGTTGATTTTTGGGAGGTTATATAGATTTTACCCACTCAGAAATATAATAAACTAAAAAAATATGTACTTATTCCCATATAAATGTATACATGGTCCAATAAATTCCAACCCCCATAAAAAATCTCAACATCTAAAATAACTTTCGGGGGTATATGCTATTTAATTATAATATTTTATAACCTCTATCACTTATCATAACTCACCAATAACTCCCAAAATCCTTAAACAAAGTAGGCTACTAAAATCTAGTTTGAAGGAATTTTTGGGTTTTACTCTCTCCTCTATGATGGAATCCCTAAGGGGATGAGTGATAGCTCTCCAAAATAGGTAGCATCTCTTCTTATGGAACACACCTCCTCAAGGTTCCATCAGAAAACCTTTTAAACATCTAATTATCATTCCATTAAAAGTACATAAGCTCAAAAATGAACTTATTCCTTTGATTATGTGAGAAATATTTATATATAACCCCCTATTCTATAAAATTTACAAAAAATTTATACAAAGAAGATTTTTTGACATAAAAAAAACTAATAACTTTTCATCAAGAAAGTAAAAATTAATCTCTCTAAGATCTTTACACTGGGTACCAGAAAACCTAGAAAAATAATATACAACAACATTATCAGTACCCTATTTATCTCTAATATCCAAATAAAACTCTTTTAACAAAAGTATCCACCTATTTATTCTTGGTTTGGATTCTTTTTTTATAGTAAATACTTCAAGGCTGTGGGGTCTATAAACACTATGACTTTCAAGCCTAATAGGTACCACATAAACTATTCAAGAGAAAAAATAAAATCCAAAAACTCATTCTCTATAGTGGTGTAATACTTTTCAGTATCATCTAGAATTATATTTTTATAATACACCACATGTAATCTCATATCTTTAATTTGTCCTAAAATAGCTCCAACAACTATATCAATATCATCACACATAATTTTAAAAGGAAATTTTCAATATGGTACATTGATGATGGGTAAAGAAGTGAATTTTTCTTTAATCAAATTAAAAGATTGCAAACAAGTTTAATCTAATGGGAATGGTTAATCTTTAACAAATAGTGAATAAAAGAGATTTGTGATTTTTTAAAAGTCTTTAATAAACCTCTGTTAAAAACTATCATGCCCTAAAAATCTCTTAACATCCTTGACATTTTCAGGAGGAACCTTCTTAATATATTATATTTTAGTATTTTCAACCTCAATCACCCTCTTAAAAATATTATGTCCTAAAAAAATTCCTTCTATCAATATAAATTGGAATTTATCCACTATTTTAGAACAAGATTAGTTTTTAAACAACCCTCCAAAACTAGTTCCAGATTCTACAAATAACTCTCAAAAGTGCTCCAAATGATGGAAAAATAATCAATAAACACCTCAATGATCCTCTCTATCATGTTTGATAAGATACCAATAATTAAAATTTAGAAGTTGGTTGGGGAACCACATAAGTCAAAGGTCATTCATCGTTAGTAAAATGTTCCAAATGGGCATGTGAAATTCATTTTTTCTTAGTCTTATAGGGGTATAAGGATCTAGTTGTAATCAGAATAACCATCTAGAAAAAAATAGATACATTACCATAAAGTCTCCCAAGTATTTTATTTGATAATGGAATAATAAAATGGTTTTCATTACCCCTCACTCTAAAGGTACCCTTCCTGGGTCCAAAATAAAGGGAGAGTGATAATGACCCCCGAGACCCACCACTAGTAAGCCCCGAGTTGGCGATTAGCACCGAGGGTATAAAAATATAATAAATGGGAGGAATTTTCCTATATAATAATAATATCATGAGGTAGGATAAATCAAATACAAAAAACTCCATAAAGTTAATCTGGAAAAAAATCCCATAATGCACATATAAAGTGAATAGATATAGATAAAAGTCTCCAAAGTAAATACCCAAAAGATAAGTTAAGGTAGAGACACAATAATAGTCTAATGTTCCAAGTTAGTAATATCCAGCATGATCCAAGTAGAGAAACAATAATAGTATAATGTGCCAGAGAGACCCGATAGAGTTTCGATCTTGTGGCAAGATGGGTCATCTTCAGCGTTTCTGCCAGATTTTCTCACCTGCAGCTGGTGGTAGGGGTTCTTCTATGAACCCTCGTTTAAGAGAAGCATCACCAATTTCTCACCAGTCTGGGAACTGGAGTTCTTCCAGCCATTCGAGCTGAGGTGGGGGTCGTGGCTGTGGTGGTCAGTCACCAGGCAACCAGCGACAGTAGAGTGGATCAGCTCAGAGTGGTCAAGCAGGGTCATAGGGCCATGGAGTAGGCCAGACCTTTGCAGTGGAGCAGACCTATCAGGATCAGGTTCTTGGACCCTCTATAGTTTGAGGTAAGATCTTAGTAGCCTCAGTTTTATCTTTATCTCTTTTTGATACAAGGGCTTCCCATAGCTTTATATCTATCGTTTTTGTGGAGAGTCTTCATCTCTGCATATTTTCTTCTGCTGACATCATGACACTAGAAACATCGTTAGGAACTAGGATAACTAGTATACGTCAGTGCAAGGAGTTACCTCTAGAGGTTGGTGGGTGTCACTTTCTATGGTAACTATATTTCCTCGAGATGACATGTTATGATGTCATTCTCAGGATGGACTAGTCAGTTCCCTTCCAAGAAGTTATTGATTTCTATTGCCACAGGGTGAGTTTCATATCACCAGAGGGTGAATATTTTCTTCACAAGGGTGAATGGGATATCCAGGAAAGAAGAGCGGGTCCTCAACATCATGGGTTCAGAGGTGTTACATCCCCGATTTCCAGTCTATATCTAGATGACTAGGGGAGTTCATAGTTATACTTTCCTCTGGTGGTGGATCATTTCAGAGATGTCTTTCCAGAGGAATTTTCAGGTTTTCTTCTAGAGTGTGAGGTATACTTCTCGGTTGAACATGTTCCAGGAACGGAACTGGTGTCCATTCCTCCTTAAGGATGGCTACACCTGAGTTGCAAGAGCTCAAGAAGCAGTTGGAGGAGTTACAGGAAAAGGGTTTTATCCGACCCAGTACTTCTCCTTGGGGTTCACCTATCCTGTTTACAAAGAAGGTAGATAGTACTTTCGGGATTTTTTGCACTATTGGAAGTTGAACCATTTGACGGTTAAGAACCAATACCCCTTGTCGAGGATCGATGATC
Source organism: Viscum album (assembly GCA_963277665.1). Classification (NCBI taxonomy): domain Eukaryota; kingdom Viridiplantae; phylum Streptophyta; class Magnoliopsida; order Santalales; family Viscaceae; genus Viscum; species Viscum album. Next base: position 1,923,454,154 of record OY728152.1, read on the forward strand.
TCTTTGATCAGCTTCGAGGAGCCCAGGTGTTCTCAAATATTGACTTGAGGTCTAGTTATAATCTATTTCACGTTAGACCATTTGATATACCTCTCAAAACCTTCTGAATTAGGTATGTTCTATACAATTATATGGTTATGCCGTTCGGTCTCACGAACGCGCCTGTAGTTTTCATGGCACTGATGAACCGAGTGTTCCATCAATACTTGGATTCCTTTGTGGTAGTTTTCATGGATTATATCTTGGTGTACTCTCACACTCGACATGACCATGATACCCATCATGATATCGTCTTTAGTACAATGAGGGAGAATTATTTATATGCTAAGCTCTCAAAGTTCCACTTTTGGATGGACCAGATTCACTTCTTGGGTCATGTCATCTCAATGGTAGGAGTATTAGTAGACCTGGAGAAAGTGAGAGCTGTAGTTTAATCGGAGTAGCTGAAGAACGTCTTTGAGGTGCGTAGTTTTCTAGGGCTGTTTGGATACTACATAAGTTTCATATAGGAATTTTCACACTTATCAGCACTGCTGAGGGGTCTGACCAAGAAGGGTGTGAAGTTCTTATGGTTAGATTCTTGTGAGTCAGCCTTTCATGAGCTGAAAGGGAGGTTGACTTCAGCACTGATACTAATATTTCAAGAGCTGAAAAATAGCTATACTATTTATTGGGATGTTTTAGGTATTAGGCTGGGAGCTATGCTTATACAGGGAGATGCAGTTGTTGCGTACAGGTATCGACATTTGAGGTCACATGAGGGGAATTACCCGACGCATGATCTCGAGTTGGCATTTTTTGTTCATGAATTACGTTATTGGAGACATTATCTTCTGGGAGATCATTTTATGGTCTTCACTGACCACAAAAGTCTCAAGTACATTTTCCCTCATCATGATCTGAATTTGAGGAAGAGAAGGTGGGTTAAGTACCTTCATTCCTTTGACTTTGAGCTTGCCTACACGCTTGGGAAAGGCAATGCAGTGGCTGATGCACTGGGAATGAGAACTCAGATACAGGTAGTTCAAGAATCTAGTAGTGAGTGGAAGCATATGGCTCTATTCTCTGAGATGCATTTGGAGGTGCACGACAGAAAGGGGAAGACTTTCCTTTCTTTTGTAGCTATTACCTCTACGCTTCTTAATCAAGTTAGAATGAGGCAACTATTAGATTCTAAAGGCCTAGTCCTATGGGAAAGCATGTCAATAGAGGACCCTATTCCTCGATTAACCGTAGATGAGGATGAGATATTCTGTTTCCAGGGGCACGTATGGGTGCCAGAAGATATACGCGAGGAGCTAATGTGGTATTTTCATTCCTCTGTTTGGGAAGTTCATCCTGGTGTCACCAATATGTATCATGATCTACACTGCCTGTATTAGTGTATTGGTATGAAGAGGGATGTTACTAATTTCTTCATGAGGTGTTCCACCTGTCAGCAGGTGAAGGCAGAGCATCATCATCCAGTAGGGCTTTTACAGCAGTTACCCATTTCTAAGTGGAAGTGGAATGATGTCGCGATGGGATTCGTGACTGGTTTACCGAGGTCGCCTTGAGGTAACGACACAGTATGGGTTGTCATTGACAGACTCATGAAGGTTTCTCACTTCTTGCCGATCAAGGATACCTTTAGTGTTGATGAGCTCAGGCGGTTGTACATTCAATAGATTACACATCTGCATGGAGTTATGCACTCTATTGTATCATATAGGGATGCACGTTTTACTTCTCGGGTCTGGCAGGGTCTTCAGAAGGCTTTGGGTATGTAGGTACTTTTGAGTACAACATACCATCCCCAGACAGATGGCCAGTCCGAGCGTACGATTCAGGAGCTTGAGGACATGCTCCGACCATGCATTCTGGATTTTGGAGGTTCTTGAGAGAATCATATACCTCTTGTGGATTTTTCCTACAAAAATAGTTTTCAAGAAATTATTCAGATAGAACCTTATGAGGATTTGTACAGTAGGCCATGCCGATCACCTTTATGTTGGATGGCGGTAGGAGATGCAGATTTGTTGGGACCTCATCTTGTTCAGGAGACCACGGAGTAGATAGAGTTGATTCAGAAGAGGATGGCTAATGCACAGTCTCGACAGAAGTCTTATGTTGATCAACGGAGACAACCTCGGGAGTTCGAGGTGGGGGATCAGGTTTTCCTGCGTGTCACACCGAGGTTGGGACACAGGTGGATTATGAGATAGGGTAAGATTTCTCTGAGGTATGTCAGGCCGTTTGAGGTGTTGGAGAGAGTTGGGCCGGTTTCCTATCAGTTGTAGTTACCTCAGAGGTACTGGTCTATGCACGACGTCTTCCATGTTTCTCATCTCTGATGTTACTTTTCAGACCCGCATCATGCTTTCCAACACGAGGAAGTCGAGTTAGAGGTGGATGAATATTTTGAGGAGAATCCTATCCAAATTATTGATCATAGTATGAAGGTTCTATGTGACCAGTTTGTTCCTCTGGTACGAGTGTTATGGAAGCACGGGTGAGTACAATATGAGACTTGGGAGAGGGAGGAAGATGTACGATCACAGTGGCCGGAGTTGTTCGAGGTTTCCCCTTCAACTCTATGCTAGGGAAATTTGGGGATGAATTTCTTTAAGGGGGGATGTTTATAAGAACCTGGACCTCTTTTTCAGGTATGTTTTTCCTTTTTCTGGAGTTTTTGAGAAAAGAGGAGTTTTTTGAAATTTTTGAAGTACACGTCATGTGCTTTGTTACCACAGAAGGTCGTGTGCTGGCTGTGTCATGGCCACACAGATGATCGTGTGGGGTGATGTGGAGGCCGCTTAAAGTGGAGTATGACAAAGGAAAGTACACTCCATGTACTCCAAAAGTACACACCGTGTACTTTCTTTCTTTTTCATTAAACGAATTGGGGTCGCGTCTGATGGACTGAAACCACTCCTTCTAGGTTTCGTTCATCTGAGATCATCGAGCATCCATAGATCTTCGATGATCCCCCAATCCTCCATCCATCCTCTGAATCAAACTCTTTTAGTTGCATTAGAATCACATCAGTGAGTTATTTCTTCTTCTAGAGCATCGTTTTCTAATTCCTCCTCTCTTCCAAGTTATCACGGGTTGAAAGTTTTATTCATTTTCATAGATCTACGATGTTCTATAAAGATTCAATCCTCGTGGTTCAATTATATTGTTCTCCTAACCCCAAGGTAGGTGGTTTGTGCCTTTCCATTCAAAGTCTTTGAGTATTATGTGCAAATTACACCAATACCCTTGAATGGGGTATTGCGTGTTTACTGTTTTACCCCCTATTGATTTACTTCCATGCTTGTAAGCTTTTTTAGAGGTTATTTGGATATGAATTGGATTTATTGTTATGCCTTGGATGTTATACTCATTCTTTATTCTGTTTACGACCGTTTGGTCATGGTTAGCCTATTGGTCATTTACCTGTTTTCCATGCATTATGGTCGTAGGATGGAGCGTTGTTTTCTAACATGATTGAGATGTTGTAGACTGGTTAGCAAAGTAGTTCTGTAGGTTTACTTTGTCCATATATTATTACTATGCACTAACTTACACGGGGCTGTGAGAAATTGGTGTTATAGACTAAAAGAGGATAGACCGAGCGAGCTTCCTTAGAGAGTCTTTGGACATTATAGACTATAGGGGGATAGACTAAGTGATCTTGCTCAGAGATATTTTGAGATTTATAGACTATAAGGGGATAGACCAAGTGAGCATACTCATAGATTCTTTGTTTTACTTTAATTACCTTGAACCACTCCAGACTATAAGTGGAATTGATCAGGTGAGCTTTCTCAAAGAGTCTGTGAATGACCTAGGGCTATAAGAGGAATTGACCAAGTGAGCTTCATCATAGAGTCTCTTGAACTTGGGGATATAAAGGGAATTGACCATGTGATCTTTCTCATAGAGTCCCTGATTACCTTAGACTATAAGGGGAATTGACTGAGTTAGCTTCCTTAGAGAGTCTTATAATTTTTGTATGACCAAACCAGAGGGGTTAGGCTGAGTGTTTTTCCCAGAGGGTTGTTGGTACTTGTTAGGTAGGACCAGAGGGGATGGCTGTGAGTACTTCACAGAGGGTTACCTGTTTGTGTTTAGCTTCTTGTTAGTTGTTGCTTGATATTGGAACTTTGGATTGTTACTACTGTGTACTTTCCTGTCTACTTATTTCTATAGATTTACCTTCCATATATTCACTGACTGTTAGGCATAGATCTTCGGTTGGTTGCCTACTTGGATTTAATCTCGCAACCTATTTGGGTCATGCTTTTGGGCTCAAACAGATTATATTGTTGCAGGTATAGATAAGGGAAAGCTCCCTTCCACTTCAGGTACTTGACTTTCTATGGAGCTGGAGAGCATGGGACCAAGCATAAGCTTACGATGATGAGGAGTTGTTATGTTTTCTTTTGTAATTTGGTTGAGAACTATTGTATTATGCATCATGACTTGTTTGGATGTTTCCCTAGACATATGTATCATGCATTAGTTATTATGCATTTCTCCAGTTGTTTATTATTTCTAGTCTTCCATTATTCACTTGTGTATGGATTATTACTGCTTCCGCTATTGTATATTGTTTCTCATCTACTGTGTGCTCTTCCAATGAGGGCATAGTTTCCCCACTATTACACCCAAGGCTCTTGTTTCTAGTCGGCAGTCTCTGGTGTTCAGGGAAATGCACTTGAGGCCATGTGACCAACTGGGTACAGGGCGCCTCTTGGTGGCTTCTAGAACCGGGACATTACATCCATCCCCACAGAACCTTATCCTAACCATCCTAGATCCCTACTAGATGCTCCATGAGTGTCATGTGATCCACTATATCCAAATCTAACAACTTAATAACATGTGATTTATCATGAAGATACTGATGGGGACGAGATATGTGGAAGATGTCATCAGTTTGGTCCATCCATGGAGAAAGTGCCAACAAGTAAGTCACCTCACCAGCATACCCCAACACCTTGAAAGGTCCTACAAACCAAGGAGAGAGCTTACTCCCCCAACAAAACCTTCATTTCCTACATTGAGGGGAAAGCTTCAAAAACACATGGTCTCCAATGTAGAAATACTATCGTCTCCTGCTATGATTGGTATAAGCCTAATAACTATCCTACACTACTTTTATCCTCTCACAAACAAGATGAATAATCTATGTCTTCATTCACACCACATTGGGACTGAGAACTGACAACTCCCCAACCTCATCCCAACACAACGGATAATTACAAGGTCACCTGTACACAAACTCAAATGGGGACATGAAAATGGATGAGTGGTGGTTTTTATTATAAGAAAAATCAACCATATATAAGTTTTTCCCAAGATACATAGAATACCAAGATGCATGACCACAATATATCCTTCAATGTCTAGATAGTTTGATCCATCTAACCATTTGTTTCAGGGTGGAAATCAATGTTGAGGCATAACTGAGTTCCAAAGGAATATTTAAACCCCTCCTGACTCCTGAGGTAAAATGAGAATACATATCTGATACAATTGATCATGGAAATCCATGAAACCGTACCACCTCATCTGCATACCTTCTTTCCAAAACATCCATGATGCCTAACTCCCTAATCTCTAGGAAGTGAGCATATTTTTTCAACCAATCCATGATTACCCAAATATCATCATAACCTCCTTGAGCTTGGGGTGACCCTATGATGGATCCAATTTATATTTAATCCCATTTTCACTTGAGAATATACAAGGTCTGTAACAAACTGCAAAGAACATGATGCTCTTCCTTTACCTACTTGAAAACTAGGCATCGAGCCACAATCTCTACCACCACCCATTTCATCCATACCACCAAAAATACATCCTCAAAACATGGTATATCTGAGATACTCCTAGGTATACTGCCAAATGTGATCTATGAAACTCATGATGAACTCTCCCATATATCACAATAAGAACAAACAACCTTCCTTAAAACAACATCCAGTTTTTTCCATCATCCAACCATCCCTTCAGAGCATCACCATGGCTAACATGATCACGCATCACTTCTACCACCAAGTATCCACACTAAGACTCATTCACCAACCACATAATATAATACTTCACTATCATCCAAAATAATAAACCTCCACCATCAACCACACTTGAATCTATGTGAAGGGATACAAAATCCTTCATCATCCTCCAAGCATCTTCAGACTCCCAAACCACATCCTTCCACGACTTCCTGATCAAAGAATCATTCATGACATTTCCCTTTACTAAGGTGTAGTAGATATCAAATTCATAGTCTTATAAAACTCTACAAACTTCCACTTCCATATATTCATGTCACATTGGGAAAAGATATACCCCAAACTTTTATGATTGGTGAAGATCATAATGCACTCTATAATGAGGTAATTTCATCACAATTTTAGCACAAACACAACTACTTCAAACTCCAGATCATGGGTGACATAGTTACACTTTTTGGAAAAAAACATCATAGACCCATAAGAGATCACTTATTTCTACTTAAAAAAGAAAAATCCTAATACTGAATAGGATACATCACCAAACACCTCAAACATCACCCCCTCCTCTGGAAACCAGAGCACTAGGTTACTGATTGATTTCCCCTTATGGTAATCGAACACTGACTAATAGTGATCCATCTAGATAAAATAAAATTCATTATTACTCAAATATATCAATGGGTTTGAAATGAATTAGAAGTCATACATGAACCTTTGGAAGTATCCTACAAGACCAAGGAAGCTATGAACTTCTGCCACATTCTTGGGTGCTTCCCATGAAACAAATGCATTTACCTTCAATGGGTTCATGGAAACACCCTACTGGGACACCACATTACCAAGTAAATATACATCTTATGTCTATAACTACACTTGGACAACATCCCATAGAGCTGGTGGTGTCGAAGAACCTTCAATATTGATTTGATATGTTCGGTATGCTCCTCCTCTAACATCGAGTAGATCGATTTGTCATCAATGAACACGACTATAAACTAGTCTAGGAATTCATGGAATATATAGTTTGTGAGCCCCATGAACACATTCAATGTGTTCATGACAATGAATGGCATGACCACAAACACAAAGTGCATATACCTCTATATTAAAGTAGTATTTGGGACATCACCATCCTTCACCCTCAATTGGTGATACCAAGATTGCATATCGATCTTAGAAAACAAATTCACCCCTCTCAGCTGGTATAAAAGATCACATATCCTCATAAGAGGGTAATTATTCTTGATAATCACCAGATTAAACCTCTGGTAGTTTATGAACAATCACAGACTACCATCCGAGTTCTTATAGAATAACACTAGAGCACACCACAAAGACACACTAGCACAAATAAAACCTTTTTATATCAGATCATATATCTGAATCCACATATCCCAAAACTATAAAGGCTCCATATGATAATAATACATCAAAATCAAAGAATAATTGGGCTATAGATCTATCCGAAACTCAATATCATTTCGAGAGGGTAGTGTCACAACATCCTCATAAAAAACATCCAAAAACTTCTTGACAACATTGGGATCCTCCACTATCCCAGTGCTTGCTAATTCCATAGATAAATCAACCATTAAGGAAAGAAGGGGATCCACACATCTAATACCCACCTGATAAACCATCTCTATAGAAAAACCACATGTTGGTCATCAATATCTAAGAATAAGACTCTCCGATAGAATTAGTCAATAACATCATGAAAAATACAACCATTCAATGATGATAGTGACATCACATGACTACATGTAAAGTAAAAAATATGTACACATTATTTATTTGGTTCTATCATCTATATAAACCCCCAAAACAAATCAAAAAATATTTTCTAGCCTTAGAATGATGTAGTAAACATTAGGGGCATAAGAAGCCTCCCTACATCTATCCCTATAGCATAGACTAGAGTAGCTACAATAAAGGGTTGTGAAGATCCTGAATCAAAAAAAGCATTGATAAGGTTGGAGGAAATGATGATTGTACCTCTAATGATCTTTGGCCCCTCTGGTGTTTCCACCTCCACTGCATGCAACTAACCACTCCCAATTTCTTTACCTCTCTACTAGTGGACACCTCTATGACTAAACTTAGGTCGAGGTCCCTGAACATAAGGAACATCCTAAGGTCAACCTATGCCTACTCCAACTACTCTTGGTGGGTAATAAGTTTGCTACCCCTATTGATGAAACGGTATCACTAGAACCTACTATTGAGGCTAACACTAAACTTGAACAACTATACTATAATGAGCTCAAAAAACTACTAGGAATTGATCTTAACCATGGACACAAAATCCAAAAATAAAACAAATTATCTCAAAGACCCTAGGAAAAACATAGAAACTATTGGCCCCATAAGTCTGGAAAGGAACCAGCTGAGGTCGAATCCCCACTAGTCGAAACCTTTAAGACCATAGTGCTTGAGACCTGCCACTAATAAATCTTTCTCTTGAGAGACCCTATTAGTTCTCTTATCATAGAAAGCCTCCTTGTGAGTGCATACTCTAAATCTCCAACTCCTTATTCTTAACCTACAAAGATATTTGAAACATAAATGGTGTAACTGCATACTAGATAAAAGGATGGAGTGCCTCTTCAAGACATCCCACTCGAGAATCCTCATTCTGAAAAAGGTTTAGGGAAAATGAAAAAGGTCCTTGAAATTGATCTATTCTACCCACACAGGAATACTCCCCTACAGAAGAGAGAGTATCTCAAGCATCTGTACTGCCTTCCTTGTTGAAGAAATGAACTTTGTTCATAAATCCTATAAGTTGACCCATAAAACATATGACTCCTTTAACTCACCAAGATACAGTTTCTACCACTGATGTGAAGATCCCCACATCTGACTGACTACCAAAGGGACTCAATACTCCAATGAATCCTAGATAAAACTAAAATCGATCTTGAGCTCCTCCAACCATCTCAATATCTACATATTAGAAACACCATCCTCATACTTCCCCAAATCCTTCCACTAAAAAGTGTGATATTTTTTCTATAAACTGATTATCCTTATCAACCGGATCAACCCTCTGACTATCAACAAGATCATATTATTGAACCTTGACTACCTAAACCACACATGGATGGTGACCAGGACCCATAGTATAATGGGAAACAGGGGTTTAATAATCCCTATATCATGTAATTTTATTAATATTTATATAATTCATTATTCATTTTAACTTTCCCATAACCACCCAATTCAAATAAGAACACAATTCAATCATAATTCATGTACCTCTCTAGGGAATCTACCCTAAAAGAGGTTACACTTCACTTGGTCATTAGGTAGGATCATATCCCTTGCATCAAATCACAAGGGAACCTAAAATCTCATGTTCTAGTCATTCTTCCTTAGCCTATGTCATGCACTAAGATCAACTGACATTGTTTCCTTACCAAACAATTCAATCCTTGATTTTCCTAACTCTGAAATACATACTATCCCTCAGTAATTAGCAATGATACCACTCTGCCATGACCCCCTCCATCTAAAGGCACCCCTCTTAGGCCAACAATGATGGGAGAGAGATAAAGATCCCTGATTCTAGCCTCCAGTAGGCCCTAGGTTGATGACTAGAACCAAGGGTATAAAAATCCTAAAAATGGGGTGGGTTACCCTATATAATAATAGGATTAGGAGATAATTAAAAACAACCATAAGAAAATCCATGAAATAATACAGAATAAAAGAAAAACCATCCCATAATAAATGCATAAAGTGAACAGATATAAATAAAAGTCTCCAAAGTAAACACCCAAAAGAAAAGATATATTAGGGACAAATCAACAGTCCTAGGGTCTGAGCTAGTAATTTTTAGTACAGTCTATTTAGTCCTCTTGGAAACCTATAAATTGTTTATATATGTAGGGTGAGAATACAAGTACACTTTGTGGGGTCATAATAAAGTATTTTGTGTACATTTGAAAGAATCATACCAATACACCCATGAATAAATAGCAGAACCAACAATACCTAATAAGTTTAACAATCTAATCCTATTATCACCTAATAAAGCATCTATGTATAATTACACAATATAAATAATATTGATAAAAGTGTACCATACACCACTTTCCCATTGATTTTACACTCTCATACTCAAACATTTTATGTCCTCGCACTCTCATATCTTCCTAACATCACATCATTCCAAGCACCCCACGTGAAACTGACCATCACATCGCATCTCACCTGAAGACATCTAGGCCATCACATCACAAATCATCCACAACTATAAATAGGGTAGTAGGGTATCATGAACATGAAGGAAATAAAAATTATTCCCGCCTCTTACCATGAATGACCTCCACCATAATATATCTCATTATATCTAATCTCATCACATCTTGTTCGATGAAACCTAGGCCATCACATCACATCACATCTCAATAGTTCACTTTTGACTTCCGGACATAACATCTCATGCATTTCAATGTCACCTGGAATAGAGAGATGGAAATATTGGGTATCCATCCATCCATCTTCATTATTGGGAAGTTGAAAAAAACACCCCAAAAAGTATTTGGTTTTCAAAACGTGGTGCTTGAAATGGGTGGGTGTGTGAAAAAAAATCACATGGAATATATATACATACAAATGGACACAAAACAAAAAAATGGGTCCAAAAAAGATACTAACCAACCTCAGACACTACCACTTTCATTTCCACCACTAAATACACAACACCACACAATAGGCCACAAGCCACATTTCACATTTCATCTTCTTTCACAACAAAATCTATTTTCTAGATTTTACATTACCAACTAATTTAATTATCTATAAAATTTATTTCATTATTCATCCCATTTAATGTCACATTAAATATCAACCATATTTAAACACACTTTCCATGTTTAATTCATTAATTATTCATTTCTATCACATTAACTAAACCAACCCATGCCATTTCAATTTCATCATTATAATTTAATTCCAATAATACCCAGACAACTAACACAACACAACACCACACACACAAACAACCCATCATCCTTGTCAACCATCCCACACTGAAACCATCACACACTTACAACCAACGCCTCATCAAAACCGCCACATCACCACCACTTTCAATCAAAACTTAACATCACCATCCCACAATGTGATCACACCACAAAAAATCAGCCCCACATACCCTAACCACACATTTCACAACCACACAAAATTACTTATCATCTTTAAAATTTAACAAGGGGGATTCATCAGTTACACTTCTTTATTTTGGGGAATTCTCAAAGAATCCATAATTTCCATGTGAAACTGATTATTTAGTTGAATATAAGTGATTAACCATTTATTCAATGTGGTGTCACAACAATCACACATAAAGGGATTCACAACACATATTAATTCAACACAAACATAGGCTCCCAACATCTATGATTTTCATTGGTACAACAAGCATGAATAAACATTAAATCAAAAATATAAAAAGTCTATAAAAACAAGTGAAGAATCATCCTTAACCTTTAATTTCATTTAATATGGTCAATTATATTCATTATGATGGATGAAAACTATATTCCCAAAGATAAACAAAAGCATACCCATCATGCATGATATACTAAGTGAGAAATGAAGGATCTAGTACCTCAAATGATGATTTTTAATCCACTATGAAAGGTTGGATCGAGAGGGAGACAACCTTCGAGCACCTCAATGAAGGGAAACAATAGGATCAACCTAGAACAACATTAAACGACATAATATAACCAAAAAACACCAAAAGAAAAGTTCTCCCTTGATTTCATCCTTCCCTATATGAGAAACCATAAAACAACAGGGAGACAGGATGAAGGGGACTCACATAAATCACCATAGATCAATCTCTAAGGGCAAGGTTCGAAAGTAACTGATTAGGGACTGGAAAATCCCTTTGGTATGCACTTGGGTTGCTTAAGAAATGAGAGGAAGTAATGAAGAATGAGGGTTTCTGAGGGTTTTGTTAAATTTATAACCAAACTAAGAAACATAACACCATGGTGAAACCAAGAGTACTATGCCACCTAAACACTGAAAACTAAAGGGTCTATGGTGCAATGCCCCTCACCACACTGGAACCCTACTGGTCAAACTCTACTCAAGTATTGCGGCTACTCCTACACCGCAGATCTGGTAAAAGGGGAAAGGCGCCACAAAACGACCAAGAACACTATGTTATAGACCCCTAGTAATTGGAAAGGGTTACATCAAAAACTCTAACTACATGCCCAAACTTCTCCAAAATAGAAGAACCAACAAAACCTCACCCCCAGACTCCATGTTGTAGTTGGGTCTATACACCACATACATGAAATTTTTTGAAGTAGCACTAAACTTCACTTGGACCTACCCTACACTGCATCCTAACACTCCACATCACAGTATGCACCCTCACATAAGCCCCCACACTACAATCAACTCTCCCTACGCTACAAATTTACACCCTATGGAACAGTATACCCTTCCACATTGTAGATCTCTCTCCAGCTAGATTTTCCTGGTAGCTCCCCTTTCCCCTCCAAAATCCTTTGGAGCTCACCTAATCACCTCTACCACTAGAATTATGAAAAATAAAGGTTTGGAAGGTCTACGAAATTACAATGGACCTTTCTAGTTTGAGAATTCAGCCTTTTTTAATCTACAATGTCTTTATATTTAGTTTCTTTCTTAACATTAACTTTTTTATTCGTTTCATTGGTGATAGTTATGAAACCTCCATTATTTGGGACTACTTGAACCAGACTAACCAAAGAACTATTAGAAATGGAGTATAGTATTTCATTATCAAGAATATTGATAATAACTTCTCTCACAACTTCTTTCATGTTTGGGTTCTATCTCCTTTGACCCACAACTCTTGGTTTGTGGTCTAGTTCCATAGGAATCCTATGCACACTGAATGAAGGTATAATTCATTTAATTTCATCCACAGACCAACCTATTGTCTTTTTAGAAAAATTCAAGACCTCCAATAACTTTTCCTATTATTTTTCATTATTTTTAGTAGAGGTAATGATGGGAAGTTTTGAATTTTAACATAAAATAGGTATTTTATATGAGAAAGAAACAACTTTAGCTCCAAAGTAGTTTCTTCTTTACTGGATAGAATAATATTAGGCATTTTATGTCCAAGAGATTTAATATGTTTCTTAAAATGAGTTTGAAAATTTGATAGATTTTGGATTTTAGACTCAGTTTTTCATTTTTCTTCATTGATGTCCAAAGTTTCCAACCCACTAAAATGAGTTTCCAGATCACATTTCAAGATATTAATCAAATAAAAATCATCATATTGTTCAAAAAACTCTCCCTTAACCTTATAAAATTGTTAAAAAAATTATATAAGGTAAATCAAGTTCTCTTAAAAATTATTTAAGTTCAGACATAGAAAATTCATATTCAACACCACATTTCTTAGTTGGAATAGAGCTATTATCCAATTCTATTTTTTCCCAAATTATAAATTTGAGTGGACTCATAAATGTGTGAAACATAATTTTAATATTTAATAGGAATTTATTCATACAAATATTGTGTTTTAAATTTTTCTTGATGATCTAATGAGTCATATAGCTCTAAAATTTCTACCCTTGAAAAGTTATAAGCTAAATTTGGTTCTTTTACATTTTTAAACAAATTTAATTTCCATTATTTCTCTCCAAACATAAAAATAAACTGATTCTAGGAAAAATATTTACAACATCCCTAGTGTCCAAGAAAGTCCCTTCCATAATGATGGGGGCCTCTTGGTCACACTCCATATATAGAAAAAGAAAATTAGCTAGTAAAAACAACTTACGAACTCTAACCATTAGGTCATCAATTCTTCTTATGGGGTGAGTGAAAGAGTATTCATCCAACTATAGATTAATAGTGGTGGGTTTTAATTAACCTAACCTCAACTATTGAAATATTGATAAAGGTAGAATATTTATAATAGTACTAAGATCACAAAGATAGTTGAGTTAGAAACTATTCCCTAAGGTGTAGCGAATGAAAAAACTCCATGGATCTTTATGTTTTGGAGGGATTTTCTTCTAAATAATAGTGATGCACTCCTTAGTGAGACTATAAGTGGAAAAATATTCTAGATTTTTATTATTTGAAACATTTTTTAATATATTTTAAATAATAAAGAATCCAAATCAAGGCTTAGAGGAAAAGAATGTTGACTTAGTTCTTGGTTGAAATCCTAATAAACTAGAGAAGTTTAGGTTCATTATCTTTTTGTTTAAGCCTTTTAGAGAATGGGATGGGTGGGTAAAAAATATTTATAGTAGTGTATATTCCATCAAACTTAACATGTTTCTCCTTATACTTATTCTTTTTATTTTTGATGTATTTTTCAACTCAATTTTATGGTGGAAAAGTTTGATGTTCTTCATTTTCAATATAATCTCCCTCATTTCTAGATTGAGTGTTATCCATTTTTGAGATATAAAATATTTTAAATTTTCATTTTTCACTATCCTAGGGTAATTTAAAAATTATCCTTGATTTTTTTAACCATTTCTAGTTTTGAATACCATGACATTATCCCTAGGGTTGACTTTATTTGTACTTGGAAGTTTTCCTTTTCCTCTACCAGCTAACTCCCTTTACAGTTGATGAATTTACATTTGAGGGATATTCATGTAACTATTTAAAAGTATTTTTTGTGATTCCATGCAAAATTTAATCCTATAGTCTTGAGCATCCATCCTCAAAAATATTTGGTGAATCAATCCCTTAATATTCCCTTGAGTGTTTGAATATTAATCCCTTTGTTGATTTTAAAAATAAGTCCTAGGTTGTTTTGAGAAACTCAGAGTAACAGGTGGTCTAAACACACCCTACTCCTTCGAAAAAATATTGGGATGATTCATATACCATGAAAAGTAGTTATTTGAATAAGGATCATCTTTTTATTTAGGTCTAGGACCATAACTATCTAAATTGTCATTTCAACTATTTTGTAAGGCAAGTCAAAATTGGTACAGCAGGACATAGAATGTCCATACATGACACAATGTTGAATATTCTCCCTATTTTAATTTTATTGATTGGCATTATTTATTAAAGTAGTATGAACATCAGTATTTTGAATAGGGTTTTTTTATATCCTAACTATATTCCTCCTTTTATAACACTTATGTTTATAATTTTGGGTAAGTGTGTTAAATATTTTTATAAAGTTCCTAAATAGTTTTACATGAGAAATCTCCACCATTAGATTGGTAAACAAGAGTTTTTTGTAAGGGTTAAGATCGTTGTAAAAGATTTCTATTAAGAAATGTGGAGAAAACAGGTGTTTATGAAATTATCTAAGGATACCCCTAAACAAGTCCCAAGTATTATGGAATAATTCATCATCTTCTTGAATAAAACCTATTATTTTATGCCTAATCTCTATGGTCATTCTCCTAGGATAAAATTTCATGATAAAAGTATTAAACACTGATCTCAAGTATTATAACTATTAAAACCAAGACCTGGAATTTCCCTTTATACAAAATGGGAAAACTCTCTAATTCAATTATTCCTCACTCATCCCTCTTAATGTATGTTTTTAAACTATGCTATAAAAATCCCCAACGAAGACAATGAGTCTTCATTGGGTAAACCAATGAAAGATAGAGTCATGGGAAAAAATGACTATTTGATCTCATAATTACTAGATTAAGGAGACAACCTAATGTAGGAAGGGTTTCTACAGATGGTTGGTAATTGGAACTCTTTAAGAAAGGATCTCTTGCCTGTAGGCTCTATAATTGGAGGTGGAACAATATTTTGTATATTTATTAAAACCACACAATTATTTTTCATTTTTCTAATTGTTTTTATTTTTAAAAACAATTAGATATATCTGGATTTTGGGGATTAATGGTTCTATCCTACCAAAATATGATTTAGTAAACATTAAATAGATGCAAAAAAGAATATTTTAATCAACATAATTAAAAAACTCTCATCAAAAAATCATAAAAAACATATTGAAAGAGTATAAGATTTTAGTTTTTTATTTTTTTACTTTTTTTTGGATTTTGATTTTTGATTTCATGATGCACTTCCCTGACTACAGCGCTAGAAAATTTGATGTTTCATCATTGAAAATATTAAATTTTTTTATATTTAAACTTCTAAAAGATATTGGCATATTAATGAGTATGGTTTAAAACCCATAGAGAAAAAAATAGATGTTTCAGACCAAATAATTGAAAACTCAAAATAATCAATCACACAAAAATGGAAACCAATAAGTAAAAAAATACAACCAAATAGATGAGTGATAATTAAACTTGAGGATGAGATGGGGGAAAATTTCAATTTGGTGGATAATATGATCATTTTTTCATTTAAAGATTTATTTGAACCATCACACTTTAAAATAATTACTTCCAATTAACTCTCTCGAGATATAGAAATTGTAGGTTCGATATAGTAGTTACTCAACTGTTAAATCACTAGATCGAATAAAAATCATGATGAAAAAATAAAAATTAATATCTTGATCAGTTTTTTTGTTCCATTTTTTCACTAAAAGTGAAATATAAAACCTTCTCAATGAATTTATTCAAATAATTATTGAAATCAGTGTAACCCAAATTTTAATGATTCAATAAATAAACAAGAAAATATTAACTAACTCAATTTAATTTATCCCAACTAAATTTCTATAAAATAAACATGTTATTTCAAGAATCACATAAAAATCAGAATTAATTACAACAATAATAAAGAAGAAATGAAAAGTGAAGAGGAAATCTCCCCATTGATTTTGTGGAAAAATTGGAAAATATTTACTCTTCACATCAACTCCTATCTTTACTCTAAAATTTTTAAGAAGTCCTCCAACAACCATCTTGATTTCTGAATCCTCTCCCAAGTTTCTATGTTTATCTCTGAAAGGTTTTTTTATATTCCTCTCTTCTTTATAATTGAAACTAATTTTTATTTTTTCACAACCCATGACCTACTAAATTGCCTCCTATTTCTAAATTTATGAGTCTCTTGTTTCTAAAAATATTTATTCCCATGATCCTTATGTCACCACTATCATCACTCAGATAAATATCTATAACAAATTCTTCCACCTATTTAGTCAATTAATAATTCCATATGACATTAAGAATTTTCTTTCATAAAGTCATCAAATTGGGACCTTGACATTCTTCTTCAGTTTCAATTCATAAATCCTCAACCAATTCCATTGAAAACATTCATCCCAACACGTTATGTAATTTCCAATAATGGGTTTTCCTCTTCAATATTCAATGAATTTGAGTAGGAATTTGACATCCTAAACTATTTGTGCTATTAAAATGAAAATATGGGATCTTTTAAACCACGTTTACATCATCAAAAAGGCAATAAAGATCATAAACCATCAAATTTTTTACAAAATTGGAAAATAAAACACAGAACATAATCAGTACTGGTTAAAAGAGAAAGGTTTATGATATCACCAACATTCAAACTCTATCTGAAAACACTTGAACGAACCCATATTGATTTGTAAATGAAAAAATAGTGGATCATCATAGAACCTAATATTAATATTTAAATCCATAAAGGTATAAAAACCTAGATATAAAACTATCTTTCCCTTTCAAACTCAGTTCATCTTCAACCTAACATTCATTGAAGGAAGATCAGGAACCCACTCGACAAAAATAGATCGGCTTTGAAAGTTTAGTTCTGGTAATGTATCTATTGAATTAGGATATCCTCATGTTCAACCTACAATTTAGATTCTTTCATCACAGATGTTTTCAATTCATAAAAGTGTTTCATCATCTTCTATGAGCTTGAAATCAAATGGCTTACTTGTTCTTCATTTTGTGTGCTCGGTTCATGGTCCCATCATATACTCCACCAACGAAACAAATCACCTTCATTCATCGATCCTAGATGTTTAAATGGTACTCATGCTTCCATCCATAACCAAAATCATCCTCTTTAAATGATATACTTCATTTTTCTTTTCCCCTTTGTTTGATCCCAATCAACAAGGTTTGACCTCTATTTATGAACCCTGATTCATCTTATTCATCTAAATATTCCACACGACTAAGCATGATGCACGCCTGGTTCAAATGATATAAAATACAAACCCATATCTCAATTTAAACTAGCTTTGGAACCTCAGTTGTCCTCCTAGTATTCCTCAACATGTTGTGATGGTTAATCATGTAAGATAAATTATCCTATGGGATATTATCTTACACATATTCTCTATTTGAATTTTTTCATACGTGATCAGTAGTTGAATTTTATCTTATGCAAATGGATCTAATTCACTAACAGAAAGTGGGTGCCATAAATTCATTGATGTAAAAACCATGTGAAATAATTCTATTACATATAATGTTGTGAATTATTTTACGTGGATAGTGTTATGACTTTATACAAAATGAATACCTCCAAAATTATATTATGGAAAATCATCCAAATTTATCTTATGGGTGTTTCTTCAAAAAATATTATTATTTGGATAACTCAAGATATAATATTATATACTACACATGTAGAATAGCATTATAACTTCACAAAAAAATAATTAGAAACCAAAAACATAATATTTCATAAATTTAGATACTTTGATGGTGATGATAAAAAAAATTATCCAACGAAAATACATTTGAAATTTAAAAAAAGGTTATAAAATTTTAATTACAACTTTGTACCACTAGAAACAAATCAATTAATTTTTCAACGAAACTATTCCAATATCAACTCAAAATTGGTTCCTAAAAATGTATGAAAATCTCACAAAATAACTTTATAAAAATTGCACTAAGACATAAAAACTCTAATAAAAATCTAAAATAATTAAATTTTCCATTAGAATAATAAATAATATTTTTTTATCAAATAAACCCCATTTAGGATTCAAATATCATTATAAAATCATCAAAATGACGTGAAAACATATAATTAAAAGATACACATCATGGAGCACTATGATTTAGGATCAACCCTGGTAAGTGGAGTATTGTGGTGGGATGTATCATAAACCATAGAAAGAATTTTGAATAACATTGCGGGTGTATAGAGATATGGTAGTGATAAAAATTTCCTCATTCTAGGAGTTAGTTAGTAAGTGAGAAATTTAAATTTTAGTGAAATGCGTGTTTTTTGTTTAGAGTTTCACAATAGGAGTGTGTTGGGTGTTCATGGATCGAAAAAATAGGTTTATCATGAGTTAGATACCCTAGTATGTCAATTTTTTTCTGAATGGTTAGTGATAATTCTCATATATGATAAGTTTTATGATGGAGAGATTTTAAATCCCCATTTCTGCATAGGTTGGAAAATTCTTGAGCGAATTTTCATTTTTCAATTATTGGAAAGTTTTTTAGGACTAGATTATAATAGGTTTTTTAGGGTTAGATAACCCAGAAGGGTATTTTTATATAAGGTTTAAGGTATGGTGGAACTTGAGGTGTTTAGGGGAGCATCAGAGGAAGGTTGAGGGGCCGAGTATTAGTAGGGGAATGTTGCAGGTCTTTTATGACATGAATCATGGATTCATGACTTGAAATTTTAAGGTATGAGGTATTCCCATTCCCATATGTATTCAAGGTGTGAACCTTATATTCATTTTGTAAAACATTATTTTAGGGTTTAAAACAATATAGGGGGCTCATCCCCCCTTCTTTTGGCCGATAAAGGGTACACATGAGAGATTCGATGATAGGATCTCCCCCTCCCTTCTCCCTCATTGATATGAGGTGGTTCTTAGCTATGTTTTTCTTGTGATTCTAGGTAAGTTCCTTCATCCATTGGGATGAGGTGGTTCTCTTTGGTTGATATTGTCCAAAAAATTCCTTCTATATATCCCATGGATTCCATATGAACATTATTGGTATGGAATTCCATGAGAAAACCCTGGATTCTGGTAGGGGACTCAAATAAATGTTAGGGTGTGATTACACACCCTAGATTCATTGAGGGCCAATGATATAAAATTCCATGACTGATCCATTGGATTTTAATTAGATTTATTACCAAAAATTCCTTTGGGCTTCCTCCCCTTGTATTCATATGAAATATTATTTATTGAATTACATAGATTAATTTCACAGATTCTTGCTTGGTACTCTGGTATAATGTCATGGGATGAGATCCCTAGATTTAACCTAATCTATTTGGGAGGAATTACTCATGTATAATCTATGGATTACAATCAATTCATGATTATAAATGTTAATAATGGTTCCTTGTGTTTATAATTGTATATTAGATATAATGGAATGCCTAGGTTCATACCACTTGGATTCCCTAGAGGACTTATTGAGAGGGAATTACCAATAGAGCAGTGTGGGTTCCCTCGGATTATTACGACTAGGGTTTCCTTGGTTGTATACCTTGGAACCAATAAAGTTATGGTTTATACCATGATAGAGTAATTACCTATGATGGTTGAATTATGTATTAAACACATGTCCTGTGTCACCATAGATCCCAAGAATTAGTGGTTACTCTATTTCCTTTTATACATTTTGTTAAAATAATAACATTATAGATGTTATTGATAGCACTTTTCATGCACTTTACTATTGACTAGTGAAAAACCTTTTTTTATGTTTTGTTTCAACAAAGTTTTTTATTTGTTGAAAACTAAAATTTTTGTAAAATAATGTTTATTATTCAAGATTACACCCATTCCATCGGAATGAGTTTTTGTAAGAAATATGAATGTTTTTGAAAGTATGAGTCCAAACACCAAGGGGGAGAAAATATTTTTCTTTGAAAAAGTAGTTTTATGGACACATGTTTCCTATAACATCTCATTACATGTTTTTATGTGTTTTTACTAATTGATTTGAATATAAAATTATTGGATTTCTTGGTGGGTTGTTAATAGAGTTTTTACAAAACATTTTTGAAGGTTTTTAAGTCTTTATATGGCTTACACATAGTCTGTTCATGGTTAAACTAAGTTTGAAACCTAGGTTACATGGTTTTTCCATTATTTGTGCATGTTTAAACAAAGTTTGCGACCTATTTCATGGTTTGTTCATGGTTTTAACATGGCAAAAAAAAGTTTAAAACCTTTACTATTTCATAGTTTGTGCATAGTTTGTATAAGGTTTAAACAAAGTGTGCAACCTGGGAAGAAAGGGTTACATAGTTTTTGTATGGTTAGTACTAACCGTGCAACTTGTCCCAAGAAAATGTGTGAACGGTAATTAAAGTTATGAAAATTATAATTAAATTCCAGACCCCCCCTAATTAACCCTAAACTCCTCCCAAATTATTATAATTCAATCCTCAGGGTTTTGGGAGCCATATAGAGGAATTTTTAGATCTCCCAAACTCATTTCTTGGTGTATTGAAGGACGAATCAAAGAAAAGATATTATATTTCAGTGAGTTATTATCTTATTGATCTTCTATATGAATAATTATATTGATTTATTCTTCCTAAAGGTTGTGAAATCCTTGAGTTTTTTTGGATATTGATTGATTGATGTGGAATTGTAGATCTAGGATATTCTCTCTTTCAATATTTATCTTCTTAGATCTGGTGATCACCATCGACGGTGAAACATCTCTTATTTATTGCCTTTGTATTCCTTATTTTCTGAGTAGGTGTTTCTATGATTTTCCTTAATTTTTTTATTCATTATCACTTTATAATTCATAGATACATGTTTCTTAATTTCTAACACATGTTCTTTGAAATTTTTCCATTTAATTATTCATAAAATATTCCTTAACCCAATTCTCTTTGAATTGAATATAAAATTAATTGAATGGTTATATTCTTGATATCTATAACCTTTTTATGATTTTTTAAATTCCATGTTTGTTCAAATTTATTTTCAATGAACCTTTAAAGGGTATTTTGGTGAAATTGATGGCTTTGGCCTGGATTTTGATTTATTAAATGAACTTCCATGATTTGAATTAACTGAATTGAACTATTTGATGTCTCCAAAATAGTTTTCTAATGATTGAATTTATTAAATGACCAAGAACCATCCATGATTGAGTTTACCTTGGTTTTGAAATGGGTACTCTTGGGTTATTTTAAATAAATGATTTATTCACATGGAAAAAGGGTGTAAACCCATGTTTTGAAATGTATTTAATCCTTTTAAAATGATAATACTTACTTTAAATGTTTTAGGGATGATTTGGAATAAATGATTATTTTAAAGGCCTATTTGGAATTATATGGGGGATTTGGGAAAGGAATAGGGTATGGTTACCATTTTTTAATGCTGAAGTTATTATTTGAATTGAATTGATAATTCATAATGACCTTGTTGGCACATTAGGATGGCCATGTCTTGTAATAATAACATAATGTAACTTTCATGATTTTTTTAATTCCAATTGTTGGGTGTTGAAAAAGGGATTGTTTTCTTTGAGGGAGTTTGGGGTGAGAGTGAGATGTGATTTGAGGGCCAATTCCCATGATTGATACTGATTATGATCCCCATATTGATCTATTTAACTTTATTACCTCACTAAACTCATTTGAATAGTCACAAGAACTTATATAGTTAGATGGGATGACCTAGATATATGCTTTACTAGAAGACTCACACCTTCTAGTGGATTCATAGAGAACATGAAAGGTATAGGCTATGGACTTGCAGCCAGGAAAGAGGGTGTGCGTCGAACTAGTTTTCTTTAGACCTGTGAGACTATATGTAAGCCTAAAAATTAGTCATGTTGTAATTTTATTATCAACATTGAGCTAGACTCACTATCATACCTAGGTTGTACCCATGACATCCATATATTTGATACTCAATACATGACAATGTTTTTTTTCACTATTTTTCACTGGAGTTTCCTTTCATGATTCATTGATTTTTATTATGCACCTTGAATATATCATATTGATTCTTGTTCATCTTTACATATCAGGTGCATATTCTCATCTTTTCTTGATTATATGACTTTAGCTTGTGAGATTGTTTTCAAATCTTTTCAATAAAATGTTTTGTTTTTAAATGGTAAAATGGCATGTTTTATAGGTTTAGTTTTATAAATGATTTTTAAATGTTTAAAAATATACTTTAAACTAATCATCATAATCTATTATTTTCACTCATATTTTAGCATATTTGTGTTTCCTTATGAAGTAACTACGTACAATCTTTGGTGGAATCCGACCGGGATCTTTATCTCACTCCTTGCATGTACCTTTGGGTGTTTTCAGCCTATTATTTTCTTATATCAAGTGTTCATGCTCTTGACTTCCTTTTTGGTTTTGATTAGGGTGACCAAGGGATGGTGAATTGGGACATGGTGGGTGGTCATAGACCACCAGGCGGCAGGTTTTTGTTGTTATGTTCCACTTCATTTTTCTTAGTGTCTCTTTGTACTTTGATATGTATGCATTCATTGATATATATCTGATGATGTTTCCACATTTTACACTATTATTGTAATACTTAGAGAGTGAAATAATTCCCAATTGTTATTTGTTAATGACCAGGGGAATTTCACTGACTAGTGTAGATAGGGAATGCTCTTTGGGTTAGTGAAGAATCAGCTCAGGTATCGGTTTAGATTTTATATTTCGGGATGGTTAGAAAAAATGGTATCAGAGCCAGGTCTTTCCTAAAAGGGAAATACTTTACATTGATACCCTTATGTTATTTGGGGTGATTCATGGTAGAAATGAGATTAATAATGTTTTGAGACTCAAGAGGTAGTTGGTGAGCGGTTGTTTGATCACCACCCAACCATGATGAGACTTGAGTTACTAGGGATGTTGGGACTTGAGTCATTATTTTGAGTTATTTGTTTCCTGTTAATAAATGAGATTTAGATTACCAATGATACTATCTTTGATTTAGGGAATATCTTATGAGTTTTGGAACCAGAATGGAAGGATTACCATAGTCACATCATGTTTTCATAGTCTGGTAAACAATGAGGAATCGATGTGACTGATTTGGAAATCCACCCATAAACAGTTGTGAGATTGGTTTTTGGTTTACCATCCCATACGACAAAACCTTTTTCAATTCTAACTTGGTTTCAAAATTAAAACCTAATATATTTTCTTATAAGTGACTTTACTTATGTGAGGTTGGCTGTAACGCCCCAAGGTTCTTAAAAAATAAATGAAATGCTTGAAACTTTGTTTTGAGTAGATATTTATAACTAGCCTTCAAACATAATTTTATTTCTTCTACATTTTCAATTTCAATAAATGGTCATCAAAAATTGTAATCAGTAAGTTATTTTGAGTCTTATAAGGCCAAAACAAATTTGAATAGTAACATACCCTTATGAATAGTTGTAGAGACCCGAAGCTTGACGTACGTAGAAATTACATTACTTTTGCGGAATACTTAGTACATAACAAAAACACACACACAAGGACCGTAAAATTTTAGTGTCTTTGGAAACTTGGAATATAATCGTCTAATCATGGTGAAAGATCTTCAACATCTCCCATAAAGATCTTCTTTTTTATAATACCTAAATCCTTCTTTATATCCTGGGGAAAAGAAAACATAAAAGGGTGAGCTCAAATGCTCAGTAAGGGTAAACAAAAGAAATATCAATCACATCATATTCATAAGAACATATCTTTTGGAAATCTTAACCTGCAAAAGAGATCATAATTTTATAACCTGGGATAAATCATAGTAGTGAAATGAAATCCCAATAATCATAACTTAAAACATGAATCTTTGTGGCATACACACATAATCATAGAGAATCATATCTTATTAGTCAAGACTCATTGCCAAGACTATCTTAGTGGACAAAGTCCATTTCTGAACCGAGTCACCCTCGTTTCAGTCCTGTTTCACTGAACCGGTATAACCTACCGTTCCAGCCATGTCTATCTCATGAGATATAAAATCTTTACCCAATGCATTGGAGGGAGATATAGGTCCCACCCATCTCATAATGATACCATTCTTATGTGTGCCACAAAATCATAAATCATACATCATTTCATAACCCATGTAATATAAATGGGAATCTTAAACATCATGACATCATAAAACAATTCATATAAGATAAAGGAATTAATAAAAATAATTCCATCACAACATAATCAAATCAATGTAATAATAGGGATAAAAATAGAACCCTTTATTATCTTATATGGAAAATAATTTTGATAAAACACTTGAACTCCATTCTTGAGGAAAATATCCTTTCTTCTTCAAAAACATTTTTCCTTTCTTAACATGTCATACAACTTTAAACTAAAAGAAGTTGATTAAAAATAAACTTGAAAACTTGTAAAGGAAGCTTCTTGGAAATAATGTTTTAAAAATACATTCATGCTGTATAAGTTAAAAAAACATTCTTCTCGTACTTTTGTTGGAAAATGCAAAAAAAATCCTCGTACAAAAAACGACAAAAGATTCCTTTCATATCTTTTACTAAAAACTCACCGAAGGGTAAAATAAGATTTAAACTATTGTAGAAGGATATAAATATTACATATTGAGGAAACATGGATGTGGATGATAAAATACACCCCAGTAAATTCCAAAGTATAAACAATCTCGGATAAAAATTAGATTGTGATATTTCCCTTACCTTAGGTCCGTTTTGCTTCGTAAGTGTCCGAACCTCCTCTTTTTGACGCGCCTCTACTTAACCTCCACTTAAAGAACTATGGATGGTCTTTGAAGAAGACCAAGACCTCTAGGATGATAATAGGGAAGTTGAGAAGAGATTTGGGCAGGGGTTGGCCGAGCTTGAATGCTCAAATTGGTGTGAGGATGAGAGGGAGGAGGTGCCCTTTTATAAGGGAGGAGAGGGGCACCTTAGGAAAATCTAAAAATATTATTTTATATTAAGGTCAAATTCAGTTTATAATGGTTCCAAAGGGTATTATTTCGAAGATAAAGTGGGGATGGGTCTAAATCCTCTCATCCAATAGGATTTAGACAAGTTTAGGTTATTATTTTAACCTTATCAATTAGATTTAACTCTAAGTTAAATAATTTAACTTTTACCGTGTCTTTTTGTTTTCTTACACTATATGGTTAATAAACATACCATAACAAGCCAAACGAACCCCATGATGTTTATTATTAATATATCTATCCTTATCTAAGACATTTTGCCGAACCTTAGATTTTTAAGAATTAAATAACAATTAATAATATAATATTTGTTTTAAAAACTAATTTATGTCAATTTTTACACTATTTGGTACATGATTTTTATGAAATTCATAACAGAATGATAATTTCGAAACAAGTTACTTATATCAACAATAACATGTCATATTAACCTATAAAATTAATGTAAGTCATAAAAAGTCTCAAATTACATTTATTTGGGCATCAATTATGTCAATATTTCATTAATAAGACAATTACTGCATCATATTTTTGTCATAATAAATGATAATTATTTAATCCCTAAAAATTATAAATAAATTCCTATGATGTAGATAATTGTATTAGATTTCTGGAGACTATTCATGTTCAAAGTTTCATGAAGTTTATCACTAAATTAAAATTATTACACTTATAAGATTTAAGAAAGTGACATGTTGTCACATTCTTTGGTTTTAATAATAATTAAATTATTTTCATGGACAAAAGTCCATAAAATGAATCTAATCCGACCCTTAGGTTATATGGGTCTACTTTTAGCCATCCAATAGGATTTTTCCAAGTGTTCGGATAATTTTATAATCTTATATTTACCCTTAATTACCCGATTTACCTTTAACTATAGTAAATAAATTTTAGTGTAGTTACTATTCACAATGGCCAATAATAAAAAGTAGCTTATTAACATAATTTGGACCCCCTGATTCCAAATATGGAATCCATTTTTCTAAATTCAATACAAAAAATATGTAGAAATTAAATAAAAATTAATCCCGTTGTCGAATGAAAACGGGTTTTTCTTTAAAACATTGCAAAAGATTGAATTGATTTAACCTACGAATTCAAGGTAAAATAAATGCTAATGACATACATTATATTAAATGGTAAAAATATATTCTATTTATACTTTAAAATCATTCAATATTATAATTTAACCAAATAAGATATTACGATGAAAAAAGTTGTTTTTAATTAAAATATAGCGTGTTTTTACTATTCATTAAAATGTGAAATTTATCGGAAAAATATCAAAACATTATCTAATGTAAATTTTTATATCCTGATTCAAAAGAAGAATTTTATTTTGTCAAATTGAACTTATAAACATGTCAAAAACTAGATTTAAAGTGGGTGCGCCATCAAAAGGCGGCAAAACTGCATTTTTTTAAAAATGCTTATTTTACCCAAAAAATTTATTTTGTTCTTATACCATGTTCTAGAAATGTGTAAGATGAATAATAATATTATAAAATTTAAAATTTAGTTAACACTATTCATAACGGCTAGTTCATAACAATATTATAATAATATATCGTTGTTTAGTAAAACCCGACATTGCGTACAACACACGCTATCGAGGAAGGTCACGATTGCGTGTAATGCAAGCCAAGTCAGGGTAGCGTGTAGTGCACAACTCCTTTGTTGTTGCGTATAACAGAATCCAACCATATTTTATTTATACATTGAATATATATATATATACACACACTCAATGTTGCGTAGAATAACTTCTATCAAACGAACTTGAAATTGTGTGTAACAAGAGCCAAGAAAAGTGTTGCGTATACTGCAACCTAATACAGTGTTGCATATAGCGCAAGATAATCTTGGTGTGTCGTACAATAGAAGATATGAATGAAATTAAAAAGAATGTATCTTATAAAATCTTGGGTTGTTACAATAGTAACATACCCTTATGAATAATATGATACCCTTATGAATAGTAAAATACCATTATGAATAGTAATGC
The DNA here is from genome assembly GCA_963277665.1 of Viscum album. NCBI lineage: Eukaryota > Viridiplantae > Streptophyta > Magnoliopsida > Santalales > Viscaceae > Viscum > Viscum album. The sequence continues at coordinate 1,923,481,950 of OY728152.1, forward strand.
ACCCTTCTGCGTAGTAACTTGACCCTAATGAATAGTAATGTACCCTTGTGAATAGTAATTTCACCCTTATGAATAGTACATAACCTTATGAATAGTAACCTCACCTATGATAGGGTATATATATGATTTAATTAAATGTATGGTACACCCATATCTCTGAATAAGTAAATAAATGCTTAAAAATTGTTATTTTCCAAATAAAGTATTATATTATTTAAAAATTAATTTTCACATATTTATAAAATTATTTTGATAAAATGGAGTTCATTTTCTGTATTATACATGTTGATAAATTTTTGGGTTTAATTTTTGGAAATTTTCTAACATACTTGATTTTTTGGTGAATAGTGAATTTTTGGTATTTGACAAGTAAATGAATTTATCCATCATAGAGGTTTCATCGATGTTGTGGTGCTGATGTAGGCCCATTATCTCGAACCCACATGCCATTATTACTTTTTTAGTCATGGAAGACTCAATATTGTTGTCTTTAGGCAAAATAATAGAATAATAATTAAAATTATGTGAAATATCTCCCCTCCTCCACTATAAATACCACCCATTTCCCCCTCTTCCTCCCACACCTCTCAAGCCATGAGGATTGTCTAAATTCTACCAAATTACCTCCCCAATATCCTTCCCCACATCCAAGCCCATCTGGTCTCACCTAAAGGCAAAAATCAAAGGCCTTAAGGAGGCTCTCAAGGAGAAAAGATCAAGAGGTAAGAAACCCTCTTCCTTTTCATGTGTTTTTCTTTCCTTTCCTTTTCTTTTATTATAGTCTCTTGACCTCATCTTATCCAAGAGGCATGAAAGTTCTATAAATATTATATATTCTATATTTTATCATTTTCATGGAAAATTCATCATCATTATTCTTCTCCTCTCCCACTTATTCAAGGAATAAAAACATTGTCTATGATGTGTCAAATTACCGACATCGTGGATGATGTGATTTCAATTTTATTTAAGTCCTTAAAGTCTGGAAATGAAATCATTTTTATGTTTGAACAAGGTTATAATATATGTATTATGTCTTATCCATGGTTCTGGAATCCTTTTCTACACATGTTTTTAATTTATAAAACAAAATGAGGTTGTTATTATCAAAGAACCACTAAAATGATCTAAAAGAACATCATTAATGTTTTAACTTATGAATCATCCTCATTTCAGAATTCAAAATAATAAATTTTGTAATTTATGGTTATACAAATATTTAATTACCATTCCATTCCAATTTTGGAGTTTCACTTCCAATTGGCAAGAACATCCAACAGGAACCGATCATGGGAATCATGTAAATAACACACCAGAAACAATAGAAGGAAAAAATACCAATAATTAAAGGATGAAATGATGTTATAAAATGATCATATAAGATGTTATAAAGATTAATATGTTTCTTTAAGAGAATAATAACATTCTTTTAACCATTATTAAAGATATTTAAACAAGTTTTAAGTAAGACAAACCTGAGGTAAGGGAATTCTTAACCCGATTTCCATTATTTGGGTAAACATTCTACTTCGTTATTTATGTGGTATTAAAATTTTTTGTGTGAATATTTTTATTTATACTATTTGTATTTACAATCTATATATTTATTACATCCACTCTATTAAGTCTCACTATAATTATATGATTTTTGTAAGGGGTTTAACATTCAAAATCCTCTTTTAAAAATTCTGTTTTACAAGATTCAAAAGCAATATTTTTATGAAATTATTCATGATGTGTGATTATGTTCTGATTATTTAGAATTTTTTATGATGAATGATGTGACCTATATCTCCTTCTAATGCATTGGGTATGTTTAAGTTGGAGATCAGTCGTATGGTTAGTCCATGTGTAACTGCGATGGTTACACAAATTGTAAGGTAGCTATGAGGGTTACAAATTATAAGGTAGACATGAGGGTTACAGTATTATTCAAGTAATTCCCCAAGATAACTTTATGGTTATATTTATGTTCTAATTTATTGTGTTAATCTTGTGGAAATTTCATGTTTAACAAAGTAAGTACATATGGATGAAACGTATTTATTTTGAAAATGATTTCATATGTTACAAGTATTCATGGACTAATGTGTTATTTCATTCTTTTTATATCTGTTAATGAGATTTTTGTGCTCATCCCAAGTTTTTAAATGATCTTTACAGGTTATAAGGATGTGTAAGAAAAATAAGGAATCCAAGTTAAATGTCTGAAGAAATGTCAAAGAAATCATGTTTTATTTGAAAAGTTTTATATATTTTGAGAAATGAGTACTGTTTTTATGGTATCAACTATGTATTAATGTGTAATGTCATGAATGTGTTCTGTCCCTTTTCTGTAAATATCTAAACTTGAAAAGATCCTCAATGTTAAAGGAAGTGATTTCTTTACTAAATTCAAGATTATGTAATGTAATAAGGTCGGGTCCTTATAGTTGGTATCAGAGGATGGTTTAGATAACTTTAGGGGTTAGGATGATGTTAATATATTAACATAAATGTTTTTTTACTCTATGTTCAATTTTAAATGTTATATAATTTAAATATTACCATGTTTCTTCAAATAAGATTTTTTTGTTCAGAATGGTTGTTCGTAGAAGAAACAGGGAAGCTAAAGGGGAGAGGCACAGACGGAATGAAATCCTTCTGAATCTACAGCCCAAAATGGTAGGTATTGGAACCAAGAAGTTTGTGAAAGTAGTGACTCAGCTAACACAGACAATAAATATTGGTGGAATCCATGAAACTGAACAACCATAGGTACCACAACAGAACATGACAATAGTGTAAAATTTTATGAGACAAAATCCTCATACTTTCAGTGGATCTTCTGACCCAGTAGCGACTATAGGATGGATTAAAGCCCTTGAAAAGATATTTGATGTAATGAGTTGTTTAGATAATCAAAAGGTATGTCTTACCATTTATCATTTTTAAGGTGAAGCTGATCAGTGGTGGTCAATGTTAAGGAATATCAGGGATAGAGAGGATATTGATGCCTTAGAGTGGGATGAATTTAAAAGTCTTTTCCTTGAAAAATATTTTCCTAAGGTGGTGTGAATTTGTATGGAGAAGAAATTCCTTGAATTAAAGAAAAATAAGGAATATTTTGTTGTTGTGTATCAAGAAAACATCACCCGACTGGCAAGGTATGCTCCAAATCTTATTCTGAATCTTGATAGAAAAATCAACTTCTTTTACTCGGGATTGAAGCCAAGGTATTGAAGGGAGTTGGCCTACCATGAATTTATAAATTAATAGAAACTTGTCTAATGTTCTAAGAGGGTATAGATGGAGTTTTTTGATGATCATATTCATTTTGGAAATAAGGATAAGAATTGGTCTAGATAGAAATCAATGGGTAATAATCAACCAAAGAAATACGATGGTAAGAAAATCCAATTTCTAGTTTGTGAAAAGTGTGGAAAGAAGCACCCTAAGGAATGTCTTACCAACACTAGGAAGTTTTTTCAATGTGGTAAGTTTGGATATATGTCCTGAGATTATAATGTAAATGATCCTAAAACTAATAATAATAAGGAAATTGTAAAGTGTTTTAAATGTGGTGAGATTGATCATTACGAAAATGTCTGCCCAAAGAGAGATCCTAATGAATCAAAGAAGCCAAAATATAATCAGAAAGGTGTAGTGAGATCCTTCATGACTATGTCAGCAGAAGTTGGTCCATCCAATGAAGTTGTATCAGGTACTTTTTTTGTTTACTCATATTTTTCTAAAGTTTTGTTTTATACAGGGTCTACACATTCATTCATCTTTGAGAAAATTTCTTGTAAATTGGAAATATCACCGCAAAAAATGAGACTGGAACTTTTTGTTAAAACACCAGGGGGGAAATATTATAAGGAGGAATTATAAAAATCTTTCTATTGTGGTCTGTAGAAAGACTTTTCCTACAAACATTGTTGTTTTACACTTAGTCGAGTTTTATGTTATTCTGGGAATAGATTGTTTTTATATTTATCATGCTAAGATTGATTTTAGAGATAAAGAAGTTGTTTTTCAAAATGAGTTTTAGTTTGTATACAATAATGAACCCATACAATTAATAACATATCAATAATATGATAAATTGTTAAAATATGGAAATGAATGTTATCTTTCTCATATTTTTGAAAACAAGGGAACTATTTAGATTAATGATTTCATAGTTGTAAATGAATACCTTGATGTTTTTCCTAATGATTTACCCAGTGTCATACCTGATCGGGAAATTGAATTCACAATTTACTTAGTTCCTAATGCTAAGACAATTTCAAAACCCCTATATCGTATGTCTCAAATAGAACTTCTTGAATAGAAAATTTAGTTGCAAGATTTTCTTTATAAAGGGTTCATTCATCCTAGCACTTCACCATGGGGAGCTTCTATTTTTTTGTTAAACATAATTATGGTTCCATTAGACTTTGTGTCGATTATAGAGCTTTGAATAACATCATTTTGAAAAACAAGTATCCTTTTCCTCACATCTATGATGTGTTTGATCAGATCTAGGGAGCTCAGTATTTCTATAAGATTGACTTGTGATCTGGATACCATCAGCTGAAGGTGAAGGAGGATGACATCCCAAAAATAGCTTTTTATACTATATATGGGTATTATGATTTTTTTGTTATGTAATTTTGGATAACTAATGAACCTACTGTATTCATTAATCTTATGAATAAAATATTTCATGAGTTCTTGGATAAGTTTTTGGTTTTATTTATTGATTACATTCTGGAATTTTCTAATAGTAAATAAGAGCATGAAAAACATCTAAGGGTTGTTTTTCAAAACCTAAAGGAAAATAAGCTATATGGAAAATCTGAAAAATGTAATTTTTGGTTACAATAGATTTCTTTTCTTGGGAACATTGTAAATAAGGATGGAATAATAGTTGATCCTACCAAAACAAGAGTGGTTGATGAATGGACAAGACCCAAAAATGTTACGGAGGTTCATAGTTTTCTTGGATTAGTAGGTTATTCCCAACGATTTGTTAAAAACATTGCAGGGTTATCTAGCCCCTAACTAAGTTAACACTAAAAGGGGTTAGATTTATTTGGACAGAGGAATGTGATGTTTGTATTTAGGGACTGAATAATAGATTGGTGAATGCTCCAGTTTTGGCCTTACCTTCCCAAAATGGTGATTTTTCATCTACAGTGATGATTAATTGAAGAGTCTCGGTTGTTTTTTGATGCAGAATGATCAGGTAATAGCTTATTATTTATGACAACTAAAACCTCTTGAGTTAAATTATCCCACACATGATTTGGAATTGGCAGCTGTGGTTTTTTCTTTGAAAATTTGGAGGCATCATTTATACAGATCCAAATGTCAAATATATACTGATCATAAAAGATTAAAATATATATTCACTCAGAAGGAATTAAACATTAGTCAGAGAATATGGCTTGAACTGATAAAGGATTATGATTGCACAATCAATTGTCATCTGGGAAAAGAAAAAAAGTGGTGTATTCCTTAATTTAAAAACATCATGCATTATTAACCATGCTACATTTGAAACATGATCCCTTGATTAATGATTTGATTAATTTTGGTATAAAATTAATTGGTGTAGAAAATACCTATGTTTTGTTTCAGGATTCTGTGCAGTCATCGTTATCAGATAGAATTAATAAAGCGCAAAAGGAAGACCATAAACTACAAAAAAAGGTATAATTGGTTAAAATTGGTAAGCTTCCATAATTTAACATTGATAAATATTGTGTTTTAATATTTGGAAAAAGGTTGTGTGTTCCTTATGATTCCCAGTTGAAGAAAGATTTGTTGTGTGAAGCTCATAGTTCTCCATTTTCAGTTCATCCTAGTAGTATTAAGATGTTCGTAGACCTTCAAGATTATTACTAGTGGGATGGAATGAAAAGGGATATTTTATAATTTACTGTGAAATGTTTGACTTGTCAATAGGTTAAAGTAGAGAAGAAATTATGAAAGGGGATGCTTTATCCATTGTCAGTTCTAGAGTAGAAATGGGAGAATGTATTCATGGAATTTGTATTGGGACTACCAAACAAATATCGAGGTAACAATGTGATTTGGTTTATTATTGATCAGATGAAAAAATATGCACATTTTCTCTCTATTCAAGATACAATGTTTTTTGATCAGCTTTTTAGACTCTACCTCAAAGATATTGTCATGTTACATGGATTTTCTGTTTCTATTTTATCTAACCGGGATCCCAAGTTCACTTCTAACTTTTAGAAGGGACTTCAGAATTCGTTGGACATAGAATTAAATTTCATTACAAATTTTCATCCTTAATCAGATGGCCAGTCCGAACGAATGATTCAGACTTTGGAGGATATGCTTCGATCTTTTCAAGTTGATTACCAAGAAAGTTTGGATCAACATCTTTATTTAGTTTAGTTTTCTTACAATAACAGTTTTCATTCCAGTATATAGATGGAAAATTTTGAGGCATTGTATGGGAAATGGTGTCGGACTCTAGTGTTTTGTGATAAATTCGATGAAAGGAAGTTTACGGGGCCGGAATTAGTAGAGGAAGTTTCTAAGAAAGTGAAGATGATCTAGCAGCACATGAGGACAACTCAGAGCAGGCAGAAAAGTTATGCAGATAACAGAAGGAAAGAATTTTATTTCAAAGTAGGTGACCATGTTTTCCTTAAAATATCTCCTTGGTAAAGTGTGATGTGTTTTGGTAAGAATGGAAATCTAAGTCTGCAATTCATCAGTCCTTTTGAAATCTTAGATAAATTTGGACCAGTTGCATACCGAGTAGCTTTGCCTCCGAGTTTGTCTCAGTTACACAATTTTTTTCACATTTCAATACTGAGAAAGTATGTGTCAGATTCAACTCATGTCTTGAGTCTAGAAGAAGCTCTCTAGAAGGGAACCTTTCTTTTGAAGAGAAAGCAGTTCAGATTCTTGATCGAAAGAAACAGGTATTGTGGAAAAAGGTAATCCACTAGGTAAAGGTTTTTTGGATAAACCACATGGTTGAAAAAGAAACATGAGAATCTGAAAATACTATGAAGGAAAGGTACCCTCACTTTTTTAATGAGTAAATAAAATTGTGAGGATGTAATTTCTAGAAAGTGGGGATAATTTAACACCCCAAGGTTTTAAAAAAATAAATGAAATGCATGAAACGTTTTTATAAGTAGATATTTATAACTAGACATTAAAAATAATTTTACTGCTTCTTTGTTTTCAATTTCAAAAAATGGACATCTAAATTTGTGATCAGTAAGTTATTTAGAGTCTTATAAGACTATCATATTTTTTTAAATATTAACACACCCTTATGAATAGTAACATACCCTTATGAATAGTAACATACCCTCAAAAGTGTAATGTACCCTTATGAATAGTAATATACCTTTCTGAGTAGTAACTTGACCCCAATGTATAGTAATGCACCCTTATTAATAGCAATGTTACCCTTATTAATAGTAACATACACTTATTAATAGTAACATCACCTATGATAGTGTATGTATTAGATTTAATTAAAAGTATGATACACCCATATCTCTGAATAAGTAAATAAATGCTTTAAAATTTTTATTTTCTGAATAAAGTATTATATTATTTAAAAATTAATTTTCACATATTTATAAAATTATTATGATAAAATGGAGTACTTTTTTGGATTCTACACATCAAAAAATGGTTGCGGTGAATTTTTGGTAACTTTCTGAAATATTTTATTTTTTGGTGAATATTGAATTTTTGGTAGTTGACAAATAAATAAATTTCTAAATCAGGGGGGTTTCATCGATGATGTGGTGCTGATTTAGGACCATTTTCTCAAACCCACAATCCATTATTACTGTTTTTAGTCATTGAAGACTCACTATTTCTTATCTTGAGGAAAAATAATAAAATAATAATTAAAATAATGTGAAATATCTCCCCTCCTCCACTATAAATACCACTCATTTCCCCCTCTTCCTCCCCCACCTCTCAAGCCTTTATTATTGTCTAATTTCTACCAAATTCCCTCCCTAATATCCTTCCCCATGTCCAAGACCTGATGTTATCACCTAAAATCAAAAATCAAAGGCCTTAAAGAGGATCTTAAGGAGAAGAGATCAAGAGGTAAGAAATCCTCTTCTTTTTCATGTGTTTTTCTTTCCTTTCCTTTTATTTTATTATAGTCTCTTACCTTACTATTATCCAAGTTGCATGAAAGCTCCAAAAATCTTGTATATTTTGGATTTTCTCATGTTCATGGAAAATTCATCATCATTATTCTTCTCCTCGCCCACTTATTCAAGGAATAAAAACATTGCCTGTGGTGTGTGGAATTACCGACATCAAGGATGATGTGATTTAAATTTGATTTAATTACTTCAATTATGGTAATAAAACCATTTTTATGGTTGAACCAGGTTATAATATATGTATTATTTCTCATCCATGGTTCTGGGAACCTTTTTTACACATTTTTTTAATTTATAAAACAAAATGAGGTCATTATTATCAAAGAACCACTAAAATGATATAAATGAACATCATTAATGTTTTAACTTATGAATCATCCTCATTTATGAATTAAAAATGATAAATGTTATAATTTATAGTTATAGAAATATTTAAATACCATTCCATTACAATTCTGGAGTTTCACTTCCAGTCCATAAGAACATCCATCATGAACCGATCATGGAAATCATGTAAAGAACACACCCGAAACAATGGAAGTAAAAAAATACTAACAATTAAACGATGAAATGATGTTATAAAATGATCATATAAGATGATATAAATATTAATATGTTTCTTTAAGATAATAATAACACTCTTTTAAACATTTTACAGGAGTTTTAAATAAGTTTTAAGTAAAACAAACCTGAGGTAAGGGAATTCTTAATCTGATTTTTATTCTTTAGGTTAACATTCTACTTCATTATTTATGTGGTATTAAAATTGTTTGTGTGAAAAATTTTATTTATACTATGTGTATTTATAGTCAATACACATATTCCATCCACTCTATTAAGTCTCACTTCAATTATATTATTTTTGTAAGGGGTTTTACTTTTAAAATCCTCTTTTAAAAAATCTGTTTTACCAGATTCAAAAACAATGTTTTTATGAAGTTATTCATGTTGTTTGACTATGTTATGTTTATTGGGAATTGTTTATGATTAAGTTTGGGACCTATATCTCCATCTAATTCATTTGGTATGTTTAAGTTGGAGGACTTTTGTATGGTTACTCCATGTGTAACTGCGATGGTTACACAAATTGTAATTTAGCCGTGAGGGTTACAAATTATAAGGTAGTCATGAGGGTTATAATATTTTTCATGTAATGCCCTAAGATAAATTTATGGTTATATTTATGTTCTTATGTATTTTGGTAATCTTGTTTAAATCTCATTTTTCACAAAGTAAGTATATATGGGTGACTAGTATGTCTTTTGAAAATGATTTCATATGTTACAAGTATTCATGGAATAATTTATTTTTTCCTTCTTTTTATATCCCTTACTAAGTTTTTTGTGCTCATACCATGTTTTTATATGATTTTCACAGGTTATAAGGATATGTAAGACAAATAAGGAATCCAAGTTAAAGGTTTGAAGAACTGTCAAAGAAATCATTTTTTATTTGAAAAGTTTTATATACTGGGATAAATGAGTTACTATTTCTATGGTATCCACTATGTATTAATGTTTAATGTCATGAATGTGTTATGTAACTTTTATCTAAATATCTAAACTTGAAAATATAATCAATGTGAAAGGAAGTGATTTCTTGAATAAATTAAAGATTATGTAATGTAATAAGGTTGGGTCCTTATATTGGCTATATGGGTTATGGATGTGGGTTGTTCCATACTCTTGTTTAGTTGTTTCAAATTTAATCCCCTGTTAATAATTTAAAATCCCTTATAAAAATATTTTGTGTCTTTAAACATGTTTTTTAACTTCTTTGTGAAATGTTTTCAATTACCAAAAAGTGTGTTTTATGATATTATTAGTTTGGAAAAATAATTATCAAATACTATTATATGGTGTGATAAAATAATGTTTTAAGAAGAAAAATTAGATTATAAGGGATTTAAATGGATTTTTTTTTTTTCAATATTTGAATATGGGGTTAATAATTTCTAAACCATATAATAACTTCAATGAACTGGTAAAGGATTTATCAAAACAATGATGTCTTTATTACAAGATTTTCCATTTTGAAAGGAAAGAGAAATGTTTTATAAATGGTGAAATATTTCGTGTTATGTTTGACTGTTCTTTGATTATTGAGTTGATATGCCTATGTTTTATGATGTTTGAAAATTTATCTTATAAATTCCTTCAAGAATGATAGAATGTTATTCCAACAGTCTGATCCTTGGGGTATTTCTTCATGTTTTCTAGAAGTAGAATCCCATGTCAACAACTCTACCCAGACTCCATATCGAGTGGTGGAGCTAGAGAATTTCAATCCTTTAAACCCCATCCTTGAATTATTGGATTGTCATACACCTTTTTATAAAGGATAAAAAGGTTCTCTTGAGGTAGTAAAGTTTCTTGAAGAAGGTGATGCTATTTTTTATTATCTCAACCTGATACTCTTAAGGTTAAGTCTATCGAATCTTTATTTGAGGGTCCCAATTAGAAGTGGTGGAAAGGTAGGATTCCCCCTTGTCTTTATGTATTAATGTCTTAGAAATTCTTCGAGTCAATCTTCATTCGATCATAGTATCCAAAGGAAGTGAAGAAAAGGAAAGTTTCTATGTTTTTTGGGTTTTGGTCAAGATGAGTTTTCAGTTGCGGAGTGTGCCAAGCAATTCTCACGTTTGGTATGTTTTATACCAGGGATTGTTAAAAATAATGTTAGTAAGGCTATTTATTTTAAAAAAATTTATTAACCTATACCTCTTAACCCTCATGCCTATGGATATATTGATCTATTATTCAGAGATGCTCAATAAGGCTTTCTCAGTCAAAGTGGTTTCAGTGGAGCAACACAAAAAGAAGAATGTGTCTTTCACAGTCGGTAAAGATAATTATTTTCAAGAAAATATGATGCCTCTCATGTGCTTCTAGTGTATAGAACCTGATCATTATAAAATGTGTTGTTCTAATTATCTAAAGGATGGTGGATGGTGTGGCCGTCAAGGCCGCCTTTAGAGTTTTTGTGAGTTATACCAATCAAAACAGAAACTTTTGTTGGAAATATCAGCTCCTGACTATTGAGTAGTAGATTTTTCATGATAACAGGGTTCTAGAAATAGGCCTTGGAGTGAATCTTTTCAAACAGTGGAGGAGCTTCAAGTTTCCAGCTTATTGTTTTCGATGTTGATGTGGAAACTGTTTGAGTTTTTCTTCTTGAGGATTGTCTGTTTTTAGAATCCTTTTTTGGGGGATCTTATTTATGTTATATTTCTTACCTTAGTTTGGGTCATTTGTGGATTGATGATGTAATAATGGTTTCCTTTTCTTGATATATTTTTTTGATCCTCGATGTCCTCTTGTTTTTACTTGATGGTTAGAGCTCAATTTTGATATATTGGATGATCTCCCTTGTGATGAGAGTCCAGTTCCCTATTGTTCACTAACATAGATATTTGATCTCTTTATAGTTGGACTTGGATAGACCTTGGTAATGTACTTGGGTAACTAGGATGATTTTTGTTTTTTATATACCAGTCACATGATGGTGATGGAACTTGTTTTGATGATCTCATCGAGGTATGAGGCTCAATTTTGAAAAATCATATGTTATCTTTCAGTACTTGCCCAGGGTAGAAATACTTGTTATTTATTTACCTTGATTATGGATTATTTATGTTAGATGTTTCTCTTAAGTGATATCATAAAGTATATTCTTTGGGTTTAACGGATGTTCTTTTCTTTTGTTATACCATTTTGTTGAATCTTTAAATGGAGGGGATACTAATTCTAAGTCTTCTTCTTTTTTGTCTAGTTCAGATACATGTGATGATCTTGATGTTTTGATCTTGGAGATGTGTATATACTGTTAAAATTTTGGTGAGTCTCTATTCTGGACCATGGACCATTCACCTCAAAAAATGATTGATGGAGTTCTTCCTATATCATATTGTTATATCTTTCGGAGTGGAAGCTTTCTAGGGACATAAATTCTTATGGTGGGGAGTTTGTAACATCATATTACTTTATTTTATGTGTTTTGACCCATGGATTTGAATATTCAATTATTATATTTATTTGTAGGTTTTTCCATAGTTTTTCTAAAACTTTTTTAAGGTTTTTGGGCCTTTTCAGGATTTTCATGTGGTTTTCACATTGTTAAACAAATTGTGTAACCAAGGTTGCATGGTTTGTACAAGGTTAAACAAAGTGTGCAACCTGTTTCATGATTTTTTTATGGTTTGTGCATGGTTAAACATTTTTTTCAACATATTTAATGGTTTTCATATGGTTTGTGCATGGTTTAAACAAAGTGTGCAACCTAGACAGAAGGGGTTACATGGTTTGTGCAAGGTTAGTAATCACCATGCTACTTGGCCTAGGAAACCATGTGAATAAAAATTAAAGTTACAAAAATTATAATTAAATTCCTGAACTCTTCCCCCCTCCAATTAACCTCAAACTCCTCCCACTTGATCATAATCTGATCCTTAGGGTTTGGGGAGCCCTCCAGAGTCATTTTGGCTCTCCAAAACTCATTTCTTAATAGATTAAAGCCTCAATAGAAGCAGAGATCTTCTATTTTAGTGAGTTTTCCCCTTCTCAATCTTAAATCTACCTTATTCTCTTGATTTCTTCTTCCCAAAGGTTGTGAAATCCTTGAGTTATTTATCTCTATTGATTGATGTGAAATTTTAGATCTATTATTTTCACCCTCTTCTTTCAAGATCCATATTCTTAGATATGATGATCACCATCGAAGGTGAAACATCTCAGATTCATTTCAATTGGATTCCTTATTTTACAAGTAGGTTTTTCTATGGTTTTCCTTCATCTTATGATTCATTATTTCTTGATAATTCATATATACATGTTTCTTAATTTCCAACATAGGTTCTGTGAAATTTTTAGATTTAATTCTTTATAAAATATTCTTTCATCCAATTCTCTTAGAATTGAGTATGTAATTAATTGAATGGATATAATATTGTTATTTATAGATTTATTATTAATATTTTATATTCTATGTTTTTTGTATTTATTTTCAATGAAATTTTAAAGGTTATTTTGGTGAAATTGAGGGTTTTTTCCTAGATTTTGATTTATTAAATGAACTTCCATGATTTGAATTAAATGAATTGAACTATTTGATGTTTCATAAATAGTTTTAAAATTATTGAATTTATTAAATTACCAGGAACCATCTTTGATTGATTTTATCTTGTTTTGAAAGGGGTTATCTTTGGTTATTTTAAATAAATTATTTATTAAAATGGAAAGAGGGTGTAAACCCATGTTTTTAAATGTATTCAATCCTTTTAAAATTGAAATAATTTAAATTATTTATGGTTGATTTGAAATAAATTATTGTTTTGAAATCCCATATGGTGTTATATTGGTGATTTGGTAATGGAAATGGGTATGGTTACCCTTTTATAATGATGAAGTTATTTAAAAGGATTTGAATTAAATTGATAATTCATGACGTTCTGGTCAGAACTTTATGATGAACCTCTCTTTTAATAATAACTTAATTTAAATTTCTTGATTAGTGTATTTCCAATTGTTGGGTGTTGAAAGACGGATTTTTTTATTTAAGGGAGTTTGGTGGTGAGTGTGACATGTGATTTGAGGGCTAGTTCCCTTGATTGATACTGATGAGGAACCTCGTAGTGATCCTTATAACTTGATTATCTCACTCACCTATTTTGACTAGTCATGGGAACTTTGATTTTTATATGGGATGACCTAGATATATGCTTCACTAGAATACTCACACCTTCAAATGGATCTATAGAGAATGTGAAAGGATCAGGCTATGGACTTGTGGCCAGGAAATCAGGTGTGCATTGAACTAGTTTTCTATAGACTCGTGAGACTAGATCTAATCCTGGAAATTAATAATGTTATAAATTGATTAGCTATTCTGTGGTTGAATAACTACCATACCTAGGTTTTACCCATGACATCCATATATTTGATACTCGATACATGACATAATTCATTGTCACTATTTGGCACTGGAGTTTCCTTTCATGATTCATTTACTGTTATATGCATATTGACAATATTGTATTGATTCTTGTCCATCTTTGCATATCATATACATATTCTCATATTTTCTTGATTATATGACTTTATCTTGTGGAATTATTTTCGAAGATTTTCAAGAAAATTTTTAGTTTTTAAATGGTAAATACCATGTTTTACAGGTTTAGTTTAATAAATAATTTTTAAATGTTTGAAACTCTATTTAAACTAATCCTCAAACTCTATTATTTTTACTCCTCTTTCTTCAAAAAAAAATCCCTTATGATTTTTTTACATAGAATCTTTGGTGGAATCCTATTGTGATCTTTATCTCACACCCTACTTGTACCTTTTGGTGTTTGTATCCCTTTATTATCTTATAGTGGTGTTTGTGCTCTCTCCTTCCTTTGTGGTTTCGAGTTAGGGTGACCAAGGGCAGGTGACTTGGTACATGGTGGGTGGTCATGGACCACCAGGAGGTGAGTTTTGGTTGTTATGTTCTGCTTCATTTTTCTTACTGTCTATTTTTACTTTTATATGTATGTATAGATTGATATATATCTAATGATGTTCCCACATTTTACTATGTTACTTTAATACTTTGACGGTGAAATCATTCCCAATGGTTATTTGTTAATTACCAAGTTCTTGTCACCAGCCTATGGAGATTGGGAATGCTCTTTGAGTTAGTGGAGAATCAAGTTAGGTATCATTTCAATAGTATTCTGGTTTGGTGGTATCATATCCAAGTATTTCCATAAAGGTAAATACTTGAATTTGATATCGTTATGTTATTTGGGGTGAGTCATGGTAGAAATCAGATTAAGAATGTTTTGGGACTCGATAGTTAGTTCGTGAGCAGGTTCTTGATCATCATCCCTCAATGATGAGACTTGATTTACCAGGGATATTGAGACTTGAGTCTTTATTTTGAGTTATTTGTTTCTTAATGATAAATTATATTTATATTCCCAATGAGACTATATTTGATTTGTGGAATCTCTTATGAGTTTTGAAACCGAATTTAAAGACCTGGAAAATTCCATGTAATTTTTTTTAAAAATTATTTGTGATGTTTACGAGTCTGAAAAAATTGACGGGGCGTGATTCTGAGGCCCGGTGTGGCCAGAATGGATTTTTGAACTTTTTTTAAGGTACGTTCAGTAAACACGCGAGTGGCATTTTCTATCTTTTGAACTGGTTCTCAGAATAAAAATATGAGGACACTTTTGAATCCGTAGCACCAGGATTCACTTAAGGGTGGCTTCACTTTGATCACAGTTGGTCGGGAGAAAAAAGGTAGTTTTTGGACTTTTTAAAGAATAAAATAACATGTAATTGTTATTTTATTTTCTTTTTCTCCAACGGATGATCAGAACTGGTGGTACCGGTGATTTTTCAATCCATTTAATGGCTGGACTCATCAACTATGTAACTCCACCGTTGTCAATTAAAATAGGTTCATTAATTCATTTAATGAACCTCATTAATTCTTCAGCACGTTACAAAAATTTCCCCCTTCTATTTAAATGGAACTAGGTGTGGGGTTTTGGATGGCTTCTTTAAATGAGGAAACTCTAGATAAGTCATGTGGAAACATCCACTTGGAGTACAAGACCGGATTCAACGAGTGGTAATGAGCGCCGCCAAATCATGAACCGATGACAATGACGAAGGAGGTTTCATAGATCGTTGGCAGTGGACATCTAATCCAGGTAGGGGGTTTATGTTTGGTTTTGGTGTAACATTATTTAAATGAGTTTATTTAATCTTTAATGTTATATAAATATTCTCCTACTTGTTATCATGTTAAAATGGAGGGCGCGGGCCGAACGAACAAGCCCTGGACCCTCCGCCACTTTGTTCATGTTGCATTCTTTGGGGATTGTTTTCCTCAATTTTTACGGCAACGTGA
The DNA here is from genome assembly GCA_963277665.1 of Viscum album. Classification (NCBI taxonomy): domain Eukaryota; kingdom Viridiplantae; phylum Streptophyta; class Magnoliopsida; order Santalales; family Viscaceae; genus Viscum; species Viscum album. The sequence continues at coordinate 1,923,498,008 of OY728152.1, forward strand.
GACAGATGACTGTAGTTACAGAGACTCGCAGGTGAGGAAATCACCAATAACAGACCACTGGAGCACATCTGTTGGCCCACAGAAGGAACCGTCGGCCTGCCATGCTGGCGGTGAGTGGCGGTGGCCAAAAGAGGACCGCAACAATCGACCATCACTACTAAAAAATAAGGCTATAGCCATGGTATGGAATCATGGATATAGGCCCAAAAACCGTGGATATAGGTTATAGCCACTGTTTCATAAACTGTGGCTGGTATTGGCATTTCTATAGGGCAAAACCTATAGCCACGATTTTAAACCGTGGCTATAGCCCTATAGCCACGATTTTCAAACCATGGAAGAATCCTAAGCCAGGCAATATATATAGCCACGGTTTAAAACCGTGTCTATAGGCCTATTTCCACTGATTTAAACCTTGGCTATATCCCTATATCCATGGTTTAAAACCGTGGCTATATGTCCCCCCCATTCAATAAAAAAACAGCCCCCCTCCCTGCCCCCTTCCCCAGCACACCCCCCTGCCCCCTGCACACCCCCCTTCCCCCTTCCCCAGCACTTCCCCCTGCACTCCCCCCCTACCCACTGCACTTCCCCCCAGCCCACTGCACACACCCCTTCCCCCTGCCCCCAGCATACCACCCCTTCCCTCTCACCATGTCCCCTACACACACCCCCTTCCCACTGCACCTCCCCCCCAGCCCACTGCACCCCCCTGCACACACACCCTGCACACACACCCTTCCCCCAGCACACCCCCTGCCCCCTTCACTTCCCCCTTGCCCACTGCACTTCCTCCCCAACCCACTTCACACCCCCCTGCCCCCAGAAAACCACCCCTCCCTACCCCCAGCAAACCACCCCTTCCCCCTCACCCTATCCCCCCCCCCCTCGCACACACCCCCTGCCCACTACACTTCCCCCCTTCCCACTGCACACCCCCCTGCCCCCCTTGCACTTCCCCTCCCCCCCAGCCCACTGCACTCCCCCCCAACCCACTACACTTCCCCCTTGCCCCACCCTGCACATACCCAATGCACCCCCCCAGCCCACTGCACATGTAACACCCTGAGCTTCCACGGTACGCTTCTCTTTGAAAAATACAGTAGCGTGTGTTGCACGCAACTTCGAGTTCTAACACACCACAACCAATCAAACTAGCCGTTATGAATAGTAATACCTACTTTTTGAAATTTTATAAATTTTATCTCTAAAAATGGACTTCATTTTTGGATTCGGAGTATAGAATTTATCCTAAGGTGAAATTTTGGTACTTATCGGATAACTTTAATATTTTGATGAATAGTAAAAATTACTAAATTTTAATTAAAAACAACTTTTTTAATCAAAATAATTAATAGGGAAAAATTATGAATTTGAGTGGTTTTAAAGTATATTTAGAATATATTTTTACCATTTAATACAATGTTGGTCATTGTACATAATTTCACAATTAAACCGAACATAAACAAGTATCAATCTTTTGATAGTTATTATATCTTAAAAACACGCTTTTTCTTTTGACAGCGGGAATTAATTTTAAATTAATTTCTTCCAATTCTGTGTTTTGAATTTGGAAAAATGGATTAAATATTTTTAATCATGATTTCAAAATTGTCTAAATAAGTAAATTTTATTTTTAGGCATTTTGAATAATTACTTCGGTAAATATTTTATTTACCATGGTTAAAGGGTAAATCTGGTAAATAAGGGTTAAAAAATAATATTATAATAATAATAAATTGCCCTAAAACGTGTCCTAAACTTATTGGTGGATACATGTCCGACCATGGGCATATTTGAGTCGATTTTGGGACCCCATGGTGTCACTTCTAAGTGATAGGGACACTTTATTTTAATTAAGTTAAAATGAATACAAAAATGACACAAGCATATATCTTTTATAAAAACAATTTTTATATAGGGTTATATATGTTGGATTTTCAACTATAAATATTAATTAGAAATATAAAAAGATTTCCTAGATAATGGTATTTTATTTATAATTTTTAGACATTAAATATTTTAATTTATTTATGACACAGTGATGATGTAGTAATTACCATAATAGTAAAAAATGAAAGTAATTGATATTATAAATACCCAAATAAATATAATTTGAGACTTTAAATGAATTAAACTAATTTTATAGGATAATATGACATATTAGGATTGATTTAATTAACTTTTTTCGAAATAATAATTCTGTTATGATTTTTACAAAAATCAATTATTGAATAGTGTCAAAATTGACATAAAAGAGTTTTTAAAACAAATATTATATTATTAATTGATATTAAATTCTTAAAAATCTGAGGTTCGGCCAAGAGACTTATATAATGATGTTTATATCATTAATGGACCACTTGGGGGTCTCTTATATGTATATAGTATGTTTATTAACCATATAATATAAAAATACAAAGAGACATTGCAAAAGTGAAACTAATTAACAAAGAGTTAATACTTAAAGATAAGGTTAATATAATAACCCAAACCTGTATAAATTCTATTATTTGAGTGGTTTTCGACCCATACCCACCTTAAACTTTAAATTATACACTTTTGATCCATTATAAACTGAATATGAATTTATTATAAATTAATAATTTATGTTTTTCATAAAGAGACCCTCACCCCTCTTATAAAAGGACACTCCCTCTTCTCATTAATTCACACCTTCAAAGCCTTTTGGTTTGGCAAAAACCTGCCCAAATACTCTCTCAACTTCCCTAACTTCATCCTAGAGGCCTTACTTTAGTCATAAAGCCATCCTAAGGAGCCATTTTGATCAAATCAAAAGGAAGAACCTGAAGAAGAGGTAATGATTTCACCACCCTTTTTCAAGTTCCTTTCTTCTTCCAATTCTTATTTCTTTGTTGTTACCATTCTAAAATAATTAATCCAGTATCTCCTATATACTTTAATATTATTATAAAAATGGTACAACCATATTCAATATTTTATCCATCCTTTGAATGACATATCACCATACGTGCGTACGTACGGCTTACCGTCTCCACGTCGTGGTGTAATTGTTATTCAATATATTATTATTTGGATAGGTATAATAATGACTTGTAATTCATGTAAATAATAAATATAACATGATAATTATTCTGTATATATGATATAACATCCAATTATATATTATTTTAATATCAAAAGAATGATATTTTCGCTCGTGCGTACGTACGGATTACCGTCTCCACGACGCGATGAGATTCATTTCCAAGTTCACCATTCATCGACGATTATAAAAATATATATTACTAATAAGTATGTAATATATGAAATAATAATGCTACTGGAGATATATATATATATATATATATATATATATAAGGATTTATGTACTTACATATATCTTATTCACCTACTTCCGTTCAATACTATATGAAAACAGAAATAGTGTTTATGCGTACGTACGGACTACCGTCTCCATAAACGGTGTTTTCCATTTCATATATATGTCTATTAAACATATTTATATTCTAAATATATATGATATATTTATCATTTTTTATATTCTGGAAGTATTTAAATCATGATCTATGTGATACAACCAAGAGTGACAAGTTAAAACACGTACGATAAAGAAAGTGATTATTAACCGAAATGTTATCTTAACATGGAAATTATTATTAAATGGGTAATATAAAGTCATAAATGAATCATGTATGATATCATAAATATTAATATGGTTCTGGTATAATTTAATAACATACTACGATCTTCGTATAGGACGTTAAACGTACCCTCGACTAAAGGAAAGTACAAGGTAAGGGGTTTTCATCTCACTCCTTATTCCTGTGAGATTCATGCCATATTGCCACCATTACCTTTTGTGTGGTGTATGTACTGCCCATAATTATATTCTTTGTGTAATAAACTTTAATTTATGTGTATTTACATATTCATTTTATGATACCTCTTTCATGGGTTGTACGTTTCGTAAGTTACCAAATTGGTAAGGGTTTATTCTGCAATCTCTTCATTATCTGAGGTTGTATATACGTAATAATCTATTGGGATATCTTTATCATCCACATCCATGTTTCTTAAAAATTTATTTCAAAACATTTTTACTATTTACAAGAATATTGGTTAAAGACGTTTATACCCTTGTTTGACTTTTTATAAGAGGTTTATAAAGGAATCTTTCCGTCATTTTCCAAACAAGGTCCTTTTTAACCTTTTGACAAAATTAAGGTAAGAATGTCTTTTTTTCAACTTATACGGTGGGTGTGGTTATTCTCCACCATTATTACACCTTTGAAGCTTCCTTCACAATATTATAAAGATATTTTCAAAATAAAGGTTTTCTCTATGATTATACGACTTTTAAATGATTTCAAAAAAAGAGATATTTCTCTCAAATAGTATTGATTTAATCTATGTCAACATCCTTTGATAAAATTTTAAACTTGTTTTAAGTTGATTTATTATGATACAAATCATCCATATTGTATTTAATGTTTTTTGATATTTTTGACTATGGATGAGTTATTTTTATGCCATTAATGGTTTATGATTAGAGTTTTGACATTTTGTATGTTAGTTTTAATACGAATGTTTACGTTATATTTCATCCTCTTCTTAGGATGAATGTGTTGGACTAGTATGTTCCGGGTTGGGGACCGGTAAAAGTAAGCCCTCCGGGTTGGTGTCCTGTTATTAGAGGCACTCCGGGTTGGTGTCCTGTTATTAGAGGCACTCTGGGTTGGTGTCCGGTTATTAGAGGCACTTCGGTTTGGTGTCCGGGTATTAGAGGCACTCCGGGATGGAGTTCGGTTACAGAGGCTCTCCAGGTTGGGTTCTGGTTACAGTTATCCCTTAGGTCTTGGCACGGGGCCTTGAAACAGAAATTAAAGTTCGACATCATGAAATCCATCATTATGAAAGTGGTTAGTGATATTGCATGTGATTATTTGATTAGTAGAATATCCATGTGAATAAGTAAATAGAATTATTTCATTTTATTTCTGCCATATTATGTTGAAGTTCAAGTTTAAAAGGCTTTTTCATTAGTTTTATACATTGCCTTAAATGTTTATGCTTATTTTTGAAAGTTTCTACTGTATTGCTTACCCTTACTGAGCATTTGAGCTCACCCCTTTCTATGTTCTATTTTTTCCAGGATTCCATGAAGTGTAATGTGATTGATATACAGGGTTAAGACAAGGGAATAATGGTGTTCATAAAGATTATTTATGTTGTTTTGTACGTCTTAAAGTGAAAATGTAAAATTCATGTATGTGATCTATTTTTCCAAGACTGCTAAACAGATCGGTCCTTCGGGACTTGATTCCTTGTAATCATGCCAATGTATTAAAATAATTCACCGACTCTGGGTAACTGGGGTCGGGGTATTACAGTTGGTATCAGAGGAAGTTTAGCAATAACCTTTGAAACTAGATTTAGATAAACTCTGATTAGAACACATAGCCCTAAGATAGACTTTGAGGATTAGTATAGAAGAACATCCTAGAATTTTGGTATTGTAGAGATTTTGTGAGTTTTCCGAGAAATACATCCCTGTCTGGATACGAGTAGGTAGAGGCAGCTCTGGAACATATGTACCTAGGGGTAAAAACCGAAAACACCGCTTTGAGCTAGACTCAAACGGGAACTGCTGCACGACAATGGGCCTTGTTGCACTCTTGGTTACGACACTCTCGAAGGATATGCTTTGGATAATTCTAATTTTATTTACAAACCATTATGAAGGGCTTATGAGTATATACTTAGTCAAAGAAAACATTTTTATGATTATGGATTATATCCATAAACTGTTCAATTTGTGTTAGGTATTTTACAATTTTGGTAATTATTCATTGTAATTCATAAACTGAACTAGTTTATGTTATTGTATAGAAATGGTGCCCAGTAGAAGGAATGTGAACTCCCGTAATATGTATGATCCAAAGAGTAAGAAGGATCATATCTTTCATGGTCGTAAGCCAGAATTTAGTAGGGAAATAGTTTTCCACGTATTATCATCATATGAAGAAATAGTATCGTGTGTTGATAAGATGAGTAAAGAATTCTCGGAGTCCTATGGAATTTAAGGGAAGCAAGAGAAGAAAAGTATGGAAGAGAGAAAGATGGATAAAGGGAAGAGGGAAAAGAATAATTTTCCCATATGTGATAACTATGGGAAGAAACACCCTGGAACTTGCCTGAAAGGAATGGGAGTTTGTTATAAGTTTGGAGGAAAAGGGGCACAAAGTACGTGACTGCAAGGGTATGAAAAAGGTTTCAAATATACAATGCTTCATTTGCAAGGAGTTTGGACACTACACGAACCGATGTCCCAGTCATCAAACTATGCCGCAAATGATGCTATTGGATAATAATCAAGTTATGATACTACAACAGATGAAGAGGAATGACTAGTGTTGTTATATTGTTATTTTAGAATTATTTCATTTAAGTGTTGTATCAATGATGTTCTGGAAATAAATAAAGATTGTACTGCGGTACTATTTAATTAAGGATTTGAGATTTTATGGTACTAAGAAAAGTGACTCTACAGCGAGTTAAATTTTTTTGGAATTTACATGGTTGAAGGAAAGATAAACCTTAATATGGTCTTAATATTGAGGTAGTGATTTTGGAATAAGAGACTGTTTATTTTGGTAATTCAGGATGTTCCGGTGTTTTAAAATAATATATGAGGAAGGCATTCACATGTTATTACCTGGAAAAAAGGATCCTCATTATGTTTAACTTCCTTGTAAATTTTGGACTGTGAGTTTGGATAATATTATTGTGGATAAGTCTAATGGTTGGAATGGATTAAGTTTGAAAGGTTAGTTTTTTGGATTTTTATAAAAGGACAACACACAGACCATGTGACGACCCGTCGTGTCAGAAAAAGATGTGGGAATCGAACCCACAACCATAGTGCAATTGGGATTTATCGCCTACCATTGTGCTACATGAAGTTCCTGGATGGTATAATGTAGTTTCTTTACATAAAGGGTCTGATATGTGAAATATAAACTCATTATATTTGGAACCCTGTACGATTAGGATAAATAGAGTATTTTTGAGTTGTATTATGTTTTGGGGTGAAAGATGAGTTTGTGGTAGAAATTTATTAATGGATAAAAATCTAATTATAAAGTAAGTATATCTCATTATGATCTTAGCCAATCTCATAAATAAATTCCTCAACATTAAGAAAAGAAACTTAGAACAAAAATGTTGTCCTAGATGGTAACTTATATCATCACTAATTTACGGCTTTGGGATTGTTGGCCTTTTCATAGCCATGTTCTCTACCACTCTCTATCAGATAATTGATGGGTAGATTTCTCTTCCATATCCATATTTTCCTACATGGAACCCTAGTATGTGTTATTTTCGGTAATCATTATACTTTCCACTCATTATTTTAAATAGAGGCCTCATTAATTCATTCTTCGATGTGGGATTTCAACTAAGATATTTTGAAACATCAAAAATGTGTTATCCTAATACCTTATGTTTTTTTGAACCGATAGTATTTTAAATCATCATAGATTGATTAATTTAACGACCTCAATTTTAAACTTGTTTGTGATTGATGAACTCAATCACTACCTATAAATATTTATGATTTTCCTCCAGTTACATGTCTATAATTGCCACCAATGTCCTCCTAATCGAGATCATAATTTTGTGGTGACCCTTTCATTTCTCTTTTCATCTTGTTAAGACTAAATTTTATTAACCAAATTTACGATGTGGGTTTTTTTCCACAAAGATATTTTCTATTTTCAACCTTTATTTTCAAATAACAATATCAAATTGAGAGGATGAAATTTTTTGAAGGAGGTTAGAATGTAACACCCCGAGCTTCCATGGTACGCTTCTCTTTGAAAAATACAGTAGCGTGTGTTGCACGCAACTTCGAGTTCTAACACACCACAACCAATCAAACTAGACGTTATGAATAGTAATACTTACTTTTTGAAATTTTATAAATTTTATCTCTCAAAATGGACTTCATCTTTGGATTCGGAGTATCGAATTTATCCTAAGGTGAAATTTTGGTACTTTTCGGACAACTTTAATATTTTGATGAATAGTAAAAATTACTAAATTTTAATTAAAAACAACTTTTTAATCAAAATAATTAATAGTGATAAATTATGAATTTGAGTGGTTTTAAAGTATATTTAGAATATATTTTTACCATTTAATACAATGTTGGTCATTGGACATAATTTCACAATTAAACCGAACATAAACAAGTATCAATCTTTTGATAGTTATTATATCTTAAAAACACGCTTTTTGTTTTGACAGCGGGAATTAATTTTAAATTAATTTCTGCCACTTCTGTGTTTTGAATTTAGAAAAATGGATTCCATATTTGGAACAGGATGTCCAAATTGTGTAAATAGGTAACTTTTATTTTTAGACATTTTGAATAATTACTTCGGTAAATATTTTATTTACCATGGTTAAAGGGTAAATTTGGTAAATAAGGGTTAAAAGTAATATTATAATAATACTAAATTACCCTAAAACGTGTCCTAACCTTATTGGAGGATACATGTCTGACCATGGGCATCTTGGGGTCGATTTTGGGACCCCATGGTGCCACTTGTAAGTGATAGGGACACTTTATTTTAATTAAGTTAAAATGAATACAGAAATGACAGAAGCATATATCTTTTAAAAAACAATTTTTACATAGGGTAATATATGTTGGATTTTAGACTATAAATATTAATTATAAATCTAAAAATATTTCCTAGATAATGATATTTTATAGACATTAAATAATTTAATTTATTTATGACACAATGGTGATGTAGTAATTACCGTAATAGTAAAAAATGAAAGTAATTGATATTATAAATACCCAAATAAATATAATTTGATACTTTAAATGAATTAAAATAATTTTATAGGATAATATGAAATATTAGTATTGATTTAATTAACTTTTTTCGAAGTAATAATTCTGTTATGATTTTTACAAAAATCAATTATTGAATAGTGTCAAAATTGACATAAAAGAGTTTTTAAAAAATATATTATATTATTAATTGATATTAAATTCCTAAAAATCTAAGGTTTGGCCAAGAGACTTATATCATGATGTTTATATATTTAATGGACCACTTTTGGGTCTCTTGGATATATCTAGTAAGTTTATTAACCATATAATATAAAAATACAAAGAGACATTGTAAAAGTGAAACTAATTAACAAAGAGTTAATACTTAAAGATAAGGTTAATAAAATAACCCAAATCTTTCTAAATTCTATTGGTTGAGTGGTTTTCGACCCATTACCACCTTAAACTTTAAATAATCCACTTTAAATCCATTAGAAACCGAATATGAATTTATTATAAATTAATACTTTAATTTTTTCCTAAAGAGCCCCTCACCCCTCTTATAAAAGGACACTCCATCTTCTCATTAATTCACACCTTCAAAGCCTTTTGGTTCGGCCAAACCCTACCCAAATACTCTATCAACTTCCCTCACTTCATCATAGAGGCCTTCCTTTAGTCAGAAAGTCATCCTAAGGAGCCCTTTTGATCAAATCAAAAGGAATAACCCGAAGAAGAGGTAATGATTTCACCACCCTTTTTCAAGTTCCTTTCTTCTTCCACTTCTTATTTCTTTATTATTACCATTCTAAAATAATGAATCCAGAATCTCCTATATACTGTAATATTATTATAAAAATGGTACAACCATAATCAGTATTCTATCCATCCTTTGAATGACATGTTACCATACGTGCGTACGTACGGCTTACCATCTCCACGTCGTGGTGTAATTGTTATTCAATATATTATTATTTGGATGGGTATAATAATGATTTTTAATTCATTTAAATAATAAATATAACATGATAATTATTCTTTATATGTTATATAACATCCAATTATATATTATTTTAATATCAAAAGAATGATATTTTCGCTCGTGCGTACGTACGGATTACCGTCTCCACGACGCGATGAGATTCATTTCCAAGTTCACCATTCATCGATGATTATAAAAATATATATTACTAATAAGTATGTAATATATGACATAATAATGTTACTGGATATATATATATATATATATATATATATAAGGATTTATGTACTTACATATATCTTATTCACCTACTTCCGTTCAATACTATATGAAAATAGAAACAACGTTTATGCGTACGTATGGACTACCGTCTCCATAAATGGTGTTTTACATTTCATACATATGTCTATTATAAATATTTATATTCTAAATATATATGATATATTTATCATTTTTTATATTCTGTAAGTATTTAAATCATGATCTATGTGATACAACCAAGAGTGACAAGTTAAAACACGTATGATAAAGAAAGTGATTATTACCCGAAATGTTAACTTAACATGGAAATTATTATTAAATAGTTAATATAAAGTCATAAATTAATCATGTATGATATCATAAATATTAATATGGTTCTGGTATAATTTAATAACATACTACGATCTTCGTACAGGAGGTTAAACGTACCCTCGACTAAAGGAAAGTGCAAGGTAAGGGGTTTTCATCTCACTCCTTATTCCTGTGAGATTCATGCCATATTGCCACCATTACCTTTTGTGTGGTGTATGTACTGCCCATAATTATATTCTTTGTGTAATACACTTTAATTTATGTGTATTTACATATTCATTGTATGATACCTCTTTCATGGGTTGTACGTTTCGTAAGTTACCAAATTGGTAAGGGTTTATTCCGAAATCTCTTCATTATCCGAGGTTGTATATACATAATAATCTATTGGGATCTCTTTATCATCCACATCCATGTTTCTTAAAAATGTATTTCAAAACATTTTTACTATTTACAAGAATATGGGTTAAAGACATTTATACCCTTGTTTGACTTTTTATAAGAGGTTTATAAAGGAATCTTTCCGTCATTTTCCAAACAAGGTCCTTTTTAACCTTTTGACAAAATTAAGGTAAGAATGTCTTTTTTTAACTTATACGGAGGGTGCAGTTATTCTCCGCCGTTATTACACCTTTGAATCTTATTTCACAATCTTATAAATATATTTTCAAAATAAAGGTTTTCTCTATAATTATATGACTTTTAAATGATTTCAAAAAAGATATATTTCTCTCAAATAGTATAGATTTAATCTATGTCAACATCCTTTGATAAAATTTTAAACTTGTTTCAAGTTGATTTATTATGATACAAATCATCCATATTGTATTTAAGGTTTTGTGATATTTTTGACTATGGATGAGTTATTTTTATGCCATTAATGGTTTAAGATTAAAGTTTTGACATTTTGTATGTTAGTTTTAATATGAATGTTTATGTTATATTTCATCCTCTTCTTAAGATGAATGTGTTGGAATAGTATGTTCCGGGTTGGGGACCGGTAAAAGTAAGCCCTCTGGGTTGGTGTCCGGTTATTAGAGGCACTCTAGGTTGGTGTCCAGTTATTAGAGGCACTCCGGGTTGGTGTCCAGTTATTAGAGGCACTCCGGGTTGGTGTCCGGTTATTAGAGGCACTCCGGGATGGAGTCTGGTTACAGAGGCTCTTCGGGTTGGGTTCCGATTACAGTTATCCCTTAGGTCTTGGCACGGGGCCTTGAAACAGAAATTAAAGTTTGACATCATGAATTCCATCATTATGAAAGTGGCTAGTGATATTGCATGTGATTATTCGATTAGTAGAATATCCATGTGAATAAGTAAATGGCATTATTTCATTTTATTTCTGCCATATTATGTTGAAGTTCAAGTTTAAAAGGCTTTTGTTTTAGTTTTATAAATTGCCTTCAATGTTTATGCTTATTTTTGAAAGTTTCCACTGTATTGCTTACCCTTACTGAGCATTTGATCTCACCCCTTTCTATGTTTTATTTTTCCTAGGATTCCAAGAAGTGTAATGTGATTGATATGCAGGGTTAATACAAGGGAATAATGGCATTCATAAAGATTATTTATGTTGTTTTGTACGTCTTAAAGTGCAAATGTAACATTCATGTATGTGATCTATTTTTACAAGACTGCTAAACTGATCGGTCCTTCGGGACTTGATTCCTTGTAATCATGCCAATGTATTAAAATAATGCATCGACTCTAGGTAACTGGGGTCGGGGTGTTACAACACACCCCCCCCCCCAGCACACCCCCAGCACCCTACCCCTGCCCCTTGCAAAAGAACCCAGCACACCCCCTGCCCCTTGCCCACTCCCCCCTTGGAACCTGGTTAAAAGACTTTTGAAGAATAATAACACTTTATGATCATGTACGCTAATTGGAGGATGGATGATTCTAATGACCAGGAATCAATTGATTTTTCCCCATTAGTTACCAAATCATCTCATATAGGCTGGGGGAAGGTTAATATAGAATTTAAACATGTGTTTAATGTGATGCGGGAACAACTAGAAAGTGGTAAACGGACACTTGAGTGTTCACTATTTGATGATGATGTGTTACAATTTTATAAGAGTTATAGTCCTTGAATCATTTGGTGAATAGTTGATGAGAGACTGTCATACCTCTGTGGTTTTTGAATCCTAGAGAGACAAATATGGGTGATGAATTTGGGTGTCTATTTTGGTGGCCATGGACCTAGTAGAAAATATAGGAATGTTTTATATTTTGAAGACTAATAATATCATGGAGTTACCTTAAGAATTATATCAGAGAGAGATGCACATATTATTCCATGATTTTTGGAAAGGGTTTAATATGACCTTAGGGAATCATCTAATATCGAGCACAATGTACCATAAATATATAGAGAGACACTAAGAGTAGATGATACATATATTGGAGGATATACTTCAAGATTGTGTTCAATAAATCAATGGATCTTGGGTTTAATATGACATTAGGGAATCATCTACTATTGATTGAGAGATGCGATAACACACCAGCGGGTGAAACCAAGAAATTTCAGAAAAAATCATATAGAGGAGAATGGACTGGTGTTTTTTCATGGGGTCGGATGCAGTGAGCTAAAAACCGCATTGATATCATTTTTAAAAATCCAATTACCAGGTTGATAGACTGTTGGAAGATCATTCTCATTTGAAAAATCATATGGTTAGGAGCACCATTATGTTTAGTTGACGGGTGAACCCCCTATCTAGAACATTTCTGGCTGTGAACCTCAGTTCAAGCCATGAAATTCCCAGGGTTAGGGATTCATGGTGTGAAACCCCTGGTCACACCGTGAATCATGCCTAGGTGGATTTATTTTAATAGGTTAAATTCTGTCTTTTTCTGGGTCAAGTGTTTCACAATGATGAGAGTGAAGAAAGTATCAAGTTTTGAAAGCCGGTTGTTTGTATTTGATGAAATTAAAACAAATATTTTCTTTAAGTTTTAGATTTTTATGAGAATGCTCGGTTGATTTTTTCTCAAAATGAGAACATTTTCATCTCTAAAGTGACGGAAATTTCATTTTCTACTATTGAGTTGGCTGAAACTTTCTACTAGTCCACGTTCAAGGCTAAGGAAAATCATGTAAAACAGGTGAAAAAGTCATTATAAAGATCCAAAACCAATTTGAATAGAATATACACATTATATAATAATGAAAAAAAGTTTTTAAAATACTCTAGCAATTATAGAATTCAAGTTAAAGGGTTAGGAAGAGGAAACTTACCTCAAACTCAAGGCGCTGCTTTTGACGAAAACTCGAATCTTCCTTTTTTTCCGCTTGCACGCATATGAAACTTCACATATATATAAGGACACCTAGCCCCTATGTACATATTTTCATGGCCAAATATGCACAAGGGGGTCCTTAGATATATGTTTATACTTGAATATACCCCTTTACACTTACACATGTATGCATTTTTCATATCTATTTATGGTGGTCATGTCAACACAAAACAGCTACACACACACATTGTTAATCATAATATCAATAATCATTGCATCAGTACATGTATAAACAATAGAAATAACGCATCCATGAAGCATACCTCACCCCCCCCACCTACACCCCCACTACCCCCCAGCCAACACCAGTCCCACTGCACTACTCCCCCCAACCCCACAGCACCCCCACACCCCCCCCCACGTCCCCCTACACCACTCATCCCCCACTGCCCCCCTACACCACCCCCACCCCATCACTCCCCCCACCCCCACCCCACTGCACCACTCCCCCCAACCCCTCCCCAGCCCTCAGCCCCCCCCCCCCACCCCACCTGCACCCCCACTGCCCCCCAGCACCCCCCCCCCACCTACACCCCCACAACCCACCCCCCAGCACCACTCCCCCCCAGCTCCCCCCCACCTGCCCCCCCCCCCACCTGCACTCACCCACCCCTCCTGCACCACTCCCCCCCCCCACCCCTCCTACACCAGTATTACTCTTCTTCTTCTAGGATGTCTTTGGTATTATTTAGAATACCACTATTTAGAATTCGGTATTACTCTTCTTCTTCTAGGATATCTTTAATTAAATGAATTCTATGATTCCTTTCCTGAATTGATTCCATTTGTTACTTTAGATCACTTTCATCGGTCATGACGTTAATGGCCAATTTTCAATGGTCCATGATCTGGACTATTCTTCCGTAGTGTAGGCAGTTCATCTCTATTTCAACATCCTCTTCACTTCCATCAGTCATGAAGTTATTATTCCAACATTCACTATACTTCTATCCAAATGTCTAGTATCACTATTATTGACAAATAAATCACCTTCTCTTTCTATTTTATGTAGTATATCTAGTTTTTCTTTCTTTCTATTTTTGGATTACAACAATATGATCTTGAGATTTATTTATAGATCCAAGTATTTTATTCATGCTCATAGCCAAATTGGATGATATGGATGGATTCTCGTTATTTAATCACACCCATATTTGTACAGAATTTGTTTTTAAACCATGGGTAATAGATAAATATGCATGAGTAATAATGGATTTATCAGGATAGTCTATCACATTCCTCCATTATCTTACAGTGAAAAAATTAGTGGATCAATTAAAGTTATTTTGACACAATTATGAGTCTTTTTGTTAGTAATATTATCATCATTAGTTTGTGTGGTAGCTACTCTTATTTTCCTAAAAACATGTAATGATTCAACATGGGTGACTTCTTGATTTAAGATCGCTATTGTATTTTAATTGAGTGTGGTCACTAGAATGGAGCATGATCATCTAAGAATGTGTTAAAAAATGGATAATTAAGACCACTGATGATGAAAAATGGAAGAAAACTTCCTTTGGAAAATTTTAAAAAAATGAAGATGGAAACACTATTCCCAAGAAGTTTTTAAAGAAGGAAGATCATACATCCTTGGGTAATAAAACTAAGAAGTCTAATCCAAGTGCTAAATATAAAAGTATCAGTTCTTCTATCATGGAAGAAGGAGAAAAACTTAGATTCATGCCAACAAGCCTTGCTTGTATGTTAAAATAGAGGCAAGAAATAGCATAATGGAAGATTTTTCCAAGGAGAATACAAATAAAGGTGAAAGGGGACTGGTGTGGGATGGATGTGGCTGGAGCAGGGCCAAATCATGGCATTACTATAGCGTGACCGTGGCGTGACCGCGGGGTGTTGGCCCGGTCCAGCAACATCCACGGGGAAGCATCTTCCGGCCAGGAGCGAAGGGAGAAGGAGGAGGCTGGAATGCTGGTGGAAGGGGGCTGGTTGTAGGTACTGGGGGGGATGGTGTGGGCTGATTCGAAGGTGGAAGGGGGGCTATTGCAGGCTGGAATGTTGGTGGCAGTGGGCTGAAATGAATGTGGAAGGGGGTGGTGTGGGCTGGATGTGGCTGAAGTAGGGCCAAATCACGGCATTACCGCGGCGTGACCGCGGTGTGAATGTGGTGTGTCCGAGACATGTTGGCCCAGTCCAGTGACATCCATGGGCCAGTATCCTCCAACCAGGAGCGAAGGGAGCGGGAGGAGGCGGGGAAATTGAATTGCAAAAACCAAAAACATTATAATATATGGTATTATACAAAAAATTCCAGTCAAATTAACTACACTAATCAAAAACATACTAATATGACTAGAACTAAATCAAACATCATCAAGCCAATTTGAGTAAAGTGGAACCAAACCAAATGGTTTTAAAAAAGATAAAACTGAACCAAACTGAAAATAATGTAACCAAACTGATTCAAACCAATCAAAACTGACTTCAATAAATCATAATTGAGCATGAAAAAATGAAACTAATGAAACATACATGATTGGATCTAAAATTAATTTAATTGAACAAATAACCCCAAATAGAACAAAATGAACCTGTTAAAATTGACCTAAACCAAAAAAAATGAACCCAATAAAAAATAACTTAGAAAACCTAAGCTGGCCCAAACTGAACCAAGGAGCTGGGCCTTGTGATAAACTTTTAGAAGGCCTCATGCCCACAAGTTGAGAGGATATCCCAGTCATGTGGTTCACCATTGTCCTTAACAAGATCCAAAATGCACTGCAAAAATATAGGGAACCCAAAAATCCCAAAAACCCTAATTAAAATTGATCTAAAGAATAAAAATAGAAGAATCCTTACCTGAATCTGATGTTGAACTCACTGCCTTCTATGGTGGTGGGTAAAATTGACCTCATCATAAGTAACCACCTGTAAGTCAATAATAGGAAAAAGAGTGAGATATAATAACTTCTTATATATATGTGATCAATGTGTCAACTGTACATGATAAATGATACATAACTCTATAATCAAAAATGAACAAAGAATATTCAGATTGATATGTAAATCCCAATACTAAATAACATGATCTTTAATAAAGGATTTTTGGTCAAATGAAATCCAATTTCATTCAATACATACACAATAGAAGCATTGGAGTAATATTATTCTATATCTGTTGAGTATTCCATAATGGAGTAGGTTTCACCACTATCGATGGGAAACATGAAAGATATGAGGGGATAGTGATGCAGTTTGACACCCCTTGGGTTGTGTTGTATTTTTTTACAAAATGTGTGGACTTTTCCCAAGATGATTTGTTGAAAAGATAGGGAAATTAATGGACAACCCTAAAGTTAGTTTGAGTTAGACATGTTGGCAATGAGATGTGGTGGATGAAGAGTGGTGATGGAGCTTGGCCATGTGAGGGAGTTCATATATTTAAAACTATAAATGTAGGTGTTTTCAAGTCCAGCATGTAAGATTACACAATATCAGGATGCTTCATGTAAGAAATGCTCTAAGGCATGGAAATTTCTTAATACCCATTCAGAATGATTTATTTCTCTTGAAGGAAACTTCAGATCCCATAAATAGACAGATAATTCTTCCATGTTTCCCACTGCCTCTAAAATAGGGTATATATGAAATCTATGGGGATTAAAAACTAGGAAGATATCTCAGTAGATTGTGTCATGGGGATGTAACTACTATTTTAATGGGTCATGCCCAGAATCATCAATATTTTCCTCTAAATTTCAGAAATGAGGGGATTCCTTGGTGAAATACCATTTACTGGCCTTATTACCACATTTTCTGAATCTTTATCCCCCTATAGCCCCCCTTCCACCCTGGACAGACTCCCCCCCCCCCCACTCCTTCCGGACAGACCCACCACCCCCCTCCCACCCTGGACAGACCCCCCCCCCCCCCCACTGCAGACTGCCCCTACTGGACATACCCCCACCCTGCACCCCCTTGGACATGTGTCCAGGCCCCCACTGCAGACCGCCCCTATTGGACATACCCCCCCCCCCCCACCCTGCACCCCCTGGACATGTGTCCAGCCCCCCCCCCCCCCCCCCACTCCTTCCTGGACAGACCCCCCCCCCCCCATTTTCTAAATCTTTACCCCCTGCAATGCCCCCCATCCAATCCCCCCTGAACATCCTCCCCTCTTAGTTTGCACAGATTTCCTTTGGAGTCTAAAGCCATTATCTGGACTGCATCCAGTTCTACATCTGATTCAAGAATTAGGCATTCATCATGGAACCATATATTCACAGGTCTATTGAAGTTTGGTCTTATGGAGTCTTCAAGATAATCCAAGGGTCGTTCTTATGCAATACCATGATCCTTCCCACAAGAGAGGTCATTTAACATGAAACCAGGTTGATAATCCCGACCATAATAGTATAATTATTGTTACCTCATAGCACTCACATCATTCTACCTAGACCTCGACTAGTCCTACACTGAACGCAATGACTAAAAATTATTGTCAATTCACACTTGATTTCCAAGATACTACCAAGTATTGTATACACCTAGATTACCCAGAACAAAACTTACTGCATTCAATGATTGACATGAGTTCTGAATTTTAGTAACCTAGGTGTGGGATATGAATTTTGACCTAGATAGTTTTTATCCCCTCATAAATTCTGCTACTTCAAGCCATAGTATTTCTAATAAATGACAAAATCTTGTCAATCGCATAATGGTACCTAGATCTATCATTGATGTTGTCTTACACCACAGAGACATCTGCACACACACACTCCTTTGGGATACCAAGCGCTATCATATTCACATTGAACACGTCGATTTAAAACTATATGGGTGACCCTAAACTAAATTCCCCAGTGACCCACTATCACCACCTCCTTTGAGATCATCCACATAAATAGAAACATTCTCAATGGTCAGCTCACCACCTTACTCTATCGTTTCAATGGACCCCTCATGTGATTATTAGTACATAAGAAGTGGCCAACATATTACCAAAAAATTTAAGAACGCCAAATTCTGAAATGGGGGATGTAGGATAGGGACGGAAATCCAAATCACCATGGAGGGAAGATCCTATTTTAGGTGTAACTTGAAAAACCAATAGAAAATAGAGAAGTTTAATCTAGTGAAAGCATGTGGAGAATTCAATCAGGCAGAGATAAGGGCATCTTCAATTGAAAAATGAATCAAAAATTTCCACAGATCCATAATCCCTATAATCACCCATTCAAGAAAACCACATGAATCAAAAATAAACCTATCAAGGGTTTCCATCGAGGGGAGACTCTTGCCGAAGTGAGCCACTAATGTGAGATTCAATAGAAAAGAAGCATTTAGAAATTCTAGGGGGAAACTACAGTCTTAATAATTTCATCATCTCATGACATAATTTTAGGGATAATTTCAATTTTGGGAAGATAGGAAAAAGTCTAGGGTTAATGAAGGGGGATAATGGTCAGAACTATGAATCCGGAGTAGTCGGGATGAATCCCCCCCCCACCCCAAGAGAGGGGGGACCATAGGGGCATCCATGCAGCCTACAACATTATCAAAGGAAGCCACATGATCAAAATAGGTCTAGCCTTATAAGTAGAAAAACATAAGAGTTCAGTCAAAATAATTTCATCAAAAACTCATATTAGTGCTTGCTCCCCAATAAGCCTAACATCTCAATTGTTCCAAGTATAATCACACAACCACCCATCAACTAGAATCTTCTTGAACCCTGAGTGTATACTTGTACTCCATCAATCCAAGATCAGACCATTTAGGATCATAATCATCTACGTCATCGGGATTCATACCCAAAAATATTCAGGCCAAGTATCCTACCAATCCTTCCCTTTAAAATCCAAACCTCAATACTGAAATGCCTAAAGTGTTTTTCATCATGGAAGCCTAAAGAATCCCCATGCCTATACCACATACTCGATAGTACCTATAATGAACCAATATCATAATTTAAATCATCTACCCTGGCGTGACCATGGCGTGAATGCGGCGTGTGGCCCAGTCCAGCACAATCTGCGGGGAATCATCTTCCGGCCAGGAGAAAAGTGAGTGGGAGGAAGTGGGGCAACATTCCGGTCATCGCTCTGCTGGCAGAAATTGTGATTAGTTAGTTTCAACATTGATCACAATACTCATGGAATATTATCACAACGAACTACCGCGGGGTGTCATCCTGGAGAAGGGCCAAATCACGGCAGGACTACGTCGTGACCGCGGCGTGACCGCGGTGTGTTGGCCCGGTCTAGTGACATTCATGGGGCAGCATCTTCCAGCCATGAGAAAAAGGAGCGAGAGGAGGCGGGGCAACATTCCGGTCATCGCCCCACCGGTAGAAATTATGATTAGTCAGTCTCAACATTGATCACAAGACTCATGGACTACTATCACTGCGAACTACCACAGGGTGTCATCCTGGAGCAGGGCCAAATCACGGTGTGATCGCGGCATGACTGCGGCGTGACCGTGGCGTGACCGCGGCATGACCGCAGCGTGTTGGCCCGGTCCAGCGACATCCATGGGGTAGCATCTTCCACTTAGTTTCAAATAGGATGATATGGATGGAATGAGAGGATGTTTTCTCAGAAGATTTAAAGAAATTAATGCTAATCTGTGATGACTAGAGGATTGGATGACCCCTGATATACCTAATTCGGTGAGGTTTGGATATCTAGCAATGTGTAGGAATACCTAGAGGAATACCCCATGGGATCAGAAAAATCATAGGTTACATAACATGTAATCTGACATTACTGGTACTGTGGGACCCCTATGCTGTGGAACTGGGCTTTTGGTTGGATTTAAATATCACATGCCATGTGACATGGTCACACAACATGGGACCCATCTAAAAAGTCTAACGGAACTTAAAGGGTGTCTTGGTTCAAACAACTGTTTTAATAAAAAGAGGGAAACCCCCTACAGGGATATAAAAAGGGTCAAGTACGATGTGTTCTTTATGACTAACAACGACATCAAGTATAACGAAAACATCAATGCAATAATGTTAAGCAAGGTATACCACTGTGAGTTTTCGCAGACAGTGCACCTCCATTAGAGGGGTTTTATTACAAAACCATGACTTATTTATCAAACAAAACAATTATCTTAACTAACACTTATTCAAGAGTTGCAATTTAATATAAACATGAAAAATTAAGAAGGCAACTAAATGAAATTTAAAACATTCTTGAATTAAATAGGCTAGGAGAGGGACCCTACCTCAACCTCAAGGCGCGTTTGTTTTTGATGACGAAAACTCGAATCTTCTTTTTTTCCACTTGCACGCATATGCAACTTTATATATATATAAGGACACCTAGACCCTATGTACATATTTTCATGGCCAAATATGCACAAGGGGGTCCTTAGATATATGTTTATACTTGCATATACCCCATTACACTTACACGCGTTTGCATTTTTCATATCTATATATAAGCACACCTATCACCAATATATATATTGATAATACCATGAGTGAATATATATAAAGGGGGAACTTATATATGCATATTCCTACCTATGCATACACATGTAAGCCTTCATCAACGGCGACTCGAATCCACCTCAATGAAATCCAAAACACACAACAAAAATATAAGGAACCCAAAAATAAAAAAGCCCTAATTAAAATTGGGCCAAAGAATAAAAACGGAATAAACCTTAACCAAATCTTGAACTCATTGTCTTCGATTGTGGGGGATAGAATCAGTCTTATCATAAGAAACCACCTATAAGATAATAGTGGTAAAAGAAATGAGATATAACAACTTCTTATATATATGTGATCAGTGTGTCAACTGTACATGATAAATGATACATGAATCCATAACCAACAAAGAACAAATAATATTCAAATTGATATGTACATCCTAATACTAAATAAAATGATCATTAATAAAGCTATTTATTTTTCAAACATCACATTCAATTGCCTATTCAAAAATCAAAAATCACCAAAATATGAGAATAAAGTAAACCTCCATCATCACTTAAAAGTGAGAAATAGGGATTAGACATTGTTCTTAACCTAGAAAATCCATTCCTTGAATGTATAAAATACCTAAAACGCTTCATTCCTATATCCTTATTAATTTTCTAGATTGAAACCTCGTTTTTTTAGAATGTTCTACTTCTGGAATTCACCTTTATTCTTAGTTTATATAGGTTTATCAATTTTATAAAGTAGAAAATTGTCCTTCTTTTATTCTTACTCAGTCTGCTTGGATTTTTCAAACCAGTTTGCTAATATGATTAGACAATATTTTGGTGCATGATCTTCCTTCTTCTTGATTGTATATTCCTTCTTTGTAGAAACTATTTCCGAACATGTGATAATTGGTTACTTCATTTTATCTTTCAACAATTATTATTGTTATGGAATCTATGTCATAAATTCTTAACAATTTGGACTACTTGGTTTCCCTTCCACACACACTTTCAACAGCCTTTAGAGTAACCTTTTTAGGCTCCCTTTAAAACTCCACACTAGAATTATCAAGCACTAGCCCACTACAATATCCAATATTGATACTTAACCCAACACATTGATCTGAATGACATATTAGAAATACATAAGCTCTAAATAGCATATTTACCAATATAAACTCCTCATAATTAACTGAACACACTGACTATACCAACCAATATAGGTAAATCATTAATTTTGGTGTAGTCTTGGAACCAAATATGGTTCATCCAACATCCATCTCCAGACACTAAATTCATCCATTTACTTTCTAATTTCATACATTTCACAACCTTGATAATGATCACCATCTCTTGATATGGATTTCACTCAAAAAGGACAAGTGTGAATCTCCCCACTATAGTATTATCGATACCATCATCAATCCTACATACACATGTCTAGTGCCTCATATCAAATTATGATCACTATAGAAGATCCTAGCCCAATAATCTCAAAAAAAATTCTTCATTTAAAAACTATCATCTTTTAAACACACATTATATCCAAAAAAATAATACATTAAAAGATATTAAATAAAGAAATCCAAATTATAGAAAAAAATAATAACTTTATGAATACCTCATTAAGTATGGTACTAAAAGTCACTTCACCTAGGATGGATTATCCCAATAAAATAATATAGAAACCCACATATCGACACATACATGAAACTTATTTTTCCCATCCCAATACTAAGGGAATGCACGCACATTCTTGATACATGACAAATAGACCACAGTTCATTTATTTTTATAATATTGTGCTAAGATATTACTCATTCAATTTACTCTATCACCCTCATACTGAGGCTCACCAACCAACATTCATTCCTACCCAGTTTCCATCCTTCTACGTGCACCTTCCTATGCAATGGATTTATCTACATAGATAGCTCAGTCATTCTTGAATATCTCTTAGTAGGTGTCCAGATAAAAGGAAGCTATTGATGCCCATAATGAGTACATAAGACCATTTAAAAACTAGAATTACTTTATGAATAAATTTCATTTTAAGGATTTCATGAAATGAATAAACCTTTCAAATTTATTGGCATACTCCATTACTGATTCCCATAATGATATAGCTCCATGAATCCCAAAAACATGCTCTTATTCTGTAAATCTACCATATCCTCTCATAGAAGAGGGAATAAAACTCGATCCATAAAACCTCCTCATTCCTTCTTTTATGATCAAATGTATTTATCCATTTTGATTCATCTCCTTTAAATTTAGAAAATTCTAGTTTCACCCATATATCATCTAGAGTTCCAATCCTTTCAAATAGGAACTAAACTTTCTTCAACATATTCTAAAAATCCTATGATCCCATGTCACTATTGAAAATTAGATACTGCTGCTCCTAGAACTCATGGATAACTTAGAAAACCATTGATTTTCCTTTTAGAAGGCCTCGGTCAATCGATCAAAGTAGTTGTAACAAAATATGAGGGAAACAACCACTTGAGCATATTTCCCATGAGAACACAATGTCATCCTAATTAGATGCTTTGTTGATGAATTTTGACTCAACATCATCTCGTAATAAAAACATTACTAATTAGAAACCCATCGCACCACAATACTAAGCATGCATTGTTACCACAAAATCATGAAACTACCTTTAATCCTTATTTCATAACAAAATATCATTTCCAAAACACCAAAACCTAAGGTTTATCATAATAATCTAAGGGTTACTCTCCTACACACCAAGCATAACAACCAAACCCCACACATTCACCCTTGATAATAAGAAACCCTCCACCCCCTTAACTGATCTAACAAGAAACTTCCTAATAAAAATACAAAATCAAATCACCCATAAATCACCAAAATTCCCTATATTGAGAGTTTTACATCAAAACATCAAGAAAAACCCCAACAAGAACCACCAACTTGAGGGATTACCACCAACCCAAACCCCCAAAGACAAATCCAAACCATACCCAATACATAGAAATCATACTACAAACACCACCTTAACACCCAAACTCAATTTCATGAAGAGATATATGCTTCTACCTGCAAATGGTGAGACTTCTGAGTAGAGGTCGTCGGGGAGGAGGGCGCCGCTGTGGGAGATTTCATCAGGGAGGAGGGCGCTGCTGTGAGAGAGGAATGCATGGTGAGATCTTCGGGGAGATCGTTGGGAGGAGGATACGTAGTCAGGGATGAGGGTAGCGTTGTGATAGGGCTATGAACTGGGGGAGGAGGAGGAGGGCAATGGGGAGGAGGAGATGCCATTGGGGAGGAGGGCTGCACGGTGATAGGGCTGCGAATCGGGGGAGGAGAGGAGGGTTGCGGGGAGGAGGAGACATCGTCGAGGAGGAGGGATGCGTGGTGATAGGGGTGCGAATCAGGGGAGGAGGGCTGTGGATCGGGGGAGGAGGAGGAGCTTGATACAACTTGGGAAAAAAACAATGCTCAAGTGTATTATTGATTTAGCCACGGAGATGGAATTTAACCGTGGCAATAAAAAAGCTATAGCCACAGACCTATAAAATCGTGGTTATAGGTTCGTGGCTATTGCACAAATTTTTAGTAGTGCCTACCTATAAGGTAGTTAGATCTCACAAAAATTAAAGGAGGAAAAAAGTCAAAACCTCACATTAAATGGTGACTCCAACAAATACCAATTCAGATTAAAATAGGGAAATGAAAAAAACCTTCAAAATGAACTTGAATATTTTTTAGGCTTGATTCTTCCTATAAATATAACCTACATGTTTCTGAGGGACATAACATAAACCCTGAGAGGAAGGATATTCAAACTGAGACTGGATCCTAGAATCTGAGAGTGGTTTCAATATCATAGAGTACTTATTAGGTATTTTTTTCTTTTTTATCATTATCAGGGAGGCAAATACCAAACATAATCTATAAATTTGATCATCATTCAATATTTCATTTCACATTTTCCAAACAAGAAGATGAGTATATCAATAAGGTTCTATGATTTGACTAGGGATAACTATGATACACAATGTTTGTTCAACAATGTTCATGCATTTGAGGAGGGAGTGACACATCAAAACTAGTATATCATTTAATCAGATAATCTTCATTTCACTACTATTCTCCTAGATCTTCCACACCACAACCTAGATTTGCCAACATCCTCCACTATGTGCAGGCAAATACCTGAAGAGTGATAGTGGAATTTTTCTTCAAAACTACTATTGTTAGTTCTCATCATAATGACCAAAGAAATCTATGTCTCTAGAAATGAATCAAACATTAAATCCAAGAAAACAACACTCATCGATATCATTCAATCTATATGTTTTACCATCATGTTATTGGTGTTATAGGATTAATTTATTCACAATCTAATCATGTATATGTTATTTGTAAAATAATTCTGAATGATCTGAATTTATACACACATTTATAATAAATAACATAAAAACCTATCTCAAGGAAGACCATTGCATACTAAAAAAGCTCTAGGAATCCAAAAATAACAAAAACCCTAATTAAAATTGGGCTAAAAGAAACAGGAAGATGAAAATCAACCTCAAAATGGTGGTGGGTGATCCAAAACAGTCTGATTTGCTTCGACTTCGGTGGAAAATGCTGAAACACGGCCTAATCCGACCCAAGAGACTCATTGCTCACCCTAACAAAGAACAAAATCAAAAGAATCTGGTTAACCCGTGAACTAGGGTTCGGCTGATCAAAATAGGGTGATGGGGAGAATAGAAATCGGCCAAAAGAGGAAGAAGAATGGAAGAGGATAGCTTAACTCGAGACGCAGACGAAGAAACTGGAATAAATCCTATGAAATCACAGGAAGAAGAGGACTCGGGAGAGGTACGGTGGCGCGCGTGGCTAGAGAGGAGAGGGGAGGGATGGTCGTGCGAGATGGGAACCAGAGATTCGGCGGGGAGGAGGTGACAGGAACTGGAAATTCAGAGGGAGGAGGAGAAGGGAACC
Source organism: Viscum album (assembly GCA_963277665.1). Lineage (NCBI taxonomy): Eukaryota > Viridiplantae > Streptophyta > Magnoliopsida > Santalales > Viscaceae > Viscum > Viscum album. The sequence goes on from OY728152.1 coordinate 1,923,524,101, forward strand.
AGAGAGGGTGGAGGGCTCGATCTTGATCAGGAGGGGATAGAATTCGGGAGGAGAGCGAGAGTAGAGACCCAATATCAAATTCAAAAACATGTTGCATAGCCACATTTATTAACTTAAACCGTGGCAATTATGAAGATATAGTCACAGACCAATAAAACCATGGTTATAGGTCTGTGGCTATAGAGTTCATTTGTAGTAGTGCATGGGAGGTGGGAAGACGACGCGATGTCATGTGCCATGATGGCCAGAGGTGGCCAGCTTGAGTCAGCCATGCATAAGAAGGGCAGCACCCATAGGCACCGTCAGGGACAACAGCCACAACCAGCAGGTCGCAGCAGGAGGGGAGGGGAATGGCCCCGCGCCGTGCCGCATTGGATAGAGACCGGTTGGCCATCTGGCTGACCTTTTCAAGCAGTGGGGAAACTCCCCCACTTTCCGAACGAAATGGCCCCACATCTATAGGGTCAGTTGGAGAAACGGTCCACCATCATGTGGACTGAGCCGAACACGGGCCGACCAAACGAGTCGGGCCGGGCACGGGCACGGCCGGACCCGTAGGCCAGCGTGGTTGGGATGAGCCCCACCCAGTGGGTCGTACCAACCGTAGCTCAGTCCCACAAACCGACTCGGCTGCCCCAACAGGTCGGAACTAGGAAGGGTCAGGTAGACCCCAAGACCCTTTGCGTCGGGTCAACTTGACCGAGTCGGACTGGGCCCAGACCCAACCGGACCCCAAATAAAGAAACAGTCGTAACTGATGAACCAACTGTCTGTTTAAAACCTTGTTAGTGGCATTGAGACCCTTTTTTGGGAAGTGGTCCCTTTGGCCTATTTTGGCAGGCCCGACCGAGCCGGGATGGACCGAGGTGCGGTCACCCCTGTTTCATAAAAAGGGGTGTAACTAACAGATCGGGCGTCTGATCGATGCGTCGTCTATGGAATAAGGACCCTTGTGACAAGGAGGTCCTTTAGAGATACTCTAAGTGGGTTTTGAAGGATTTTGACATGTGATCTAGGTTGGATCAGACTTGAATCCAACCAGGACCTTTTTACAAAAGTGCCCATATCTCACAGACTGGGCGTCTAATCGACGTTCCGTCTATCACGTTGGGACCCCTATGACGGGGCAGTCCCTTGGGTTTGCTTTTTGTGGGAATTTGTACCAGTTGAAAAATGTCCAATAGCTTGAGGAGTAGAATCTTCCAGAGATCAGGCGTGCTTCATGTGGGAATCCAGTGGCTGGTTGTGACATGAAGAAGAAGATAAACCAATAAGGGTCACCCTCAGAAACTCTGGAGTGGGATGATCTAGTTATACAAATGATCATCCATACCTCTGTACTAGTGACTAGTATGGGTCAGCACCAGAAACCACTACGGGTCAGCACCAGCGACCAATACAGGTCAGCACTAGTGACCAATAAGGGTCAGCACCAGCGACCAATACGGGTCAGCACCAGTGACCAATACAAGTCAGCACCAGCGACCAATATGGGTCAGCATCTAGTGACTAATGTGGGTCAACATAAAGTGACCTATACAGGTCTTCAGTAAAGTTACTACAGGTAGGATGATTTGGCTTTACGAATAGCCATCCCTACCTCAGTAACCTTGAAGTTATACCGTTATAGTGAGCTGTCTCTTTTTCTTTTTTTCTTCATGATTTATATCATTTTTGTGATATTACCTATATGGTATTTATTGTTATGATTTACTTTGTGGATTTCTGAGAGACCTTTAGGGTCTCAGGGTCCCATACTGAGTTGTTATACTCACCCCTACACAGGCTCTGCCCGCACGTGTGTGTCTGGTGTAGAATACAGACCCTCCAAGGAAAAATTTGGAGGTTAGGGACTTGGTGGAGCTTGGTGTGACGAGAGTAGTCTAAATCCTCTTCTTCGACTTCAGACTTACAACTACTACCCTTCTGTTAGAGTTCCAGGGTAGATGTGATAGTTGTTTACTTTCTTTTTAGTTTCTAGGGCTTGTATTTCGTCCCACTATTTTCAGTTTACAGTTGTACTTATGGAAGGCGGGCTTGGGGTAGTCACATCCAGGCCTTGTGGGACGGGTCATGACAAAGTGGTATTAGAGGGAGGTTGGTTCTACTAGAATAACTAAGAGTCTACTTTTAATGAGTAAATGGTGTAAAGTGTCTTGAGTTTGGTTTTCATTATAGGGAGTCTAGTGTTGGTGTGGCAGCTGACGTATCCATACACCAAGACCCTGAATTTTGTTTTCCAACTCGGTACATGAAAACACTGGTTTCTAGTGTTTTGAAATGTTTTCTTGATATTTCTTGAGTTATCTCACTAGGTATAACTAATTGACCGTGGTGCATCTGTTTCTTATAGGATTCCCCCATGAAGACTGCCAGCCAGGATACTGGTTAGAGATCATGACAGGGGCCCATCGAGTAATGAGGCATCGGTACAGGGACCATTCATAGTGATGACACCTTTGGGTGGTGTACCAACAGCACTAACACCCATTGAGAAGTAGATGCTACCAGTGGATCATGCATTCCAACTAAGCACAATGCATGAGTTCCAGAGACAGAGGCCTCTGAGGATTCTATGTGAGATGGACCTCTAGGGATTAGAGGATTGGATTGAGGTAGTTTTTTGGGTATTTCTCTTAGTAGAGACACCCACTGAGCATATGGAGATCTTTCCCGCTAGCCTTCTTCAGGGCTCGGCAGGACGATGGTGGAGCTCAACGTTCTAGGTTCATGAGAAGACAACCCTCACCTTGATGAACTTTGAGAGACATTTTAGGGTGGAGTTCATGCTAGTGATACTACGCTCTGTGTGTATTCAGGAGTTGCTGCATCTGTAGTAGGGTAGCCAAACTGTGTCTCAGTACTCGGCGAGACAGATGATGTAGAATCTCAAGTGAGATAGACCTTCCAGAGGGCGACCCAGGGGCGCAGGATCAGAGGTGTGAGGCTTGAGAGGCTGAGGGAGCCACTAGCGTGGCGTGATCTATTTTTCCTTCAGGGGACAGGGTCCTAGAGATCGTGATTGTCTGAATCTTCGCGCGAATGATTGGCAGATGGTGGAGGGGCCACCGTGGTAAAGGTGGCAGCAGGAGCATGATCTTCATCTAGGCGGAGGATGAGCCAGGGGAGTAGAATGTGCAGCAGGAGGTGGTCGGGGTCAGCAGGCACTACCACCATGACCCCCAGGCGATCTACCATGAGCTCAGGGAGTGGGTGGACGAGGATAGGCCTAGCTACATGCAGTAGAGGATCATGATCCTGAAGTCCCTAAGATGATACGATGTACGATCTGTATCTTCTCTACTTTATCATTAGTGCCTATTGACACAGGTGATATAAAATCTTTCCTTGTCATGGACTTAGTTTAGGAATCTGAGATTCCGACTGGGATTTTAGCTCGACCTTTGTGTTTGGATACTCCTACGAGGGGACATTCAGCGGTCACACACTAGTGCAGACAATGTGATCTTACTCTAAGATGAGAGAGTTTTAGATGGTATCTTCATAGAAGCGGTGTTTAAACCATATGACGTCATTCTAGGCATGGACTGGTTATCCACAGTTCATGTATAGATTTACTTCTTGAGATGTACAGTGTGATATACGCGCAGAGAAGGAGTCCATTTTTCATTTGTTGGTGAGAAGGAAAACAGAGTAGCACGAGATGGAATTTCACTCAGGAGGGTGTAATCGATTACATATCAGCTATCTTGCATGACCTTCGACATTGTAGATAAGGAGATTCCATAGTTTCCAGTGGTGGTGGATGAGTATGAGGACGTCTTTCTAGAATATTTCCCAGGACTACCTCCTCGTAGAGAGGTATACTTCCTCATTGACTTTTACCCAGGAACAACATCGATATTTATACCATCATATTGGATGGCCCCTGTGGAGATCCGGGAGATTAGGGTACACTTGGAGGACTTATAGAAGAAGGGATTTGTAAGGCCCAGTGTTTCTCCATGGGAATCCACGGTATTGTTTTAAAATAATTCATACAGAAGTTTGAGTCTATGTGTGTACTTCCGACACCTAAACCAGGTGACCATGAAGATTAATTATCCTTTACTAAGGATCAATGATCTCTTCGACCAACTGAAGGGAGCTTATTGGTTTTCAAAGATAGACATCATATCAGGCTATCACCAGCTTAGGGTATGAGATGAGGACATACCAAAGACATCCTTCAGATATCAGTATGTCTATTTCTGAGTTCTTGGTGATGCCTTTCGGTGTGACCAACTATCTAGCAGTGTTCATGGGGCTCATGAATAGGATATTTCATTGATATCTTGATCACTTTGTGGTGGTCTTCATCGATGACATCTTTGTGTACTCAGTGTCTAAGGAAGAGCACATTGTACACTTGAGGATAGTTCTGGACACACTCCGGGATCACCAGTTATATGGGAAGCTCTTGAAGTGTGAGTTCTAGATACAGAAGGTCCAATTATTGGGACATGTCATCTTAGAGGCTGGAGTTGTAGTGGATCTAGTGAAGATCAAGGGAGTACTTTCTTAGGAGCCACCCAGGAGTGTTACTAAGGTGCATAACTTCCTTGGATTAATAGGCTACTATCGAAGGTTTGTTCCTGATTTATCTAGAGTATCATCACTTATTAATTCCTTGAAAAAGAAGGGAAAACCCTTCCTATGGTCAGAGACATGAAAACAGAGCTTCCAACAGCTGAGGCAGAGCTTGACCAACGCTCCCATCTTGAGGTTGTCGGAGGAGGGCACTGACTACGTGGTTTACTATGATGTATCAAGGACCAGACTCGGTTACATCCTGATGTAGGATGCTGTAGTTATTTCTTATGTCTCATGATAGTTGAGGCCTTATGAGCAGAATTATGTGACTTACAACTTGGATTTGGCAGCAGTAGTCTTCACATTGAAGATGTGAAGACACTACTTGATGGGTGAGCATTTCATTGTTTACTCAGACCACAAGAGTCTCATATATATCTTCACATAGAATGATCTTAATCTGAGACAGCGAAGTTGGCTAGAGTTCCTCTAGGACTATGAATTTGAGATAGTTTATGCTCCTAGGAAGGGGAACATAGTGGCATATTCACTTAGTAGGAGATCAAGTTCGCAGCTAATAAATGAGGCATCAGAGCAGTTAGACTTTCTTTAGATATCTTACTTGGATAGATATTAGAAAATCTACCTCCAGTCAATGGTAGTTTCCCATACACTTTTTTAGAGATTCAAGGATATGCAACTCAGAGATAGCAGCTGCGAGTCTACAAGTGATCATATATCCTCAAGCTATGCACCTGATGGATATTCTGAAGGTGGGGAGCATGCTATCCTCTTCAAAGGATGTACAGTTGTACCAATGTCACTATGAGATTATGTGATGAGGTAGTTCCATACATCCCCCTTGGCAGTACATCTAGGCGTGATGAAGATGTATCAGGACCTCCGACATTAGTACTGGTGGCCATGGATGAAGAAAATTGTGGCAGGGTTTGTTTCTAGATGCCTCACTTGCCAGCAAGTGAAGTCAGAGCACCAGGTACTAACAGGATTGACCCAACCCCTCGATATACCAGAGTGGAAGTGGGAAGGGATATTGATGGACTTCATGATGGGGTTACCACGTACGTCCAGAGGCCACAATAACATATCGGTGATCATTGACCGACTCACCAAGTCGGACCACTTCCTTGTTATTCGAGAGAAGGGTTTGGTAGAGAGATTGGGACATCTCTATATTTAGGAGATCTTTCGACTTCATGGGGTGTCTTCGACAATAGTCTCAAACTGTGATGCATGCTTCACATCCCGGTTGTGGAAAAGATTGTTGGAGTCTTTCGAGACTCATCTTCTCTTGAGCACAACTTTTCACCCGTAGATAGATGGTTAGACTGAGTGGACAATCCAGACCATGGAGAACATGCTTCGTGCATGTGTCCTAGATTTTGGTCACATTTGGAAGGACTGCCTACCCTTGGTGGAGTTCACGTACAAAAAAATCTATCACTCCACCATTGGTATGACCCCCTTTTGAGGCATTTTATGGATGGCCATGCATATTTCCTTTATGCTGGACCTATCCAGGAGAGCCAGCACTTGTGGGCCTAGAGATGGTACAGGTTACCACTAAGAACATGCAGGTTATATGAGTGCGGATGAAGACTGCATGGAGCCGACAGAAGTCCTATACCGATAGGCGATGGAGACCACTAGAGTTCGAGGAGGGGGCCCATGTATTCTTGCGATTTTCCCCTCGACGGTGACTATAGATATTTAGTTGTGGTGTAAAAATATCACTGAGGTTTATTAGACCATTCCTGATACTTCGGAGGATTGGAAAGGTAGCATACCACTTGAAACTACAACCTCAGTTGGATAGGGTGCATGACATATTCCACATATCCTAGCTGAGAAGATACGTGCATGACCCATCTCACGTTATCGACCTGGCGAGATGGAATTTCACGATGGGGCGACTTTTGCAGAGTACCCAATGGATATAGAGGATCGACAGAAGCGGATCCTTCATGGGTGGTCGATACCTCTGGTGCACGTTCTATGGTAGCATGAGAATCTCTAGGAGATCATATGGGAGTGAGAGGCTCATATGCGTGCCCAATACCCCTCTTTGTTTGTGTAGCCTTGTTTGGATTTTGGTGGCATAAATCCCCAAGGTGGGGAGAATGTAAAAACCAAGAAAATTACATGTAATTTTTTTAAAATTATTTGGGATTTCTATGAGTCTATGAAAATTGATGGCACGTGATTCTGAGGCTCGGTGTGCCCGAAATGGATTTTTTAACTTTTTTAAGGTACGTTCAGTAAAGACGTGGGTGAAATTTTCTATCTTTTGAACCAGTGCTCGGATTAAAAATATGAGGATACTGTTGAATCCACAGCACCAGGATTCTCTTAAGGGAGGCTTCACTTCGACCACATTAGGTTAGGAGAAAAAGCTAGTTTTTGTACTTTTTAAAGAATAATAAAATAACATGTAATTGTTATTTTATTTTATTTTTCTCCAATGAATGAGCGGCAGTAGAAGGGCCAGTGAATGGTCAATCCATTTAATCGATTGAATCATCAACTACATAACTCCACCATTTTGAATTAAAATAGGTTCATTAATTCATTTAATGAACCTCATTAATTATTCAACGTGTTACTCACATTTCCCCCTTTGATTTAAATGGAGCTCAGGGTGGGGTTTTGGATGGATTCTTCAAGGGAGGAAACTCTGGAGAAGTCATGTGGCAACATCCATTGGTAGGAAAATACTGGATTTAGCGAGCAGTGACAAGTGCCACCAAATCACAAATCGATGACAACGACGAAGGAGGTTCCATCGATCGTCGTTAGCAGATGTATCATCCAGGTAGAAGGTTTATGTTTGGTTTTGGTTTAACATTATTGAAATGAGTTTATTTAATCTTTAATGTCTGATAAATATTCTCCCGCTTGTTATCATGTTAACGTGGAGGGCACAGGCTAAACAAACAAGGCCCAGACCCTCCACCGCTTCGTTCATGTTGCGTTCTTCGGGGATGGATTTCCTCAATTTTGACAGCAATGCGAGACATATGGTCACATTGTAATGGTGGTAGTATAGGAGGCTCGCAGGCATAGACAACACCAAGAATGGACCCAGATCATGTCTGTTGGCATGCGAAAAGAATCACCAGTGCACCATGTCGGCGGTGACTGGCGGTGGCCGGAGGCGACCCGCGGCAACTAGCTGCGGGCGGTGGGAAGGCGGCGCACTGTCGCGTGCCGCGAGTGGTAGAGGCGGCCGGCCTGAGCCAGCCACATGGGAGAATGGCAGTTCACATAGGCTCCACCAGTGGTAGCAGCCTTGAGAGGAGGTGGCGGCGCGGCCCCGCGCTGTGGCAGGATGGGGCAACGCAGCCTCGTGCCATGTCGCGTTGGCTAGAGACCGGTCATCCATCTGGCCGGCCGTTGTACACGGTGGGGCAGCGCCCCACTGGCCAGATGAAATAGCCCTGCATCCACAAGGCCATCTGGAGGAATGGTCTGCCATCATACGTACTGGACCAGACCCGCGGCCCAGCGGGCCAGCGTGGGTGGGTCGAGGCCCACCCGGCAGGCCAGGCCAACCGCGACCCGAGCCCACGAACCAGCTGGGCCAACCCCGATGGGATGGAGCAAGTGAACTGGACTAAACCTTAATGGGGTGGACCCAGGTGGGGTCAGGTAGACCCCAGGATGCCTTGCATCAGGTCGACCTGCCCGACTCGGACCGGGCACAGACCCAACCGACCCCCGAATAAAGAAACACTCGTAACTGATGAACCGAGTGTCTGTTTGACACGTTGTCAGTGGAATTAGGACCCCTTTTTGGGAAGAAGACCCTTTGGCATATTCTAGCAGGCCTGAACGAGCTGGTCTAGACTGAGGTGTGATCACCCCCGTTTCACGAAAAGTGGTGTAACTAACAGACTGGGCATCTGATCGACACATTGTCTGTGGCATAAGGACTCATGTGACAAGGCGGTTCGTTGAGATACTCTAAGTTAGTTTTGATAGAGTTTAACATGTGACTTGAGTTGGATCATACATGAATCCAATTAGAACCTTTTTACAAAAGTGCCCATATCTCACAGACCGGGCATCTGATCGATGCATCGTTTGTCACGTTGGGACCCCTATGATGGGGTAGTCCCTTGGGTATGATTTTTACAAAACTTTGTACAAGTTTAAATATGAATGATGGCTGGAGATGAATAATCATTCGTAGATCAGGCGTGCTTCGTGTGGGAATATAGTGGATGGCTATGACATAAAGAAGAAGAAGAGTAACCAATACGGGTCAACATCTAGAGTAGGATGATCTTGCTGTATGACTAATAACCCCTACCTCTACACCAGTGACCAATATGGGTCAGCACCAATGACCAATATGGATCAGCACTAGTGACCAATATAGGTCAACACCAGCAACCAATACGGGTCAACACCAGTGACCATTACAGGTCAGCACCAACGACCAATACGGGTCAGTATCTAGTGACCAATATGGGTCAGCATACAGTGACCTATACGGTTCAATAGTAGAGTTACTATGGATAGGAGGATATGGATTTATGACAAGTCATACCTACCCTAGTAACCTTGAAGTTATACCATTAGAGTGAGCTGTCTCTTTTGCTTTGTGCTTCATGATTTAGATCGTTCTTGTGATATTAACTTTGTGGTATTTCTTGTGATGTTTTTCTTTGTGGATTACAGAGAGACCTTCAGGGGTCTCGGGGTCCCCTATTGAGTTATTATACTCACCCCTACATGGGTTTCGCCCACACGTGTGTGTCTGGTATAGACTATTGACGCTCCGAGGTAGACTTTGGAGGTTCAGGACTTGGTGGAGCTTGGTGCGACGGGATCAGTCAAGATCCTTTTCTTCAACTTCAAACATATAGATACTACCCTCTAGGTAGAGTTCGAGGGACGATGTGACAGCTTCTTACTTTCTTTTCAGTTTGTATAGATTTTATTTCATCCCACTTTTTTAGTTTACAATTGTACATGTGGTTGTACTTTACTCTCATGGTTATACCTTACTTTTCTTGGTTGTTTAATTCAGTTTCCCTTTTTGAGTGTGTAAAGATCTCAAAGGCAATGCCTTCCCTGTTTGGGAAAATCCTTCAGGTACTAGTCACCAACCCCTGGCCTATGGAAGGCGGGTTTGGTGTAGTCACGTCCGGGCCCCATGGGATGGGTCATGATACTAAAATGGAAGGATGACCAAATCTGTGTCATGTTTTCACAATCTAGTAAACTATGAAGAATCGATGGGATTTATTTGGAAACGCACCCATGAATAGTTGGGAGGTTGGTGCATGGTTTACCAGCCAATATGACCAAGCCTTTTTCAGTTCTAACTTGGTTCCAAACTTGAAAACATATACATTTTCATAAAAGTGACTTCACTTATGTGAGGTTGGCTATGTGGGTTATGGATGTGGTTTGTTTCATGATCTTGTTTTTTTGTTTCAAATTTAATCCCTTGTTAATAATTTTAAATATCTTGTGAAAAGTAAATTTTTTCTTAAAACATATTTTTGAGTTCTTTGATAAATTTTTCCATTACTAAAAAGTTAGTTTTATGAAATTACTGGTTTGGAAAACTAATTATCAAAGACTATTATGTGTTGTGATAAAACAATGGTTTAAGAAGAAACATTAGTGTTTAATGGATTTAGATGTATATCATTTTGATTATTGGAAAATGGGGTTAATTATTTTGAAACCATGGAATAATTTCAATGAACTGGTAAAGGATTTATCAAAATTGTGATGGATTTATTACAAGATTTTTTATTTTTGAAGGAAAGTGAAAATTTCTGTAAATGGTGATATAATTTGTGCTATCTTTAATTTTTCTTTGATTCTTGAGTTGATATGACTATGTTTTATGATGTTTAAAAATTTCTCCCATAAATTCCTTCAATAAAGATAGAATGTTGGTCCAATGTTCTGGTCCTCGAGTTAATTCTTCACTTTTTCTAAAATTAGAATCCCATATCAACAACTCTACCTAGACTCCATATCAAGTGTTAGAGCTAGATACTTTCAAACCTTTGAACCCTATCCTTGAATTACTGGATTTTAATACAACTTCTTATATAGGAGAAAAATATTCTATTGAGGTAGTAAAGTGTCTTGAAGAAGTTGATGATATTTTTCATTATCTCAAGACTCTTTGTAATCTGATGTTTAAGACTATTGACTCTTTATTTCAGGGACCTAGTCAGAAGTGGTGGAAAGTTATGATTCCCCCTTTTCTATATGCATTATTGTATTGGTAATTCTTCAAGTTAATATTCATTTGATCATAGTGTCCTGAGGAACTGAATGCAGAGAAAGTTTCTAAGTTCTTTGGGTTTGGCCAAGATGAGCTTTAGGTTGCATAGTATGACAATAAATTTTCATGTTTGGCATATTTTATACCAGTGATTATTCATAATGATGTCATTAAGGCTATCTATTTTAAAAAAGGTATTCAACCATACCTCTTAACCCTCATGCCTACGGATGGGTTGATCTCTTATTCAAGGATGCTCAATAAGGATTTCTCAACTAAAGAAGATCCAGTGAAGCAATACAAAGGGAAGAATTCATCACTCACAGTTGATAAAGAACAACCTTCTTGAGAAAATAGGATGCCTCTCATGTGATTCTAGTGAGGAGAACCTAGTCATTCTAAGAGGTGGTGTTCTAATTCTCCAAAGGATTGTGGATGGTGTGGCCATCGAAGTAACCTTTAGAGGTTTTGTAAGTTGTTCCACTCAAAAAGGAATATTTGGTCGAAAATATCTGCTTATAACTATGGGGAAGAAGATGCTTCATGAATATAGGGATATATACATAGGCCCAAAAGTAAATCTTTTCATGGAGTGGAGGAGCTTCTGGTTACCAACTTATTGTTTTTGACGTCTATGTGCAAACTTTTTGAGTTTTCCTTCTTGTGGATTTTCAATTTTTGGAAGCCTTTTATTCTGGGATCTTTGTGTATTTTTTATATAATAATGGTTTCCTTTTCTTAATAACTTTTATTGATCCTTGGTGTCCTTTTGTTCCAAATTGATGGTTATAGCTCAATTTTGATATATTTGATGATCTCCCTTGTGAGAGTGTAGTGCCATGTTGTGCACTGACCTGGATGTTTGATATCTTTCCAGTTATATTTGGATATACCTTGGGAATGTAATTGGGTAACTATGAATTTTTTTTAATTTTTGATAGATTAGTCACATGATGGTTTTGGAAATTATTTTGATGAACTCATCGAGGTATGGGGCTTGATTTTGAAAAATACCATGTTATTGTTGAGTACATAACTAGGGTATAAATCCTTGTTATTTATTTAGGTTGCTTATGGATGATTTATCTTAGATGTTTCTTCTTAGTGGGTGGTTGAAGTACCTTCTTTGGGTTTAAGGGACATGATTTTCATATGGTACACCATTTTGGTGAATCTTTAAATAGTGGGGAGACCTATGCTAGGTCTCCATTATTTCTTTAGTTTAGATATGTATGCTGATTTTGGTGTTTTGATCTTGGATGTGTCTATGTGGTTTTCAACTTTGGCTGAGTCTCTAATCTAGACCATAGACCATTATCCTCATAAAATTAGTGATGGAGTTCTTCTTGTATCATCTAGTTCTATCTTTAAAACTGGAATATTTTTAGGCAGATAAATTCCTATAGTGGGGAGGTTATAACATCCCATTACTTGTTTTTATGTGTTTTGACCCATTTATTTGAATATCCAATGATTGGATTTCTTGGTGAGTTGTTTTCAAAGTTTTTCTGAAACCATTTTGATGGTTTCGAGGCCTTTGCATGGTTTTTGAATAGTTAAACTAAGTGTGAAACCTAGGTTTCATGGTTTTCGCATGGTTAAACAAATTTTTCAACATGTTTCATGGTTTGTGTATGGTTTTCACATGGTTAAACAATACGTTCAACCTATTTCACAGTTTTTTCATGGTTTAAACAAAGTGTGAAACTTGGGAAGAAGGGGTTGCATGATTTGTGCATGGTTAGAACTAACTGTGTGACTTGGACCAAGAAACCATGAGAACTGTAATTAAAGTTATGAAAATTTTAAATAAAGTCCCACCCCCCCCCCCCACCCTAATTAACCCCAAACTCATCCCACTCAATCATAATCCGGTCCTTAGGGTTTTGAGAGCCCTTTGAAGGCATTTTGGATCTCCCAAACTCATTTCTAGGTAGATTAATGTGCCAATAGAAGCATAAATCTTATCTTTTGGTGAGTTCATATCTTCTTGATCTTTTATCCCCATTCTTATATTGATTTATTCTTCTTAAAGGTTTTTAAATCCTTGTATTTTGTCAGATATTGATTGATCGATGTTTAATTGTAGATCTAGGATCTTCTCTCTCTTCTTTCAAGATCCATCTTCTTAAATATAGTGATCGTCATCGAAGGTGACATGTCTCAGATCTGTTGTGGTTGGATTCCTTATTTTCAAAGTAGGTGTTTCTATTATTTTGCATCATTTTTTGGTTCATTATTTCTTAATAGTTCATAAATACATGTTTCCTAATTTCTAACACATGTTCTAGGAATTTTTTTGATTTAATTATTTATAAAAACTTCTTCTAACCATTTATATTTGAATTGAATATGTAATTAATTGAGTGGATATAATCTTGATATCTATAAAATGTTTATGAATTTATTAAATTTTATTTTTGTTTAGATTTATTTTCATTGAATTTTTAAAGGGTACATTGGTGAAATTGAGGGCTTCGACCCATATTTTAATTTATTCAATGGAATTCCCTAATTTTAATTAAATAAATTGAACTATTTGATGTTTCCTAAATATTTTTAAAATTATTGAATTTATTAAATGATCAACAACCCTCTTTGATTGATTTTACATTTGTTTTGAAATGGGTTCTCTTGGGTTATTTTAAATAAATGATTTATTTGCATGGAAAGAGGGTGTTAACCCATGTTTTGAAATGTATTCAATACTTTTAAAATTGTAATACTTCATTTAAATGATTTAGTGATGCTTTGAAATAAATTATTGTTTTAAAGCCCCTTATGGCATTATATTGGTGATTTGGGAAACAAATAAGGTATGGTTACCTTTTTTTAATGTTGATGTTATTTAAAAGGATTTGAATTGAATTGATAATTCAATATGGCATGGTTGGCACTTAATGATGATCCTCTCTTGTAAGAATCCATGAATATAACTTTATTGATTATTGTACTTCCCATTGTTGGGTGTTAAAAAGGGATTGTTTTCTTTAAGGGAGTTTGGGGGTGAGAGTGAGATGTGATTTGAGGGCTAGTGTGTAGCATCCTGTTATCTTTTTTTCAGGTATGTTTTTAATACTTCTTGTGGTTTTCCTTTTTCGCTTTCTGGGTAGGGTCGAGAAGGTATTGGGAGTATACCTATGATGGTGAAGTCAGAGATTTTTGGATTCTCATCATAGATAACCTTATTGTTTGGTAGTTTATTGGGTATTTACATGCTGTGTAATATGGTTACATGATGTGTACATTTTAATAAAATTAAATCAAAATTTATCAAAAGGCTATGACTTTTTCGACGATTATGGGGATTTTCAATTACATGACGTCTAATTAGGTTCCAATTCATGTAAATACTCGATGGTTGTTTTTAACAGGAATTCTGGCTTATATTTCTTCTCATCCTCTCTAGTTTTCATTGCTCTTGACCCAATATCCATCCCCATGCGATTTTGGATCCCTCAAACACTTCAGGGTTGTTCCGATTGGTGATTGATTATCATTGTGGTGATGGTGTGACTCCCCAGGTAAGTGTTATATCTGTCTTTTACTCTCCTTCCATTTTCTACTTGGTCTTTGATAGATCATCTAGGGATTGATGGATCTTATATCCATGTTTTTGAATTTATTTCTAGGTTTATTTCCTATATCTTTTGTGCCTTATTTCTTGTTGGTGGGTTCCGTTGTGGGATTTTTTTTCATGAGAAAGGTAAGTGGTTCCCTTTTGATGGCCAAATTTGATTAACAGTGAATTGATTGATTTAAATTCAATTGTTTGATTTAAATTATATAACTATAAATTATTTCAAAATGTTTTATTGAAAACCCAATTCCATTGAATTGGAGTTTGTATTATGAAATATAATTTCTGTCATAAAATTGGAAAAAACCCCAATTCCAGTTAATTGGGGTGTGTTTGAGAAATTTATAGAAAATTGTGGAATTTAAATTGTTGGATTAAAATTATGAAATTAATTTTTTAAAATTGATTTCAAGAATGTATTTGATAAAAAAGTATTTAAATTATTTTGATAAAAACTTAATGGTTTTATATTAGAAAAGGCGTATTTTGATTAAAAACTCATTTTGGGTTTTAAATTGAAAATTAGAACTTTTCAAATGGGGAAACGTTATTTAATTTTATTTTAAGAATTATTAAAATAAATTTCACATCATTTATTACTTCTATATCACATGAAAGCCTATGTATTTAGTGAGTTATTTGGGAGAAACACACTAGGATGGGAATTCCCTAACACCAGATTGATGCTTTACAACACTAAAAAAATACACTTTAGAAAATCTTATTCTCTACTGGGACATTGATGAGTCCTCTCTTTCTAGTTCTGAGGGACGTGTGTACACATTTTGGTTTATCACTTAAGAGTTTGAGGGTACAATAACCTAGAACTATCATACCTTTTAGCAGATGACCATGTTTCTCACTTATTTATATATTATATATAAATATATTTTGGTGTTTGTAAACTGTTTTACATGCATAGAGATTTTATATAAACTATTTTATATAAATATTTTGTGAATCCATTTGTTTAATGTATTTCCATAATTTTAAATCTAAATCATTATTTGTTTAAATACTCTTTCTAAATTCCAAAAATGTTTATTTAAAAATTAAAATAACGTTAATTGGTTAATTAATTTTTGGTATTTTATTATAGATTACTTGGTGAGACCCTATTGGGATTTTAGATCACACCTTACCTGTGCATTTGGGTGTTTATAGATTATCTCCTTATGGTTCAAGCAAGGTTAAAGCGCCACTTAGAGGTGATTCAAGTTGTTGATCAGTGGACTTGTATAGTTGTGTCCATTGGGACTCTTAGGCTATTTATCATCTTGTTTTACTGGTAATTTTCTATAATACTTTGGGTTTGCATACCTATTTGACTTCTGGTACTATTATCCTAGTGGAGATTCATTTTTATGCATACTGATTTTTTTGTCTTCTTCCTCAATGCATGTGGAAAAACGGTTCCTACCATCATTTTATATGATACCATGTGATAGTTTCCAAACTGTGGGGACCAGGAACACCCTTTAGTCCATGTAAGAACTGGTTTGGGTGTCAAGTTACCAGGGTACCCAGGTTGGTTCATGAAAAAGTGGTATCATATCTCTAGGTTTATCTTCTTGTCTTGAAATTAGTATTCTTGGGGAAATATTGTCTGTAGTTAGGAGGTAGTTTTGGTTGAGTGCTTGGCTAGCTCTCACTGTAACGAACTTTAACTCACTAAGGGTGGTTTGGGTAAGATGTGTTGAGGATTAATTCTAGTCATTTCCAGGATTTTGATTCGAATATGATTGAAATCTAAATATTATTATCTATCTATTGGGATTAATTTCCCCTTCTTTCTTAGTTTGAGTGTTAATCTAATGTCTTTTTATTATCTGTTAAAGTTGTTTAGAATCATACCTCTGAGAATATGCATGAATCAGATCTCGGAGGAAGCTGTTGCTAAACCTCAGTGGTCAAATCCTCTTGTGGACCCAAATATGGATGAGGCGATTGTGTGTACTATCCAAGATCTGGAACAACCACCACCATTGGTTCCCATTCTGGCTATATCTATTGAACCTCAAAGGGATGATCTCTAGAATTTTTCTCAGGAATTTCATCTCTATAAGTCACCAATTTTCAAAGGCTCAAATGATCCTCAAGAGGCTGAGGAGTGGTTTAGTATAATCGAATTTTTGTTTGGGTTCTTGTAGACACCTAATGAAATCAAGGTAAAGTGTGCCACCTTCATGCTGGAGGGACCAAGTAGGAGATGTTGGGACACTATGGTGACAAAAAAGTAGCAAGAGGTATTAGAGTGGAAAGACTTAAAAGTTATTTTCACCGAACAGTTCTATTTAGAGTCGACATTGTTGGACAAGGCCACAAAGTTTTTCAAACTTGAGTAGGATGATAGGACTGTGACAGAGTATGCAAACCATTCTGTTAAGCTCATGAATTTCTCACCTGAGATAGTATCAAATGAGAAGATGAAGGATTGAAGGTTTGTGTTGGGACTTCATCAGGATGTTCTTTCTTAGGTTTCCTTGCTGAATCTACCTTCTTATACTTATGTGATGGAAAGAGAGTTGATGGTCAAAATGAACCTGGCTGGAAAGTCAGGGTTATCAGGAGTTTCTTTCTCTCCCAGTCTTAATGTGGTTTCCTTTAAAAGAAAGTAAAAGCATAATGTTTTTCATTGTGGTTCTTGACAGTAGGGTCATTATAGACCTCCTATAGTACCTAGAATAGGATCGTTGATTTTCTAAAAGTGTGTAAAGCCTGGGCATTCTAAGAGGGTTTGAACTGAGGCACCCAATTTATATGGTTCTTATGGATGCTCATGACACTTATAAAAATTGTTCCATGTTTATTCCACTCTGTGTAGTGTCACGAGATCATCATCTCCTTCTAAAACTATAGGGTAATCAAATTATTCAAGGATAAAAGGGATCCATCCACAGGCATCTAGAACGAAGAATCTTCAGGCAGTGAAAGAGTATCCAGAAGAAGTGGATACAGGTCTAGTGACCATGATAGGTACCATCACTATAGCTTCATCATTAGTGAATTTATTTGATACTAGTCTTTCTCATTAATTTATTTTAACCTGTATTGTTAATCAGCTAAATCATCCTATGGAGCTTTTATCTTATGTCATGGATATTACTACACCCCTTGGTACAAATAAAGAGCAGGGTCTCTATAGCCCCAATTTTTTTTTCTCTATCAGATTTTGAGATTTCTTGGAGTTTTATGGTTGTCAATATGAAACTACTTGATGTCATATTCAGAATGGATTGGATCATTTCCAATAAAGCCTAGATTTATTGTTATCTTCAACGAGTCTCCTTTACTTCACCCAATGGTGTGTGTTGTGCCTTTCAAGGAGAATGGGACCTAAGGTCGATTAGGGATATACCTTCTTATCTAGAGTTGGGGAAAGTAATATCAATGTTTTCTTAAGATCTAGAGTGAAAGTATATGAGTAGTTATCTCCCTCCAATTTTCATTGAGTTTCCCGATGTGTTTCCTTCTAACTTCTCTAGTTTTCCATCAGTAAGGAAGGTGGATTTTTCTATTGGTTTAGTTCCTAGTACTCAACTAGTTTTTATTCCTTCTTACCACATGGTACCGGCTGAGTTGAAATATATGAATACTCATTTTTATGGTCTTCTAGATAAAGGATTTATATGCTCGAGTGTGTCACCTTGGGTGGTGTTGGTTCTCTTTTCTAATAAAGTTCATGGTTCATTACGCCTTTGTGTGGAATACTGAAAACTAAATTGAGTTATGGTAAATAAAAAATATTTGTTTCCATAGATTGATGATTTTTTGGATTATTTGAAAGGGGATAATTGGTTCTGGGAGATTGAACTTTAATATGGTTACCATCAGTTGAGGATAAAAGAATATGGAATTCATAAATCCTCCTTTCAAAACAGTTATGATCATTTTGAGTACTTTGTTATGCCCTTTTATCTAACCAATTCTCCTACAGTTTTCATGACTTTAAAAAATATTATTTTCCATTAGTATCTCGATACCTTCATGGTAGTCTTTGTGGATGACATCCTTGTTTATTCTAAGTCATAGGAGGATAATGTGCATCATCTAATAATAGTTTTGAGCCTATTAATAATTCACAGACTTTATGCCAAGATTTTGAAATGTGATTTCTAGATTTAGGGAGTGAAATACTTGGGAAACGTGGTGTGAGAACATGGGATAACATTTTACCCTGATAAGGTAAAATCTGTTATGACATTGGAACAACCGCATAATTTTTTCAAGATTCAGAGCTCCTTGGGTTTGGCTGGTTATTATCATTGGTTCATTAAGGGCTTCATAAATTTTTCTTCTTCGATGACTACTCTAACTTGGAAGGGATTAAACATTTTCAAGAATTATAAATTTCATAGTTATTTTGTTTATATGAAACATATTTTGACTAGTGTGTTAGTGTTGAACCTTTTAGAAGTCGGTAAGGGCTATGTGGTCTTCTGTGATGCGTTGGGTTCACTTTTGGGTTGTGTTCTTATGCAAGGTGATCATGTCATTGCTTATAGATCTCATTATCTTAGGCCACATGAGAAGAATTATTTGACCCATGACCTTGAACATACAGTTGTGTTTAATGTGCTTAAGAGTTGGCAGCATTACGTTTATGAAGAAATTTTTACCGTGTTTTCAGACCATAAGTGCTTGAGTTATATCTTCTATAAAAAAAAATTAATATCTACCAGAGGTGTTGGGTGAAATACCTGAAATATTTGAACTTTGAATTCATTTATACCCTATTTAAAGGGAATGTCATCATAGATTCCTTGAGAAGAGAACTTCCAACCCAGGTTGTGAAGGAATCATTATAATAGTGGAACTTGATGGATCTATTTGCACAGTTGCATATTAGAGTCTAAGAATCAGGGGCCTAGGTTTCCTTGACTAGTGTTTAGTTGAAATCCACTCTTCTCGAGATGATTATTTAGGAACAACATCTTGATGATGAGTTTCATAGCATTATATAATCTCTTTATGGTGGGTAGACCATTGTTGAGTGCTCATTCTCCCAGGAGATAATTATATGATTTCAAAATCCTTTTTTACCATTAGAAAAAGGAAATATATGATGAGGAATTTCCATAACTCCTAGTGGTATGTGCCCCCAGGAACCACAAAGTGGTTCTATAACATCAGGTATAAATTCTAGTGGCTAGGTATGAGAAAAGGAATTGATTAATTTTTCTCTCATCATTATATGTTCCAATAAGTTAAGGATGATCACCAAAAACCTTTCAGTTTTCTTAAACCACTTCCAGTCCCAAATTGGAAGTGGGATGAGATCTCTAAGGAATTTAGGGTTGGGTTGCTGCATACCCAAAAAAAGAATAATGTGATATGGGTTGTGATCGATCAGCTGACCAAACGAGTTTACTTTATACCCATTTTTGATATAGCCAAAGTTAAAGAGTTGGGAAATATCTTTGTGAAAGAGATTGTTCGTTTTTATAGAGTTCCATCTGTGATAGTATTTGATATGGATCATTAGTTCACTTCTTATTTTAAGAGAAGTCTTTAGGAGGCATTGGGATCTCATGTCTATTTGAGTACGTCATACCATCCACGGTTAGATGGATAAATAGAAAGAGCTATATAGATTCTTGATTATATGCTATGTGATTGTGTTATCAACATTTTTGGGGCTTGGGATGATCAATTAGGTATGGTTGAGTTTTTTTATAACAATATTTACCAGTCTGAGATCATAAGGGATCCTATTGAGGCCTTATATGGTCGGCCTTACAGATCCCTGTTGTGTTGGTTGGAGATTGGTGAAATTTCCTTGGTTGGAACAAGATTGGTTCAACAGATTATATCAAGGATTTAGTTGATTCTTCATATAATATTGACAACACAGATCTGATATAAGTCTTATACCTATCGTCGTTGTAGTTTGTTGGAGTTTTCAGTTGGTGACCGGGTGTTCTTAAAGGTTGCACCCCGGTTGGGTCATCTGTATCTTGGGAGGAAAGGGGAACTTGTCCCATGTTTTGTGGGTCCTTTTTTAAGTTTTGGAGAAGGTGGGTACCATTTAATAGTTCCACCACAACTGATGTCGATACATAAGGTGTTCCAAGTATCTTAGCTATGAAACTATCTTTTTGATCCATCTCACATTTTGATCTGGAGTGATCTTGAGATTGAACATGGTTTATCTGTGATGGAACGACCATTTAGGATAGTTGATTTAGAATCCAAGGTATTTGTGGGAGAAGGATATATTTGGTTCTTTTACTATGGTAGTACAGTTCTGATAATCATGAGACATGGGAGCACAAGGCACTAATGAAAGAGTAGTGACCCCATATTTTTGTCATGGAATCTTTTGGGTAGGAATTTTGGGGACATAAATATTCTATGGTGGGGAGGTTGTAACATCACATTATCTTTCTATCAAGTGCATGTTTATACCTTCTTGTGGTTTTCTTTTTTCATTGTCTAGGTTGGGTCAAGAATGTATTAGGAGGATACCTGTGATGGTAAAGTCATAAATTTTTTGGATTCTCAGCACAGATAATCCTCTTGTTCTATAGTCTACTAGGGATTTACATGTTGTGTAATATCATTACTTTATGTGTATATTTTAATAAAATTAAATATAATTTTATCAAATGGTGATGGGGTTTTCAGTTATTATGGGGACTGTCAATTACACAACATGTAATTGGGTTACACACCATGCAAATCCCTGATGGTTGTTTTTTAATAGGAATCTTGGCTGATGTTTCTTATCATCCTCACCAATTTTCATTTCTATCAACCCAAGATCCATCATCAGGTTATTTTCTAGTACTCAAACCCTTTCATTTTGTTTCGATTAGTGACTGATTGTCATTGTTTTCTTCGTGTGACTCATCGGCTAAATGTTTTCTATGTCTATTCATCTCCTTCCCTTTTCTTCATTGGGGTTTGATAGATCATCTAGGGATTTATTGGTATATTATCTATGTTATCAAATCTTGTTTCTAGGTTTTTTTCCTATATCTTATGTACCTAAATTATTTTTGGTGGGTTCTATTGCAGGATTTTTGGTTTCTATGTGAAAGGTAGGTGGTTCAATTCTGATGGACAAATTTGATTAACCATGAATTGGTTGATTTAAATTAAAAAAAATTATTTAAATTTAATTACTTTAACTAATTTAAAATGGTTTATTGAAAACCCAATTCAATTTAATTAGGGTTTTTATTATGAAACTTAATTTCTGGAATGAAATTGGGAAAACCCCCAATTCCAGTGAATTGGGATGTGTTTGAGAAATTGATGGAAAATTGTGGAATTTAAATTATTGGATTTATATTATGACATTGATTTTTTTGAAATTTATTTAAATTAAGTATTTGAGAAAAATGGCTTGAAATGGTTCTGATAGAAACCTGGTGGTTTTATCTTGGAAAAGGCATGTTTTGATTAAAAACCAGTTTTGGTTTTAAAATGGAAAATTGGAACTTTTGAAATTGGGGAATGGGGTTTAATTGTATTTTAAGCAGTCTTAAAATAAATTTTCCATCATTGATTTATACTAGATAATACTCAATACTAGTTAGTTAGTGAGTTATTTGGGAAAAACATGCTAGGATGGGAATTCCCTAGCATCATATTAATGCTTTACAATGCTAACAAAAATACAGTTTAACACATCTTATTCCCTAGTGGGACATAGATGAGTCCTCTCTTTCCAGTTCTGAGGGATGTGTGTGAACATTGTAGTTTATCACTTAATAGTGTGAGGATCCCATAAACTGGAACTATCATACCTTTTTTAATATTACCATGTTTCTCGCTTATTTTTATATGAGATATAAATGTGTGCTAATGTTTGTAAATTGTTATACATGCCTAGTAAATTTATATAAACTATTTTATATATAATGTTTTTAAATCCATTTGATTAAATTATTTCCTTCATTTGAAATTTAAAGCATTATTTGTTTCAATATACTCTTGAAATACAAAACCTATTTATTTGAAAATTGAAAGCACTTTAATTGGTTAATTAATTGTTGGAATCTTATTATGGAATCCTTAGTGAGACCCTAATAGGATTTTAGCTCACATCCTACCTGTGCCTTCTAGTGTTTGTAGAGTATCTCTTTCTAACTTTGAGTAGGGGTAAAACACCACTTAGAGGAAATTCTATCTAAAGATTTGTGGACTTGGATAATTGCATCTGTTGGGACTGTTGGTCTATTTATCTTCCTATTTTACTAGTACTTTTCTGTAGTACTTTGGGTTTTCATACCTATTTGACTTATGTTACACATCTCCTAGTGGAGCTTCTTTTGAATTCATACTAATTTGTTTTTATTATTTCACAATGTTTGTGAAAAAATGGTTCCCACCATCATTTTTATTATGCCAGGTGATAGTATCCAACCTATGGGGATCAGAAACGCCCTCCATTCTATGTTAGAATTGGTTTATGTGTTGGGTTACCAGGGTACCTATACTAGTTTATGACAGAGTTCCTATGATTGATACTAATGAGGATCCACATAGTGATACTTGTAACATGATTATCTCACTCATAATTTTTGACTAGTCATAGGAACTTGGATAATTAGATGGGATTACCTAGATATATGATCACTAGTAGACTCGCACCCTTCTAGTGGATCAATAGAGAAGATAAAATGTTCAGGCTATGAACATTCCACCAGGAAAGAGAGTGTGCATGGAACTAGTTTTATTTAAACCCATTAGACTATATGTAAGCCCAATAAATAGTCATGTTGTAATTTGATTATCTATTCTGAGGTGGACTCACTATCATACCTAGGTTGTACCCATGAAAATCATATATTTGATACTCGATACATGACATCCTTTGTTGTCGCTATTTGGCACCAAATTTTCCTTACTTGAATCAATTATTATTATTATTCACCTTGAATGTATTGTATTGATTCTTTTTCATATTTATATATCAGGTTCATATTCTCATCTTTTCTTGATTATCTAGCTTTATCTTATGAAATGGTTTTCAAATATTTTCAAGAAAATGTTTAGTTTTTAAATGGTAAAATGTCATGTTTTATAAGTTTAGTTTAATAAATTATTTTTAAATGTTTAAATATCTATTTTTAAACTAAACCTTGTACTCTATTATTTTTTACTCCGATTTTAGCATATTTAAGTTTCCTTATGAAGTAACAACATATAATATTTGGTGGAATCCTACTAGGCTCTTTATCTCACACACATCTTGTAACTTTTAGTGTTTTGAGCCCTTTATTATCTTATAGCATGTGTTCATCATTTTTTCCTTCCATTTTGGTTTAGAGTTAAGGTGACTAAGGTTGGTTGACTTGGGACTTGGTGGTTGGTCATGGACCACCAGGAGGAGGGTTTTGGTTGTTATGTTCCACTTCAGTTTTTGTAGGGTCTCTTTTTTTACTTTGATACGTATGTATTGATTGATATATCTGATGATGTTTCCACATTGTACTCTATTATTTTAATACTTTGAGGGATAAATAATTCCCAATTTTTATTTTGTAATGCTCGATGCTTATCATCAGCTTGTGGAGATCGTGAACTCTCTTTGGGCTAGTGGTGAATCATCTTGTGTATCGGTTTATATGGTATTCTGGGTGGGTTTGTTACATTTCCAGACATAGGTTTTCAGACTGAGTAGTATCAGACACAAAAGGTGTAAGGAATATAGAAACTAGAAGTTCTATAAATTTGTTTATTGGTCACACCATTAGACTCAGATCCATCAGCATAATGTTTAGTATTAATCAAACTCAATATTGTTTAGAAAGTCAGGATTTACGGAGTGAGAAAGTCAGATTATGTTTTTCAACTTTATAATTCTAAAATATCATAAGTTTTCTATAAAAATTTTGATGCAAGACTTATGAAGAAAATAAGGAGAATAG
Organism: Viscum album; assembly: GCA_963277665.1. Classification (NCBI taxonomy): domain Eukaryota; kingdom Viridiplantae; phylum Streptophyta; class Magnoliopsida; order Santalales; family Viscaceae; genus Viscum; species Viscum album. The sequence goes on from OY728152.1 coordinate 1,923,548,372, forward strand.
ATGTATAAAATTGTATTGAGTTATAGTTGGAAAGAAAGAAGGTAGTTAAAGTAATTGAAGTCAAAATAATTTTTTAATTTAACCAGACGATGATTTACTGGTCATGAAATTCTCATAAGTAATGAAAAATCTCAAGATAAAATATTTTGAAAATTTTGATGAATTGTAAAGATTTTATTAGTTCCAAGAATCAAGAAAAAGTTTGCATCAGATCCAGATATACTAGGAACATAAGTTTTCAGAAGTTTGAACGAGTTATAGATGATGAGGTTTTCAAATTTTCAAAATTGTAGCGCTGAGTTTCCATCGTAATGATAATTTCATCATTATGAGGATTCCATCAGACTAAATCTATGAAGGAAATACAATAATACTAACTCTAGTAAATAAATTAAATCAAACTATCTCTAATGAGGAAAGTAGAATTCGAATGATATTTTATAATAAAGTCAGATCATAATGAGAAGAGGAATAAATTCACATCATAATGAGATGTGGAAGTTCCATCGTAATGAAGAAAAGTTGGGAGTTTTGAGAAGGTTGATTACTAATAAGACTCAAAATGATTCAAATATTGAGAAGGTTTTAATAATTCAAAGTTGAAGTTTAAATGTGAGTATTTTTTAGAGATTTGAAATTTGAGTAAGCTGGAAAAGTTTTTCAGATTCCCACATTTTCCATTCTAGGATTCCTATAAATAGAATCATAATACATTCTTTCTTTGAAACATTTTATGTGATCAGAAATGACCGAGCACTATAGAATTCATGTCAAGGTTTTCTTTCCACACTAAGACCTCATTAGAAGGTCGAACATTTGAAAGTTTAGTTTACTAGACTGAGGAAGACCAGACTGAGCATTTGGGAAAAGTTTGATTCATGAAGATTGAGAATGAGTTCATTATATTGAGTCCATTGAACTAAATTCATCATAATGAGTCCATCAGACCTAGCCTCATAGAACTGATAGAATCAGACTCAGATACATCAGAATAAGGATTCTAGATAGAGCATTGGGGTGCAGTTTGAACAAATTCATTATTTTTTTTGCTCAATTTTTTGTAAGAAAATTTATAAACTAATGGGAGTATGTATAATCAATCCTATTAATGGTATTTGGCACAAGTTGTATTCACTTATTCATTATAATGAATTTCCACAGACCCACAAAAGTGGAAATGAAAAGGATACAGGTTCTCACATTAAGGAAGAACCTTGTAAATCTCATGTGATTTAGTTTCTTTCATACTTTTTCATGCATGATTATTTATTAAAATAAGAAAAGGATATAAAATTTAACAGGTTTTAGGGGTTAAGTTTTTTAAAATTATTGAAACTTATATAATTGTACAATTGATTCAACCCCCCCCCCCCCACTGTGAAGACCCAGAAATCCCATGTATTTTTTTAATTATATGTGAATATTATGAGTCTGCGAAAATTGATGGCGCATGATTCCAAGGCCCAGAGTTCCTGGAATGAATTTCTGAAATTTTTTGGGTACGTTTAGTAAACGTGTTAGTGGGTTTTTGTAACTTTTGAACCGGTGCTCGGAATTGAAATTTGAGAACACCGTTGAGCTTGCAGCACCAGTATTCTCTTAAGGAGACCTTCACCTCGATCGCAGTAGGTTGAGGGTGAAAGTTGTTTTTTTTCCTTTTCATGGGAGAAAATAAAATAAATTAACTTTATTTTATTTTTGAAATTCAATCATCTCAAATTGAATTTGGTGGTGGGGACCACCTGAGCCTTGAACTCCCTCTTTAATGAGGGGGGTGACTCTTGGATTCTTTTCCCATTAATTGTGCCAACATCAAATTAATTAATGTGCCAACATTAATTGTATTAATTAACATAACTTTATTTATTTGGAATATCACCTCTTGGTTGGGGGATTTTTTGGAAAAGGAGAGCTTGGAAGAATTGTGAAGAAAAAATCTCCCCAACAAAGAACACTTTCTCCAATGAAGAACTCCATTGAAGGATCCCCAATGAGGAACGTCTTCAACGACGAAGAACCGACGTCCGTATTTTCCTTTCCTTCACCGAATTCATCTCATGACACCTCCAATGAGTAATCGAGGTAGGGAATTATTTTTTGAATACCCCTTACCATTTTCTTTTCAATCTTCTTGATTTAATAACAATTATGCCTCTTAATACCATTCTAATGCAGAGGGTGTGGGCCAAACGAACACGGCCCAACCTATCCATAACCTTTGTGGTGTATGATGGTATTGAATAGATGGAGACATTCTAAGTCGAGTACAAGATTTTTTGGAATGAATAACGGGCCACCAGGGCACGCTTGGTGACCCGAGGAAAGTCACTGACAACCCGTGTCGGCGACCGCCACTGGTGGGACTCAGGAACGGTAGTCGACACTCCAGCCGGCTGCGACGACGTCAGCGGCACAACCACACCCCCAGAGAAGGCTCGTGGCCCATCGACCGCAGTGGAGCTAGGATGGAGGCTGGCACACGGCCGACCGTGCGAAGGGGGCGGCAGTGCGCGACTGCGCCGCTAGGCGTGCAGGAGCCACAACGGCGAAAGAGAGCGACCGGCTCGCTGCCATCCACCGAAGGAGGCGCGGCGCGTGACCGTGCTGCGTGGGTGGGCTGTTCGTCCGACCAACTGGGGTGCTAAGCGGGCCCCTGGGTCCCACATGCCATTTGTCAGTGCCACGTGGCGCCAGCGGGTCGACTACCCAACTCGAACGGCCCAGTCGTTCGGGGTACCCAAGGGGTGCCTCCCCCTTGGGTGGTGTCTAGGGAAGACCCCACTGTGGGGACACCCATCCCAGGCTAGTGTAAGCCAGTAGGCCGCCCAGTGTGCCACCCATCGTGAGGCATACCACGAGCCACCCAGCGGGCCGAGCTGGACCCAGCGGGGTAGGTCGGACTAGACCCGGACAAGCTTCGACCCTTTTCTACTCTTTTAACCATAACTTCAGTTGTGGGAATAAATTTGATGAATCGTCTATGTTGCTAAGAACCTTGGATCAAGAAGGTCCTTTTGGTATACCACATTTTATTTTTGGATAAATTTGGGGTACAACCGGGCTGGATCGAACACGAATCCAACCGGGCCCTCAGAACTAAAAGGCCAATAACTTACAGACATGCATCTGATTTACACACCGTCGATTACGTTGAGACCCCTATTATGTGGCGGTCCTTTTTGATACTTATTCATGGGGATTTTTGGTATATAGAGTATAGACATGTATCATGAGGAGTGGACCCTCCCGGAATCAAGTGATCTTAGTGTGGGAACCATGTAGCAAGCTGTAAGATGAGAAAGGGGTCTTATGTGGGTCTATACCTTAGGATCATACGTGGGTCGGTGATTTGGGATCCTACACGGGTCTTTGTTTCAGTATCCCACTTGGATCCGCTCGAGGAATCCATGTGGGATTACTCTTGGATATTACGTGGGTCTGTTGTACTAGGATCCTATGTGGGTCAGACGATTTAGGATCCTACATGGGTCTGCCTCTTAATAGAGTAAGATGATTCTATAGTTACATCTACTCATCTTTACTTCCATACCTAAGTTATACAAGATGTGAGCTAAGTCTTTACCTGTGTGGTAATCATCTATGTGGTGTACCATTGTGTTTCATACCTTCATGGTGATACATTTTTGGTATTCTTCTGTGTGGCATTACCTTTGTGGTACTTACCTTCGTGGTGATACCTTTGTGGTATTCTTCTATGTGGTGTTACCTTTTTGGTACTTACCTATGTGGTGTTACCTTCATGGTATTATTTCCTTCATGGGACAGTTGATATTTGGGCTTTTGAGTAGGGCCTTGTGTTTCCTCATGATTGAGATGGTTTTACTCGACAACTTAGGTATATGTATGGGAATATACCTAAGTAGGGTTGTCAGTTGTTTTCATGCTTTGTGGTTTATCCTTTTTGGATTTTGTGAGACCTTCGAGGATCCTGGGGTCCCTACTAAGTATCGTTATACTCACCCCTGCACGGGCTACACCCGCACCTTGTTGTGTTTGGTGCAGACGACGGACAACATTGATCGAGGCTGAGGGTACCAAGACTGGAGGTAGATCAGAGGTGGGAATTAAATGAGGCGTACCACAGTGATGACCATTTAAGATTTGTACCTACCCTTCAGGTAGGATCCTTGGCGGTTGTTCATAGGAGTTGTTCCAGTTTACTTGTACTTCCCAGTTTTATTGTACTTTCCAGTTGGGCTTGTATTCTGGCCCCTTTTCCTTTCTGTACACACCCTGTTTACTATATAGTTTTACTTTGTGATTTTTTCCTACTTTGTGCTTAGTTGTGTGATTTTACAGATTATAGGGTCAATGCCTTCCCAATTTTAGGGAATATTCCTTTTTGGTTCTAGTCTCCTGCCCCTGGAAGGCGGGCTTGGGGTAGTCACGACATGAGCCTCGGGGGACGGTTCATGAAAAATTGGTATCAGAGGAGTCGTTTCTACCATATAACATTAGAATATAATCTTTTAACGACAATAGTGTTAATTTTTATGAGTGTGGTTATCAGTTTAGGTAATCCAGTGTTGGTGCGGTGGTCGATGTATCCATACACCAGGACCCTGAATTCTGAATCCTGACTCAGTGCACAAAATCACTGATTGCATGTGTGTTTTGAAAAGTTTTCTTCGTTATTTCTTGAGTGAGATCACCAGGTATAACTTATTGACTGTTGCACACCTATTTCCTTTCAAGATGCCTCCATGTAGAGACCAATCTAGGGTTCCAGGAAGAGTATTTGACAATAGCCCATCGAGCAACGAGGCCTCAGTGCAGGGCCCTTTATCAGTAGAGGCAGTAGCGGTACCATTACCTATTGGTCCACCCATCCCACTAGCCCCCGTAATGGAGAGTGAACATCACTTGAGCGTGTTTCACGAGTTCCAGCACCAGAGGCCACCTAGGTTCAGGGGTTATATGGACCCACAGGCAGCTAAGAATTGGCTAGAGGATATGGTGATAATCTTCCAACTGGTAGGGACACCAGCTGATCTCATGGTGACCCTTGCCACCAGTCATCTATAGGCAGCAGCAGGCAGATGGAAGATCTTGATGCTCCAGGTTCACGACGAGGTGACATTTTTCTAGGCAGAATCTGAGAGCATGTTTCGGGCAGAGTTTGTCCCAAATACTCTTCGCGCAGTGCGCATACAAGAGCTTCTTTATCTGCAGTAGGTCAGCATGACTGTGGCTTAGTACTCAGCAAGGTTCACTGACCTCTCACGCTACTCCACTGATATGGTGTGGGACCCATTTTCAAGTCCTGAACCTTTAAGCAGGGACTCGGGAGGTAGATCATGGATTCAATGAGTTCCCTCAACATCCTGATATAGGCGGGGGTGTTAGAGAGATCCTTCTTAGTGGAGAGTTTTCTTACTAAGAAGTCACCAGCATCAAGACCCACCATCGGGTGTCATGTAGCAGAGTCTTCTGTAGCTGGCAGCGGACAGATATCATAGAGGTTCAAGAGGACCAGAACTACAGGTGTACAACCGCAGGATCCAGGTTCAGTTGTGCGGGGCACCCAAGACAGAGCCAGTTATGTGAGGAGCAGGCAGTGTTATGCATGTGGCGGGTAGGGTCAAATGGCTCGTGACCGCCCGACCCACCGTACAGATGATTAGTAGACGGTTGGAGGACCACCTAGGTAGAGACAGAGGTTCGACCAAGGAGGTCCGTAGAGAGCAGGCATATGTGGAAGAGAATTTTTCCATGTTTCTGGCGGTAGGAGATGATTCGGGATGTTACCGCCACCACCACTAGGTGGTCCACCCCGACCACAGGGAGCAGGTGGACAGGGGTGAACTCAGCTCCAGGCAGCTAAGGGCTATGACCACGACACTCTAGAGATGATACGAGGTATGATCTATGTCTACTCCACCTTATATGCAGTACTTATAAACACAGGTGTCAGTCATTATTTTATTTCCACTACCCTCATTCAGATCTTGGAGACTCTGGTGGAGTCGTTGTCTCGATCCTTACGGTTATATACTCCTACAAGAAAGGATTCTACAATTACACACTGGTGCCGGTAGTGTGATCTTACTCTTGGAGGTGAGAGATTCGACGGGGATGTCTTAGTAGCGGCGTCAAGGCCTTATGATGTCATCTTGGGTATGGATTGGTTATCTACAGTCCATGCCCAGATCGAATATATTAGGTGAAAAGTGCGGTGTGTCTGCACCGATGGGACTAGGTTTACCTTCATCGGTGAGAAGAGAGACTTTGAAGAATTTGATGGACTTACCCGGAGGAGAGTATAGCTGATCACTCGTCAGTTGGATAGCCTTAACCTTGGAGTGGTTGATGTAGAGAGTCTGAGCTATCCTGTAGTGGTGGACCAGTACACGAATGTCTTCCCTGATGATGTTCTCGGTCTACCCCTTCATAGATAGGAGGACTTTTACATTGACTTGTACCCTAGGATTACACCAATATCTAAACCATCATTTCGGATGGCTCCCGCGGAGCTTTGTGAGTTACGGGTACAGCTCAAGGACTTACTGGGGAGGGGGTTCATCTGGCCCAGTGTTTCTCCTTGAGCAACCCCAATTTTTTTCACCAAGAAGGTGGATGGGAGCTTGAGACTTTGTGTTGAATATCGGCACCTGAACCATGTGACTGTGAAGAACAAGTACCAACTTTCAAGGATTTATGACCTCTTTGATCATCTAAAGGGAGCACAATGTTTCTTGAAGATAAACCTCAGGTCATGCTATCACCATCTCAAAGTATAAGATGAGGATGTACAGAAAATGGCTTTCAGATGTCGGTATAGAAACTACAAGTTCTTGGTTTTTCCATTTGGCGTGACCAATGCTCCAACAATGTTCATGAGACTCATGAACGAGATCTTTTATCCATACCTTGATCTCTTTGTAGTAGTCTTCATCGAAGAAATTTTGATCTACTTGGATATTGAGGAGCAACATGCCTATCATTTGCAGGTAGTTCTAGACACACTCTGAGAGCACCAGCTTTATGGTAAGCTCTCGAAGTGCCAATTCTGGATCTGAGAGGTTCACTTTCTGGGACATTTCGTCTCGAAGGCTGGAGTTGTAATGGATCCAGTGAAGATTGAGGTGGTACTTTCTTGGGATCCACCCAGGAGTGTGATGTAGGTACAGAGTTTCCTGAGTTTGGCTGGATACTACTGGAGATTTGAGCTATATTTATCCAAAGTTGTGAAACCTTTATCTGTGTTGATGAAGAAGGGGAAACCTTTCGTGTGGTTAGAGAGATGCCAACAAAATTTTCAGGAGTTAAGGTAGAGGCTGACTAGTGCCTCCATCTTGAGGCTTCTAGAGGAGGGAGTTGGGTACGTAGTCTACTGTGACACATCAGGGACTGGGCTCAGATGTGTCCTGATGCTGGAGCTAGAAATTATCGCTTATGGTTCTCAACAACTGAGATAGAATGAGAAGAACTACGCTACCCATGACCTTGAGTTAGAAACAATGGTTTTCGCTTTGAAGATATGGCAACACTATCTGATGGGTGTTCGCATTACAGTCTACTCTGATCACTAGAGTCTCAGGTATATCTTCTCCCAGAAGGACCTGAACCTGAGATAATGATGTTGGCTTGAGTTCCTCCAGGACTATGATTTTGAGATAGTCTATACTCCTGGGAATGGAAACATTGTATCATATGCACTCAGTCGAAGATCTGGTATAAAGCTGTTAAGTGAGGTGATGAAATAGCTGGTCGCTTTGCAGATATCCTTTTTAGATCGAGATGGAGTAGCTTTTCTTCAGTATCTTATAGTAACTTCCCCACTCCTTCAGTGAGTCAGGGAGGCGTAGTATGGAGACAATGAATATGAGGCTCGATGTTCTCAGATGTCCAAAGGACAAACACCTATTGGATTTTTAAAGGTGGGGAGTACATCATCCTTTTTAGATGATGTACCATGGTACCAGTGTCGCTTTGGGAGGAAGTGTTGAGGGAGTTCCACACATCCCCTCTAGTGGTACATCCAATAGTGGGGAAGATGTACCAGGACCTCCGACGATAGCACTGGGGGCCAAGAATGAAGAAAGCAGTAGTAGAGTTTGTCTCTCGGTGCCTCACTTGTCAGCAAGTGAAGGTGGAGCATCAGGTACCAGCAGACTTAGTTCAGCCTTTAGAGGTCCCAGAGTGGAAGTGGGATGGGATATCCATGGACTTCATGACAGGACTACCATGTACATCCAGGGGTCATGATTCTATATGGGTGATCGTCAACCGACTCACCAAGTCGGCCCACTTCCTACCGATCAGAGAGAAGGGTACATTAGAGAGCTTGGTATGCCTCTATGTACAGGAGATTGTGTAGTTACATGGAGTAACCTTGAAGATTTTATCCAATCATGATGCATGTTTCACTTCCCAGCTTTGGAAGGTGTTGTAGGAGGCTTTCGGGATGCAGCTTCGTCTAAGCACCGCCTTCCATCCTCATACTGATGGCTAGACTGAGCGGACTATTTAGATCCTTGAGGACATGTTGCATGCTTGCGTCCTCAACATCCATCATAGCTGGGAGGATCAATTTCCCTTGGTGGAGTTTTCATACAACAACAGCTATCACTCCACCATTGGTATGTCTCCTTTTGAGGATCTGTATGGATGACCATGAAAATCATATTTGTGATGGACTGATCCTGGGGAGTCAGCACTCATGGGACCAGATATGGTATGGTCTACCATGGAGAAGGTGCAGATTATCCAGGAATGGATGAAGACTGCATAGAGCAGGCAGAAGTCTTTTATCGACAGAATACGGAGACCTCTGGAGTTCAAGGATAGTGACCACGTCTTTCTACAGGTCTCACCCCGATGAGGTTTGTGGAGATTCGGTTGGGGAAGCAAGTTATCTTCGAGGTTCATCAGACCCTTTCAGGTCCTCAGTAGAGTTGGTGAGGTGGCTTATCACCTAGCACTTCCCCCTTAGTTACACCAGGTGCACGATGTTTTTCACGTATCCTAGCTGAGGAGATACGTACATGATCCTTTGCAGATCATTGACTGGGGCGAGCTGCACATAGACGATGTGGTGACTTTTTCAGAGGTTCCAGTGTAGATTGAGAATCGATAGGAGATATTCCTTCGTGGGTGATTAATACCTTTGGTGCTTGTGAATTGGTAGCATGGGAACGTCTAGGAGAGCACATGGGAGTGGGAGGCTCATATTCATGCCCAGTACCCCCACTTGTTTTTCTAGTTTTTGTGATGTGGCTTTCGGGGACGCAAAGCCCTAAGGTGGGGAGAATGTAAAGACCCATAAATACCATGTAATTTTTTTAATTATATGTGAATATTACGTGTCCATGAAAATTTACAGCATGTGATTACAAGGCCCAGAGTTCCTGGAATGAATTTCAAAACTTTTTTTCGGGTACATTCAGTAAACGTGTGAGTGGGTTTTTGTAACTTGTGAACCGGTACTCGGAATTGAAATATGAGGCCATTGTTGAGGTCGCAGTTCTAGTATTCACTTAAGGAGATCTTCACCTTGACCGCAGAAGGTTGAGGGTGAAAGTTAGTTTTTGTTATTTTTTTGGGAGAAAATAAAATAAATAAAATTTATTTTATTTTTGAAATTCAATCCTCTCAAACTGAATTTAGTGGTGGAGACAACCCAAGCCTTGAACTCCCTCTTTAATGAGGGAGGTGACTCTTGGGATCCTTTCCCATTAATTGTGCCAACATCAAATTAACCTTAATTGTATTAATTAACTTAACATTATTTGTTCGGAATTTCACCTCTTGGTTGGGGGATTTGTTGGAAAAGGAGAGCTTGGGAGAATTTTTAAGAAACAATCTCTCTAACGAAGAACACTTTCTCCAATGAAGAACTCCTTTGAAGGATCCCCAATGAGGAATGTCTTCAATGATGATGAACCAACGTCCGTCATTTCCTCACCTTCACCGACTTCATCTCGCAACACCTCCGACGAGCAATCGAGGTAGGGAATGTTGTTTTGAATACCCCTTACCCTGTTCTTGTCAATATTCTTGATTTAAGAACAATTATGCCGCTTGGTACCATTCTAACTCAAAGGGTGCAGGCCAAACGAACACGGCCTAACCTCTATGCAATCATTTTAGTTTATGATGGTCTTTAATTGATGGAAATGTTCTGAGTTGAGTGTGGAAGTTTTTTGGAATGACGAATGGACCACTGGGGCGCGCCCGGTTACCCGAACAGCGTCGCCGGCAACCCCTGCTAGTGACCGAAACTGGTGGGGCTTAGGAATGGTGGACGACACTCTAGCCGGCCATGACAACGTTGGTGACATGACCGCGCTGTTGGAGAAGGTTCGTGGCCCATCGGTTGTGGCAGAGATATGGTGGAAGCCGACGCACGGCCGGCCACGCGAAGGGGGTGACAGAGCGTGACCGCGCCGCCGGGCGTGCAGGAATAGCGGCACGATGCTGCAGCGGCGAAGGAAGGTGTCCGGATCGCTGGTAGCCACCAATAGCGGCACGGCGCGCAACCACGCAGCGTGGGTGGGTTGGCCGTTCGGCCAGCCGGGGAGTAGAGCTGGACCCCGGGTCCCGCGTGCCAGCTGTCAGTGCCACATGGCGCCGGCCGGTCGGCTACCCAACCCGAACGGCCCAGCCATTTAGGGTACCCAAGGGGTGCCTCCCCCTTAGGTGGAAACTAGGGTGGACCCCACCGCGTGGCCACCCAGCTGCAAGCCAGCGCAGGATAGCGGGCCGCCCAACGGGCCACCCATCGCGGGCCACACCGCGGGCCGGGCCACACCGGCGAGCTGGGCCAGGTCTGACTCAGGGCTGGACCCGGGTCGGCCCAGGATGTGTTGGGTCGGGTCGGACCAGACTCGGACCAACTTCAACCCTTTTCCACTCTTTCGACCATAAATTGAGCTACAGGAATCCGTTTGATGACCATCTATGGTGTCGGGAACCTTGGATCGAGGCGACCCTTTTCGTATACCCCATTGTAGTTTTGGATAAAGTTGGGGTATGGCCAAGTCGGATTGAACACAAATCCAACCAGGCCCTTGGGAATAAGAGGCCAATAACTTACAGATCGGGCGTCCGATTGATGCACCATCTATTGCGTTGAGACCCCAATTACAAGTTGGTCCTTTGGGAAACTTCTTTGTGGTACTTCATGCCAGTTGGAGTATCAACCTGTGGCTTGAGGTGCGGACCCTCCCGGAATCAAGCGAGCTTAGTGAGAGAACCTTGTAGCTAGATGTAAGATAAGAAAGGGATCCTATGTGGGTGTGTGCTTTAGGATCCTACATGGGTCTATGTTCCAGTATCCCACTTGGATCTTCTCTAGGAATACATGTGGGATTACTCTGGATCCTACGTGGGTCTACTGTACAAGGATCCTACATGGGTCTGACGATTTAGGATCCTACATGGGTCTGCCTCTTAACAAAGTAAGATGATTCAATAGCTAAATCTAATCATCTTTACTTCTGTACCTAAGTTCTACCTAATGGGAGGTAAGTCTTTACCTGTGTGGTAATCAACTGTGTGGTGTAACTTTGTGTTGCATACCTTCGTGGTGATACCTTTGTGGTATTCTTCTATGTGGCATTACCATTGTAGTACTTACCTTCATGGTGATACCTTTTTGGTATTCTTCTGTGTGGAATTACCTTTGTGGTACTTACCTCTATGGTGTTACCTTCGAGGTATTCTTTCTTTCATGGGACAATTGAGATTTGGGATTTTGATTTGGGCCTTGTGTTTCCTCTTGATTGAGATGGGTTTACTCGACAACTTAGGTATATTTATGGGCATATACCTAAGAAGGGATGTCATTTTTTTTCATGTTTTGTGGTTTATCTTTTTTGAATTTTGTGATACCTTCGAGGGTCGTGGGTTCCCTAATGAGTATCATTATACTCACCACTGCACAGGCTACTCCCGTACCTTGTTATGTTTGGTGCAGACAATGAACAACATTGATCAAGGATGAGGGTACCAGGACTAGAGGTAGCTTAGAGGTGGAAATTAGACGTGGTGTAATGCAGTGACGACTGTTCGAGATCTATACCTACCCTTCAGGTAGGATCCTTGGTGGGTGTTCACAGGAGTTGTTCTAGTTTACTTGTACATCCTAGTTTTCTTGTACATTCCAGTTGGGCTTGTATTCTGGACCCTTTTTCTTTCTGTACACACCCTGTTTACTATGTAGTTTTACTTTGTGCTTGTATCCTGCTTTTTTCTTAAATGTGTGAGTTTATAGGTTATAAAGGAAATGCCTTCCCAGTTTTAGGGAATATGCCTTTTTGGTGCTAGGCGCCAGTCCCTGGCCTATGGAAGGCGGGCTTAGGGTAGTCACGGCATAGGCCCCGGGGGATGGGTCTTGACACCAACCCTCAGTTTTTATTCGGTCCTTTAAAACTTCAATTGGAATTAAAGGGAAGGTTACCCTATTGAATCCTTGTCATGGATAATATCAATTCTATCATCAGTAGAGGGGTTTCTACTTTTTATGGAAAAAATTACTGTGGATGAAAAAATAGGATTATTTCTTATCTCATATCTCTTGGACTAGAAGTTGTTTATACTTCTACAATTAGTTTCCCACCAATTGAGAAATATTCCACGATGAATTTTTATCATAATATAAATATTAAATTTGATGGAAAACCTATAAATTTTATTCTAATGTCTATATTAGAAAATGTTTATATGATGGTGATGGGTCTCAAAACTTTGATGAGTTTGTGGGACAAGCTAAAAAGTATTCTAGAAGGGAATAAAAAAGTGAATAAATCAAAACTAAATATCGTGTGTAGTAATTTTGAAGATATAAGAATGAGATATGAAGAAACTATTATTGAATACTTCACCAGATTAAATGAAATTATTTACAATATCAAAGGATTCAAATATGTCTTGGAAGACTATAAAATCATGAAGAAACTTATAAGAAACTTTTTTTATAGGTTTGAATCTAAAATTTACTCATTTAAAGATAATAATGATTTATATCCTGATGAATTGCATAAATTTATTGTTGCCTATGAAATGTGGAAAGCTCAAATTTTCAAAAAGAAGATGAAAGATGAAATGGGTTTTAAATTTATGAGAAAAATGAAAATTCAAGATACTAAAGATGTAGATCCTTGTGATTCTCAAGATAAATAGGGTGATGAGTTGAATTGTAAAATCATTTATGTTATTTCTAAGAACTATAGAAAAGGAATAGGAAATAATGGTGTAAAACTTCCTCTAAAATGTTTTTAGTGTGGTGGAATCATAAAATTTTCTATGAATTTCCCCAAGAATAAATTTGGTGAGTATTGAGATGATTTTGATGAGACGCCTCAGTGGAATAAGTGGAAAAAAAGTTTTAGAGAAAATTCATCTAGAAAACACAATAAGAATTTTAGTGGAAACAAAATAAGTTTGCTAAGTAAGACAGTTAAATTAGACCCAACTAACAACATTTTTTTGAAAGATGAAAGTTCGGAAAAATTCAGAACCTTCAATGAAAATGTTGAGAAAAAAAATATTTTTCAGATAGTGAAGAATGTTTTGAAGAATCATATAGAGAGTATCAACTCAAAATTGAAATTGTTTCATTTCTTGAGAAAAACATAACTATGAAGAAATAAATCAGAGTATTTAAGAATGATTGTGAAGAATTTGTTGAAGGAAGAAAAAATTTCATCAATCAAGAGGAAGAATACATTTAGGAGATCTTAAGCTATAAACTTATAATTTCTAAACTAAGAAAGACAGTTGAATATCTTAGCAAGAATATGTAAGCTAAGTAAGAAAAAGTTAATAATTTTTAGTCAAAACTACTTAAGACCAAAATTGTCTTAAAGAATATGAATGAAAACTTCAAAAAATCTTTAGTAGTAAAAGCATAGACTTCTAAAGTTACTAAGAAATCTCAGATCAAGAATCAAGTGAAATACTTACCCTCCAAAAATAATGTTTTATATGATTTTTATAATATTTTACATGATAAGAAAATTAATGGGAACTTTTTTGTGGATAATGGATGTGATAAACCTATAACATCTAAAAAAATTGAAAAATCACTCAGAAGGAAATATGGTCCATGTCTAGAGTATGTTAGAGTAGGAAGAAGTTATCAACCTCAACAAAGTTTCTATAGATAAAGGTCTTAATTTAATAGAAAATCAAGATTTGATGGTTTCTATTGATGTGGTGGAATCTATGGGAACACAGATTATAATTATTTTCATAACTTATCCCTTCTCTAAATAAGGTTTAAACAAAGTGGGAGAAATAGTGAAAGTAGAATGAGTAACTTTCCTAACACACATGAAGTTGGAAAATAAAAATATCAAGATGTTATAAACTTTCCAACAAAAAATTAATTTGAATATCAGGAATAAATTTGTGGAAGATGTGATCAGGTTGTTCATCATGTTGAATGATGTATGACACTACTTACAAAACAAGTTTCTTATGGGATAAAATAAAAAATATCAAGAAAGAATAAAGTTAGGGAAATATATTTTTCACTGAGACTACCTTGAAATCAAGTAAAAAAGAAAAAACCCTGGATACTTGATAGTGGTTGTTCTTTACACATGAAAGGTGATTTTAAAGTCAAGAAATTTTTTGAAAAACATGATGGAAGTGCAGTTACCTTTGGTAATGATAGTTCCTTCAAAATTAGAGGAATTAGAACAGATGAGATTGAAGCAAAAAAGTTGAAAATTGTGAAATTTTTATTTTTTTATGGGATAAAACATAACATAATTAGTGTAAGTCAACTTTATAATGATGGAAAACAAGTTATCTTCAAAAAATATTCTTATGTTATTAAAATCATTAAATATGGAAATGTTACTACAAAATAAGAAAGAAATAGTGGGAATCTCTTCTAAATAGGATAAGTTAACAAATCTTATTACATAAGTGATTAAAATGAAAATAAGTTGTGGCATCGAATACTTGTCCACCTTGGGTACAAAAATATGATCAAAATTTCTAAGTTAGATGATGTTAAAATAATTCTAGAATTAAAAATAAGATAATAAAATGTTTGTGAAATTTTTAGAAAGTTAATATGACTAATAAAAGTCATAATATAGTTGAAATTTTTTCTACTAGACCTCTTGAACTTATTCATTCTGATTTATGTGTACTGATTATACATCAATCAAAAGAAGGTGATTTTTACTTTATCACTTTTATTGAATATTTCACTCTGATAAAAAACATCATGTTTATGAAACACAAGTGAGAGGCTATAGAAATGTTCCAGTTTTTTTGAAAATAAGTTGAGAAATAAATGGGGGTTTATATAAAGAATTTGAGAATAGATAATGGTACCAAATTTGTAAGAAATAATTTTGAGACTTATCTAAGAAAGCATATAATCAAACATCAGTATAGTTCTCCCTACACTCCACAACAAAATGAAGTAGCAGAAATAAATAATAGAATTTTGGTGGAAATAGGTAGAAGTATGTTATCATAATATAAACATTAAAATTTCTACTGGAGAGAAGATACTAGTACTACTATAAATATTCAGAATCGATGTTTTTTAAGACTATAATCCAACATGACTTCTTATGAAATTTGTTATAACAAAAAACCTTCATTTAAGTACTTAAACGTTTCTTTAAGTACACATTTACTTAAAATAAAAAATCTAGATCTGGAAAGTTTAATGAGAAAGTTGAGGAAGGTAATTTTATGGGTTATTCACCCAATGTAAAGAGTTAATTTTTTTTACAAACGTTTAAAAAAGTTGGTGGACTAATATTATGTGAAATTTATTAATAATAAAACTTATTTAACAAACGTTTTTGGGAATGTTGAAGAAGAAAAACTGAAAGTTTCCAATAAAAATGAAAGTGAGAAAAGTAATGTGTATAAAGATTTAGATGAATCATGTGACATGGAAACTGAAGCTAGGAGATGAACTCTGAAATTTCATACAATACAAAAAAATTTTGAGACCAAAAATATTATTGGGAATCGGAAGGCCCTAGTTTATACTAGAAGAAAGATGATATTTGAAAATAAAACTTCACTCATCTCAAAAGTTGAACCAGAATTAGTTTCAGAATCTATTCAACATAAATAATGGGAGAATTCTATGAATTAATAATTGGATAAAATTGAGAAAAATTAAACATGGGAACTTATTCCATTTCTGAAAGGTAAAAATATTATCGCAACAAAATGGGTTTACAGGAACAATTTGAATGAACATGGAGAAGTTTAAAGAAATAAAGAAAGGATTGTTTGTAACGGATATGCACAAGTGTAAGGTGTACATTTTGATGAAACATTTTCCCCTATTACAAGGTTAGAAAATATTATAATGTTTCTAGTAGTTGTTTCTCATTATAATTACAAAGTATATTAGATGGATATAAAATCATTATTAACCAATGGGTAAATTGAATAAGAAGTTTACATTGAACAAACTTGTCGGTTTCTAATTTATGAGGATAAAAAAAATTATATATTGAATAAATAATTGTATGGGATGGAACAAGCCCAACGTGTATGGTATTATAATTTTTAAATTTTTTTGAGAATGTTGAAATTTTTTAAAGGAAATTTTTATGGAAACTTATATGTGAAAGATGTTGAATCTGGAACTCTTATTGTAATTATTTATGTGGATGATTTTTTTTTGGATAGAGAATATGTTTGTAAAATATTTGATGAAGAAATGAAAAGGATATTTGAAATTTCAATGTTAGTAGAATTAAAATTCTTCATTGGATTACAAGTTCAACAAAAAGAAAAAAATATTTTCCTATCTCAAGAAAAGTATGTCAATGAATTGTAACAAAAGCATAGTATGGAAAAATCCAAAGAAACTTTTACTCCTATATTAGTGGGGATGAAGTTGAGTAAAGATAATTCTAGAAAAAGTGGTCATTATAAATACGTTCAAAAGATAATAGAAAGTCTACTTTACCATATATCCCCAAGGCTTGATATTTTTTATGTTGTGACTTTATGTGCCATGTATCAAAGTAATCTGAAAGAACCACATATAGTTTAAGAAAATATAATTTTGATATATGTGAAAGGAATAATTTCAGTTGTGTTTTTATAAAAAAGAAATTGTCAGATAAAGTTTCACAGCTATACGGATGTCGATTGGGATAGAGATTGTGATGATAGAAAATAAACCTTAGGAGGAACATTTTTATTGGGTGAATACTGTGTAAGTTGTCATAGTAAGAATCAGAGTTCAGTAACTTTGAGCATAATGGAATAAGAATATGTTGTGACTACTCAGGCTTGTACTCAGATGTTGTGGATGAAAGTTCAGATGGCATATTTGAAGGGAAAACTTTCTAAACCATTGAAGTTACTTTGTGATAATTAGAGTTCAATTGATCATTTTAAAAATCCTATTCAAAATTCATGATCAAAACACATTGATATAAAGTTTCAATTTATAAAAGATATTTTTTTCAAGAGATGATTTTTTTGGAATGTATCTCAACAATGTATCAAATTGTTGATATTTTTATAAAGGCTATAACAACCATGTTCTTTATTACACTTTAATACATGATTTATTACATAAAATTACACTTGATACAACCCAAAAGATAGATAGGTCTAGTGTATTTTGTAATTAGTTACATATCATAACATCTTAAACATGGGATACAACAACATTATTGAAAACTTCCTTAACATGATTCTAAAATTCCATGGATTTTTAAAACTACATGGGATAACCTGGGTACAAACATAAGAAAGGGGTGAGCTATAAATCCTATTAATGTATTAAACATGGAATGTGGTGGTACATGTTAGAAAATAGGCATATCAATGGGTCATAAAAGAATAGGAATCATAAACATAAACAATTAGACATGTTATAGCATGATAATAATAACATTGGAAATGTGGTAATAACTTAAAACACTGAATCATAAACATAGGTAAAGGATAAACTACTAATACTTCCTAGTGAAAAAAGTACTATGATGGAATCAGGTTCACTCCATGTCCCAACATGACATATCATGATACTAAACATTACCCAATGTATTGGATCTCTATATAATTTCAGACACACCTATTACATTCATTTAATTCTCACGTTTAAGTGTGCCACATAGATCATACAAAATGGATTAATTCATTTCCATTATTTATTCAATGATAAATTAGTGTTGAATTAAAACATATAAATCCACAATCAAATGTATATTTTAACAAATTGAAACACCCTTGATAATAAATGGGTACAATATTCACTAAAAAATTGGTTTGACATAGAAAATCAAGGTGAAATTAATGAAGCATAATGACGTCACTTAAAGAATCATAAAATGGGTTGATGAGAGAGAAAGGGGTATATTATTGCTTAGAAATAAAATTAGAAGTAATATGAACATTAAAAATTATATCCAAACATTATAAATTACAAATAAAAAGCATAAGGTAATTAAGAAACATGAATAAATAAGAGAATCATGACAATATTTAAACATTGTAATGAGCATACATAAAGGATCATGGGAGGCTTGATGAGAGTGAATATAACAACCCTTCTCTTTATTTCACATTAATACATGATTTATTACATTAAATTACACCTAATAAAACCTAAAAGATTGAGAAGTCCAGTGTATTTTGGAATTAGGTACATATCATAACATCATGAACATGGGATACAATAATATTATTAAAAACCTTCTTAACATGCTTCTAAAATTCCATGGATTTTTAAAACTTCATGAGAGAATCTAGGGACAAACATAAAAAAGGGGTGAGCTATAAATCCCATCAAGGGAATCAAAATGAAAAAAATGATATGTTTTAGACAATAATCATATCAATGGGGTATAAAAAGAGTATGATTCCTAAACTAGAACGAAGGAACGTGATATAGCATGATAATCATAAAAGCAACATTGGGAAATGTGGAAACAACATAAAACACTAAATCATAAACATAGGTCAAGGCTAAACCCGCCAAGATATCATGGTAGAAAAATTACCATAATGGAATCAGGTTCACTCCCTATCCCAATGTGATGTTTCATGATACTAAACATTAACCAATACAATGGATTGCTATCTGGGTGCAACCATCATATTTATTTCATTCTCATGCTTAAGTGTTCCCTATAGATCATAAAAATGGATTCATTCATAATCATAATTTATCCCATGATTAAGGAGTGTGAAATAAATATGTGTAATTACCTAATCAAAAATTATATATTCATAAATTTGAACACCCATAATAGGAAATGGGTATTATGTTCACTATATAATTGTTTTAGCATTGAAGATCACGATGAAATTTTAGCAGCATAATAGTGTCACTTAATGATTCATAAAAATGGGTTGATGAGAGAGAAAGGGGTATCCCATCACATAGATATAAGATGAGAAGTAATAGGTACAAGTAAAAACATATCCCAAAATTAGAAATTTTGAAATAGAAGGCTTAAGGTAATGAAGAAACTTCAATAGAGAAAATAATCATAACTATATTTTGACATGGTAATGGGTGTACATAAAGGATTATGAGTGGATTAATGAGAGGGAAAAGGGGGATCTCATAATTTATACATTAATTGTATAGTAATGTGAATATGTAAGAACATATTACAACATAATTAAATGGAATTTAATTGAAATAACATAAAATAAGTTCTTGAATGGGAATGAGAAGAGGGAAATCCCTTATGAAATTTCAGCATAGTAACAGCTTAGGTAAGGGTCAAAATTACAGAGTATAAATGGTTTATAATTCAAATAAAATTAACTATATAGTAAGATAATGGTAATTAATGAATTAAAATATAACCAATTGAAATTATAAAGAATATTTTCAAAGAAGGTTCTTGAATTGAAAGAAAGATATGAAGGTGAGGATCCCTTACTTGAGTGTGTGACTCCAAAAGCTTGGGAGGGGATTCTTGAGAGCGTATGGGCACCTTAGAGGGAATAGAGAGAGTGGATATAATAGTAAAAATGTTATACAAGTATTTTTAGTAAAGATAAATAGGATCTAGGGTGGTTTTATATAGGAAAAGAGTTGGGATTATTTATTATTTAGATTTTGGACCCTATATAATAAAATATCCAATACCACAAACCATACCATGTTTTCTTCACATGGTTTCTACCAAAATATGGTGTTTATAATTATTTTATAATTCCAAGGGCTGAAAATAATAAAATAATTCCCTTTATTATGTGGAGGTGAGTCACAATCTTAAATAAATAATTTTAAAACCTTAAAATATATTATAAGTTTTAGAGGATTCATAATGGATTTAAAAAATAAATCAGATAAACATAAAAATAATTATTTTAAAGGGAAGATATATATATGGTATTGGATCCCATTTATAGTAATTATTACATCACTTTTGGGTCATTATGATGTCATAATATACAAAGTATATTTATACTATATTTAATTTTTACCCAAAAATTTGATTATCTCAGAAAATTATCAAGAAATCGCCATTGGATAATTTTGATGTTCTGATTCTAAAAAATAATATTCATTTTATATTAATAATTTTCTATATATGTTTATTTTTTCTTTAAAAATAAAAACCAACATTTACAGAAAAATATTGGTTTTTTGACAAATAAATGTTTTTTGAACCCTTATAAAAATTAAATTTGTCTCTATAAATTATATGATCATTTATATTTGATAGGAATTATATAATAATATTATGATATTAAAATATTATTTATTTAAAAAATTAATTAATTCATAATTCATTAATTGAATTAAAATATTATCCAAAAATACAATTTGTGCTTTATTATGTCAAAATAAAAATCATTTACAAAGTAACAATAATAGGATGAAAATATATAAATTATTTTATAAAAAACAACGTAAATATTCAAATTTATAGGGTCTTAATACATATCCTTTTAATACACCAACATACTCCCTAAGAGTAATATGTGCGATGGTGGGACTTTTATCGGGTGGTTCGACAAACATGGTTTGGGTCATGATCTCAATGAGCTTGAACTTCTCCCATAAATATTTTTTATCATGCTTAATTTATTAGATATTAGCTTGGGATTTGTAAAGGTAAAATATCAGTGATGTTATCTCCCTTATAAACTCTAATAAGTGGGTTTCATAGGGTATGATCCCACTAGTTGTGACCATCACTTCTTTTTTCTGTATGAATTTGATTTTTTAAAACCCTATATTTATACTAATCATGGGATTGATGTTCAAAATATATATTATAAATGGTAAAGATACTTTAAAGACTTTTAAATCCAATTTTATATAATAAAACAAAATAATTTCATGTGTTTTCAAAATCCATATTACTTAATAAGACATTTAATTAAAACAAAAAGGGGAATTTTATTTATAATATTTTGGGTTGTTACAATCTTCCCCCCTTCAGAAAATTTACCCTCGAAAATATATTTTCCCACACTAAAAAAGATGAGGGTAACTTTGCTTCATCACCTCCTCTAGTTCCCAATTTGATTCTTCAAATTTTTGGTTTCTCTAAACCACTTTGACCAGGTGAATTGTCTTATTTCCTATAGCTTTTTCTCTACAATATAAGATTTTCACTAGATACTCCTAATAAGAAAAGTCATTATCCAATGGTACCACATCTCTATTTAGTACATCTAATGGGTTTGATATGTACTTTTTCAATAGGTATACATGTAATAAATCATGTACTTGAGATAGGTTTTTTGGTAGTTCTAGTCGATAGTCCACTGCTCTGATGTGATCAAGGATCTCAAAGGGGATAATGTGTCTTACACTCAGATTTCCCTAATTCCCAAATCTATTAACCTTATTTCATGGAGATATATGGAGGAATACAATGTCTCTAATATCAAAATCTAGGTCTCATTAATGATTTTCAGCATAGATCTTCTGTCGACTATGATCATCCTTGATGTGCTGCTAAATGGTTTTAACCATATCCACAAATTCCTCAACCATTTTAGGACCTACCAATTTCCATTCCCAAAATTCATCCTAGTATGTCAGTTTTATGCACCTATTCCCATAAATGGATTCATATCAATCCATTTGGATTCTTGAGTGGAAACTTTTGATGTAATAGAACTCGATGAAAGGAAGATTTTGGCCTCATTCTCCTTTGAATTCCATAGAACATGCTCACAACATGTCTTATAGAATTTGAATAGTTTTCTAAAATTGTCCATCAGTTTGAGGATGATAGGCCGTATTGAATTTCAGCTCAGTGTTTAGAGAATATTGGAGACTTTTATAGAACTTATAGGTGAATCTTTGATCGTGATCAGATAAAATCGATAATGGTACTCCATGAAGCCTCACAACTTCTCTGATGTGTATTCGTGCAGCTTAATCCAGTGAGAAATCATCTTGAATCATAATGAAGTGTGTAGTCTTTATAATATGATCCTCAACAACACATCTAGCATTGTTTCCTTTGAGTGTCTTTGGATTTTTAGTGACAAAGTCCATAGTGATGTTTTCTAATTTTCATGTTGGTATGGGTAATGATTTCATCATCCCCTTAGATGCCTTCCTTTAAGCCTTCAATTGTTGGCATACCAGGAAATTTGATTTATATTTAATGGTCTCCCTCTTCATATTATCTCGCCAATAGTTCTCATGAAGATCTTGATACATCTTTGTGCTTCCTAGGTGAATATAGAAAGTTAAACTATTTGCATCATCCAACAGTTCATTCATTAACTCTGGATTTGATAGAATACATAGTCTTGACCCAAATCACATAATTCATTATTCAACAATTTTAAACTTTGAGGATTTCCCCTTTAACATGGATTCCACCTTCTTCTTAATTACCACATTATTTCTTTAAGCACCCTTTAACCATTCCAAATGGTATGGTTAAGAAATCATTTGTGAAAGGATTGATTACATTCCTTTATTTTTTATTCCCATGTACATAATTTGTAGGTCTAAGAAGATTGGATCATTTCCAATTCTCATCATTCAGAAAGATGCAGGATCCTTTCTACTATGAGAATCTGCCACTTTATTTTCTTTACTAGGATGGTATTGGATTTAGAAATTATAATCCTTGATGATCTCTAACCATCTTTGTTGGTGTATATTAATCACTTTATATGTGAATATATATTTGAGGTTCTTGTTATCAGTATATATCTCATACTTCTCCCCATAGATTTTATAGTGCTGGATTTTCAATGTAAAGATCACAGCTGCCAACTCTAGATCATTCGTGGTATATTTTTGTTCATTAACTTACAACTTCCTTGAGGTGTAGGATGTCACTTTATCATTTTTTATAAGAACACATTCTAAACCATTATTTGAAGAATCACTATATACCAAAAATATTTCCCCACTTGTCTGTAGTGTGAGCTTTGATTAATTGATAAGCTTCTTTTTGAGCTTCTAAAATCTTTCCTCACATTCTTTCTTCCAAAAAAATTCACTCCCTTCAAAGTTAGCTCAGTAAGAGGGTTTTAAAATATAAATAAGTTTATATAAAATCAGCAATAATACACAGATAGACCAAGTAAACTATGGATATTTGTCACAGATGTTGGCATCATCCATCCTTAAATTTCTTCTTTCTTTTAAGAGTCCACAAATATCCCATTTCTTTTGATGATATTCCCTAATAAAGATAATGTCTTCAACCAAAACTCACATTTTTATACTTGTAATAGAGCTTCTCCTTTCATAAGGTCTTTAACATAGTGGTTAGATTCTTCTCATGATCCTCCTTTATTTTGGAGTATATTAGAATATCATCTATAAAGAATACCACAAATTTGTCCAGGTAATCTCAAAAGACTCTATTCATCAAGTCCATGAATATTGTTGGAGCATTATTGAGTCTTAATGGAATCTCTATGAACTCATAGTGCTTGTACCTTGTACAAAAAGTAATCTTAGGGATATCTTGCTTCTTCACCCTTACTTGATAATATCTTAACCAAAGATCCAACATGAAGAAGTATTGTGCTCCACATATCTAATCGAAAAAGTCATCAATATGAGATAGAGGATACTTGTTCTTTATCATGATCTTTTTTAGATCACAATAATCATTGAAAATGTGCATTGACCCGCCCTTCTTCTTGATGAAGAGGACTGGTGCACCCCTTGGCCAACCACTTGGGAGTATGAACCCTTTATCTAGATTCTTCTATAGTTGTTTCTTAAAATTCTCAAGATCCAAAATAGTTATTATATATAGAGTTTTGGATATTAGAAATTCCCAAGGTATAAGATTGATTGAAAATTCAACCTCTCATCTAGGAGGAAGACTAGAAAATTCCCTAAGAAACACATCTGTGTATTACCTAACAATAGGCATGTCTTCAAGTATGGTTCTTTCCTTATACTCAATCATTTTAGCTATATACACTTTTTTATGTGGAAATAATATCCATTCTTGAGATGATGGTGCTAAAAAAGATTCATCCTTCTCCTTGTACTTGTACAGAATTGGGGGTTGATTTGTAATACAAAATGTTATTTCCTTCTAAAGGGAATTTAAGTAGGCCTCTATATAATTGATAGCTATTTTCCCTTCTTACCCTCACCTAAATAATTTTTTGTCCCCCTAAGGAAATTTATCAGTTGATTTTTTCCACACCTTTCACAAGTGGGATGCTAAAATTTCTTTGCACTATTATATTTCTCCATTGGATCAGAAAAATTAAACTCCACTTTTCACTTCTTATACCCATAATACCTTTGATTTTTTCCATTATCCATCTC
Source organism: Viscum album (assembly GCA_963277665.1). Lineage (NCBI taxonomy): Eukaryota > Viridiplantae > Streptophyta > Magnoliopsida > Santalales > Viscaceae > Viscum > Viscum album. The sequence continues at coordinate 1,923,573,093 of OY728152.1, forward strand.
AACTTTTAGGGCAAATCATAAAATTTCCTCCTAGCTATAAAAGTCCTAGATTACTAAGGATTTCCATAGACTAGTCTTTATCCCACCAAATAAGCGGTCAACCATGAATTTGGGGGTAATGAAAAAGTTGGAGGAATATCATGAAAGTTTTTTGAAGTTTTCCTTGTATTCCCTGATAGATTTTTCATCTTTTTTCTTGAGGGAAATAAAATCTATTTCCATTTTAAGTTTAATATTACAAGGAAAATATTTATCAAAATTTTTTTTCTGGAATTCCTTCTACTCCATCGTTTCGATCTCTTCCTCGGGTTTCATATTCTTGATCAATGTCCACCATTTATTGGATTCTCCCTCCATATGATAAACAACCAGTATAACCTTATATTTCATATAACATTGAATGATGTAGAATATCTTCTCAATGGATTTGATACATTGTTCCATGATTAAGGGATGAGATGATCCATTGAAAGTATGAGGCCTTTACCACATTTATCTCTTGATTATGGTTTGTTTTCTCTTAGGGGGGTTTGGTTTCTCCCCTTGATCCAGGTTTCAATTTAGAACCTGATTCAACTAATAGAGTATTATCATAAAGTCCATAATTCCTACTCTTATTATGTTGCGCATCTCATTGGGGCAGTCATTGAATTGCTCGTCGCATTGATTGTTTACCTGATTCCTCCTATTTTTGGCCATTGGCTAGAATAAAAGGAAAATTATAGATGAGTATTTTTAAACTATTAAAAACATAAAATAGAATCCAATGACATTAAAGTGACAACTTATAAATTAAATTTATTTCCTTAACTTATAAGCTTCTAGGATCCAACCTATGTTATACATGATCTATTTCATAACATATATTCTTATGGGAATTTTTTTTGCCCCCTTAATAATTGTTCTTAATGATCTTGTGATTTTAAAAAATAATATCCCCTGTGAGTGTCAAAACAAGTGTGCAATATGGCCCATTTTTTTGTACCAGGTTACCCCAAGTAAGGCCTAGGACACCTTATCATAGTTTCTACCCCTAAGTACATTTGTACAAGAATCACGTATACTTGTAGTATCCAGATAGGGATTCATTTTCTTGATAAAACAATTACTCTATATTTAATAAAAAATTAGGGATTTTTTCTTATAATTATTCTTATCCAAAAGGCTTTCACTAGAGTTTTATAATCCTAATTCCAAAAATAGATAAACTTTTTCTCTAATATGAACTATAACAACCCTACTCTTTATTTCACATTAATACATGGTTTGTTACATAAAATTAATCTTAATACAGCCCCAAAGATCAATAATTCTAATGTATTTGGGAATTAGGTACATAGAATTACATCGTGAACATGGGATACAATAACATAATTGAAAAACTCCTTAACATGATTCAAAAATTCCATGGATTTTTAAAACTACATGGGATAAATTAAGGACAAACATAGGAAAGGGGTGAGATATAAATACCAATAAGGGAATAAACATGGCATAAAATTATACATGTTAGAAAATAGGTATATCAATGGGGAATTAAAATGGTTGGAATCATAAACTAGAATGAAGGGACAAGATATGGAATGATAATCATAAATGCAACATGGGAAATGTGGCAACAAATTAAATCACTGAATCATAAACAAAGGTCAAGGATAAACCCTCCAATACATCATGATGGACAAATTCCAATAAAGGAATCAGGTTCACTCTATGTCCCAATGTTATGTATCATGATATTAAACATTACCCCATGCATTTAAGGGTTATCTGGGTGCACCCATCATATTCATTTCCTTATCATGCTTAAGTGTTGCACATAGATCATAAAACATGGATTCAATCATCATAATAATTTATTCCATTATTAAGGAATGGGGAATGCATATGTTTAAGTCCCCAATCAAAAAGTATATTTGCATAAATGTGAACACCCTTAATAAGAAATTTGTATGATTTTCACTACACAATTGTTTTGGCATGGAAGATCACAGTGAAATTTTAGCAGCATAACGACATCACTTAAAGATTCATAAAAATGGGTTGATGTCACGAACCATCCTCGGGGACCGTGCCGTGACTACCCCAAGCCCGCCTTCCATAGGCCAGGGGTTGGTGACTAGCACCAAAGGCTTAAATCCTAAGCTGGGAAGGCATTTCCTTTAAGAAAGAAAACAAACACAACAGAGTACACAACTGAGTAGACACTAAGTAATACGGTATACAAAAGTAAGTGCTGGAAGGAAAAGGGGCCGAAAATACAAGCCCAATAGTAAGTATAGTACAACTGAAAAACTAGTACAACTGAGAAGCTAGTACAACTGTAGTAAAGTATAATAGCAACTACTGAGTTGTCCTTCGGGAACCCCACCTGAAGGGTGGGTACAGATGGCCTCCTCTGCACCTCCAATCCGTCCGTCTGCTATGTTTATGTCTCGCCAAGTGGTCCACCTCTGGGTACCGTCCTGCTCTACAAGTCTCTACCTCGATCAGTGTTGTCCATCGTCTGCATCCAACACAACATAGTGCAGGCATAACCCGTGCAGGGGTGAGTATACGATACTCAATAGGGACCCTGAGACACCGAAGGTCTCCCAGAATCCACAAAGGATAAAACACAGAAGAAAAATACAACCATGAAGTATCAACGAATCCTACTTATGTATAATCCCATACATATACCTATGTTTTCAATCTCAGTTTGGCTCCAACTCTCAAGACCAAGCACAACCCAGTCCACACAGGAAAGAAGTCAATCACATCGATTAAAATGATTGAAAGTCAAGACTCAGCTCACACAGGTATACACCTTTCGTATAGCGATAGAGGTGATCCGATGTAGTCACTGATTCATCTAAGCTATCGGACCCACACAGGATACAAGACCGGCTAAGCTGTCATACCCACACAGGATACAAGACCAGCTACTCTATCGGACCCACATAGGATACAAGTACAGAGGTCTATACTGTCGGACCCACACAGGATAGAAGAACATTAGTCATCACTGTCGAACCCACGGAGGATTCTAGTACGGTAGTCATTGTCGCCGAACCCATTAAGTTTTCTAGTACGGTAGTCGTCGTCGCCAAACCCACGGAGGATTCTAGTATGGTAGACATTGCAATCGCAGCCAGCTCTAGGGTTCCCACGCACAACATGATCGATTCCAAGAGGGCCTGCTCCTCGAGAAAACGGGGTCGATACGTCAACTGTCATGAAGTCCAGAGATTATGTATCACGATTCTCTGTATCATCAAAAGGAACCCAACTCAACTGACAGCGCGTCAATCAGACGTCCGGTCAGAGAGTTATTGGCTTTTCCGTCCTAGGGGCCCAGTTGGAATTACGCTTGTTCCAAACCCAGCCATTTTCTAAACTTGTTCAAAACTCACTTAGATTATTGAAAAAGGACCGCCTCATTGTAAGGTTCCTAGTTCCGTAGACAGCACGTCGATCGGACGCACAGTCAGGAAGTTATTCACATTTAAGTGAAACGGGCCTGGCCCGTCAAGCCCGGTAGGCTGGCAGGTCGGCCCATCCTGGCTCGGTGGGTCCGACCTGGATAAGGGGTTGGCCCAGCTCGGCGGGGCGTGGCCCATCCCGGCTGGCATGGCCCGCCCGGCTGGTGTGGCCCACCCCGGCTGGCGCGGCACGCGGCTGGCCGCGGCTCGGCCAGCTGGCCGAGTAGACTGGGGGTGCGGCCTCTGGTTTTCCGAAACGGCGATGACTCCCTCCTGTCTGGCCAGCCGAAGCCGAACAGTCTTCCTGGAGTGAGCGGCCCGCACGAGCGGTCCACTGTTTCCCCAGCGCGGCACCAGGAGGGCGTCGCGGGTTCTTCCCAATCCTGTCAGCCACCTTCCAGCAGGTTCGTCCACCGAGCGTCCCACGGTAGGGGGTTGCGTCTCTTCCACAGCACGGTTCCAAGAGGGCATCGCGGGGTCTTCCCAGCCCGGCCGGCCTCCTACCGGCCGGTTCATCCGCCGAGGGGCCCGCAGTAGCGGGCCACATCTCCTTCTCAAGGCCGGTGCGTGATCGTCGCTTCCGGTCTCTGTAACCTCCGAACATCGCCGCCTCCGGTCGTTGTCACCTCTGTTCTCCACCACAAAAGTCACAAACCAATGGAGGGTCATCGGACCGTGTTCGTTCGGCCCACGCCCTCCACGTTAGGCGGAAACAAAAAGGGCGAAGAAAAACCTTTGCATACATCAAGAACGAGGTATAATTTAATTTACCTAAAATTATACAAGCCTCCTACCTTGATTCTGATTCTCTCTTGTCCATGTCACGGGAAGAGGATTTGAGGATGACGTCGATTCGTTGATGTTGGGATGCGTACGAGGAGGAATCCTAGTCGACGTTCCTCACGGGTGGAGTCTTCTTCCTTGATGCAGAGGAAGAAGAATGAATAAGACGATGGTCACGAGCCTTGAGTTCTTCATTGGAGAAGGTAAATGTTCTCTGCGGGAAGAAAGCCCTCCCCTAATTCTCCAAAAGTTCCGTCACCAAAATATTTGTCAAGCAAATATTATAAAAAGGCTCCCCCAAATTTAATATAATTTCCATGAAATTCAAATTGATTCAAATAAGAGGAGCCAATTAATTAATGAAGATATTAATTGTATGGGTTAGCATAATTAAAAGAGAAGGGAGGTGAAAAGTTTAAAATTCAAAGAGAGGACGTGGAGAGTTTTAAGAGTTAATAAGGGGGGTTTCATGGTAGTTTAAGAGGGATTTGAGGGGTTAGACATTCGTGTAGGCCCCACCATACATTATCCTCACATGGGAGGTTATGTGGGTGTGGTCCCCACCTATAAATTCACCTTGTAGGAAATAATCACCTCTAAATAAATTAAATAAAATTTTGTACACTTAAAATAACACCACAATTTTATTTTAATTTGTTACGAATCCCCAAATTAAAACTTCTACTATAGACCAAACACAACTACGATAAAGGTCCCCTTAAGTGAATACAGGTGTTGTGAGTTCATCGGTGCCCTTGGATTTCAATTCCAAGCACCGGTTCAAAAGATAGAAAAACCCAAACGTATGTTTACTGAACGTACCCAAACAAACCTTCAAAAATTGATTTCGAGCACACCGGGCCTTGAAATCAGGCGCCTTCAGAAACCGTGGACTCATAAAATTCCAAATTATTTAAGATTTTTTTTAAAAAAATTCTAGGTCTTTACATTACCCCCACCTCAGGGCTTTACGTCCCCGTAAATCTACAACACTCACTAGGGGAACAAATGGGGGTACTGACCACGCATCTGAGCCTCCAGCTTCCAACTGCTCTCCTAGAGGTTACCGTGCTGCCAGTGAATGTGTACCAGAGGAATCGAATGTCCACATAGGACCCACTCCTGTCGATCCTCGATCTCCACCAGGACCTCCGTGAATGTCGCCCCTTCATCGATGTCCTGCTCCCCGTGATCGATGATGTGGGTCGGGTCATGCATGTATCTCCTTAGTTGAGATGCATGGAAGATGTCGTGAACCCGATGCAACTGAGGTGGAAGGGCCAGGTGGTAAGACACCTCACCTACTCTACTGAGGACCTAGAAAGGTCCGATGAATCATGGAGATAACTTGTTGCCCCGGACAAATCTTCGTAGACCTCATTGAGGTGAGACCCGTAGGAATACATGGTCACCATCCTCGAACTCCAGTGTTCTGCATCTTCTATCAGCATAGGACTTTTGTTTGCTCTATGCAGTATTCATCTGCTCCTAGATGATCTGCACCTTCTCCGTCGTAGCCTGAACCATCTCTGGTCCTACAAGTGCTGACTCCCCTTGGTTAGTCCAGCACAGAAGTGATCTGTAGGGTCGGCCGTACAGTGCCTCATATGGTTCCATCCCGATGGTGGAGTGGTAGTTGTTGTTGTATGCAAACTCCACCAAGGGTAAGTGATCCTCCCAGCTGCAACCAAAGTCGAGGACACATGCACGAAGCATGTCCTCGAGAGTATGAATGGTCCTCTCAGTCTGAACGTCTGTTTGAGGATGGAAGTTGGTGCTCAAATGAAGTTGTGTTTCAAAAGCCTCATGTAACCCCTTCCATAGCCGGGAAGTGAAACGAGCATCTCAATCAGAGATGATATTTGATGTCACATCATGAAGTCATATGATCTCTTGAATGTAGAGGCATCACAAGCTCTCTACTAATCCCTTCTCTCTGATCGGTAGGAAGTGGGCCGACATGGTGAGTCGGTCTACGATCACCCAGATAGATTCGTGTCCTCTGGATGTACGTGGAATCCCCATAACGAAATACATGGATATCCCATCCCACTTCCACTCTGGGACCTCTAAGGGCTATACCAAGCCTGCTAGTACCTAGTGCTCTGCCTTCACTTGCTGACAAGTGAGGAATCGTGAAACGAACTCTGCTACAGTCTTCTTTATACCTATCCACCAGTGCTATCGTCTGAGGTCCTAATATATCTTTTCCACTCCTAGATGTACCGCTAGATGGGAAGTGTAAAACTCCCTCAGCACCTCCTCCTTTAGTGAAACTGGTACCATGGTATGTCCCTTGAAGAGGATGATGTGCTCCACTCCTTCAAAAAATCCATCAGGTGCCTACCCTGTGGATATCTGAGCATGTCGCATCTCACAGTCAACATCCCCACTTTTTGCCTCTCTGAATCACTGAAGAAGTGGTGGAGTGATTCTGAGAGACTAAAGAAAGGATTATCCTTCTCTATCCACAAAAGATATCTGCAACGTGGCCTGCGTCTCTATCTCCTCTCATAGCAGCTGAATTCCTGATCTCCTGCTGAGAGAATCTACCAAAAAGTTCCCTTTCCCAGGAGTATAGACTATCTCGAAGTCATAGTCTCGGAGAAACTCGAGCCAACGTCGCTGTCTTAGGTTCAGGTCCTTCTGCGAGAAGATGTACCTGAGACTCTGGTGGTCAGAGTAGACTGTAAAGCACTCGCCCATCAGATAAGGTTGCCACATCTTCAAGGCGAAGACCACTATTTCTAACTCCAGGTCATGGGTAGCATAGTTCTGCTCATGCTGCCTCAAATTCCATGAACCGTACGTGATCGTCGCTCGCTCCTACATCAGGACACACCCGAGTCCAGTCCCTGATGCGTCGCAATAAACTACGTACCCAACACCCTCCTCCGGTAGCCTCAAGATGGGCACACTGGTCAACCTCTGCCTCAGCTCCTGAAAGCTCTGCTGGCATCTCTCTGACCAGACGAAGTGTTTCCCCTTCTTCATCAATGCTGAAAGCGGTGCTGCAACTTGGGAGAATCCTGGCACAAATCTCCGATAGTATCCAGCCAGACCTAGGAAACTCCACACCTTCATCACACTCCTGGGTGGCTCCCAAGCAAGAACTGCCTCGATCTTCACTGGATCCACTGCTAACCCAGCCTCCGAGATGACGTGTCCCAAGAGGTGAACCTCTCAAATCCAGAACTAGCACTTTGAGAGCTTACCATAAAGCTGGTGCTCTTGGAGTGAGTCCAGTACTACCTGTAAATGGTAGGCGTGCTCCTCCTCACTAGTCGTGTAAAGCAGTATGTCTTCAATGAAGACTATGACAAATCGATCGAGGTAAGGATGGAAATACTAATCATGAGACTCATGAACACTGCTGGTGCATTGGTTACACCAAAGGGAATAACCAAGAACTCGTATTGTCCATACCGACACCCAAAGGTCATCTTCTGCACATCCTCTCCTCGAACTTTGTGTTGGTGATAGCCTAACCTGATGTCTATCTTTGAGAACCATCGTGCTCCCTTGAGCTGATCAAAGAGGTCGTAAATCCTTGGGAGTTGGTACTTGTTCTTCATGGTCACCTAATTTAGGAGATGGTAGTCGACAGACAGTTGTAAGCTCCCATCCTCCTTCTTGGCGAACAAAATCAGAGAAGCCCAGGGTGAAACACTGGGTCAGATGAAACCCTTCCCCTGCAAGTCCTCCAGCTGTACCTGCAGCTCATGAAGCTCCACAGGAGCCATCCAATATGCTAGAGTAGATATCGGTGCTATCCCGGGGTATAGGTCAATGTAGAAGTCTACCTCTCTATGAGGAGGTAGTCCTGGAACATCGTCAGGAAAAACATCTGCATACTGATCCACCACAACAGGAAAACTCAGACTCCACACATCAACTTCTCTGATGATGAGACTAGACAACTGATGTGTGATCGACTACCCTCTCCTCAATAAAAGTCCATCTTATGCTATAAAGTCTCCCTTCTCGCCAGTGAAGGTGAACATGGTCCCATCTGTGTGGACACACCACACTTTGCACCTAATACAGTCGATCTAAGAATGGATTATAGATAACCAATCCATACCCAAGATGACATCGTAAGGCCTCGAAACCACTACAAGAAGATCCCAGCCGAAGATATCACCTCCCAGAGTAATATCACACTACTGACACCAGTGCATAATCATCGAGTCTGCTCCCATAGGAATCTCTAGTCGTAAGGATCGAGCCAATGACTCCGTCGGAATCTCCGAGCTCCGAACAAGGGCAGCAGAAATAAAATAATGACTCGAACTTGTGTCTATAAGTATCGCAACAAGGGTGGAGTAGACACAGATAGTACCTTGAATCATCTCAGGTGCGCCATGGTCGTAGGCCTCGACTGCCTGGAGCTGATCCTGCCTCTGTTCGCCAGCTCCCTGTGGTTGGGGTGGACCTCCTGGTGGTGGTGGTGGTAGAGCCTTGAAACATCGTCCACCACCTGCTGCTCGGCCACCTCCCCCGCCTTGTCTGCCTGCTCCCAGCGGACCACCATGTTCGAACCTCTACCTCTGCCTGGGAGGTCCCTCTATAGTCTTCTGCTCGTCTGCATGGTGGGTCAGGAAATCACGAGCCATGTGGCCCAGCCCACCGCATGCATATCATTGCCTGCTCCTCATAAGGTTGGATCTATTTCGTGTGCCCTGCACAACTGAACATGAATCCTGATGTCACCCACCTGATGGGCTGGTCCACTTGGACCTCTGCAACATCTGTCTAATGCCGGCTGCAGAAGACTCCACTACATGTCGCCCTGTGGTGGGTCTCACTATTGGTTTCTTCTCAGGGAGGAAACTCTCCACTAGAAGGGATATCCCTAGCACCCCCGCCTGCGTCGGAAAACTGAGGGGAATTGTTGATGACCTGATCTCATTCCAGAGTCCCTTCTCGAAGGTTCGAGCCCTGAATAACGGGTCTCGCACCATATCCATGGAGTAGCGTGAGAGGTCAGTAAACCTCGCTGAGTACTGAGATACTGTCATGCTGCCCTGCCGCATATGTAGTAACTCCTGAATCCACACCGCATGAAGGGTGTATGGAATAAACTCTGAGTGGAAGAGACTCTCAAAGTCCATCCAGAGTAAAGATTCCTTGTTATGTACCTGGAGAATCAGGCTCCACCAACTACCTGCTTCTGCGTGCAAGAGACTCACGTCAAAGATCACCATAAGGTCGGATGGTGTCCCTACCAATCTGAAAACTCTGACGACAGCCTTCGGCCAATCCTCAGTTGCCTGTGGGTCCGTCTCTCTTTGGAACCTGGGCAGCCTCTTTCGTTCAAACTTGTGCAACACACTCAGGCGGTGTGCACTCTCTGCTGCTGGAGCTGGTGGTATTGGTGGTCCAGCAGGTAGAGGTTCCGCTGGTACCTCCGCTGTGATGGGGCCCTGCACCGAGGTCTTATCGCTCAATGGGCTACCATATCGTACGTAACTCAAAACCCTAGCTGGTTGCCTTAGTGGGGCCATCCTGAAAAGAAACAAGTGCACCGCAGTCAAAACAGTATACTTGGTGAGATGACTCAAAGTAATCACAAAGAAAACATTTAAAACACACATGCAATCAGCATTTTCGTGCACTGAGTTGGAAATCAGAGGTCGGGGTCCGGGTGTATGGATACTTCGGTCGTCGCACAAACACTGGACAACCTGGACTGAAAACCACACTCAATACTCTTAACACTATTTCTATACAGAAAGGAATGATCTAAGTCCTGAGTTCTGCGGTAGAACCAAATCCTCTTATACCAATTTTTCACGACCCGTCCTCGGGGCCCATGTCGTGACTACCCCAAGCCCGCCTTCCATAGGCCAGGGGCTGGCGACTAGCACCAAAGGCATAAATCCCTATGTTGGGAAGGAATTTCCTTTAAGAAAGAAAACAAACACAACAGAGTACGCAACTGAAGTAAACACTAAGAAATACTTTATACAAAAGTAATTTCTGGAAGGAAAAGGGTTCGGAAATACAAGCCCAACAGTAAGTACAGTACAACTGAAAAACAAGTACAACTGAGAAGCTAGTACAACTGTAGTAAAGTAAAACGGCAACTACTGAGTCATCCTCCGGGAACCTCACCTGAAGGGTGGGTATAGATGGCCTCCTCTGCACCTCCAGTCTATCCCTCTAATCCGTGTACGTCTCACCAAGTGGTCCACCTCCGGGTACCATCCTGTTCTACAAGTCTCTACCTCGATCAGGGTTGTCTATCATCTACATCCAATACAACGTAGTGTGGGCATAGCCCGTACATGTGTGAGTATACGATACTCAGTAGGGATCCTGAGACCCCGAAGGTCTCTCAGAATCCACGAAGGATAAACCACAAAATAAAAATAAAACCATGAAGTATCAACGAACCCTACTTAGGTATATGGCCATACATATAGCTAAGTTATCGATCTCAGTTCGGCTCTAACTCTCGAGCCCAAGCACAACCCAGTACACACAGAAAAGAAGTCAATCACATCGATTAAAATGATTGAAAGTCAAGAATTATCTCACACAGGTATACACCTTTCTTATAGTGATAGAGATGATCAGATGTAGTCACTGATTCAACTAAACTGTGGGACCCACACAGGATATAAGACCAGCTAATCTGTCAGATCCACATAGGATACAAGACCAGCTACTCTGTCAGACCCACACAGGATACAAGTACAGAGGTTTATACTGTCGGAACCACACATGATACAAGAACAGTAGTCATCTCCATCGAACCCATAGAGGATTCCAGTATGGTAGTCGTCGCCGAACCCACAGAGGATTCCTGTATGGTAGACGTCGCAGTCGCAGCCAGCTCTAGGTTTCCCGCACACAGCACACTCGATTCCAGGAGGGTCTGCCCCTCGATCAAAGGGGTTCTATAAATCCACTGTCACTATGTCTAGATTTTATGTATCACAAAGTTCCATCTCATCAAAAGGAACCCAACGCAATAGACGGCGCATCAATCAGACGCCTAGTCTGAGAGTTATTGGATTTTTCATCCTAGGCGCCCGGTTGGAATTACGCTCGTTCCAAACCCAGCCATTTTCCAAATTTTTCCAAAACTCACTTATAGTATTGCAAAAGGACCGACTCGTCATAAGGGTACTAGTTCCATATATGACATGTTGATCAAACACATGGTCACGAAGTTATTCGTATTTAATCGAAATGGGCTCGGCCCGTCAATCCCAGTAGGCTGGCAGGTCGGCCCATTCTGGCTCAGCGGGTCTGACCTGGCTAAGGGGTGGGGGCAGCCCGGTGGGGCGCGGCCCGGCCCATGGCAGGCCATATCTTAGCCAGCTGACTAAGCAGACTGTGGGTGCGGCCCCCGGTTTTCTAAAACGGCGGCGCCGCCCTCCTGTCCGGCAGGCCAAATCTAGCCGGCCGAATCTGGCTGGTCTTCCCGACGCGAGCGGCCCTCACAGGCGGGCAGCTGTTTACCCAAAACGGTGCCAGGAGGGAACTGCGGGGTCTTCCCAGCCCTGTCGGCTGCCTGCCAGCTGGTTCATCCGCCGAGCGGCCCGCGGTAGCGGGCCCCATCTCTTCTGCAGTGCGGCGCCAAGAGGGTGTCGTGGGGTCTTCCCAGCACGGCTGGCCGCCTGCCAGCCGGTTCGTCTGCCGAGCGGCCCGTGGTAGCAGGTCGCGTATCCTTCTAATGGCCGGTGTGTAGTCACCGCTTCCAGTCACCATCGCCTCTAGATGATGCCGCCTCCGGTTGCCGTCGCCTCTATTCGCCACCACAAAAGTCACGAACCAATGGAGGGTCGTCAGGCCATGTTCGTTCAGCCTGTGCCCTCCGCGTTGGGTGGAAACAAAAATGGTGGAGAAAAACCTTTTCATACATCAAGAACGAGGTATAATTTAATTTAATTAAAATTATACAAGCCTCCTACCTTGATTCTGATGCTCGCTTGTCCATGTTGCGGGAAGAGGATTCGAAGATGACGACGATTCGTTGACATCAGGACGCGTCTGAGGAGGAAGCGTAGTCGACGTTCCTCGTGGGCGGAGTCTTCTTCCTTGACGCGAAGGAAGAAGAATGAAGAATACGATGGTCATGGCCCTTGAGTTCTTCATTGGAGAAGGTAAATGTTCTTCGCGGGAAGAAGGCCCTCTCCTAATTCTCCAAAACTTCCACCACCAAAATATTTTCCAAGAAAATATTATAAAAAGGCTCCCCCAAATTTAATAGAATTTCCGTGCAATTCAAATTGATTAAAATAAGAGGATCCAATTAATTAATGAATATATTAATAAGATGGGTTGGAATAATTAAAAGATAAGGGAGGTGAAATGTTTAAAATTCAAATAGAGGAGGTGGAGAGTTTTAAGAGTTAATAAGGGGGTTTCATGGGAGTTTAAGAGGGAGTTGAGGGGTTAGGCTCTTATGTGGGCCCCACCACACATTATCCTCACATGGGAGGTTATGTGGGTGTGGTCCCCACCTCTAACTTCCCCTTGTAGGAATTAACCACCTCTAAATAAATTATATAAAATTTTTTACAATTAAAGTAACACCACAATTTTATTTTAATTTGTTACGAATCCCCAAATTAAAACTTCTAATCTCAACCAAACGCAACTACAGTAAAGGTCCCCTTGAGATAATATCAGCGTTGTGAGTTCATCGGTGACATTGTATTTCAATTCTGAGCACCGATTCAAAAGATAGAAAAACCTGCACTTACATTTAATGAACATACCCGAACAAAGCTTCAGAAATTGATTCTGGGCACACCGGGCCTCGGAATCAGGTGCCGTCAGAAAAAATTTCCCTTGAAATTTTAGGGTCTTTACAGTTTATGAGAGAGAAAGTGGTATATCACCACATAGACATAAAATGGGAAGTAATAGGGACGTGTAAAATCATATCCCAACATTATAAATTTGGAAATATAAGGCATAAGGTAATGAAGAAACTTGAATAGAGAAAAGAATCATAACAATATTTTGGCATTGTAACGGGGGTACATGAAGGATCATGGGAGACTTAATGAGAGGAAAAATGGGGATCCCATAATTTTTAAATTAATTTGGGAGTAAGGTGAATATTTAAGAGTATATTCCAATATAATAAAATGGAATTTAAGAGACATAACATAAAATAAGTTCTGAAGTGGAAATGAGAATAGAGAAATCTCTTATGAAATTTTGGCATAGTAACAACTTAGGTAAGGTTCAAAATGAGAGAGTATAAATGGTATATCCTTCAAATAACAATAATTGGAATGTAATTTAATAATAATAAATTAATGAAAATATTACCAATTGAAATTATAAAGACTAATTTCAAATAAGGTTCATGAGTTGAAAGAAATAGATGAAGGTGAGGATCCCTTACTTGAGTGTGTGACTCCAAAAGCTTGGGTGGGGATTTTTGAGAGATTATGGGAGACTTCGGAGGGATATAGAGAGTTTATGGAAGATTATGTATGTTATCCAAGGATTTTGAGTGAATATTAATGGTATCTTGGGTGGGCTATGTAGGAAAGAAGTGGAGATTTTTTATTATTTAGGTTTTAGACACTACATAATAAAATATCCAATACCACAAACCATCCCATGGTTTTTTCCCATGGATTATACCAAAATTAATTGGTTCTCATTATTTTATAAGACCATGGTTTGAAAATAATAAAATAATTATCTTTCTTATGTGGAGGTGAGTCATAATATTAAAGAAAGAATTTTAAAACCATAAAATATATTATAAGTTTTGGAGGATTCATAGTGGATTTACAAAATAAATAAAATAAAAATAAAATCACATTATAAATGGAATAAATATATTTGGTCATGGATACCATTTATATTAATTATTACATCACTTTTGGGTTATTATGATGTCATAATATACAAATTATATTTATACGGTATTTAATTTTTGCCCAAAAATTCGACTGTCTAGGATAATTATGAAAATTTCACCATTAGATAATTTCAAAACTATGATTCAAAAAATAATATTCATTTTATATAAGTAATGTTATAAATATTTGAATTTTTACTTTTAAAAAAAACCAGCATTTATTGAGAAATTCTGGGTTTTTGACAAATTACTATTTTTCAAGCCCTTATAAAAATTAGATTTATCTCTATAAATTATATGATAATTTATATTTTAAAAACATTATATAGTAATATAATAATATAAAAATATTATTTATTTAAAAAATCCATTAATTCATAAATTCATTAATCGAATTTAACCAAAAATACAATTTGTGATTTATTGTATCAAAATAAAATTCATTTACAAACAAACAATAATAGGATGAAAATATATACATTATTCTATTAAAAAAATAAATATTCATATTTATATGGTATTGATACATTTCCCTTTAATACACCACCATACACCCTAAGAGTAAGGCGTGTGATGATGAGACTTTCATGGGGTGGTTCGGTGAACATGGTTTGATCCGTGATCTCGATGAGCTTGAATTTATCCCATAAATGGTTTCAATCAGGATTAAGTTGTTGGATATGATATTATTAATGGTCAAGGGGAAAGAACATTGATTATATCTCCCTCATAAATTATAATAAGTGGGCTTCATAGTGTTATATCCCACTAGTCGAGGTCATAACTTCTTTTGTCTATGTCAATTTGATTTGTTAAAACCCTATAATTATACTAATCATGTGATCACTATTCAAAAACTATATTATCAATGGTAAATATACTTATAGTTTTTTAAATATAATTGTATATAATAAAACAAAATAAGTGCATGTGTTTTCTATATTGATATTACTTAATAAGACATTTAATTAAAAAAGGGAAATTTTATTTATAACAATTCGGGTCATTACAGTGAAAGGGGTATCTCATAATTTATAAATTAAATGGATATTAAGGCTAATATACAAGAAAATATCCCAAAATAATCAAATGGAATTTAAGATACATAACATAAAATATATTCTTGAATGGAAATGAAAAGAGACAAATCCTTTACAATTTTTTTCATAGTAACGGGTGTACATAAAGGATCATGGAATGAGTAATGAGAGTTAAATGAAGATATGATTATTTATAAAACAAATGATATGTAAGAGGGATATGTATCAACATATCCCAACATATGAAGAAGGAAGTTTAGAGACATAACAAAAATAAGTGCTTGATAAAAAAGAGGATAGTGGAAGATCCCTTACTTGAGTGTGTGACTCCAAATGCTTGGGAGGGGATTCTTGAGAGCTTGTTGGATACTTGAGAGGACTATAGGGAGTGGATGGAAGATTATTTACATTATCCAAGGAGTTTAGTTAATATAAATGGGATCTTGGTGGGTTTATATAGGAAAAGAGGGGGATTTCAATATAATTTAGGTTTTAGACTCTACATAATAAAATAACCAAAAACACAAACCATATTGTGATTTTTTCCATGGTTTCTACAAAATGGGAGTGGTTATAATTATTTTATAATTCCAAGGGCATAAATTAAAAAAATAATTTCCTTTTTTATGTGGTGGTGTGTCATACTCTTAAAGAAATTATTTTAAAACCTTAAAATATATTAATGGTTTTTGAGGATTCATAATGGCTTTGTAAAAAAACATAAAATAGAATTATTTTAAAGTGAAAACACATATTTGTTCTTTTATATAATTTATAGTATTTATTGCATCACTTTTGGATCATTATAATGTCATAATATGCAAATTATATTTATATGATATTTAATTTTTACCCGAAAATTCGATTGTCTCAGAAAATTATGGAAAAAATCACTATTGGATAATTTAGAAATTATGATTTCAAAAATAATATTTATTTTATATAAATAATTTTCTACATATTTTATTTTTCACTTTAAATCTAAAATCAATATTTAGTAAGAAATTCTGGGTTTTTTGACAATAATAGTTTTTGAACACTTATAAAAATTATATTTGACTGCATTAAAATTACACAATCATTTATATTTAATAAAAATTAATTTATAATAATATTTTATTAAAATATTATTTATTTCCAAACTCTATTACTTCATAAAAATAAATTCCATAATTGAATTTTATCATTACCCAAAAATATGATTTATG
The DNA here is from genome assembly GCA_963277665.1 of Viscum album. NCBI lineage: Eukaryota > Viridiplantae > Streptophyta > Magnoliopsida > Santalales > Viscaceae > Viscum > Viscum album. The sequence continues at coordinate 1,923,589,429 of OY728152.1, forward strand.
TTTTATTGTATTAAAATAGAAAAAATTATAAAGTAACAATAATAGGATGAAAATATATTCATTATTCCATAAAAAATAATTTACATACTCATTTTTCTAGGTTCATGATATATATCCTTTTAATACACCAGAAAAATCCCTAAGAGTAAGGTGTGTGATGGTGGGACTTTCATGGGGTGGTTCAGTGAGCATGGTTTTGGTTGTGATCTCGATTAGCTTGAACTTCTTCTGTAAAGGGTTTCACTCTTGATTAAGTTATTATATATCATATTGGTCTTAGTCCAGGGAAAATCTTAGTGATTATATCTCCCTCATAAGCTTCTATAAATGGGATTCATAGAGCACTCTCCTACTGGTTGAAGCCATCATTTCTTCTTTTTTGTCAATCAGATTTTTTGAAAACCTATATTTATACTAATCATGTGATTATTGTTCAATGGCTATATTATCTAAGGTAATGATACTTAAAGTTAATTTAAATCCAATTGGTTATAATAGAAAAAAATAAGTGCATGTGTTTTCTATGACCATATTAAATACTAATACATTTAATAAAATTAGAATGGAAATTTTTATTTATAACAGTTTGGGTCATTAAAAAGGTAATTACAAAAGAAATGTCTGTTGAGTTGAGGATACAAATTTATGTTATTCCTCCTCAAATGAATTCCTAAATCTCATAAGGAAGTCTCCGACCATGATTTGTATTATGTTTACGAAGGGGGATAGAAATTAACTACTTTGTACTTTATAATAATTTTTAACTTATCTTTCTTTTATTAATCTAAAGATTTGGTTATTAGATAATGGGGGAGATAAAAATCAAGGGGGATAGAAAAAGAAAAGTGAAAAAATATAAAAGTGAGGGGGTTTATCTTAACATGGATGAAAACTTTTCTTACCACCGAAGGATGGAATTCGTTAAAAAGAATTACATTATCCAGTAGTGTGGAGTGAAGACACTCTCTTTTGATCAAGGTTATGTTTTGATAAAATATGAAAGCCTTGACTTTTTTACAAAATATGAGTTATGAATGATTTATAAGAGTTGAAAAAGTTATTAACGAGTGTTTTCAAAAAATACATATTGGGATATTGAAGAACCTTTTTGATGTTTTGTTTTAACAAAGTTTTGTGTTTTTTGACAACTAACCTTTTTGTAAAATAATATTTTTTTTCTTCAGAATCAGACCCAGCCCATTGGAATGAGTTTTTGTAATAAATATGAAATTAGATGATTTTATGAATCCAAACAAAAAGGGGGAGAAAAGTTTTTCTTTTATAAAGTTTTTTTTTTCAGAAAAAGGTTTCCAGACATAGGTTTTCAGACTAATAAATACCATACAATTAAGGTGTAAAGAAGATGTAAGCTATAAGTTCTATAAAGTTTTTGATTGAACACACCATCAGACTCATATCCATAGTCATAATGTTCAATATTCATCATACTCAATGTTTTTTAGAAAGTTAGAAGTTACAGAGTGATAAATTCAAAGGATTCTTTGCTGGTTTGTATTTATCAAATATTATAAGTTGTCTATAAAACTTGTGATGTAATAATTGTAAAGAAATGGGTGATAATAGGTACATCCAATCATATTGACTTTTAGTTATAATGAAATAAGGTGATTAAAGTAAGGAAAGTCATAATACTTTTCTATATTAATCATAAAATGCTTTTCTGGTCATGAAGTTATCATAAATCATGAAAACTCTAATGATTAAAGGTTTTCAAGAAATGGAGTAATCATAAAGATTTTATCGGCTCTAGGAATCAAGATAAAGTTTCCATCAGATCTAGAAGTATTGAGCATAGAGGTTTTTAGATGTCTGAATGATTTATAGCTAATGATTTTTAAATAATTTTAAAATTGTAGATTTGAGTTTCCATCATAATGAGAATTCCATTACAATGAGAATTAAATCTTTATGAGGATTCTATCAGACTAACTTTGAGAAGAAAAGACAATCAGACTAACTATGGGAAGGAAAGTCAACTAGAATAATTCTGAAGAGGAAATTCGAATCAGATTGAGCTTCTATAAGAAATTCAGATCATAATGAGCAGAGGAAGAAAGTCATATCATAATGAGTAGAGGGATAAAGTCATATTCTAATGATTAAAGGAATAAAGTTACATCATAATGAGTCGAGGAAGTTCAATTGTACAGAAGAAAAGTTGGGAAGTTTTAGAAATACGATTACTAAGAAGAATCAAGATGATTCAAATCTTGTTAAGGATTGAAGTAGTCAAAGTAGAAGTTTAAATTTGAGGGTTTTTCAGAGACTTGAAATTTGAGTAATAGGGAAAAAAATTCAGTTTCCCACATTTTCCATTCTAACATTCCTATAAATAGAAGAATAATACATTTATTCTTTGTGACTTTTTATGTGAGAAGAAAAGGTGGATCACTGCAGAATGCATATCAAAGTTTTCTTTCAAGACCGAGACCTCATTAGAAGTTCAAACATCTAAAAGTTTTTTTTATCAGACTAAGGAATGTCAGAATGATCATTTGAGCAATGTTTGAGTAATGAATATTGATAATGGGTTAATCTTGTTGATTCCATTATACTGAATTCATCAGAATGATTCCATCGTACATAGCCTCATCGGACTGAGGTAATTAGAACCATCCACATTGAAATGAGTAATCTAGATATATCATTGTGGAATAGTTTGAAAAAAGTATTTATTCTTTTTTTTTGCTCATTTTTTTGTAAGAAAAATTTGTAAATTGATGGGAGTCAGTATAATCATCCCTATCGGTAGATATAAGTTGTCTAACGAGAGTTGGTACATATTTTATTCACTTCTTCATTATAGTGAATTTCCATAGACACATGGGAGTGGCTATGGAAAAGATGTAGGTTCTCACACTGAGGTTGAACCTTGTAAATATCATGTTCGTTACTTGATTCCATACTTTCTCATGCATGAGAATTTACTAAAAGATGATAAGGATATAAACTTTAATAGGATATAAGGGTTAAGTGTTTTCAAAGTATTGAAACTTAAAAAAGTGTATAGCTGATTCACCCCCACCTCCCTTCTAAGTTTTTATTTGACCCTTTGTAACTTCAATTGGTATCTGAGGGGAGGTTCCCTTGTTGAATCCATATCATGAATAATCTTAATTATGTAAATAGTAGAGGGATTCCTACTTTTGATGGAAAAAATTACTATAGATGGAAAAATAGGATGATTCTTTATTTTCTATCTCTTGACCTGGAAGTTTTTAATGCTGCTACAATAGGATTCCCAACTATTAAGAAAGATACCCCTATGAGTTTTTCTAATAAGAGAAATATTGAATTTTATGGAAAATATAGAAATGTTATTCTCTATGTCATAAAATTTTTATATAAAGGTGATAGGTCTCAAAAATTCAAACAGTATGTGAGACAAGATGGAAAGTATTTTCAAAGGGAATAATACAATTAAGGAATAAAAACTATAAATATGGAATAGTAAGTATGAAGACATAAGAATGAGAGATGAAGAAACTATTGAAGAATAATTAAATAGAGTAAATGAAATTGTTTTCAACATCAAAGGATTGATAGATGTATTGTAAGATTCTATAATTGTGAAGAATATTTTGAGAAACATTCTGTAAAGGATTGATTTTAAAATTTACTTTTTAAAAGATAAATATTATTTATTTCTTGATGAATTGTAAAACTTTATTATTGCTAGTGAAATGATGAAAGATCCAATGTTTAAAAAGAATATAAAATATGAAATGGATTTCGAAGCTATTAGAAAAATGAAAACTCAAGATGTTTAAGATGTATATCCTTGTGATTCCAAATATAAAGAGGATGATTAGTTGAATGATAAAATCATGTCTCTTATCTCTAATAACTATAAAAGTGGAAAAAGAAAGTATGGTGGAAAAAATCCTCTCAAATGTTTTAGGTGTGGTGGAATCAGACACTTTGCATTAAATTTCCCCCAAGAAGAAATTTTTGACTATCAATATGATTCTAATGAAACACCTCAATAGAGGAAGTGGAAAAAAATTCTAATGAAGAAAATTCATCCAAAAAACACAAGAATAAGTTTAGTGGAAACAAAATAAGTACGTTGAGTAAGAAAGTTGAATCAGACTCAACTAAAAACAATTCTTCAGAAGATGAAAGTTCAAAAAAAATCATAACCTTTATTGAAAAAGTTGAGAAAAAAAAGATTCCTCAAATAGTGAAGAAGGTATTGAGGAATCCTATAGAGAGTATCAACTTAGAATAGAACATGTTATATATCTTGAGAAAAAAGAACTATCGAGAAAGAAATCTGAGTAATGAAGAAATATTGTGAGGAATCTTCTAAAGTAAGAAAATATTTCATCAAGTAGGATGAAGAATACATTCAGGAGGTCTTAATTTACAAACATAGAATTAATGAAAAGAGAAATATGGTTGAAGATCTCGGTAAGAATATCGAAGCTAAGGACAAAGAAGTTAACAAGTTTCAATTAAAACTTATTGAGTCTAAAATTACCTTGAGTATGATGAATGAAAACTTCAACAAAGCATCATAAGTAAAAGCTGAGGCTTTTAAAGTTGCTGAGAAATCTCACATCAAGAATAAAGTGAATTCCTCACCCTCCAAAAATAATGTTTCATCTGATTTTTCTAACATTTCAGGTTGTAACAAAAGTATTGGGAAATTTTTGGTAGAGAAAGGATGTGAGAAACCTATAATATCTAAAAAATTTGAAAACTCACTCTGTAAGAAATATGGTCCACTCCCAAAGTATGTTATAGTAGGAAGAAGTTGTCAATCTTAAAAAAAATTATACATAGAAATATTTTACTTCAATAAAAAATAAAGATTTTATGGTTTCTATTGATGTTGTGGAATCTATGGGAACATGGATTATAATTTTTGGTATAATATATCACTTCTTGAAAAAATGGTTGAATAGAGTGGAAGAAATAGTTAAAGTAGAATGAGCAACTTTTATAAAAAACGTGAAGTTGGAAAAGAAAAATCTCAAGATATTAGAAACATTCCAAAAAAACAATTTAAAGATCTAGAAGAAATTTTTGAAATATTTGATCAGGCTTATCATCATGTTGAAAGATTTATGACACTCCTTCCAGAAAAATATTCTTATATAGAAAAGAAAAGGAAGTTGTAAAGAATAAAGTTGAGGAAAGAGGTTTTATTGTTGATACTACCATAAAAGTAAGTAAAAAAGAAAAAACCATGGATACTTGATAGTGTTTTTTCTTCACACATGAAAGGTTATTTAAAAATCTATAAAAATGTTGAAAATTATGTTAGAGTTTTAGTTACCTTTTGGAATTATAGTTCCTTAAAAATCAGATGAATCAGAATGGATGAGATTGAAAAAAAAAGTTAAATCTAAAGAAGTTTTATTTATTGATGGGATAAAACATAACTTACTTAGTGCAAGTCAAATTTGTGATTATGGAAGAGAATTTATCTTTTTAAAAGATTTCTTTATTATCAAAATAAAAAAATATGGAAAATTTATTACAAAATGTTAAATAAGTAGTGGGAATCTCTTCTAAATATAAGAATTTAATAACTCCTATTACATAAATGATAAACATGAAAATAAGTCATGACACTAAAGACTTAGCCACCTTTGGAAGAAAAACATGAACAAACATTATAAGGTTTATTCTGTTAAAAACTTTTCAGAGTTGAAAAGAAGATAATAAGTTTTTTATTTAGATTTTTTTAAAGGTGAGATGACTAATAAAACTCATAAGAGAGTTGAAATTCAATCTACCAGACCTCTTTAACTTATTCATTCTGATTTATGTGGTCTGATGAGACATCAATCAATAAGAGAGGATTTTTACTTTATCAATTTTATTGATGATTTCACTCAAATGAAAAAAAAATCATGTTTATAAAACACATGTCAAAGGTTGTGGAAATGTTCAAGTTTTTTAAAAAAGAAGTTGAGAAATAAATAGGGGTTTATATAAAGAAGTTTACAATAGATAATGGTACCGAATTCACATACAATAATTTTAAAACTTATCTGATAAAGCATGGTATCAAAAATCATTATGGTGCTCCCAAAACTCCACAATAAAATGGAGTAGTAGAAAGAAAGAATATAATTATGGGGGAAATGGGAAGATGTATGTTAGAAGAATACAAACTTTCACAGTTCTACTAAAGAGAAGTTGTTAGTACTGCTATACATATTCAGAAAAGATCTTTATTGAGACCAAAATTCAACATGAATTCTTATGAAATTTTGATAACAAAAATCCTTCATTGAATTACTTCAAATCTTTTGGAATTCCATGCTTACTTAAAATAAAAGATCCAGATCTGGGAAAGTTTGATGAGAAAGCTTACAAATAAAATTTTATGGGTTATTCACCCAATGTGAGAAGTTACAAATGTTAGAACAAATGTTTAAAAAAGTTTTTTGACTCATAGGATGCGAAGGTTTTTTAGAATCCAACTTCTATAAAAAAATTGTGAGGGATGCTGAGAAATAAAAACAAAAAGTTTCTAGTGAAAATAAAAGTGAGAAATGTAATGTAAATGAAGATTTAGATGAATCGTGTGATGATGAAAGTGAATTTAGGATAGGAAATATGAAATTTCCTACTCTAGAAAAAATATTTTTAGACTGAAAATATTCTTGGAAATTAGAAGGATCCAATTCAGACTAGAAGAAAGTTGAGATTATAAAATCAAACTTCACTCATCTCAAAAGTGGAACCATAATCAGTTTCAAAATCTACTAAACAAAAATAATGGGTGAATTATATGATTTAATAGTTCGATCAAATTGAGAAAATTGAAACTTGGTAAATTTTTCCACATTCGAGAGGTAAAAATGTTATTAGAAGAAAATGGGTTTACAAAAAAAAAGTTGAATGAACATGGAGAAGTTTAAATAAACAAATAAATTATTATTTGTAAAGAATTTTAATAGGTTTAAGGTGTGGATTTTGATGAAACCAATGCCCCCATTTAAAGTTTAGAAACTATTATAATGTTCATAGTTGTAGTTACTCAGTAGAATTACAAAGTATATCATATAGATGTAAATTCATCATTTTTGAATGGAGAAATTTAAAAAGAAGTTTATATTGAACCACCTTGTAAGTTTTTACTTGATAAAGATGAAAAAAAATTATATTGAAGAAAGATTTGTATGGGATTAAACAAGATCAACATGCATGGTATTCTAATCTTGAAAATTATATGAGAATGTGAAATTTTCTAAAAGAAAAATTGATAGTAGCTTATATATGAAATATGATGACTCTGGAACTCTAATTGTAATTTTTTATGTGGATGATATAATTTTTACTGGGGATATAGAATATTTTTAAAAAAAAAATTCAATAAATTAAAAGGAACTTTGAGATTTAATTTTTTGGAGAATTAACATTCTTCCTTGGTTTAAAAGTTCAATAAAAAAATACATTTTCTTATATCAAGAAAAGTATATCGGTGAATTGTTATAAAAGTTTTTCATGATAGAATCCAAAACAAAATCTACTCCTATCTCACTGGGGATGAATTTGAGTAATGATGAGTCTAGAAAAAGTATGAATCAAAAAGAATTTCAGAATCTAATAGGTAATCTACTTTACCTTACAGCCGCAAGTCTTGATATTGTTTATATTGTGACTTTGTGCGCCAGGTATCAAAGTAATCTGAAAGAATCGCATATGTTTTCAGTAAAGATAATTATGAGATGTGTTAATGGAATAAATTCACATGGTTTGTTATACAAAATAAATTTTGAGATAAAGTTTCATTGTTATACAGATGTCAATTGGGATGGAGATTGTGATGATAGAAAAATCAACCTTGTGAGGAACATTTTTCTTGGGTGAATGTTGTGGAAGTTGTCATAGTAAGAAACAAAGTTCAGTAACTTTTAGAAAAAAAGAATCAAAATATGTTGTTAGCACTCAGGCCTGTACTTAGAGGTTGTGGATGAAATTTCAGCTAAAATATTTGAAACTAAACATTTCTAAACCATTTAAGATACCTTGTGATACTCAGAGAACAACAATATTTCTAAAAATCATGTCGAACATTCAAGATAAACACACATTGATATAAAGTTTCACTTTATAAAAGAGATAGTTTCTCCTAGAGATGTTTTTCTAGAATATATCCCAATTGATTATCAAATTTCTGTTATTTTCACAATGTAAATGCCAAAAAAGGTTTATTGTGTTGAGGATGCAACTTCTTGTTCAGCCTCCTCTAATGACTTCATAAATCTCCTAAATAATCTCTCCACTATTCTTTGTATTATATTGAAAAAGGTAAATTTTTACTTTGTAAGAATTTTTTTAATTTTATTTCTTTTATTAATCTAAATATATGGTTATCAGATAATGGAGGAGCTAAAAATCAAGGTGGAGAGAAAAAGAAAAGAGAGAAAAGATAAAAGTGAGGGAGAGTTTTATCTTAACATGGCCACAAAAGTTTCTTGTCATTGAAGGATGGAATTCCATAAAAAACATGTAATTATCTACTAGTGTGGTTTCAGGGCACTTTCTTTTGAGAAATTATATGTTTTGAAAAAAGTTGAAAACCTTGATTTGTTTACAAAATTTCAGTTGTGAATTTTTTTTGAGAGTTGAAAAAGTTGTTAAAGAGTGTTTTCAAGAAATAAAAATTAGATATTAAATAAACTTTGTGATGTTTTTTTAACAAAAAAAATTATTTTTTGAAAACTAACATTTTTTATAAGAATATATTTGTTCTTCGGGATCATAACCAGCCCATTGGAAGGAGTTTTTGAAAGAAATATGAAAGTTACTAAATGTATGAATCTAAACACAAAGAGGGAGAAAAATTTTTGTCTTAGAGAAACTTGTTTTCAGACACAGGTTTCTAGAAGTAGGTTTTTGAACTAATCAATACCAGATGAAAAAGGTGTAAGAAATATCAATGTTTGAAGTTTTGAAAACTTGATGATCAGGTGCACCATCAGACTCAAGTCCATCGGTATGAAGTTCAATACTCATCAGACTCGACATTCGTTGGAAAGTCAGAAGTTGTGGAGTGAGAAATTTAGATGATTCTTTTCTATTTTTAATTGTACAATATCATAATTTCTCTGTAAAACTTGTGATGAAATCCTTATGAAGAAATGGGGGAGAATAGGTGAAGCCAATCGTATTGAGTTTTAGTTGGAAAGAAATAAGGTGTTGAAAGTAAGTTAAGTCATAATACATTCCTATGTTAATAAGATGATTCTTTTCTAGTTGTGAAGTTATCATAAATCATGAAAAATCTCATGATAAATTATAGTGAATAAATGGAGGAATTGTAAATATTGTATTTGTCACGAACCAGCCCGGGTCGCCATCCGACCCGGCGCCCGAGCCAGCCCGCGACATGGCCCGAAGGGCGTCCCCGATCCCCACGGGCTGGAAACTAGTTTCGGGCATCAAAACAAGCAGTTGGGAACGATTTAGCCCAGAAAATAAAAGACATATAAAAAAAATAAATAGAACAAAACAATTAAACACTAACAGCGGGAAATAAAATAAAGATATGCAACTAGACATACCTCCAAGTGACCCCATGGGTCACCACCAAACTTATAACCACGCTCGCTCAAAGAGTGATCCAAGTCTATGACCTTAAACTGAAAAGTAAAGTAGGCGTGAGCACCGAGATGCTCAATAGGAAAGCCAAGGAATAACCACGACCTATTCCCTTACCTTTAAAAAGAAATCCAATTATTCTAGTTTGAAAATAAGACATAATAAATTAATGTTTTTTTCATTCTTTTCAAATCCAAATCACAAGTTGACATTTGTTTTTATGAAAATCATTTTTATTCCACCATATTTTCAAAATCGATTACAAGAGTGCATTCACCTTTCAAAATTTGCAAGAAAAGTAGTTTAGTTTGAAACGAGGTTTTTCACAATGATACAGTAAGTATGAAACAACTGAAAGCAAAGTTACATCGCTAGTAACATGTCACAAATGAGCACCATGAGTAATACCTATAGGTAGCTAGAACAAGTGGGAACCTAGAGACCTCGTACCTTGGTGAAACGTGGCTTAGAAGGCCACGACCCTCAGAAACTCATATGTTTAGTTAGTGTTGTTGCGCCAATCCTGCTAGACAACCCGGGACGAACCCCTACCGTGTCATATAACGTACTAATCCTGGTCGCCCACCTAGGTACATAGGGTTTCCCATGTGCTCTATTTCAAAGGATGGTGAGGTTTTATCAAAAACATATAAAGAACATAACACTTTCTTATCCAAAGTCCATTTCACCTCTCACCATAGTTCTCCCTCCTTAAGTGCATCCCCCTTTTTATGTCACATAACATCACATAAGCCTCTTTATTAGGCACATATCACAAAGCACACACTTAACACACACATCATGTTTCTACAACAACGGGGAATGCCTTAAGAGGGGTTTTGTTTCACTTTCGCAGACCATTCTCAAAGTGCCAGACGAGCTTAATTAATTACAATAAACACATATCATTTTTGAACACAAAATCACCCAACACCTAAGTTTCCAAAACCATTTGAAAGTTCAACTAAACAACCAAGGTACTATATGTTTAAATGCAAGCTAGAAAACATGTTTAAATAAAAAAACCATTGGAAATACTTATGACATGCTAAAATCATTAAGGAAACCACTTTTAAAGAACCATGACCATTTATGTATATGCACACATATGTATAGCATGTGCATTTCATATAAAAGCAGAAGACGCATTTAAAGAACACCAAGAAAAAATGGAAATTCTATTTAAAGATTAGGGAATAGGGGGCCTACCTCAAGACATGTAGCTTTTGACAAGGGTAACCCGAGACCGCTTCACCACCATGCATATACATTTTCATGCATATGCATATACACAGGTCCTTACTGCCGACGACTCGAACCCCCGAGGAAGGGACCACTCACTATACATATAATTTAATAAATGAATTAAACAATTAAACAATTTATAAAGAATTTGAAATATCACATCAAAGGTTTATACCAACAACGCACACAAACATCCTTTATAATACCCAGTGCACCATGACGCAACACCAAAACATGATAAAACAGACTTCGCAGCACTTGCGCGGCATAATAAACCAACATCAATGTTTATAAAACACTATGAAAAGCTCAGCACGGGTTTTCACAAAATCAAAACATTCGTATTAAATAACACACTACGAAACACATCGAAATCATATTAAAACTTAAGTGAAAATGTATTCTCACCAAGAAAAATAATCAATGAGTATACTAAATTAATTAAATAAGAAAATTAATTTGTCAAAAAACACATATATGCCGAAACACATACCTGATATAAATAGGCTACCAAGAGTTAAAATAAAGATTTAACATCAAATATCAACTTCACACAATACATATTAATTAAATAACACGGTAAATTAAATAAACTTGCGAATTGATTAATCGGATAATAATCAAGAGCGGAACCACCTACCTCGGCGTCGAAAAACCTCAAATAACAAAGAAATGCTCCAATCGCGCACCGAATTTGCCGCAAACAGCTCAAATAGCCTCTAACATAAATCAAAAAACAAATTACACTGAAATTGAACCAAAATCATCAAAAAACGGACCTTAAACAACATGTATGACTTACTCGCAATTCTACCAAAAACAAGGAACAACCATCCGAAGTAAAACGTACCTGTGGTAGGGGTTGCGGGAGGCCAAATAAGCAAGATGGGGATGCCAAAGGTGGGCCTTTCCAGAAGAATCCGACCGAAAAAAAAGCATCGGAGTGAGGGGGTTTATCCAGAGAAAACAAATCAGCAATGGGGGGTGTGGGTTGGGTGCGTGCATGGTTGTAGGAAGTATCTCGATCCATCGGGCATGTCGAAAGGAGCGAGGTCACCGGACCAGGGGGCTCGCACCAGCGAAAAAGAAGGCATAGGGAGGTCTGACCGTCGGCAGGGCTCATGGGGGAGGTGTACCAAAATTGAGTCGGTCGAAGGTAGGGAGGGGAGTTTGGTGGGTGAGGGGGTTCACTGGTGTGTTGCGCGTAGAGGAGAAGAGAAGGGGGTGATGTATAGGAGCAATCCGACGGCTGGCCGTCTCGCCGGAGAAGGAGAGAAAGGGTAGGGAGGGTGTCGCGCCGGTGGTCGGAGAGCCGGCGGCTGCTGGTTCTGTGGTAGCTGGTCCGATGAGGAGCAAACGGGAGGGGAGGTGCGGCGCAAGGCCGGGGTGACACGCCCTGCTTTTCCTGGTGGTCCGACCGAGAGGGAGATGGCTCAAGGGCGTAGATGGGCGGCTGCTAGGGTTCGGTGGAGGGGGGTGAGCTGCGAACCAGGGGATAAAATGTGCGGGATAAGGGAGAGGGGGAGGATAGAGGGAATAAAAAAATAAGGAAAATAAAATAATTAAAAATAAAATAAAAATAAAGATAAATTAAAACTAAAACAACCTACAAAATCAAATTAGAATAACAAAAATATTGTTAACAATAGTAGTCGTAATATTAGTGCCAAAAATATGGTGTTAAAGAAAAACTTATAGTGTTAACAAAAATAATAATTATTATTATTATAACCTAATTAAAATATTAACAAAAATAATAATAACAATAACATTAAAACTTACATATTAAAAATTTTATGACCATTTTAATAATTTAATATTATCCAACTAATAAAAATATTAGCTGAGATAATAAGAAGAGTAATCCCCAATAAATAAAAATAATAATAATATTAAACAACTCTTAAATAATATTATTTTATTTTTTTGTTATTTTACTTTATGAACACTTCAATGTTTACCCTGCTAATCAATTAATTAACCACGTACCAGGCAGGGCACATGAACAACTGACGAAGCCATGCGGCTTCGCCCGTTCCTTACCCGCGCGCCGGACAACTACCAAGCGAAAACACTCATGTACCATCAAAACGAAAAACTCAAGTCGGGTTTGGAAATGTGCACAGTCATGTGCAAGGTCTCACACCCGAATAATAAGACATTTAATAACAAAACATCGTCCAATTATGATTAGACGCTACGCACGGTCACGCGTACGGGCGCACACCCGTATAAGATCCCAAATCTCTTTTAAATTAAAATCTATTCAAACCACAACTCAAAGAAAGACCTAAAATAAGTTAAAATATAATAAGCGTCAGGTCGGGGCGTGACAATTCTCCCCACCATGACACTTTCTGCCCCCAGAAAGTCCCAAAATACTAGGTCAACTAAGGGTTCCAAGCGAGACCATGAAGACCCCTAAAACCAAACCTCAATCACCCGATGACCGGGCATTCAAAATCCCATGACCTGAAACTCCAATTTCTCAAAACCAGAATCACCATGCAAAATGACCAACTAGGAATTCAACTCAAAGTAGAACTACAATATGGAACACCCTGACCCCTGACTTAGGGATCACCTAGGCCGCTCGAGATCTCCAAGAACACTCGTCCAGCGACCCATTATCTGAGCTAACCAAATAGCATGGTTGAGGTCAGGCAGAGCAGAAGTAAGATGTCACCTTGCTAAGTGAACTTTCAAGACAGAGTCTTCCACAAGTACGTCCTATGGTGGTCTCCCCACCATATTATGGTTCTTGTCAAACATTGGTTCTTTAAATCAAAATGACTCCCAAACCTAGTCAAACCTTTAACACTTGCTTGACCCTCCAAGATCCCTAAGTTAAACTGAACCAACATGGGAGGAGGCGCTGGTGAGACCCGCACTAGGTCTCCCCACCATTTTAAAATTTCCTAACACCATAGAACCCGCACGGGCATTCCCAATTTACCTTATTCAAAACTAACTGAACCCTTCATTGTGAACCCACCACACCATCCGACCTGCACTGATAATCCCTACAATGGACAACACTCTACCACATGAGATAGCTTTGATAGCAGAAATGCCTAACCAGGAGGAGAACCAGACAGGTGCACAACAATTTCACAAGACATGAGCATCTCCGGCCACAAGGAGGTTCACGGAGCACGCCTATTGGTTTTAAAGGAATACGGATTTTCTGAACCTCTTTAAAGACCAAGAGTAACTCCCATTAAATAAGACCTTGACAAGTAGAAAAGGGCTTTATTCCCCTCACAACAAGAATGACACCTTCGAAGAGGGTATCGCAATAGGGAAATTTAAGTTGTCCCCGTCCAAACATTGCAGACTAATGTCAGACCAAGACCGTCCCACGTCCAACAAGTTTTTGACTGCGCACAATCTTCACCCCGAGACCTATGGTTGGGGCACTGATGTTCGAAGCATCTCCAGCCTCGCAGTCACAAACTGAACACCTCTGACTGGAACTTCTTCCTCTGGAAAAGTAGCCTGCATACATCTCCTTGTGTCCCGCGTGGCCACTCTATTAACATACCAACTGAGAATTTCAGCGAATGACTTAGAGTGTCTGACTGACCACACTAGAGAGAGGAGGTTGAGTGGTCTGTCCGATACACAACACGAACTGATGGAAGGAGCACTCCATGAACAAGTCCCTTTGGTTCACACTCTTCATTAGATGAGGGACCTACTCTTACCAAAATATAAACAGGACCAACAACTTGTACGATTTTTAGACCAACGATTCCACACTACTTCTGGGGCACATGGAACTAGCTCATTAGGAAGGTCAACACACCTCCTTCGCCGCATGTGGACTGGTCGAGCACCGACGAGATCAACCACCTTCCTTGCCTTCGCTTCTTTAGGTACAACCGTGGAATGAGACTTGTCTTGAGGATCGCTCACGACACACTCATTTTCAACAAAAACGGAATGGTCACCATCCACTAGTTTAGTCCCGCTCCACCATATGTAATCGAGACAATCTTACATCTGCACAACATTTGGAGTTCCTCCAAAACCAGAGACACTTCCAACTTTCCCAAATCACTCAACGGAATCCAACTGACATCGACGTCTAAGAACAGTCGACACCACCAAGCAGAACCCAACTCTGCCACTCCACTGAGAGTCTGGGTCGGGCCAAGAACTGAGAGAGACCTGTTGGAACCCATGGAACATTTCTAGGGGGCATATCCCAAACAAGAAACACAAAATAGTCTTCCACAAATCCAAACACATCACAAAATAAACATCAACATTCCAGACACAAAACCAATAATTCCTATCTAAAACATCAATTCATTTTCAATGAAAAATACTCACTTGGAAAACCAAGCACTTCACAACAAGCCCAAAAGCTATTTTGAAAATCCATCTTTACTCTAAATGAAATGTCATTTTTTCCATTTCTAAAACCACTTGAGCACGAAAACCCATTTAAGAAAAGGGACCACTTTCTAGGAAACAAGAAGGAACCTTAGAGATCAATCAACCACCATTGATATTCCATGGTGCCTCACAAGTATGCATTTTCATTCCACTCAGGAACTCGTCCACACGATCCACCAACTATCCATTAATCATGTCCATATGCACATGCGAGCACCCATAGGAATACCACTGGAAAGAAACAAGGCTACTCTGCTTTCAAAACAAAACATTCTCAATATCAGAAAATACCTTTTTCTTTTCAAACCCATTTCAAAAATTCAAGGCAAATTTCAAGAATGCTTTCTATTTCTAAAACAACCCATTTCAATTTTAGATGACCCAAAACATCCCTTTAGAAATTCAACGTTGACAAATCAACGCCAAATTTCAAAAACAAGGTCCAAGAGAAACGCACCCCAAATATCATGTCAACCGCAAATAAGAGCAGCAGCAAAGTCCGCTTCACTTTTTAAAGGAAAACAATTTCGCGTCAGTCCCAAAATTGAATCAAGGCATCACAAACATTAAAGCATATCGGAGAAAGACTAGTGGTCATGTCTAACCCGGATACATGGTTTAGCAGACCATGCCCTAGGCAAGCACCACCCACTATGAGTGTCGAACCGTACTCTCGGGCATCACATGGGTCGCTACTCCATGTGAGACCACGCGCAGTACCGGTTTACCCCTATTGTCATCCCCATCCACACATAGCAAAACCAAAACTTAAATCCCAGACTACCCCTGGTTACTCGAGGATCGGAACGCGTAAGAGTTCGCAACGCTCTTATCGTACCTACCACTCGAGTACCGACAGTCCTATCTCCGATCTACCAGACACCCCAAATAACAAGAATGAAAACCTCTCCTTTGATACTATTTGGTCACTAACCAGCCCAGGTCTCCATCTGAATCGGCGCCCGAGCTGGCCCGCGACATGGCCTGAAGGGTGTCCACGATCCCCACGAGCTGGAAACTAGTTTCGGGCATCAAAACATGCAGTTGGGAATGATTTAGCCCAGAAAATAAAATACATATAAACAAAAATAAACAGAACAAAACAATTAAACGCTAGCAGCGGGAAATAAAATAAAGATAAGCAACTAGACATACCTCCAAGTGACCCCATGGGTCACCACCAAACTTATAACCATGCTCGCTCGAAGAGCGATCCAAGTCTATGACCTGAAACTGAAAAGTAAAGTAGGCATGAGCACCGATATGCTCAGTAGGAAAGCCAAGGAATAACCACACCCTATGCCCTTACCTTTAAAAAGAAATCCAATTATGCTAGTTTGAAAATAAGACATAATAAAATAATGTTTTTTTTCATTCTTTTGAAATCCAAATCACAAGTTGACATTTGTTTTTATGAAAATCATTTTTATTCCACCATATTTTCAAAATCGATTACAAGAGTGCATTCACCTTTCGAAATTTGCAAGAAAAGCAGTTTAGTTTGAAACGGGGTTTTTCATAATGAGACAGTAAGTATGAAACAACTGAAAAGAAAGTTACATCGCTAGAAGCATGTCACAAATGAGCACCATGAGTAATCCCTATTGGTAGCTAGAACAAGTGGGAACCTAGACACCTCGTACCTCGTTGAAATGTGGCTTAGAAGGCCACGACCCTCAGAAAACGTGACTTAGATGGCCACGACCCTCAGAAACTCATATGTTTAGTTAGTGTTGTTGCACCAATCCTGCTAGACAACCCGGGATGAACCCCTACCGTGTCATCTAACGTACTAGTCCTGGTCGCCCACCTAGGTACCCAGGGTTTCCCATGTGCTCTATTTCAAAGGATGGTGAGGTTTTATCAAAAATATATAAAGAACATAACACTTTCTTATCCAAAGTCCATTTCACCTCTCACCACCGTTCTCCCTCCTTAAGCGCATCCCCCTTTTTATGTCACATAACATCACATAAGCCTCTTTATTAGGCACATATAACAAATCACATACTTAACACACACATCATGTTTCTACAACAACGGGGCATGCCTTAAGAGGGGTTTTGTTTCACTTTCGCAAACCATTCTCAAAGTGCCAGACGAGCTTAATTAATTACAATAAACACATATCATTTTTGAACACAAAATCACCCAACACTTAAGTTTCCAAAACCATTTGAATGTTAAACTAAACAACCAAGGTACTATATGATTAAATGCAAGCTAGAAAACATGTTTAAATAAAAAAACATTGGAAATACTTATTACACGCTAAAATCATTAAGGAAACCACTTTTAAAGAACCATGACCATTTATGTATATGCACACATATGTATAGCATGTGCATTTCATATAAAAGCAGAAGACGCATTTAAAGAACACCAAGAAAAAATGGAAATTCTATTTAAAGATTAGGGCATAGGGGGCCTACCTCAAGACACGCAGCTTTTGACAAGGGTAACCCGAGATCGCTTCACCGCCATGCATATACATTTTCATGCATATGCATATACACAGGTCCTTACTGCCGACGACTCGAACCCCCGAGGAAGGGACCACTCACTATACATATAATTTAATAAATGAATTAAACAATTAAACAATTTATAAAGCATTTGAAATATCACATCAAAGGTTTATACCAACAACGCACTCAAACATCCTTTATAATACCCAGCGCACCGTGACGCAACACCAAAACATGATAAAACAGACTTCGCAGCACTTGCACGGCATAATAAACCCACATCAAATTTTATAAAACACTATGAAAATCTCAGCACGGGTTTTCACAAAATCAAAACATTCGTATTAAATAACACACTACGAAACACATCAAAATCATATTAAATCTTAAGTGAAAATGTATTCGCACCAAGAAAAATAATCAATGAGTATACTAAATTAATTAAATAAGAAAATTAATATGTCAAACAACACATATATGTGGAAACACATATCTGATATAAATATGCTACCAAGAGTTAAAATGAAGATTTAACATCAAAGATCAACTTCTCACAATACATATTAATTAAATAACACGCTAAATTAAATAAACTTGCGAATTGATTAATCGGATAATAATCAAGAGCGGAACCACCTACCTCGGCGTCGAAAAACCTCAAATAACAAAGCAATGCTCCAATCGTGCACCGAATTTGCCGCAAACAACTCAAATAACCTCTAACATCAATCAACAAACCAATTACACTGAAATTGAACCAAAATCATCAAAAACAGACCTTAAACAACATGTATGACTTACTTGAAATTCTACCAAAAATAAGGAACAACCATCCGAAGTAAAACGTACCTACGGCAGGGGTTGCGGGAGGCCAACTAAGCAAAATGGGGATGCCAAAGGTGAGCCTTGCCAGAAGAATCCAACTAAAAAAGCATCGGAGCGAGGGGGTTTATCCGGAGAAAATAAATCAGTAAAGGGTGGTGTTGGTTGGGTGCGCGCATGGTTGTAGGAAGCAGCTCGATACATCGGGCATGTCGAAAGGAGCGAGGTCACCGGACCAGGGGGCTCGCACCAGAGAACAAGAAGGCATAGGGAGGTCTGACCGTCGACAGGGCTCATGGGGGAGGTGTACCAGAATTGAGTCGGTCGAAGGTAGGGAGGGGGGTCTGGTGGGTGAGGGGGTTCGCTGGTGTGTTGCGCGTAGAGGAGAAGAGAAGGGGGCGATTGATAGGAGCAATCCGACGGCTGGCCGTCTCGCCGGAGAAGGAGAGAAAGGGTAGGGAGGGTGTCGCGCTGATGGTCGGAGAGCCGGCGGCTGCTGGTTCTGTGGTAGCTGGTCCGATGAGGAGAAAAGGGGAGGGGAGGTGCGAAACAAGGCCAGGGTGACGTGCCCTGCTTTTTCCTGGTGGTCCGGCCGAGAGGGAGATGGCTCAAGGGAGTAGATGGGTGGCTGCTAGGGTTCGGAGGAGGGGGGTGAGCCGCGAACTAGGGGGGATAAAATGTGCGGGACAAGGGAGAGGGGGAGGATAGAGGGAATAAAAAAAGAAATAAAATAAAATAATTAAAAAGAAAATGAAAATAAAGATAAATTAAAATTAAACAACCTAAAAAATCAAATTAGGATTACAAAAATATTGTTAACAATAGTAGTCGTAATATTAGTGCCAAAAATATGGTGTTAAAGAAAAACTTATAATGTTAACAAAAATAATAATAATAATAATTATAACCTAATTAAAATATTAACAAAAATAATAATAACAATAACATTAAAACTTACATGCTAAAAATTTTATGACCATTTTAATAATTTAATATTATCCAACTAATAAAAATATTAGCTGAAATAATAAGAAGAGTAATCCCTAATAAATAATAATAATAATAATATTAAACAACTCTTAAATAATCTTATTTTATTTGTTAGTTATTTTAATTTATGAACACTTCAATGTTTACCCTACTAATCAATTAATTAACCACGTACCGGGCAGGGCGCACGAACAAATGACGAAGCCATGCGGCTTCGCCCGTTCCTTACCCGTGCGCTGGACAACTACCAAGCCAAAACACTCATGTACCATCAAAACGCAAAACTCAAGTCGGGTTTGGCAACGTGCACAGTCATGTGCAAGGTCGCACACCTGAATAATAAGACATTTAATAAAAAAACATCATCCAATTATGATTAGGCGCTACACACGGTCGCGCGTATGGGCGCACACCCGTATAAGATCCCAAATCTCTTTTAAATTAAAATCTATTCAAACCGCAACTCAAAGAAAGACCTAAAATAAGTTAAAATATAATAAGCGTCAGGTCGGGGTGTGACAATTCTCCCCACCATGACACTTTCTGCCCCCATAAATTCCCAAAATACTAGGTCAACTGAGGGTTCCAAGCGAGACCACGAAGACCCCTAAAACAAAACCTCAATCACCCGATGACCGGGCATTCAAAATCCCATGACCTGAAACTCCAATTTCTCAAAACCAGAATCACCAAGGAAAATGACCAACCAGGAATTCAACTCGAAGTAGAACTAAAATATGGAACACCCCGACCCCTGACTTAGGGATCACCCGGGCCGCTCGAGATCTCCAAGAACACTCGTCAAGCGACCCATTATCTGAGCTAACCAAATAGCATGGTTGAGGTCAGGCGGAGCGGAAGTAAGATGTCACTCTGCCAAGTGAACTTTCAAGACAGAGTCTTCCACAAGTACGTCCTATGGTGGTCTCACCACCATATTAGGGTTCTTGTCAAACATTGGTTCTCCAAATCAAAATGACTCCCAAACCTAGTAAAACCTTTAACACTTGATTGACCCTCCAAGATCTATAAGTTAAACTGAACCAACATGGGAGGAGGGGCCAGCGAGACCCGCACTGGGTCTCCCCACCATTTTAAAATTTCCTAACACCATAGAACCCGCACGAGCATTCCCAGTTTACCTTATTCAAAACTAACTGAACCCTTAATCGTGAACCCACCACACCATCCGACCTGCACTGATTATCCCTACAGTGGACAACACTCTTCCACATGAGATAGCTTTGATAGCAGAAACGCCTAACCAGGAGGCGAACCAGACAGGCGCACAAAAATTTCACAAGACATGAGCATCTCTGGCCACAAGGAGGTTCACGGAGAACGCCTACTAGCTTTCAAGGAATACAGATTTTCTGAACCTCTTTAAATCCCAAGAGTAACTCCCATAAAATAAGACCTTGACAAGTAGAAAAGGGGTTCATTCCCCTCACAACAAGAATGCCACCTTCAAAGAGGGTATCGTAATAGGGAAATTTAAGTTGTCCCCATCCAAACATTGCAGACTAATGTCGGACCAAGCCCATCCCACGTCCGACGAGTTTTTGACTGTGCGCAAGCTTCACCCCGAGACCTATGGTTGGGGCACTGATGTTCAAAAAATCTCCATCCTCGCAGTCACAAACTGAACACCTCTGACTCGAACTTCCTCCGCTGGAAAAGCAGCCTGCCTACATCTCCTTGTGTCCCGCACGACCACTCTATTAACATACCAACTGAGAATTTTAGTGAACGACTTAGAGTGTCTGACTAACCACACTAGAGATAGGAGGTTGAGCGGTCTGTCCGACACGCAACACGAACTGATGGAAGGAGCACTCCACGAACAAGTCCCTTTGGTTCACACTCTTCATTAGATGAGGGGCCTACTCTTACCACAATAAAACAGGACCAACAACTTGTACGATTTTTAGATCGACGATTCCACACTACTTCTGGGGCACATGGAACTAGCTCATTAGGAAGGTCAACACACCTCCTTCGCCGCATGTGGACCGGTCGAGCACCTACTAGATCAACCACCTTCCTTGCCTTCGCTTCTTTAGGTACAACCGTGGAATGAGGCTAGTCTTGAGGATTGCTCACGACATCCTCATTTGCAACGAAAACGGAATGATCACCATTCACTAGTTTAGTCCCGCTCCACTATATGTAATCGAGAAAATCTTACATCCACACAACATTTGGAGTTCCTCCAAAACCAGAGACACTTCCAACTTTCCCAAATCACTCAACGGCATCCAACTAACATCGACGTCTAAGAACAGTTGACACCACCGAGCAGAACCCAACTCTGCCACTCCACTAAGAGTCTGGGTCGGGCCAAGAACTGAGAGAGACCTGTTGGAACCCATGGAACGTTTCTAGGGGGCATATCCCAAACAAGAAACACAAAACAGCCTTCCACAAATCCAAACACATACAAAATAAACATCAAAATTCCAGAAAAAAAACCAATAATTCTAATCTAAAACATCAATTCATTTTCAACGAAAAATACTCACTTGGAAAACCAAGCACCGCACAACAAGCCCAAATGCTATTTTGAAAATCCATATTTACTCTAAATGAAATGTCATTTTTTTCCATTTCTAAAACCACTTGATCACGAAAACCCATTTAAGAAAAGGGACCACTTTCTAGGAAACAAGAAGTAACCTTAGAGATCAATCAACCACCACTGATATTCCATGGTGCCTCGCAAGTATGCATTTTCGTGCCACTCAGGCACTCGTCCACACAATCCTCTAGCTATCCATTAATCAAGTCCATATGCACATGTGAGCACCCATAGGAATACCACTGGAAAGAAACAAGTCTACTCCGCTTTCACAACAAAACATTCTCAATATCAGAAAATAACTTTTTCTTTTCAAACCCATTTCAAAAATTCAAGGAAAATTTCAAGAATGATTTCCATTTCTAAAACATCCCATTTCAATTTCAGATGGCCCAAAACATCCCTTTAGAAATTCAACGTTGACAAATCAACACCAAATTCCAAAAACAAGGTCCAAGAGAAACGCACCCCAATTATCATGTCAACCGCAAATAAGAGCAGAAGAAAAGTACGCTTCACTTTTAAAGGAAAATAATTAGGAGTCAGTCCCAAAATTGAAGCAAGATATCACAAACATTAAAGCATCTGGGATAAAGACTAGTGGTCATGTCTAACCCGACTACATGGTTTAGCAAACCATGCCCTAGGCAAGCACCACCCACTATGAGTGTCGAACCGTACTCTCGGGCATCACATGGGTCGCTACTCCATGTGAGTCCACGCGCAGTACCGGTTTACCCCTATTGTCATCCCCATCCACACAGAGCAAAACCAAAACTTAAATCCCAGACTACCCCTGGTTACTCGAGGATTGGAACGTGTAAGAGTTCGCGACACTCTTCTCGTACCTACCACTTGAGTACCGACAGTCCTATCTCTGATCTACCTGACACCCCAAATAACAAGAACGAAAACCTCCCCTTTTATACCATTTTGTCACGAACCAGCCTGGGTCGCCATCCGACCCAGCGCCCGAGCCGGCCCGTGACATGGCCTGAAGGGCGTCCCCGATCCCCACGGGCTGGCAACTAGTCCCGGGCATCAAAACATGCAGTTGGGAATGATTTAGTCCAGAAAATAAAAGACATATAAACAAAAATAAACAAAACAAAACAATTAAACACTAACAGCGGGAAATAAAATAATGATAGGCAACTAGACATACCTCCAAGTGACCCCATGGGTCACCACCAAACTTATAACCATGCTCGCTCGAAGAGCGATCTAAGTCTATGACCTGAAATTGAAAAGTAAAGTAGGTGTGAGAATCGAGATTCTCAGTAGGAAAGTCAAGGAATAACCATGCCCTATGCCCTTACCTTTAAAAAGAAATCCAATTATGCTAGTTTGAAAATAAGACATAATAAAATAATGTTTTTTTTCATTCTTTTCAAATCCAAATCACAAGTTTACATTTGTTTTTATGAAAATCATTTTTATTCCACCATATTTTCAAAATCAGTTACAAGAGTGCATTCACCTTTCGAAATTTGAAAGAAAAGAAGTTTAGTTTGAAATGAGGTTTTTCACAATGAGACATTAAGTATGAAACAACTGAAAAGAATGTTACATCGCTAGCAGCATGTCAAAAATGAGCACCATGAGTAATCCCTATAGGTATCTAGAACATGTGGGAACCTAGAGACCTCGTACCTCGGTGAAACGTGGCTTAGAAGGCCACGACCCTCAGAAAATGTGGCTTAGATGGCCACGACCCTCAGAAACTCATATGTTTAGTTAGTGTTGTTGCGCCAATCCTGCTAGACAACCCGGGACGAACCCCTACCATGTCATCTAACGTACTAGTACTGGTCACCCACCTAGGTACCCTGGGTTTCCCATGTGCTCTATTTCAAAGGATGGTGAGGTTTTATCAAAAACATATAAAGAACATAACACTTTCTTATCCAAAGTCCATTTCACCTCTCACCACCGTTCTCCCTCCTTAAGCGCATCCCCCTTTTTATGTCACATAACATCACATAAGCCTCTTTATTAGGCACATATCACAAATAACACCCTTAACACACACATCATGTTTCTACAACAATGGGGCATGCCTTAAGAGGGGTTTTGTTTCACTTTCGCAAACCATTCTCAAAGTGCCAGACAAGCTTAATTAATTACAATAAACACATATCATTTTTGAACACAAAATCACCCAACACTTAAGTTTCCAAAACCATTTGAAAGTTCAACTAAACAACCAAGGTACTATATATTTAAATGAAATCTAGAAAACATGTTTAAATAAAAAAACCATTGGAAATACGTATTACACACTAAAATCATTAAGGAAACCACTTTTAAAGAACCATGACCATTTATGTATATGCACACATATGTATAGCATGTGCATTTCATATAAAAGCAGAAGACGCATTTAAAGAACACCAATAAAAAATGGAAATTCTATTTAAAGATTAGGGCATAGGGGACCTACCTCAAGACACGCAGCTTTTGACAAGGGTAAACCGAGACTGCTTCACCTCCATGCATATACATTTTCATGCATATTCATATACACAGGTCCTTACTGCCGACGACTCGAACCCCCAAGGAAGGGACCACTCACTATACATATAATTTAATAAAGGAATTAAACAATTAAACAATTTATAAAGCATTTGAAATATCACATCAAATGTTTATACCAACAACGCACTCAAACATCCTTTATAATACCCAGCGCACCATGACACAACACCAAAACATGATAAAACAGACTTTGCAGCACTTGCGTGGCATAATAAACCCACATCAAAGTTTATAAAACACTATGAAAAGCTCATCACGGGTTTTCACAAAATCAAAACATTCGTATTAAATAACACACTACAAAACACATCGAAATCATATTAAACCTTAAGTAAAAATGTATTCGCACTAAGAAAAATAATCAATGAGTATACGAAATTAATTAAATAAGAAAATTAATTTGTCAAACAACACATATATGCGGAAACACATACCTGATATAAAACATATATGCGGAAACACATACCTGATATAAATATGCTACCAAGAGTTAAAATAATGATTTAACATCAAAGATCAACTTCGCACAATACATATTAATTAAATAACATGCTAAATTAAATAAACTTGTGAATTGATTAATCGGATAATAATCAAGAGAGAAACCACCTACCTCGGCGTAGGAAAACCTCAAATAACAAAGCAATGCTCCAATCGCGCACCAAATTTGCCGCAAACAACTCAAATAACCTCTAGCATCAATCAACAAACCAATTACACCGAAATTGAACCAAAATCATCAAAAACAGACCTTAAACAACATGTATGACTTACTCTCAATTCTACCAAAAACAAGGAACAACCATCCGAAGTAAAACGTACCTGCGGCATGGGTTGCGGGAGGCCAACTAAACAAGATGGGGATGCCAAAGGTGATCCTTTCCAGAAGAATCTGACCGAAAAAAAGCATCGGAGCAAGGGGGTTTATCTGGAGAAAATAAATCAGTAAAGGGGGTGCTGGTTGGGTGCGCGCATGGTTGTAGGAAGCAGCTCGATCCATCGGGCATGTCTAAAGGAGCGAGGTCACCGGACCAAGGGGCTCGCACCGACGAACAAGAAGGCATAGGGAGGTCTGACCATCGACAGGGCTCATGGGGGAGGTGTACCAGAATTGAGTCGGTCGAAGGCAGGGAGGGGAGTCTGGTGGGTGAGGGGGTTCGCTGGTGTGTTGCACGTAGAGGAGAAGAGAAGGGGGCGATGGATAGGAGCAATCTGACGGCTGGACGTCTCGCCAGAGAAGGAGAGAAAGGGTAGGGAGGGTGTCACGCCGGTGGTCGGAGAGCTGGCGGTTGCTGGTTCTGTGGTAGCTGGTCCGATGAGGAGCAAAGGGGAGGGGAGGTGCGGCGCAAGGCCGGGGTGACGCGCCCTACTTTTCCTGGTGGTCCGACCAAGAGGGAGATGGAACAAGGGAGTAGATGGGCGGCTGCTAGGGTTCGGAGGAGGGGGGTGAGCCGCGAACCAGGCGGGATAAAATGTGCGGGGCAAGGGAGAGGGGGAGGATAGAGGGAATAAAAAAAGAAAGAAAATAAAAGAATTAAAAAAAATAAAGATAAATTAAAACTAAAACAACCTACAAAATCAAATTATAATAACAAAAATATTGTTAACAATAGTATTCGTAATATTAGTGCCAAAAATATGGTGTTAAATAAAAACTTATAATGTTAACAAAAATAATAATAATTATTATTATAACCTAATTAAAATATTAACAAAAATAATAATAACAATAACATTAAAACTTACATGCTAAAAATTTTATGACCATTTTAATAATTCAATATTATCTAACTAATAAAAATATTAGCTGAAATAATAAGAAGAGTAATCACCAATAAATAAAAATAATAATAATATTAAACAACTCTTAAATAATCTTATTTTATTTGTTCGTTATTTTACATTATGAAAACTTCAATGTTTACCCTGCTAATAAATTAATTAACCACATACCGGGCAGGGCGCACGAACAACTGACGAAGCCATGCGGCTTCGCCCGTTCCTTACCTGCGCGCCGGACAACTACCAAGCCAAAACCCTCATGTACCATCAAAACGCAAAACTCAAGTCGGGTTTGGAAACGTGCACAGTCATGTGCAAGGTCGCGCACCCGAATAATAAGACATTTAATAACAAAACATCGTCCAATTATGATTAGGCGCTACGCACGGTCGCGCGTACGGGTGCACACCCGTATAAGATCCCAAATCTCTTTTAAATTAAAATCGATTCAAACTGCAACTCAAAGAAAGGCCTAAAATAAGTTAACATATAATAAGCGTCAGGTCGGGGTGTGACAGTATTGGTTCTATTAATCAAGTCAAAGTTTGCATCAGATCCCAAATTACTAGGCATAGAAGTTTTCATAAGTCTAAATGAGTTATAGTACACGAGGTTTGAATAATTTCAAAATTGTATAGTTGAGTTTCCATCATAATGATAATTCCATTATAATGACAATTCCATCATTATTAGGATTCCATTAGACTGACTCTGAGAAGGAAAGACAATTAGAATGAATCTAATAAGTAAATTCAATCAGACCAACTCTTAGTGAGAAAGTCGAATCGTACTGAGCTTATGTAATAAAGCCATATCATAATGAAAAAAAGAATAAAGTCAGATAGTAATGACCAGAGGAAGAAATTCAGGTCATAATGAGTAGATGAAGAAACTCACATCATAATGAGTTTAGGAAGTTCCATTGTACTAAAGAAAATTTCTTAAGTCTGTGAAGGTTGATTGCCAAGAAGAATCAAGAAGATTCAAATCTTAAGATGGTTTAAATAGGTCAAAGTTAAAGTTTAAATGTGAGTGTTTTTTAGAGCCAAGGCTTAAAGCATGATAATCATAACACTAAAATGTGGCAACAACACTTAACATGGAATTAAAATAATCCAAGGCTCATTGCACATAGAGCATGAGTAAACCCTCATTGCACATGAAGAAAGAGTAAACCCTCATTTCACATTAGTTATCATGAATCAACAACCATTGCACATGATGTATCATGATACTATACTTTACCCAATGCATTGGAGCACTATTAGGGTTCACCCTTCTTAAACATTTCATTTCATACAGAAGTGTGCCATATGGATCATACAACAAGGAATAAATCATCATAATTTATTCCACGATAAAGGGATGTCAAATACATACATGAATCTTTATAATCAATAAGTAAATGTACATAAAGGTGAATACCCTTGATAGAGAAATGAGCATAATATTCACTACATAATGACTTTGGCTTGGAAAATCGTGGTGCAATTTCGGCAGCGTAATGATGTGACATAAGAACTTATAAAAATGTTTGATGAGAGAGAAATGGGTGTATCATAATATGTATGTGAAATGTACAGTAAGGGGGTCATATACATACATTTCCTAACAATTTTAATGGAATTTAGATTCATGATAAAAAATAATTACTTGAATGTAAACGAGGAGAGAGAAATTCCTTACAAAATTTCGGCATGGTAACAGGTATACATGGAAGGCATTAATGAGAGAGAAATTGGATCTCTCATTATTCAAACATGAAGAGGGAATTATGGGGAGGTGAGAAATCATACCCCAACATTTATAATTTAAAGTGAGAATATCTTACTTGGAAGTGTGATCCCAAAGGCTTGGGATGGGTTTGAGAGAGACTTATTGGGAGATTAGGAAGACTTTGGAGGATTATAGAGAGATGAGAAAAGAGGTTGGATGAACTCCAAAGTCTTTTAGTGAAGAGGGAGTGGGAGCTTGGGTGGGTTTATATAGGAAAAGAGAGGGAATTTTTTATTATTTAGGTTTGGGACACCACACATTAAACCAATCAAAACCACAAAACATCCCATGGGTTTTTACCATGTTTTTTGAAAAATTGGAGTGGAAAATAATATTTTATAAGGAAAATGGCCTAACTTCTTAAAATAATATGGTTTCTTATGTGGAGGTGAGTCACACTCTCAAGGAAAACAATTTAAAAAGGCAAAAAAAATTAAGCCTTGAAGGGTCCACTAAAGCTTTGTAAAATAAATCAAACAAACCCAAAATAACATTATTTTAATGGTAAAACATATATTGGCCGAACATAATGTTTATAGTATTTTATTACATCACTATTGGGTCATTATGATGTCATAAAACACATTATATATTTAAACGGTATTTAATTTTTACCCAAAAATTCGTTGTCTCAGAAAATTATGAAAAATTCACTATTGGATAATTTTGACATCCTGATTACAAAAATAATATTCATTTTATCTAAATAATTTTCTAAATATGTGAATTTTTACTTTTAAAATAAAAATTGACATTTATCGAAAATTTATGGGTTCTAACAAAAACAACTTTCAAACCTTAATAAAAATTACAATTACATTCATAAAAATTATACGATCATTTATATTCAATAAAAATTAATTTATTAAGAATAATATTTTATTATTTAATTCAAAAATCTATTAATTCATAAAAATAGATTACTTAGTTGAATATTAACTAAAAATACTATTTGTGCTTTAAAAACTCTTTACAAAGTAACAATAATAAAATGAATGTATATTATTTATTATATACAAGAATAATGTACCTAATCATAGTGTTAAGGTCTTAT
The DNA here is from genome assembly GCA_963277665.1 of Viscum album. Taxonomy (NCBI): domain Eukaryota; kingdom Viridiplantae; phylum Streptophyta; class Magnoliopsida; order Santalales; family Viscaceae; genus Viscum; species Viscum album. The sequence continues at coordinate 1,923,618,674 of OY728152.1, forward strand.
TATATAAACCCTTGTAACACCCACATAAGACCTTAGGGTAAGGTGTATGATGGTGATAGACTCATGGGGTGGCTCGGATAACATCGCTCGAGTGGTAATCTCTATCAACTTCCACTTATCCCATAAGCGGTTCCGCTCAAGCTTAACATATTCAAGCTCGGCTTGGGATTGGTTGAGAGAAAATCCCAATGACACCACCTCATTTCTGAGCTTTGACGAATGGGATTCGTATGGGGCAAGTTTATTGGATTAGGTAATCGCTTCTTTTGTCTGAGTAAATTGGATTTGTTAAAGCCCTATATTTATACTAATCATGTGATTACTATTCAATGGATATATTAGCAATGGTCACAATTCCAAATAGTATTTTAAAATCCAAAAACATAAAACCAAGGAAGTGCATAAGTTTTATAAAACCATAAAAATACATTTAAATATATCAAGAAAAAATTTCATTAATGAATGTTTGGGTCATTACAACAAACACAAGAAGAAGTTCACAGGAAACAAAATAAGTATTTTGAGAAAGAAAGTAAAATCGAACTCAACTAGAAATAATTCCTCAGAAGATTAAATTTTATAAAAATTAATAACCTTCATTTCAAAAGTTGAGAAAACAAAAGATTCCTCATATAGTTAATAAGGTGTCGAAGAATCATATAGAGAGTGTCAAATGAGAATAGAACATTTTTCTTATCTTGAGAAAAATAAAAATATCAAGAAATAAATCAGAGTAATGAGGAAATATTGTGAAAAAGTTATTTAAGGAAGAAAATATGTCATCAAGTAGGTGTAAGAATACATTCAGGATATCTTAAGTTACAAACATATAATTTCTAAACAAGGAAATATGGTTGAAGAACTCGGTAAGAAGTTAGCAGTTAAGGACTTAGAAGTTAACAAGTTTCAATCAAAAATTATTGAGTATGAAATTTCCTTGAATAATATGAATGAAAACTTCAATAAAGCTTCATAAGTAAAACTTGATACTTCTAAAGTTGTTGAGAAATATCATATCAAGAATTAGTTGAGTTCCTCACCCTCCAAAAATAATGTTTTATATGATTTTTCTAAAATTTTAGGCGATAAGAAAAGTAATTGGGAAGTTTGGGTGGAGAAAGGACGTTAGAAACCTATCACATATACAAAATTTAAAAACTCACTTAGAAGTAAAGATGTTCCATGCCCAGAGTATGTTATATTATGAAGAAGTTATCAACCTCAATAAAGTTTCTGTAGATAAATATCATACTTCAATAGATAATCAATATTTGATGGTTTCTATTGGTACTATGGAATCTGTGGTCACGTGGATTATAATTGTTGGTATAAATTATCACTTCCTGAAAGAATGTTTGAACATAGTAGAAGAAATAATGAAAGTAGAATGAGTAAATTTCCTAACACACAGGAAGATGGAAAAGAAAAATATCAAGATATTAGAAAATTTCTAATAAAAAATAATTTTGATTTTATGGAAGAAATTTTTGGAAGATGTTATCAGGATGGCCATCATGCCAAAAGTTGTATGACACTCCTTCCAGAATAAGTTTATTATGGGAGAAAATAAATGGAATTTGTTAAGAAGAAAGTTGAGTAAAGTACTTTTTTGTTGATACTGCCTTGAAAGAAAGTAAAAAATAAGGGATACTTAATAGTGGTTTTTATTCACACATGAAACATGTTTTAAAAATATTGAAACATGTTGAAAATAATATTGGAGTTTTAGTTACCTTTGGGAATGATAGTTCCTTAAAAATCATAGGAATTAGAACATTTGAGATTGAATTAGAAAAGTTGAAATCTAAGGTAGTTTTATTTGTTGATGGGATAAAACATAACTTACTTAGTGTAATTCAACCTTTTGATGATGTAAAAAATAATTTATATTCAGTAAATATTCTTATGTTATAAAAAGAATGAAATATGAAAAAGTTATTACAAAAGGATAAAGAAGAAGTTGGAATCTCTTCCAAATGGGAGAATTTAACAACTCCTATTACTTAAGATTTGAAGATTAAAATAAGTTGTGGCATCAAAGACTTGTCCACCTTGTTCAAAAAATCATGAATAAACTTTCTAAGTTTGATGTTGTTTTAAACTTTCTATAATTGTAATGGAGAGAAGAATATTTTTGTGTAACTTTTCAAAATGTTAAGATGACTAATAAAAGTTATAATAGAGTTGATATTCATTCTACTATACCTCTTGAAATGATTCATTATGATATATGTTGGTTGATGAGACATCAATAAAAAGTGTACTTTTTAACTTTATCACTTTTATTGATGATTTCACTCATATGAAAAATATCATGTTAATGAAACATAAGCTATAGTCAATGGAAATGTTTAGGTTTTTTAGAAAATAAATTAAGAAAGAAATGGGGGTTTATATAAAGAAGTAGGGTACTAATAATGGTACTGAATTCACGTGAAATAATTTTGAAACTTATCTAAAAATTAATGGTATCAAACATCAGTATAGTGCTCCCTACACTCCACAACAAATTAGAGTTGTAGAAATAAATAATATAAGTTTGATGGAAATTGGAAGAAGATGTTAGAAGAATAAAAACTTTGAAAGTTCCACTAGAGATAAGCTATTAGTAATGTTGTACATATTTAGAAAAGATGTTTTTTGAGATTGGAATACAAAATGACTTCTTATGAAATGTTTTATAACAAAAAACCTTCATTTAAGTATTTCAAAGTTTTTTTAACTCCATTTTTACTTCAAATAAAAAATATGGATCTGGGAACATTTGATGAGAAAGTTTAGGAAAGAACTTTTATGTATTATTCACTCAATAGAAGAAATTAAAAATATTGGAAATTTTTTTTAAAAATTTTGGTGGAATCATATGATGTGAAAGTTATTGGGAATCAACCTTATTTAACAAAAGTTGTTGGGAATGTTGAGGAAGAAAAACTGAAAGTTTCCAATGAAAATGAAAGTGAGCAAATTAATGTGAATGAAGATTCAAATGAATCGTGTGATGAGGATTGTGAATATGGGAGAGGAACTCTAAAATTTCCTACTTTACAAAAAAAATATAGATACCAAAAATATTCTTGGGAATTAAAAGGCTCTAGTTCAGACCATAAGAAGGTTGAAATTAGAAAATAAAACTTCCCTAATCTCAAAAGTTGAACCAAAATCAGTTTCATAAGCTATTTAACACAAATAATGGGTGGATGCTATGAATTAAGAGTTGGAAAAAAATTAGAAAAATGAAACCCAGGAACTTGTTCCACGTTCTAAAGGTAAAAATGTTATCATAAAAAAATGGGTTTATTAAAACAAGTTGAATGAATATAGAGAAGTTTCAAGAAACAAATAAAGGATTGTTTGTAAATTATGTGGACGGTGTGGATTTTGATGAAACATTTACCCCTATTGCACGGTTAGAAACTATTATAATATTTATAGCAGTGGATGCTCACCAGAATTACAAATTATATTATATTGATCTAAATTCATAATTTATCATTGGATAAATTTAAGTATAAGTTTACATTGAACAACCTTGTGGATTTCTACTTGATGAGTATAAAAAAACTTTATATATTGAAAAACTATTTTTATGGGATGAAAAATGATACATGTGAATGGTATTCTAATCTTAAATTTTTTTTATGATGTTGAAATTTTATAAAGGAAAAGTTGATGGAAGCTTATATGTAAAAGATGTTGAATCCAGAACTCTAATTGTAATTATTTATGTGGATGATATAATTTTTTCTAGGGATAGAGAAGATATTTTTAAAACATTTTCTTAAGAAATGAAAAGGAACTTTTAGATGTAAATGTGAGGATAATTACCATTGTTCCTTGGTTTACAAGTTAAATAAAAAGAAAAATACATTTTCCTATCTCAAGAAAAGTATGCGGGGGAATTTTTACAAAAGTTTGGCATGGTAGAATCCAAATAAGTTTCAACTCCTATCTCGATGGGGATTAATTTGAGTAAAGATGATTCTAGAAAAAGTGTAAATCTAAAAGACTTTAGGAAGATGATAGGAAGTCTACTTTACCTTACATCCTCAAGTCTTGATATTGTTTATGTTGTGTCTTTTTGTGTCAGGTATCAAAGAAATATGAAATAATCTCATATGTTATAAAAAAAGATAATTTCTGGATATGTAAAAGGAAAAACTTCACATGGGTTTTTATACAAAAGAAATTTTTAGATGAAGTTTCATGGTTATATTGATATAGATTGGGTTGGTTATTGTGATGACATAAAATCAACCTCAGGAGGAACATTTTTCTTGGGGGAATTTTCTTTATGTTGTCATAGTATGAAACAATGTTTAGTAACATTGATCATAGTAGAGTCATAATATATTGTGAATACTCAGTCTTGTATTTAGATTTTGTGGATGAAATTTTATCTAGAATATTTGAATGTAAACGTTTTTAAAGAATTGAAGATACTTTGTGATAATCAAAGTGTAATTGATCTTTCCAAAAATATTTTCCGACATTCTACATTAAAACACATTGATATAAAGTTTTTCTTTATAAAAGATAAAGTTGTTATTGGATAAGTTTTTTATAGAATTTATCACAAATAAGTATCAAATTTCTAATATTTTCATAAATGCAATGACAAAATAAATTTTTTTTTGAGTTGAGTCTAAAACTTCTTGTTCAGCCTCCTCTAATAACTTTCTAAATCTTATAAGGAATTCCCCCACCATAATTTGAATTATGTTGAAAATGGGGGAGAGAATGTAAAAAAATTTTAATTTGTAAGAATTTTTTCCTTATCTTTATTTTATGAATCTAAAGTTGAGTTTAGTAGATAATGAGGTAGAAAACAATCAAGGGGGAGAGAAAAAGAAAAGTGGGAAAGGATAAAAGTGAGGGTGGTTTTATATTAACATGACCAAAAACTTTTCTTATCATTGAAGATGAAATTACTTCAAAAACATTACTTTATCCAGTAGTGTGGTGTCAGGACACTCTATTTTTAGAAAGGTTATGTTTTGATAAAATTTAAAATCCTTGAGTTGTTTACAAAATCTAAGTTGTGAAAAAAATCTGAGAGTTTAAAAAGTTTTGAATGAGTGTTGTCAACAAATCCAAATGTAGGTATTGAAGAACCCTTTTAAAGTTTTGTTTAAATTTTTTTTTTATTTTTTGAAAAATAAACTTTTTGTAAAAGAATGTTTTTGTTCTTAAGGATCAGACCCAGTCCATTAGAAAGAGTTTTTTTTAAGAAATATGAAATTTTCTAAATGTATGAATCCAAATACAAAGGGGGAGAAATGTTTTTTTCTTTGGGAAAGTTGTTTTCCAGACATAGGTTTCTAGACACAAGTTTTCAGACTGGTTAGTACCGGATGTAGAAGTTGCAATGAAGATAAAATCTAGAAGTTTTGTAAAGTTATTGATCAGATGCACCATTGGGATCAGTTCCATCAGCATGAAGTTCAAGATTCACCAAAACATGGAATTTGTTAGAAAGCCATAAGTTTCATAGTGAGAAATTCAGATGATGTTTTCCTAGTTTTTAATTCACAAATATCATTAGTTTTTTGTAACACTTAGGATTCAAGCCTTACGAAGAAAATGGGGAGAATAAGTGAAACTAATCATATTCAATTTTGGTTGGAATAAAAGAAGGTGTTGAAAGTAAGGGAAGTAATAATACTTTCTTATGTTAATCAAACTATGATTTGTTGGTCATGAAGTTATCATAAATCATGAAAACTATCATGATAAAATATTTTTAAGAAATAGAGGAATCATAAACATTGCATCGGTTCTAGGAATCAAGAAAAAGTTTTCATCGGATCCAGAAGTATCAGGAACATAAGTTTTTAGAAGTTTTAATGGGTTAGAGTTGATGAGGTTTTAATAATTTCAAAATTACAGAGTGGAGTTTCAATTATAATGAAAATTATATCATAGTGATAATTCCATCATTATGAGGATTCCATCAGACTAACTCTGAGAAGGAAATACAATCATATAGGATCTAACAAGGAAATTCAATCTGACTGACTCTGAGGAGGTAAGTCAAATCGAATTAATCTTCTTTAAGAAAGTTAGATCGTAATGAGTAGAGGAAAAAAGCCACGTCGTAATGAGTTTAGGAAGTTCCATTGTACTAAAGAAAAGTTGGGAAGTTTGAGAAGGATAATTACTAAGAAGGATCAAGACAATTCAAATATTGAGAAGATTTGAAGCAGTCAAAGTTAAGTTTAAATGTGAGTGTTTTTTAGAGATTTGAAATTTGAGTAATTGGGAAAAAAATTTATTTTCCCACCTTTTCCATTCTGAGATTCCTATAAATATAATCATATTAAATTTTTTTTTTGAAACTTTTTATGTGAATGAAAAAGGTGAATCACTGTAGAATTCATGTAAAAGTTTTCTTTCCGAACTGATACCTCATTAGAAGGTCATACCTCTAAAAGTTTTTTTACTAGATAGAGGATGATCAGACTAAGAATTTGATAATATTTTGAGAAATTTAGATTAAGAATGTGTTCATCTTACTAACCCCATCAGACTAAATTCATCAAACTAAGTCCATCAGACCCAACCTCATCGGACCAAGCCACATCGAAATGAGGATTCCAGACAAAGCATTATGGAGGAGTTTGAAAAAATACTTTATTCTTTTTTTTGGATTAATTATTTGTAATAAAATTTGGAAAAATGATGGGAGTCAGTATAATCATTCTTATAGGAATGTAGAAGGTGTCTAATGGGAGTTGACATGATTTTTATTCACTTCTTCATTATAGTGAATATCCATAGACCCATCAGAGTGGCTATGAAAAGAATGTAGGTTCTCAAACTTAGTCTAGAACTTGTAAATATCATGTGCTTTAATTGGTTTCCAAATTTTTTAGGCATGATTATATACTAAAATATGAGAATGATATAAAATTTAACAGGTTTCAAGGGTAAATTTTTTTTAAAATTATTTAAAGATATAAAAGTGTATAACTGATTCACCCCCACCCCCCTGAGTTTTTATTCAATACATTGGAACTTCAATTGGTTATGTGGGGATTTCATTGATGGTGGACTACTGAGTTATACTCACATACTTATTAGGCCTCTATGGCACTTGGGTACCCTAGAAACTATCTTTATTACATTGTAGGTTAAGGAAAGTGCCCGATGATGTTTATTTCTTGGTTGATAGGAGGGATCATGGATTTAGGGGCCAGTCTAGGACTCAAAACCTTTTTCAAGGATTTCTTAATTTTCCATTTTTATTCATTTGGGGTTTTTTAGATTTCTACTATTGTATAACTACCTGGAATGTTTTAGATAGTCTCATTAGTTATTTCATGAGTTGTTTATTTTCTTCATTTATTGAAACTTATCTAGATGTTATAATTATTTGATTTTATTTTCATTATTACTTTACTCTGATATGAAGGTGTATTCTTCCTATTTTACTAACTTAGACCCACACTGCTAGTTAGTAACCTCTGGAATATGGGGAGGTATGCTTAAGGAAATGCAGTGAAAACGTTTCTTGGCACCGATTAGTGGTTTGGGGTGATGGGGCATTAAAACATTGGTTAAAATTTTCTACCTCATGAGATAATTATTATGTGTGTACATGATTAGGTTTGTTCAAATATTAATGTGTGTTCTTTATTGGGTTTTATTAAATCATAATTCATGGACATGATTGGGGTTTTTCACACCTTAATGTATGAGGATGATTGGGTTTACTCACAAAATTATGATCACATTTTCTTAAGAGTATGCCACTTCTCTATGTTATTCCACATTTTTATGATATTTTTACATGATTTATGATTGTTTCCACTTTTTTCAAAGCCATGTTATATTTTTCATGCTCCAATGATTTTTTTAATCTTATACCATGATTTAGGAAATTTCATCATTACTTATGATTGTATCTTATGATTCTAAGGTCTTTTGATTAGATATTTCTCACCTGATTCATGTTTTCTCACAAGTTTATGATCAAACTCATTATAGATCATTGATAAGATTCCCTTACTAGGAATTTGAGCTCACCCATTGTTTTTTTCCATTTTTTAAGAGATGATTCCTTGACCCAAACATCCAAAGAAAAAAAATTATTAAAAGAAAGTTTACAAAAGTCTAAAGTATGGGATCATATTACAATCTTTTTCATGAAATGGAATAAGAGAAGTAGGGAGGTCTTCACACCAGGTTATGTCGTGATTAACTCCCAAGTTGGCCAAGACATATTCAACCATGTTTTCATCCCAATAAACATGTGTGATGTTATAGTTTAGATCAGTGAGAGAACAATTTCATTCTATCCAATGGGAAATAATTGGTCAAGCTAGATGATTTAAACCATTCAAAATTTATTGTATAATAGACGCCGAGTCACTTTTAATCCATAGGTTGTTCCAACCAAAAACCATGGAAAATTTAATCTCATGAATCAAATTCATCATCTCAACTTCAAGGGAGGTGGGAATTCCACAATAACCCATGAAGAAACCTATAATCTAATCATGGTGATTCCTGAATACATCACCACACCCTAAAGGTCACGTATTTCCCTTGGAGGTGCCATCAATTTTGATTATAATCTATCCTGGGAGAGGATATCTCCAGAACACCTCCATAGTGTGATGCGGATGACAGAAGTTTTCATTGATCCGTATACGTTTCAGGATTCCAAAGTCGTGCACGGTGTAGTGGAAATGTCCTTTTTTGTTTCAAAACAGCTTCTTGTATGGAAATGAGGATCCAAATTCAACCTAGATTAAGATTGAGTGAGTATTTTTTATGAATAATTGCATTCTGATCATACCAGATCACATGGTAGAGTTCAGCAACTGCAGTAAGGAAAAAGTTCCTGATTTGCTGAGAGCCTTCCATCTCTGCACATTTCATAAGTTGAGTTTTTATAGAGTTAAGTATCAACCATCTGCAATCAAAGATATCAAAAATATAGTTCCAAAGAGAATAAGCAATAGCATAAGAAAGGAATATGTGATTAACATCTTCTCTATGTTGATTACATATTTTACATTTAGAGAAAAGATGAATTCTAAATGATTGAAGACAAGTATTAGTGGGAACTATGTTGTGAGAAAGGCACCAAATGAGACTGAATCTCGAGGGATCTATCCAAGGTTTGTTGAAGTGTTTAATCCATCTTTAATCATTCTTGGTGTTATAGCAAATATGATTGTAGTAATTTTTTGAGGTAAGCATTCCATTGTGAGCAGGCTACCAAATTAAGAAATCATTATTGTAAGTGAAAGGATAGTTTTCAATGAGATTCAAAATAGTATCTGGGAGATGATCTTGTTGAGAATTTAAAGTATCTTTGATAGATATATTGGTGTTTTCAAGAGTTTGATCAGGATAAGTCATAGAGATTAAAGGTGTGCCAGTCTAGTTATCTAGCCATAATTTCATAGAGGAATCTCTAGAGACCATCCATCTAGATTTTTTCATAATGTTGGAAAATGAGTGCTTGTTGGCAGGCCGTATGGAAGAATTAATAAAGCTAGAATTTCCAATATTAAGTTTGTCAAGAAACATATTTTTGAGAAAGGAAATAGATTTAGAAGAATTGAGAAAAAGATTCTAAGTAATCCGAGCTTGAATAGATTCATTAAAGTACTTTAAGTTTTTTATGCCAATGTCACCATTATCAATAGGCTTTCAAAAAAATGACCAAGGTACCATGACAAGATTTCATTCTAGAATACTACCGGTTTATATGAACTTTTTAATAGTTGTATTCATTTTTTTAATAAGACCAATAGGCCATTTGTAGACCATCATGGAGTAGACCATCTTGGAGACAATAGTGGATTTAACAAGGCAAGTCCTACCTGCCATAGAGAGAGATTTACCCTTCCAATAGGAAAGTTGTTTTATAACTTGATTAACAATAGTCACAAAGTGGAAAGACTTGGGTCTACCCCAAAATATGGGGACACCAAGTTAAGTGAAGGGAATAGATCATTCTTTCAGACCTAATTCACTAATAATGTTACATTTTCTGTATAGGGGAAAGTTCTTCCCAAAGAATATGTAAGATTTGTTCCAACTTATGGTTTTTCAAAAACCTCATCATAGTGAGAGAGAGTAGTCTTGAGGTTAAGAATGTTTCTTTTATCACCTTGGAGGAAAAGGATGATGTCATCAGCATAAAATAGTTGAATGGGAGAATTTAAATTCTTAGAGACATGAATGGGTTTCATCTTATTTTGATCCACCAGATGAGTGATCAGAAGACTGAGGTAGTCTTCTGTTATTGAGAAGAGAATGGCAGAGAGGGGTCACCTTGTCTGACACCTTTGGTGCATTTTTTCCATTTCATAAGTACTTATGTAAAATAATATGTGTAGAATTAATTATTATGTATAGTTTATTATGGGATATATTTAAGTAATAATGTATAATAACATATTGTTTATATCCTATATTAAAAGACACTAATTCTTTAGGATATGGTATCATGAAATTACTTATGAGGCATAATGATTAAATTATGAAAATAATATAAGATTTATATTCATTTATATTGGATTGTATTAGTTGGTATCAGAGTAGGTTTTAGTTATTTGGGGGGGTGGGTTGGGATTAGAAAAAATTAGTGAGAACCCTTGGGATAGATATAAATATAGAGAATATCATAAAATTTTGATAAAGTATATAGTGTTTTGTTTCTTAGTAATAACATCACCATTAGGAAACAAATAATTTGATGGAAGCTCTGACATAGATGAACATAGGGTTAATAACTTTGAAAGAGGTAGGTCATGTATTGACTTAATCTTCACTTGATACACAACAAGTGGGCCTAACTTTACACTAGGTTTGACACTCCTGAGGAATATGCTTGGTTGATTTAAATTTTATTTATGAACCATTATGAAGGATTTAAATACACAATGAAATTTTATTAGGTTTGAGAACATCAAAGGAAAATAACCACGGATAACCAAGATTGAAACTTATATATTCATAAATTAGTCTATACATGTCATTTAAGAGTTATTTCCTCTAAGATTATAGTTTTTATTTTCACATTTTTTAAGTATTCTCATTCTTGACTACCATTATTTATGTAATTGGATACAAATAGGAGGTATTTAATTATGTTATAATTTGGTAGAGTGTAATTTATTTCAGGTTTTAACTATGATTGTTTCAACATATTAAAAATACTTCATCGGGGTGGAAGAAAGAAAATATTTTATGAATTTATTATCCCTTTGGATGATTTAATTGAAATTATTATTAAAAAATATATTTTATGTTATCCTTCCCTATTTTATATAATTTAGCTCACTTGTATGTTACTTTATCACATATCTAATTATCTTCTTATTCTTTGATATTATGATGGGTCTTTCAAATATTTTAGTAATATTTTAAAGAGACGACTTTCCTTTGTTACCTAGTTTGAAAATTACCACAAGTGAAATAATCAATTTTCACAATTTAATAACAAAAAGGGTTATTTCAACCTTTTATACATTTTTAGAGGAATGTGATCTTCAAGGAGCATATATCTATATTATTTTAAAAATTAGAGTATGCTTTATATATTTTTTCAACCAATCGTATTTTCAATATTTCCACTTAGATCATGTCTGAAGGTTTTATGGGAAACAGGTCCAAAATTATATCTCAAAACTATTTGTTCAAAATCCACAAATACATATAACTAATCCTCCTTGTTTTAACTCATTTCAAAAATGATGTCACCTTTGTGCATGGGGAAAATAATTTAGAAACCTTATAATGCACTGTGTCAACTCATAAACATGGATGACTGCACCTTTAAGACTCCAAAAGTGAAAATGAAATTAGTGTAATTGGTGATCGTCATTTTAAAAGGTATGTATGAACATATTCATGTGTTTTCTAACTTGAAAACTAAAAATTATGAGGATGTATTTAGAAAAGAGAATGTAACATCCCGAGATTTTAGTATCATTTTCCATTTAAATGAATAATATATTGGATATGGATTTTAATCAATGGGTTCTTTGGGCCACATAATTATAATGGGTTAGTCTTGTTATCGGTCTATCCTTGGGGGATGAGGTTTGAGCCATGTTATCCCAATGAGTGTGTGTGTGTGTGTGTGTTTTATGCTTTATAACCCCTTAAGACCTAATATATTATTATATTATGTATTTATAAAATTCAAATAAATATTTGAAAATCAATGGATTATTAAAGTGAAATTTTTAAAAAATAAACAATTAATTTTAGTGGTATTTGATAAAGATTATTTAATATAAACGTAATATTTTTAAAAGATTTTTTTTAAAAGTGTTGTTTATTTTTAATTAATTTTGACTGAATAATTATTTTAATGAAATTTATTGAAAATATTTATAATAAAAAAACTAACATACATTCAATATTTATTACTAAAAAAGTAATATTAATAACTTCATTTTATGTTTAAAAATTCATTTTACTAAAAATTACCTTTTAATGCGTTATGCATTTTTACATTAAGAATCTAAATATAATTTGGTTAAATGATTATTATTTATATTGTTCCTATGAATAACATATTAACACTAATTTAATTTTTAAATGATATAAAATAAGGACATGAATAATTAATATTTGAAAAATTCATTTTACTATAGAAATAGTTTTTCATTATATTCTATATTTCAATTTAAAAGATAAATTCCTAAATTTTAAAATTTGAATTTGAAAAAACATCTTCATTTTTAGAATGAGAATGAAAATGTTATAATAGGATTAAATTATGGGATTTTTCTTATAAGAATGATTTTTAGGTAAAAAGTGAAAAGTATAGTTTTTATTAATAGAATAAGTTTTATTACTTTATCATGAATTAATAATGACTTAAAATTTTATAAAAGATTTTAAGGAGTAAAATAATGCATTTAAAATCATTATTTAGAATTTAGAAACATATATTTGAAATTTTGGAACCTGAAGTAATATTTTATCTTATTAAAAAAATATTTTTGGTCTTTAGGTATTTACAATGTTGAATTAGGTTTTGGATTAATATTAAATTCACAAAAATATTAATTTATTAATAATAAACCAATAATTTCATGGAAATAAAAAAAAGTCATAATTTTATCCTAAACGTAGCTTTATGTATAAAAATATGTTTTTCTAAAAACTATTTTTAATGATTTATATATTTAATATTTTAGAATTAATTTTTATCACTTATAAAAAATGAATTAAATAGAATTAATTTAATATTTTTAATCATAATGTCTAAATTATTTGATAAGGTAAATTTTTTTAAGCATAAAAATAAATTACTTGTGTAAAAATTAGTCATCGTGGTAAAGGCTAAAGATAAAAAAAGTATTAAACCAAGGGTAAAAACCGAAAATATCATCAAAACATATCCTCAAATGACTATATAAGGACTTTATCAACCTCTTATAAAGTTTCCTTAATTTTTAGTAAAATTTTAAACCACATGCCTCAAAATTTTTCCTTCTTTTTAAATTAAGTATTAAGTATTTACAAAATGTCATTCCATTCACTTATAAAAGGATCCTTCCACCACCACTTCAAATACTCTTCAAAAAAATGAATATATACTGTTAATCTATCTCATTTTATTTAAAAATTAACCAATTATATGTTCTTGAGATTATGGTCCCTATAAATTACCCAAATCTCTTTATAATCAAGAGGTTTCCTAGATAAAATTAAATTACTTTATGTTGGTTTTTTATTCTTTTTAATAATTTTCCATATATTATTCTTGTAACTATTATTAAATATTATTTATCACTATATTAACATGTTTCTTAAATCATTAAGCTTTTTTAAAATTAATAATATCATTAAATAATAGCATATTCATATTCATTCATTCATTATAACATGTTCATGTTTGGATCAGTTTTACCACCTACATGAATGGTGTTATAATGATTATATTATGAATGATTAATAAATCATAAATAATGGTAATTTAATTTAATAATGAATAATTTGATATGTTTTTATAATTTTTAAATGATTATACTATAATAAAATCATTCTGTATTCATACTTATCTGATTGATTCCAACATGTTCTTGTTTGGGTCGGTTTAACTACCCACATAAATGATGCAATATATTTCTATCATGGATGAATATGGGATCCTAATTATAGGAAATATTTTTTATCAATAATTAAACAATGTTTTATTTTGTTTTATCTAATGGTGATTTTAATATTTAACTAATTATTAAGATGCCTTATTTTGTTCATTAAAATTTACTGAATCAAGCTAGTCACTGATTTCATTTTCATGAATCAAAACTAAAACACTCATGGAATGTAAGTATAACTTTATAAATCTTTAAATAACTCTTATTATAGTATATTGAAAAATATGGTAACATTTAACTTTGTATCAATAAATAAGAACCAACATCACTATTACAAAACTTGTTTAATACTAGCGAAGTTACTAACATTTGATGATGAAAATAAACAATAACTGACTAATAAATTTATAACTGATGATTATAATTAAAGAGTATAAAATGGTAATATATATGAATAAGTTTTGTAAATAATTGATTTATATAGTCATTCTTATTATATATAAGGTTAGATCATGTCAGACCAAGAGGGAATCCAAGGTAATTGATTTTATTAAATCAAATATCCTTTATTTGAGTTATAATGTTACCTCTTGAAATTATTTCTTTTATGTTTGGTTTATTCCATCCCAATACTTTATTATATGTTACTTTATCTTTCCCTTTTGGGAAAATTAATTTTAAAAAAAAATATTCTGTAATGAATTTATTTCTCATAAAATTTTAATGTTTCTATATTGGAAAAAATATTTTAATAAATAGTGAAAGAGATGTTGTACTTATATATGGAAGTAAAAAATCATGATGCCAGTTTGAATCAATTAATTTTCATAATGAAAAAAAAAGAAAAAACCTAAACAAATATGTTATTTTTCTTTAAAACCATGATTTCTCAGACTCTTTATGTTATCTAAAATAGTTAAAAATATGTGGTGGAATACTATGAATAATGATGATAATGGTTTTATAATATATCCAGGATATTAAAAAAATGGAATAAATTTAATTAATTATATAAAATTTTCTCTTCTAAACCTATAAATTTGTTATTAGTATTGTAAATTGATGAGTTCAACCCTTGTTGGAATTTAAGTATAAGTTATAGCATATAACTAGTTTTTTATTCCTTATGATCTACCTCCTTGGATGTGCATCTAACAAAATTATTTCATCATATTCATGATTATTCCTTGAAATAATATGCCTAAAAATAAAATTTAAATCTATATAAATCCTTTTATTCTATAATTATAGGAGTTACAGAATGATTGTGTAGAAAAATATGATGCATCAACCACAAAAATGTTCAAAATGCATGCTTTTCAAATGTGTATTGTCAATGACTTTCCTAGACTAGGAATTTTTTTCAGTCGGAATACACACATGTGTTTGTATTCTCTAGTTTCTAATTTCAATTTTTGGACTTAATAACTACCTTATAAAAGAATATTTTTTCCATTTTTCATCAAATATTCTTTGATACATCTCATCAATTTTGGATTTACAAGTCAAGGTTCGATGAAAAAATAGATTTGAAGCTTCCATCTAAATTATTATTTGGATTATAAATATTGACACAATTATAAAATGTCATTAGATTTTGAAAAATATTTTCCAGATAAAGAAAGGAGGGAAAAGATTGTGTACACCATCTGATACAATTGGAATACAAAAATATAAGACAAATTACATATTTTTCAAACTTTTATATTGGCAATTTTATTTGTTACATCATAATTTTGATGTTATGAACATTGAGAATAATGTGTGTGATGATGTATTTTTTATATCATTTAATGAGCCTGGGAAATTAAAAGACCATATAAATGTTCATAAAGGCTTATAAGCACTAAATATCAAGCATGATATATGGGAAAATGATAATGATATATATCCAACAATAGTTGTTGCACTGAAAAATTAGCAAAAAATTTCCTTAAAATATTAAAAAAATATAAAATTACTAAATGGATATTAACTTAAATATCTAGATTTATTTATTTTGATCATCATAAATTACATGGATTTAAAATCATGTATCCAAAATATTTCTAGATAATTTTTTACCTTCGAAAATCCATAATTTGTTACCTAAAACAAAAGTTATATTTTTAATATAATTTTGCACATTATTTAGAACGATATATGAGAAAACGATATATCCAATTAAAATGGATAAAATTGCGTAAAAGATTGTATAAATTTATTTTTATATTGAGATGATCTTTCCCCCAATTTTCCACTATAATGATTCATTTGAATCTATTTTTGGATGAGGAAGCTAAACTTTGAGGAATCATAGGTGTATCCTAATGAGAGGTACTTAATTATAATTTTTTTTTATTAATTTATTACCACTGTATAGTTAAATACTAATGAGTTTTATTTATTAATTTATTACTATTCTACTTTAGTTGTCTTGATCATTTTAAGTTTTATGTGAAAAATAAAGCTCAACTGGAAGGTTGTGCAGTTGAAGGTTACATAGAAAAAGGGTACTCAAACTTTTATTTGAGTTATTTAGATTAAATAATGAAAATATTTAATCAAGTGGGATGTGATAATTTTAATACATGTCACTATCAAGTCAAAAATAAATCATCAATATTTCTAACTATACTTTAAGATTTTTAAAATTTTATTTATTTACATTGATTGATTTTCAATTAATACAAGAATAGATAGATATGCTACTAAATAATAATATTATTGATAAATATATTTAATAATTGAGTATATAAATAAAAAATACTCCTTAGGAGTTAAACTTGAAATGAGTAAAAGATTCCAAAAGTGATTAACAAATATATTATTTAATGTTTTACACATCATGTATGTTCTTAATATAATAACTATTTTGAATATGTTAATAATTATTTTGTGAAATTAGAAATATTTTATATAAAATTGTATATATAATCAATATATATTCAATTTGAACTATCATAATATATGAATTATTTAGGGCAGTGTCCTCTTAAATATGCTAGGTGATTTAATTATTGCAATATTAATGATTTTGGGGTTTTCTTTTTTTATCATGGTTCTGAAAACATTGAAAAAAAGTGTATATATAGTTGTATATAAGGGTTACTAAGAAAAATTGGTTGATATTATCAAGTTAAATTATCTTTGAAAAATTAAAATTTTGTTATTCAAATATGACCAGGATAATATTAATCAAGGTGTAAGTAAAGATTCATTAAAATTTACTTCTATAAACATATCTTGGTTGATTGACACTGGTGATCATAAGGAACAAGATCTATATATTTTTGTTACCCAGGAAAAAAATTATTTTATATTGGTGATATAGTTTAGGATGGTTGGGTGTTGTTATCCACATGAAATTTAGTGACAAGTTTGATAAGGGTAATGATGTTGAAGTAATTTTTTATAGTGAACCTCATCAAAAACATCTAGGTGAATTGTTTGTTCCTGATGAAATTGAAAATTTGGACCTTTTAGGGATGGTGAAGAAGAATAAGATTTTATTTTAACGATAGAAAATGATAATAATATAACCAACCATGAAGAAAACTATTATAACTATATATATTCTTTTTAAAACATTAATTGAATAAATATAAATGTAATTGATTTTAACCATTATGTTTTTTCTATAAAAATGGAATATTATTTTCAACTTTAATTTCTTATAACATATGCTAGGTATTTTCCAGCTAATTGAATAAATATAAATGTAATTATTTTTTATTTGAGATATAGTTTTATTTTAATTACTTTCATTTTTTATGTTTTTTGTAGAAGTGATGGACTCTAAGAGGTATAGAGATGCTAGCCACTATATAGTACTATAAATTCGTTCTACTCTTACTATACAAAGTACACTGATAGTACCGAATAGTCAATCTACCCCTACTATAAAGGGTAAATTTCTTTATATAATTTAAATAATTATTTTAGTGGTATTTTGAGTTATGGTAGTATGATTTCATTCGGAGGTAGTTCAACTGAGGTGTAGTCCTTTAACATTCATAATGTGGCTTAATTTCCATTGAGAGGATTTTGTTATGTTGTGGTTATCGATATGTACTTCAACAAGATATCATTAACTACTTAAAAATTTATACTAATTAATTAATTTATATGGTAAACATATGAAAATAATAATAGAAAAGAGAAAAAAATATTAGTTACATGGTTGGTTAAGTGATTTGTAATAAGTGTTTTCAAATATTTTTTATTAAGTGTTGTTTAAAAAAGAAAAATGATTAGTTAAATTTTTAATATAAGTTTTCAAACATATGTTAAATAGTTTTATTCTTTATTATAGTAACATTGGATGGTTCAATGATTTTTAATTATTTAAAGAGTTGTGTGTCTCTATTTCCTAATTAACTAACTAGTATTTATTTATTTTTAATATGTTTTTTCTAATATGAAGTTAAATATTTTAAGCATAAGAATTATAGGTGGGAATTTAGTAGGAAGATAATGACCAACAAGCTCCATCTGGGGGGATCTATGGTAGTAGAGCATCTGATGTGTTTGTAGAAATTTTATAACTTACAATATTAAATTCAATTTTAGTTGTGCACATTTTTTAACTTCAAATATTATATAATGATGGGATATATATTGGGGGATTGTATGGTAATAGTTGAATTCAATTCTTATTATACTATATTGCTTGAATATATTATATAAGAATTTTTTGTTTCTTTATAATTCATAGAATGTGATATAAGGGTGTGAATATGTGAAATTTTTTACTGGAGTATCATAATTAATGATGGTTTTAATCAACATTAATTATTTAGAGGTAGTTTTAACCACTACTAATTATGGTACATACCAAACCATTTTTAGTAGTGGTTTTCAAAACCACTACTAAAACCTCCACTAATCTAATTGGAAGTGGTTTAATAATTGTTGTAAATTTAGAAAATTACACTAAATATATGATAGAAATACTGTTTCTAATTGAATCAATATTAAGTTTTAGTTTTTAAAAATATTGTTAAAATAGGAAAATCATTAAATAATAAATTTTTAGCAATAATATTTAAAAAATATTCTTGAAATTACAAAAACAATCATGAATTTAATGCTGATGTAAAAATATGTAGCGGTTTATATAAAACAATGAGAAAAAATTTAGAGGTTATTAAAACCATCAACAATCATAAAAAAACATAGCTAAAGATGTTATTTCCTTTAGTATGTATTTTTATGGTGATATGTTTTTCTTCGAAAGGTTTTTGTGGCTGAGATAGTGAGGCTTTGTGTCATTCTAAAGTTCTCTATATAAAGGGAACAATGGAAGGTTAGATAGATAGATATGTTTTCAATAGGGTTTTTGGGATTTTAGTGACTTGGATTTTTCATTTATTGTATTTAAATATTACATGGATTAATTTTGAGACCAAGTGCTAAGATGGCGTGCGATTCCGAGGCCCAGTGTTCCCAAAACAAATGTTTGAAATATATTAAAATATTAAATAGCACGTGCATGCGATTTTCCTGAAAACCATAAATATCATCTAAACGAGTTTCTGGATCAGAAATCTAAGGGAACCATTGAGCTCAAAATGGCAGCTTTACCATAGGTTCGACCTAACATTGGTCAATGTGGGTCGATTGTGGAAAAGTCATCACGGATGCTTAAATGAATAAAATTAATTTATTCTAATTATTGACGTACTGATGTGGTTTATCTTTAAATAAATCCATTTTTCATAGATCTAGGGTTAGCCTTATAACCCTGTAATTATATTAAGATGTTGGAGAGAGAGATCTGAAGAATTATCTTGAGCAGGCGATGACAGAACATTGAATCGACAATTGACAAATTTCGATCTTGATGGATCTCACCAACAACAACAACATAACGACCATTCTTTTTCATCTAGAAATCTAGATCGAGGTAGGGCTTTTGATTCAATCTATTTTTCTTTGTTCTTGATTCCAACAATGAATTTGGAATAATCCATGAATAGATTATCCAGTGGATCGATTATGTTTGCGGGATGGGTTATTTTTTAGGATTTATTAGGATTTGATTCTTGAGATTTGTTTGGATTCATTTACCATTCTAATAGTGATGAACCAAAATCGACATGAACATTGATCAAGGTTTGTACCTCTCAATTTATTGTACTTTTCTCCCCTGGTTCTTATGTTATTCATCATGTGTTCTTCATTCTTCTTCGTGCTTTGGAACCCTTTGAACAATAAATCTTTATGCCTTTGATTCTTGGTAAAGTGATATGAATCTATAGATTTAGAACCAGGACGACTCGACAAAGGTGTTTGGGTGGCTGTGATGGTGGATCAAATGATGGTGTGTGCTGAATCTTCATTCTTATGTGATAAATAAGAATGCCTATGATTGATATTTTTGATCCAATTGAAGGCCTAAATCTAGTCAATTCAGCATTAGAGTGGAAAAACGATCTTGGATCTAGAATTTCAATGCAAACCAAACCCCCAAATGGAATTCAGGAAATCAACCGCATGAGAAGGAGGAAGAAGATTAGTTTCTATAAAACCAGACACACATGGTATGTAGTCCCTAACTACATGGTGTGTGGTCCCACTTGGATGAACTCATCGTGTATATGGAAAGTACATGGACATGGGTTGGAGTACATGGGTTGCCTAAAAGAAATGTACTCCCCCACACAAGTTGTCCTGAACCAAGTACATGGACTACCCCATGTACTGGTACATGGGAAGATACATATGGGATGACAACATGTACTAACACATGACTGAAGTACACAGATGGACCCCAAATTCAAGGACACATCATGTGAACCCTCTACACGTTGTGTACCACACTTCCAAATGGCACAATTTAAATGACATGGTTTTTTGTATATGGGAAATACCCAGGTTCAAGGGGCACAATGTGTGACCCTACTACATGTTGTTTACCCCTTCTTATATGGATTGATCCACTTGCCCTCCATATCTTGGAGAAGTTTCATTAGGGTTCATTCCCTTTATTTTTTCCATAATGTTTGGTCCAAATCATTTCTTACTCCTAGGAATATGATCCCTTCAGTAGGAATTCCTAGATAGAGTTTTTGGAATACCCTGAGATGCCCAGAGCATGATCTTCTATTCATCTTCATGCCCTAGGTGGAGCTCTTGGTATTGATGTGGCCAACACTATGTGGGAATTGATCCTCTACATAGTAGGTTAATACATAATGAGTTTTTGGTACCACCCCTTGGCCCTGGATATGATCCTTATATATGTATTGTATTCTCTTCAGATCTATCAGCATATCTTTCTCATAACGGTTCCCGACGAGTAGTACCTCTCAAACGGACTTCATTAGGGCTATCAGACTCAAGAGTGTGTTCTCCCAGATGAGTACTTCATGGAATATTCAAGCTGAGTTCTTGGGGCTAGTATGTAGTGTTTTTGACTTACCTCTATATTGTGTGTCTTGGTTTGATTATATCTAGATATTCTTGTTATATGTTCTATAGAAATATTCTTGTGTAGACCTGACTATACTTTTCTTTGTTGTATTACTTTGTGGTTTAGGGGTTTCTTAATTAGTATTGTTATACTCACCAATGTATAGGCTTTTCCCACACATGTAATGTCTTGTGTAGATGATCTCCCTTTTGATGGAGTCCTAGGTAGACTAGGACCGGACAATGCTTAGTGAGACTAGACAGACCGAGGTGTGTTCCTACAGCTGTTAGATAGCAGTCCTAGTAACTTTACTTTCAGGTTGGACTTTTGTTACATATTCATTATGGTGGGTTTTTATTTGTCCCTACTTTACTTTTCTTTACTTCCTGTCATACTTTGGTTGTGAGATATATTTGTATGCATTCATTCATTGGTTTCTTAGTGGTTTTTACATTTCAACATTTTGTGGGCAGAGAGATGCGTGTGTGTGTGTGTACATATACAAAATAAATGCCTCCCATGTTTGTGATATTCCTACTTGGTGCTAGTCACCAGCCCCTATCATATTTTATGTAGGCTTGGGGATTCATAGAATGGGCCCCACTAGGACGGTTTGTGAAAGAGTGGTATCAGAGTGGTCGTTTTTGCTTTAGTAATAAGAGTATGTGAGATTGGTTTGGGGAAACATTGTTAAGTGTTTCGGGTTTAGCTTTCAGGCCATAGACTCTAGTTTTAGTATGATTACTAACATATCCATACACTAAAGACTCTGATGACCTTCTTTTTGATTCGGTACATGAGAACATTAGTTTTCGGGAAAATAATTGGTACATGAATCATATAGGAATGGTTTATGGTTTTCATTTCCTTCTTGAGTCATCTCTCCAGATATACTCATTAACCATGGTATATATTGTTTACTTAAAAGATGTCTCCAGGACACATACCAACTAGGATTCAGAAGCTTGGTCATGAGGATGACCCCCTCAATGACAAGGCTTCGATACAGGGATCAGTTCCCCAGATGTTACCTCTAGGTGGTGGACGAGCCATACCTACACATATAGAGCAACATGTGGTACATGAAGTACCAGCGGATAAGAATAACAGGCTGAGCGCACTTCATGAGTTTTAGAGATAGAGACTCATTAGGTTCCAAGGAAAGCCTGACCAATAGGTGGCTAAGGACTAGCTTGAGGCGGTGACCCAATTTTTTCGTCTAGTTAGGACACCCATAGATCAGATGGTGGTCCTAGTGGGGATCCTTCTACATGGCTCTGTAAGATGATGGTGGAGTTTGGTTATCCAGAATTATGATGAGGTGACTCTTCCATGGAAAACTTTTGAGTGCCTCTTTATAGAGGAGTTATCACCAGCTGCACTGAGGGATGTGTGTATTCAGGAGATTCTTTAGCTCTAGCAGGGCAGTATGTCAGTGGATGATTATTCATCGAGGTTCACCAACCTTTCTAGGTAATCGATGGATATGGTTAGAGATCATTTTTTCATAGCTCAGACCTTTGATCGAGGTCTATGTAGGGAAAATAGATCCAGTGTTATTCCACCATGTATTGCTACTTATGTTGGGGTGATTGAGTGAGCTTTGTTCGTTGAAAGATTCTTGGTTGAGCATATACTACTAGTGATAGTCAGCAGTGGAAAAGTAGGATTAGAGACTTCGGCAGCATGGAGTTGACATCAGTCTTAGGGACTTGGGTGTGGGAGAAGATTTAGGAGGAGGTCCCATGATAGATTATTTTCAGTTTAGGGATCACAGGGTGGGTCCAATCATCTTATAGAGAGTCGGTGCTACTCATGTGATGGTAGGGTACATCTCGCTCAAGATTTTCCAACCCATCATACTGCTAATAATGAGATTGTGGATGGAACATTGAAGAAAAGATAGTGGTATGATCAGGCATATATGTAGGGTAGAAGATGGGGCAAAGGATTTGGAAGAGTAATAGGAGGTGTTCTTTATTTCTACTTATTACCACCACCACCCCTAGGTTGTCCATGCCAGGCTTAGGGAGCTAGAAGATGGGGGTAGGGGAAGCTGTATGCGGTCAAGGCTTATAACCCAGGGGATCTAGGAATGACTCGAGGTATGATCTATTTATTTTTCTACTTTATCTATTGTACTAATAGACATAAGAGATAGCCATTCCTTTCTTGTCATGTATCTTTTATGATTCCTAGATATTCTAGTTGAACCATTAACCTGACCCTTACACATGGAGACTACTACTGGAGAAGAATCAGTAAACAAACACTTATTTTGATAGTGTGACCTGACTCATGGATGCGAGAGTTTCTATCGTAATCTCTTTGAAACAGTGTCGATCCCTTATAAAATAATTCTTGGTATAGATTGGTTATCTATAGTTCATGCCCATATTGATTGTTTTAGGTGAAGAGTGTGGTGTGTCTGTAGTTATAGAACCAGGTTTTCCATTGTTAAAGAAAAGGAAACCTAGGTAGTGTAGGATGGACTCATGTATAGGAGGTTTCAACCGATTTCACATTAGTTGGTAAGCCTAACCCTTGGTGCTGTATATTTTTTGATTTCTCAGTTTCCTGTAGTGGTGGCAGAGTATGAGTACATCTTTCCTGAAGAAGTTCCAGGTTTACCTCCCCACTGAGAGATAGACTTCTGCATTTATTTACACCAAAGTACGACATCGATATCTGCACCAGCATATTGAATGGATCCCATAAATCTTCTCAATCTGAGGGTATAGTTGGAGTACTTACAGATTAAGGTCTTCATGATACCCAGTGTCTCACCCTGGGCAGCCCCAGTTTTGTTTTCCAAAAAGGTAGATATGAGCTTGAGTTTGTGTGGGGAATATCGACTCTTGAACTAGGTGACCTTGAAGAAAAATTATCCACTACCAATTATTGATGACCTCTTTAATCAGTTGAGAGGGCCCTGATGGTTCTCAAAGATTGAACTTCAATCAAGCTATCACCAACTACGAGTATGAGATGATTATAAACTGAACACAACCTTCATATTTCTTTATGGTCATTATGAGTACTTGTTGATTCCCTTTGGTGTAATGAACACCCCAAAAATGTTCATGGGACTCATGAACCAGATATTTCAGTCTTACTTATACTGGTTCATGGTGGTCTTCATAGATGACATCCTTGTGTACTCAGCGTTTGAGGAGGAGCACGTGAGACACTTAAGGATTATTCTAGATATACACCAAGAGCACCAGCTTTATAGAAAGCTCTTGAAGTTCCAGTTATAGATTCAAGAGGTATAATTTTTGGGACATGTTATCTCAGCAGATGGAGTGGTGGTGGACCCAGCCAAGGGTGAGGAAGTGTTAGCTTGGGAGCCACCTAAGAGCATAACAGAGGTGTGGAGATTCCTCAAACTGGTAGGCTATTATTAAAGATTCATACCTGATTTCTCTAGAATATCAGCACCTATGATAGCTTTGACTCAAAAGGTGAAGCCTTTTGTGTGGATAGAGAAGTTCCAAAAGGATTTTTAGAAATTTAGGTAGTGTTTGATGAGTGCTCCAATCTTGATATTTTCGGAGGAGGGTATCGATTATGTAGTATTCTATGATGCATCAGAAACTAGGCTTGGTTCTGTCCTGATGTAGAGGTAAGTAGTGATTACCTATGGTTCACACCAGTTAAGACCACATGATTATAACTGCTTGAACCATGATCTTGAGTTAGTAGCGGTAGTCTTTTATTTGATGATTTGGTGGCACTACCTGATGGGTGAGCGGTTTATCATCTACTCCGATCATAGGAGTCTCAAGTATATCTTCCCTTATAAGAATCTAAACTTGAGATAGAGGTGATGGGTAGGGTTCCTCTAGAACTATGAATTTTATATTTTCTATACTCTTGGGAAGGGTAACATGGTATCATATGCTCTCAGTAAGATATCTAGTTTGTAGTTGTTGAATGAGGTGTCAGATCAGTTGGACTCATTGCTATTATCCTTTGTGGATTGAGATGGAGTAGCTTGCCTCTAGTTGATGGTTGTCACCCCACCACTATTATAGTGAGTTAGGGAATCATAGCTTGGGGATACTGACTATGAGAACTTACATGCTCAAATGTCCACAGGTCATGCACCTAGTGGATATTTGAAATATGGGTAGCACATCATTCTTTTCAGAGTATGTATAGTAGTGCTAGTGATGTGCAGGAGGAGGTTCTGATGGATTTCAATACATCACCTTTGGTGGTACATCTGGGTGTGGAAAATATGTTCTAGGACCTCTGAAATCAGTTTTGGTGTCCATACATGAAGAAAGTAGTGGTAGATATTTTCTCTCGATGCCTTACTTGTCTACAAGTAAAGGCTAAGCATTAGGTTCTAGCAGGTTTGGATCAACCCCTTGATGTGAGGTTATATAAGTGAGATGAGATATATATGGACCTTTTGAGATTTCTACCTCATACATCCAGGGGACATAATTCCATCTGGATGATCGTTGACTGACTCACCAAGTCGGCCCACTTTCTAGATATTCGAGAGAAGAGTTCAGTAGAGAGCTTAGGTTTTCTCTATGTGCAGGAGATTATTCAACTCCATGGAGTTCCATAGATGATTTTTTTCAAATCATGATTCTCATTTTACATCTTAGTTGTGGAAGGGATTAAAATAGTATTTTGGGGCTCAATTTCACTTGAGCATAGCGTTTCAACCACAAAATGATGGTCAGACAGAGTAGACCATTCAAGTTTTGGAGGAAATGCTATGAGCTTTCATGTTAGACTTTTGCCATAGTTGGGAGGATCACCTACCACTGTTGGATTTTTCATACAAAAATAGCTACCATTCCACCATTAGTATGGAAATATTCGAGGCTTTGTATGGGTGACCCTATAAGTCACCACTTTGCTGGAATAACCTAGGAGAGTCAGCACTCATGGGCCCGAAGTTGGTGCGAGCTACTACAGAGAAGGTGCAGATCATCTAGGAGAAAATGAATATTTCATAGAGCTGTTATAAGTCTTATTCTAATAGGTGATAGAGGCCTTTGGAGTTTGAGGAAAGAGACCATGTGTTCCTACGAGTTTCACCTCGATGTAGATTAAAGGGGTTTGGCTAGGTGGTAAGCTATCTCCGAGGTTTATCATCCCTTTTTAGATACTTTTAGAGTTGGTGAGGATGTGTATAGCTTAGCTCTACCCCTAAAGTTAAACTGGGTACATGACATCTTCCATGTGTCAAAGATGAGGAGGTACATTCATGTCCCATCGCATGTTATCAACTGGGGTGAGCTAAACATCAAGGAAGGATCCACTTTTGCTGAGTTCCCAGTGGAGATCGAGGATCAATAGGAGAGGATCCTACAGCGGTGATTGATTCCTTTGGTGTGTGTCTGGTGGTAGCACGAGAATCTCTAGGAGATCACTTAGGAGTGGGAGGCTCAGATTAGTGGTCAATACTCTCTTCTTTTCCAGTATCCCCTATTTTGGATTTCTAGGGGGAAAATACCCAAGGTGGGGAGAATTTAATAACTCTGATTTTCCATGTATTATTTATAAATATTAAATAGATCAATTTCGATATCAAGCGCTGAGATGACATTTAATTACAAGGACCAGTGTGCCTGAATTTTTTTTAAAAAAAATATATTAAAATATTAAAATCACACGAGCATAGTTTTCATGAAAAAGTGTGAAATCTTCTAAATAGGTGACCAGATCAGAAATATGGGTGCACGGTTGAGCTCAAAATGATGGATTTACCCTATGTAAGACCTAACACTGGTTGGCATGGGTCGATTGTGGAAAAGCCTTCATAGATGTTTAAATGAATAGATTTATTTATTAAATTATGTATTTCAATTGTTGACGAAGTGAGGTGGTATATCTTTAAATAAACCATTTTTTCAAAGATCCATGGTTAGACTCATAACCTTGTAATTCCTTGGAGATGTTGGAGAGATAGATCTTGATAATTCTCTTGAGCAGGTGGTGATGGAACCTCCAATCAGCGATTGCCGAACGCTAATCCCAATGTATCATATTAACTTCAATGATGTGGTGACCATTATTCATCAGTGAGTGATCTTAATTTAGTTAGGGAATTTTATTCAATCCTCTTTTCCCCATTCTTAATTCCCACAATGAACGTGGACTAATCCATGAACAGATTGGCCTATGGATCGATCGTATTTACGAGATGGGTTATTTTGTGGGATTTATCAGGAGTTGTTTCTTGAGATTTTTTTGGATTCCTTTACCATTCTAAAGTTCAATACCCAAGGTCAACACGAACATCGATCAAGGTTCATCCCTCTCAAGTTTTTGTGATTTTCTCCCATGATTCTTGCATTCTTCATCCCACGTTCTTCATTATTCCCCATTATTTGGAACCCTTTAAAAAATAGATCATTATGCCTTAGATTCATAGTGCAACGATCTGAAACTATAGATCTGATGTCAAGATGACTCAATAGAGGTTTTACAATGGGTGTGGCGGTGAATCGAACAACGGTGGGTTCTGAATTCGTATTCTTCGGTGATAACAAAGAACGTTTAGGATTGAATTTTTTATCCAATTGAAGGCCTAAATCCCTTTGATTCCGTATTATATTGGAAAAATGATCTTGGATATGGATTTTTGAGGTGAAACGAACACCCTAATGGAATCTGGGAGATCAAATACATGACCGGGAGAAAGAAGATGGGTTTTTTTGAAAAATTGATACACACAGCATGTAGTCCCTAACTACACGGAATATAATCCCCCTTGGACAAAATCAGTGTGTATATGGGAAGTACACAGACATGGGGTGGAGTACATGGGTTGCCTACACAACTTGTACTCCCCCGCATGACTTGGCTTGGACCAAATACACGGACTGCCCCATGTACTGGTACATGGGAAGAGACATACGGGTTGATGTCATGTACTGGCACATGGACGAAGTACACAGGTGGACCCTGGATTCAAGGACACAACATGTGAACCCTATACATGTAGTGTACCCCAATTCCACATGACATGGGCCACTATACAAGGGCAATACCTGGTGTCAAGGGACACGGTGTGTGACCCTACTACACACTGTGTACCCCTTCTGACATGGATTGATAAAATTGTCCTCTATATCTTGGGAAAGTTTAATTAGGGTTAATTCCCTCTGTTATTTACCAAAAGGTTGGTAAAAATAATTTCTTACTCCTAGAACTATGATACCTTCAGTAGGACTTCATAGATAGAGTTTTTGGAATACCACAAGAGGCTTGAAGTAGGATCCTCTATTCATATTCGTGACCTATGTGGAGTTCTTGGTATCAACGTGACCAACACTACATAGATTTTGATCCCCTACTTAGAGGGTTAATGCAGATTGAGCTATTGGTATCACCGCATGGACCTAATTTTGATCCTCATATTTGCATTGTATTCTCTTCAAATCTTTTAGCATAACTTTCTCATGACAGTTCCCAATGAGCAGTACCACTTGGATGGATGTCATCAATGCTATCAAACTTAGTAGTATGTTCTATTGGATGAGTGATTTGTGGAATCTTTGTGCTAAATTCATAAGGATGGTATGAAGTGGTTATGACTTACCTCTAGACTTTGAGTCTTGGTTTGAGTATATCTATATATTCTTGTTATATGTTTTGTAGACATATTGTTTTGTAGATATGACTATACTTTATTTTTTTATATTACTTTGTGGTTTCGTGGTGTCTTACTGAGTATTGTTATACTCACCCCTATATGGGATTTTCCTGCACGTGTCATGTCTTGTGAAGACAGTCAGCATTTTGATGGAGTCTTAGGCGGACCAGGACCAGACGGTGCTTAGTGAGACCAAACAGACCGAGGTGTGTTCTTGCGACTTTCAGACGGTAGTCCCAATACATCTACTTTAAGGTTAGAGTTTTGTTACATATTGTTTGTAGTTGTCTTGTATTTGGACCTATTTTAATTTTCTTTGCTTCCTATCATACTCTCGTTTTGTGATATATTTGTATACATGAATTGGTTTCTTAGTGGTTTTTATACTTCATCATTTTGTGATCTTGGTGATGTGTCTGTGTGTGTACATGTACATAAGAAATTCATCTCATGTTAGTGATATGCCTACTCGGTGCTAGTCACCAGCCCCTGGCCAATTGGAGGTGGGCTTAGGGAGGCGCAGCATGGGCCCCACTGAGATGGGTTATGATAGGGATCCTATGAGATCTTGTATTAGTGTTGACTCACTACTTAGTGCTACTATCTCAACTAAATTAGTTTCATGAAATATTTTATGTGTCAATTGCAAAGATATCTTTCTGATCCTTCTCATGTGGAGGTATAAAATGAGTTAGATATAAAGTATCATATAATGTTTAAGTGTAAATTCATATAGATTCTATTACATTGAGAGTAGGTCATGTTGGGGTAGATTATTTCTTTAGTTTGATTTTGGTTGAGGCTAGAGGTGTGGGGGAGATAACTTGGGAATGAGAGTCCCAGATGAGGGAACAATAACATGGGTTATTTTAGTTGTTATACCTTTTTAGATTGATATATTTTATAGTTAAGAATGTGTTTATAGATAATTAAATTAAATATAGGTTATATATTAACTTTTTCATTTTGTGTGCTTCATTTTGTGAAATATATCTTGAGACTTATTGAAGATGTATCTTTTATAGAAATTCATGTGTTAGGATTTGAGAGATTTTATGTGCTAGTGATTTTTCAGTTATAAGGATGAGTTTTTGTTTCTCAAGGAAGAAAATTTTTCAATGTGTATCTTTTATAAAAGTTTGAAAAAATATATATTTTTTTGGTGTTCATGAATTTCCAAGCATATTTTGGTTATTTTACACTAAATGGATGGAATAATCATTTTAAGTTAGTAAATGAACTCAGAAGGTAATTTTTAAGGTTCTGAATAGTTTAATATGTTGTGATTACCTTTGGGTGAAATTTTGGAATCATTCCAAGGAGTTTGGGTTTTTTTCTTTTTATTAAATTATTTAAATAGTATGACATATTTAATTAATTTTGGTGTAACTGATGGTATCTTACAAATGGAACATTATATTAAAATTTTATCACCAAGTATTTCTTATGATGCGGTGCTTCATTTAGTGGAGACATTATTTGATAATGAACTATGGGCCTGTTTTTTATATAAATAGTTGATTACACTCATAAATCCCTCATTAGAACACAAATTAAAGAGAGAAATTCAAATAATTATAAAGAAGAAATTTGTATCCTCTGTAGTAGAATTTCAAACCACTTTGTCAATCTCATCTATGAATTTTAATCATGGGTGTTTAATTATAGTTGGTAGTGTGGATTTAAGAATCTTGAAATTAATTTATTAGGAATTAATTTATTATTTTTAGTGTTGATTATTATTCATCAATTTTATGATCAGCATGGTTTTCCATTCATTAAACCATCATCCTCTTCCATTGTGGCCTATGAAAAATCAACTATAAATAACCATTGTGACTTTAAATCATGTCTATCAATGAGAAATCAAAGAACTAACAATGGTAGTGGTGGTGGTTTTCATGATAAAAGAATGATGTAAGGGGTTTAGTTGAGGGTATTTTGGTATTGAGATATAAAAAATGGAGTTTATTGAACTGATAAGGTAGTATGACTCAAGACTAATGTGTATAGGTAAGGAGATTATGACTATATATAGTAAAAGGAGTCCACTTGAGGGAAACAACTGTTGTTTTGGATAGATTATCAACTATGGTTAGAAGTGTGAATAGCGATGAGCTAAGAAGAGATAAAGGATAGATTTCAGACTTATGAGTTGTTAATGGTATCCTCAGTTGGTGAATCTTTAGATTTGAGGGAAGTGACATAGTGTTCAACCAAATAGGAAAGGTATAATGGCAGTGGTGGCCATATGA
The DNA here is from genome assembly GCA_963277665.1 of Viscum album. Classification (NCBI taxonomy): domain Eukaryota; kingdom Viridiplantae; phylum Streptophyta; class Magnoliopsida; order Santalales; family Viscaceae; genus Viscum; species Viscum album. The sequence continues at coordinate 1,923,650,030 of OY728152.1, forward strand.
AAATCTAATTACCCCATGTTGGGGGGGGGGGGATTATCTCCAGCAATCTGATCTAAAGAATATATAGTGGTGTTGGTTGGACCCATGAGAGTATATCATCAGGTGGGTTGATGTGTAGGACCTTGTGGGATAGTGAATGGGTAGTGGTCTTTAAGGTCGGTCAAATTAATAACGATGTGTTGGGTAGAGCATCTTGGATTAGGTGGTTCCAAGGAGAGTCTATATAATATCCCAACCTAGGAGAGCAAATACAAAGACCTAATCTTGGAAGCTACATATCCTCAAGCATGTTATCCAGTATATAAAGTCTACTAAAAAGTGGCTAGGGAAAAAAGAAACTAGGGGAATAATTTTACCTTAATAACAAAACCATATACCATGCAAGCTCATGAAAAAATTCATTGAAAAGAAAATCATTTAATACAACTTTTAACATTGGAATTAAAATTTATTTATAAAAAGAACATAAAATCAATATATGCAATAGAGTAGATGAGACACCTACTAAAATTAATATTAAAATTCTCAAACTATGATCCATCTACTCCTATTACATAACTCTAACATGGAACTATGGATCACTATTGATAAAAAACAATTTCTTCCCTTTACCTATATCACATACAATCATGTATGCATTATTAGTATTGGGTGCACTTCATAAGCATAAAAAATGAGATTTTTAAAAAAAAATTAAACCTAACATCAAAACATAATCTCTATCATAACTGCACTTAGTTCATAACCCATTAATCTCATGTGTATGGAATTAAGTATGAAAAATAAATCTAAACCATACCTCATTTGATTTCGATTGGAAATGTATTTTACTCTTTGTCGGTGATCTTCTCTTGAAGGATCCAAACTAAGAACCCTATAGATCATCCACACTTATTCCATAATATTAATCAAACATTTATCTCCGATCTATTGGTTTTATCACAAAGAGACAAAGGTAATTTCAATGTCAAAACAATCACGGGATCATTGTATAATCAACCGGGGATGTCATTCTTGAAACAAATTCTCCTAAACCTCTCTTTATCTATCTAGAACTTGAGAGAGAGGGGAGAGTTCCACTCAAATTAGAGGGGATGAATAATGCCACGAACATGGGTTTATTAAATCTTTTATAGTTAGGTTTAAACTTTTTAAAATTTCACTTAATCCATTTCATAAATCAACTCTTCCAAAAACACTCAAAATAATACTTATAACCTTGAAAATGTATCACAATGATCATAATTAATTTACTAATTACTTATAATAATAATAATATGGTATGTGATAAATCCAAAGTCATTAACTCAACTCATATCCCCAAAACTATTTATCAAATATCAATTATTCATTATTCATTATTCATTTAAAAAAAATATATTTTCTGTTATATTTATTGAATAAATTGTGAATATAATAAGTAAATAAATTAAACTTTTATTATTCTAAGATATAATAAAATTGGATTTATTTTTTTCCTTTTCAATCATATAACTCAAACATTACACAAACACCACTAAAATTCCAGTCATGCCTTAAACTCCAATTCACTAGAATTGGACAAGCTTCTGAATACACTTTGTGTTTGTCCCTCTATGCCCTTATCTCAATAATAGTGAGTGATAATCACAAACTTGGAATGGGGTCTAGAAACCCATCAATTCCCCTAAGGAGAAAATGTAACGCCCCGACCCCAGAAGCCTAGAGTCGGTGCATTATTTTAATACATTGACATAACTACAAGGAATCAATTCCCAAAAGACCAATCAGTTTAGCAGTCTTGGAAACAAGATATATACATAAGTTCAACATTACAACTTGAAAAGAAATACCACACTAATTTATTCCATTAGAAACATCCAAGCCTCCTATATTATGCATATAAGTCACTCATAACTATCTTTGACATATCCTGGGAAAATGAAACATAAAAATGGGGTGAGCTAAAACGCTCAGTAAGAGTAAGAAATATAGCGGAACATAACATAAACATTAGGCATGGTGAATAATTGAAAACAAATGCCTTTACAAATAATAAACATGAAAACTTTATGGAAGGAATATGAGATGAGAACATAATGCTATAATAAAACATAATCATGGGTATTCTACTAGTTGAATAACCACATGAACCATCAATATTATTTTCATAATGAGGGAATATATAATGCGGGGTATTCTTAAACATTTTGTCAAGGCCTCGGCCAAGACGTCTAAAAGTTATTATGGCCTCGTCCAAAACCATATATCAAATTGGGAAAGGCCTTGGCCAATTCCATGTCAAATTGTCTCATGAGACCTATCGATGCATTGAGGAGCTATAGCAGGCTCCACCCATCACTTACTAAGTCCAATACATTCCTCATATGAAAAGTTTGAAACATAACGTAAACATTCATATTAAAACTAGCATACGAAATGTAAATACTTTAACCATAAACAATGAATGGTATAAAAATAATGCATCCACAGTCAGACATATCACAAAACCTTCAATACAATATGGAATATTTGTATCATAAAAATCAACTTCAAACAAGTTTAAAATCCATCAAAGTATGTTGACATAGATGAAAATGATTTGTAAAACTCTTTGAGAGAAATATCCCTATTACATGAAAACATTTAAAAGTCACACAATTTATAAAGGAAGACATTTAAAGACATTTTTGAATCAAAGTTTCCCATACCAATTTGAAACTTTTGAAAGGAATCATCATTTTAAAAACATCCATGCCCATATAAATAAATCCTTAAAATCCCATTTTGAAAACATGGACATTAATGAGAATTATTTAGAAGAATAAATATTTAAATCATTTAAACTACTGATCTAGTTAAAGAGTCCCTTCCATAAAACCTTAAAATATTCCTTTTGAAAAAAAATTATGAAACACGAATGTGGATGATAAAGAGGTCCCAGTAGATACTCACGTAAAAACAACCTCGGATAATGAAGAGATTGTAGAATTAACCCTTACCTTGAACTTTCCTTTGGTTGAGGGTACATTTAACCTCATGTATAATGACCATAGTATGTTATTAAATTATACCAGAACCATATTCATATTTATTATATCATACATGATTCATTTATGACTTTATACTATCCATTTAATAATTATTTCCAAGTTAAATTAACATTTTGGGTAATAATCGCTTTCTTTATCGTACATGTTTTAACTTTTTATTCTAGATTGTATCTCTTAGATAATGATTTAAATACTTCCAAAATATAAAACATGATTTATATATCATATATATATTTATAAAATAAATATTTATAAAAGATAGATATATGAAATGGAAAACACCGTTTATGGAGAGGGTTGGTCGTACGTATGCATAAACGTTGTTTCCGTTTTCATATTGTATTGAATGGAAGTAAGTTAATAAGATATATGTAATTACATAAATATATATATATATATATCCAATAGAATTTTTATGTCATATATTACATACTTATTAATAATATATATTTTTATAATCATCATTGAATGGTGAATGTGGAAATGAACCACATCACGTCGTGGAGACGATAATCCGTATGTACGCACGAGCGACAATATAATAATATTGATGGTGAAATAATATGTAATTGGATGTTATATCATATATAAAAAATCATCAACATTTTATATTTATTATTTACATCAGTTATACTCATTATTATACCCATCTAAATAATTAAGTGTTTGAATAACAAACTACACCACGACGTGGAGACGGTAAGTCATACGTACGCACGTATGGTGACTTTGTCATTTATAGGATGGATATAATAAAAAATATGGTTGTAAAATATTTATAATAACATAAAAGTATGTATAAGGTACTGGATTTTTTATTTTTTTATAGAAACAACAAAGAAAGAGGAAGTGGAAAAGGCAAAGAACTTGAAAGAGGGTGGTGAAATTATTACCTCTTCTTCAGGTGTTTGCTATTGAGTTGATCAAAAGGGATCCTTAGGTTGGATTTATGATAAAATTAGGACCTATAGGTTTAAGTTAGGAAATTTGGGAGAATATTTGGGTAGGTTTTGGCCGATCCAAATGGCTTTGGAGGTGTGATTTTGAGAGAAGGGGAAGTTCCCTTTTATAAGAGGGGTGAGAGTCACTTCAGGGAAAAGATTAAAATATTAATTTATTATAAAATAATATTAGGTTTATAATGGATCCAAATGAATTTATTTAGAGACTTAGGTTGTTATGGGTCTAAATACTCTCAACCAATAGGTTTTAGACAAGTTTAGGTTATTATTTTAACCTTATCTTTTAGATTTACCTCTTAGTTAAATCGTTTAACTTTTACAGTGTATTCTTGTATTATTACACTATATGGTTAATAAACTTACTATAAACATCCAAGATAACCTCAAGTGGTTCATTAATGACATATATAATATTATTTAATCCATTTTTCCGAACCTCAGATTTTTATTAATATTATATCAACCAATAATATAGTATTTGTTTTAAAAATGAATTTTACGTCAACTTTTACACTATTTGGTATTTTGTTTTTTTTGAAAGTCATAAAAACCTTATCACTTAAAAATAAATTATCAAATAAACCCTAAAATGTCATATTAACCTATAAAATTAGTGGATGGTATCAAATTTTTTAAATTATATTTATTTTAATATTTATAATATAAACTATTTTAATATTTCATTAAGAAGGTAATTACTACAACATCATTGTGTCATAAATAAATTTAGTTATTTAATCTCTAAAAATTATACATAAAATACCATGATGTAAGAAATTTTATTTATCTTTATAATGAATATTTATAGTTGAATTTATCTTATGTATAACCCTATATTAAAAATGGTTTAGTTAATAAACTCTGAATTTAACACTTTTAACTCTTCTTTAAATAAAATAATAATAAATATCCTAATATAATCCAAGTGGACCTAAAGTATTGTATTTTATTAATAAGTTTTTTTGGTCGAATTAAACTTATCCAATAGAATTAGGACATGTGTTAGGGTAATTATAATATCATTTTTACCTTTAACTACCCTATTTACTTTTAACCGTGGTAAATAAAAATCAAAAGTTATTATTCACCAAAAATTATTTTCATGTTATTGAACCATATTTTACTTTCTGATGTCAAATTTTTCCCTCTAATTTTTTAAATTCAACTCATAGAAGTGGTAAAATTATGTTTTATGCAAATTTGCAAATTCTCCTAGAAGGTGGGTAAAAAACGTTAAAAAGTTCAATAAAATTTTATACATCTAATTTTATTATAAAATGACTTTAATGAATTACATTGAACATATATAAGTATTATATATCTATTTTCACTAAAAATAAATTTAAATAAAATAAATAATTATTTAAATAAAAAGTCAGTTTTAAATAATAATGTAGTGTTTTTTACTATTCATCAAAATTGAAAGTTTTAGAAAAATAACAAAAAATCACCCTAAGATAATTTTCATATTCTGAATTCAAAAATGAAGTCTATTTTACCAAATTAAAAACCTAGAATTTTCATTTATTAATTTAAAATTAATTCCCATTTTCAAAACCAAAAAATAGGTTTTTAAAAAGTAAAAATTATCAAAAGATTGACATGTGTTTATGTAAAATTTAAATATGAAATTACTTATAATGACCTACATTGTATTAAATGATAAAAAATATAATCTAATTATACTTACAAACCATTAAAATGTATAATTTAACACTATAAATTATTTTGATTAAAAAAGTTGTTTTCAAATAAAATTTAGTATTTTTCACTATTCACCAAAATATTAAAGTTATCAGAAAAACACCAAAAATTTATCAAAAATAAATTTTTATGTCCCTATTTAAAATAAGAAGTTTATTTTTTCAAATTGAATATATAAAAGTGTCAAATATTGGATTTAAAAAAAGTTCTCCATTAAAAGGCGGTAAAATTGCATTTTTTGAAAAATACTTCCTTTATCTGAAAATTTTAATTTGTTCTTATATTATGTCACATAATATGGATGTTAAAATTATATGGAGTATATAAAATTCAAGATGTAGTTAATACTATTCATAACTATTTTTTGAATTGCTAGTTTGGTAAGTCGTGGCGCGCTCGAAATCGGTGTTGCATGTAGCGCAAGTTATTGAATTACTTTGAAGAGATAACATACTATGAAATCTTGGGGTGTTATAGAAAATGATTAGTCAATGAAATGAAAACCTCATATGAACACACATCGTATAATATAATCTATTTTTCTTGTGATATCTTATAAATCAAGATGCATGTTTATTATCATCATAATTTCTTGCTTTATTATTTCATGACCATACTAGATAAACATACCTTCTTCTACTAGGTCCATGGGTTCAATAAAGGTACTACTATCCTAGTCAATTGGGCCAGATATATCTCTTCCTTTACGAAAGGGAAAAATCATGTCTTGACCATTCAATCAATGTCATACCACCAATGACATACTCAACACATGTTACCTCACCACAACATAAATATCATAATTTTGGTCTTTCATAAAATTATGCGATCAAATGATACACATTAATTATGATATCACATCTATAGATCAATACACATTCTTATATATAAGAAAAATCCAATGAAACTTGAAACACGTGGTGTTCCTATTTGTGGGTCAATTAGCATGATCTCTTCCACTCGAGATCACCAAGTGTTAAATCCAGGAGAATAAGTCTCAATGATTATGATCCTCTATACCTGATAGTCAAACATCGTATTTTTTTAGTTATTATGATGTATTTATACCATAGTACATATGTTTAATATTACTGTCATAGTATCTCAAGGTTCCCATTATAGCTTGGAATTGCTATAACATGTTGATATGAAAAATAATATATGGACATTACTATATAAATTGTGGACGTAAAAGCATCAATACTATTATGGTAATAATACATCATGCATAACTTAATATATGTATGATATTTTAATTTCTAAAATACTAATCAAGTTGGGTCTAAGGTTCTCACTTTCATAACATGGCTGACCCAACCAACCCTATCTGGGTCACCCCATAAACTAGATACCCCTTACAGGTTATTTTTAAAGATCAGGAGCCCTAAAAAATACTAAAAGTTAGAAGATAATTTAATAAAATTATTTTTAATATAATATAATTTTTCTAGGATCATGCAACAATTAGTTTTATGGATTAAAATTAGATTAATTTATTTTAATTCATAATTAATTTCCTTGAGGAATATTAATTGAAAATATAATTTTATACTATAATTATATTACATGTAGATTGATCATGAGTGAGATTAGCCTATGTTTGACTGGTATTTTATTTATTTATTTAATTATTTCAATGAATGGGATGTTTATAATAATTATTAAAAAATAAGATGGTGTGTGTATTGTCTATCTCATGTTATATGTATAAGGGTGTATATGTATGAGATAAAAGTATATTTATACTTTGAATACCTGATTTCCAATCACCTATGAGTGATTATTTATGTATAATATTGAATAAAAAGTATATTTATACCTTTTAGATATTTGGCATAGTACCAAATGATATATAGACACTCTGTAAGGGATGACCATTGCGATATGAATCAGATGTGATTCAGTTATATACCCCTATAGTATTTTTTGATTCATTATCCACTCAATGGATCAATTAACATTAAATGGTCATGATTAGTAACTTTAATTATTTATTTATACGTGTTTTATTATTATTTTGTGCATGTGTATTTTATATGATCATATAGAATAATAAACAATCATGCATAAAGAAAATGAACATGCACAATGAATGATTTCTATTTATATATGGTTCATATGTGAGTTGGATCAAATAGAAACAAACATGTTAAATAGAAAATGTATTCATTAATTGAGAAATATTAAATCCCTAAAAGAAATATTAAGTCATTAATTCCTTTTATCACTTAAATTTTGAGAAAATCAGGTGTGTTAGGTTCTCTTAATCCCTAGTTGAAGGTTCCTCCTACTACCAAAACATTCTTATGAGAGTGGTGGATCAACTTAACTAAACTTGGAAGAAAAGGAGAATCCATCGTTAGCATGTTGCAACCTTAGAGTCAAATTATTGAGTAAATTATGGTTATAAATTGTAGGATATGAGACTACAATCAACATATCGAGGATTCATGAGTTAATGTAGTTTTCCATCCAAAATCCTACCTTGATACTCTCTAAGTATTGGCATAGCCATAACATGTACTATGAGGAGAGTTCTTAAGGTTCCTTTTCACTAGAACACTTAAGTGACTGAGTATTCTAAATCTAGTATTTGAGGGCTATTGGGATTTTATAAATTAGTGAGAGGTATTTAGTATTAATAAATATATTATGTTTATTACTTGGTAATCAGGAAAAAATTATTGATTTACTAAAGTTTTATTTTGTAGTAGAATGGATAGTTCTACCATAAGTTCTTTACAATCAATTCAAGACAAATAAAATGTCCTAAATGATATGAATTGCCCATATTAGTATAGTAACTTTCACAATATACTTTGATATGAAACAAAATTATATGTTTTGGAGTCCCCACTAATATTGAGTCACCTCAGGAAGTGAGTTAATAGGAGACATGTGTATGAATCATTTGATGTTTACATCATAATTTTGTCATAAATTCCCATTCATTTGTGGAAAAACTATCTGAACATAGATGGTTTCACATGTTGTCACATCTCTGAGAAGTATTTAAGGATAAATTGAAGTGAGAAATGAATGAGATGATGATTACACTAAACATGTGTAAATTGAAATATGTATAATGATCTTTTAATATATCCCATTATTATATCCTTTTCACCCAATTAATCTAGTTTTTTTAGGATTATAAAATGAAAAATAGGGAGAAAATACTTCAATAATTTTTTGTTAAGGTTTTCCAAGAATATAAAAAACTCAAAGAATGATTAATCGTTAGTTCTTATGGTGAAAAAGTTGAAATACAAAGTGAAAAGACCAATCGAATGAATGAAGCCAAAGGCACATTCGCTATGTCCTTTAAAGAAAAGAGGAAGAGTGTTATACATGTGACTATTTTCTTCACATGTCGTGATATAGTTCAATAAAAGATGAAACTAAATTAATTTAAGTTGAATTATGTAAAGGATTAAAATTCATGTATATTTATCATTTTATGTGATGTTTCTATTTTACTTCTTAGGTATTAGATAATTCATGTGTGTAACACTTTTCTATAAAAATATAGTAACCAAGTAAGTATAGAAACATCATAATAAGTAATATAGATTCTCAAAATGGATGAGGAATCGTGTTTCTTATGTCATATTTTAGAATACTAAGACTTATAATTACCCAGTGCATTGATTCTAGTTTATCTATTTTGAGTAATAGAAAAAAATTATCTCATGTGTCTATTGGAAATAAGGAGACAACATTTAATTTCGGAATAAATGTTGTTTTGGTTGTTTCATACACAAATAATAGTTCAGTAATTCTCAAATCATTGGAAATTAATGATGAATAGAAAATGAAAGGCTCAATTATACCTAATTATGGAAAGATAATTACTTGTCTAGTAAAACTGAAAGTAGTTGTCGAGGATATACCCAGTATAGTATTTAGACTATTTGGGACTAAAAACTTTAAGTATTATCGATAAACTTTATTATCATGTTTTATACAAATAAACATTATCAAATAAAGTTTATCCATAAATATTTTAAGACTAGCTTAGTATGATACGTGTAAACTATTTCATGTAAGTGCTAGTTGTCAATATAAATACTTCATGAGATTCATTTAAGAAATGTAAGTAATGTAATGGTAAAGTAACATGCATGATTAGAAGATATAAGTTGATTAATTCCCATTAAATAAATAATATCTTAACCAATCATTCATCGATCATGAAAATATAGTGTGGATTTATTCCTAAACTCACATTTTCTTATACACATCTAAGTCGTGATGTTGGTAAAAATAGGATCAACAATGAGTCTCACATGAATTCATTGATCATTTAAATATAGATTGAATTTATTCCTATACTAAAATTTCTTTATACACATTAGTTTTATGATGTAAGTACAAGGATGATCAATGATATTCATGGTATTCCATTATATTTTTGGGACATGTTTTGAAAATAGAAACATTAACCCATAACCATATTCCCATTATAATGAAAAATGGATATAATATAAGTTATAATATAAATAAAATGAATTATTTCATAATATCATGTGTTTATATGAAAAGATTTTGTTAAGGATAAATTAATAAACAAAATTTCATCAAGAAAAACAAAAATTACATCTCAGGTAATTATCCTAAAGGTTTCAAAGGATAAAACATAAATACCTAATACAAAATATCTATAGTTAGTTGTAACTATATTTTTATAATATTTTTCACATATTTATTTGATATAGTGGATGAAAAATTGACATGAATAAAGTAAAGTCTAGAGAATTCAAAATTAGTTTGAATTGGAATAAATTACATAAGAGATCATGAAAGAGAATTTATTCTAGAGACATACTATATAGTAAATTATTAAACCATGACCAATGGTTTTATGATCCCCAAGTCATGGTAATACATTATTAAGTGAGAATAATAAATCTTTATCCTATGAAGAACCAATAAATTACAATAATCTAAAATGAAAAGTGAATAAGAATTTCAGAAAATAGATTACATATACTAAAATCAAGTCTTTCTTTTCTAAGTTTCTCCAATTGATGTAAATTTTTTGGTGGGTATTAAAGATAAACTATACATAGGCGGTACAAGAACAATACTGATTATTATTTATTTGTTATATCAAGTCTTAATACTTAAATCCATTAGAATTATACTTATCATATCTAATTTCTATGATCATTATAGTAAGAATCGAATGTCAAGACCACCTTCCTTGGAGGGTGTTTATACAATTCGACTAGAAAGGGTTGGTGATTCCACATGAATAAAAGTTGTAGAGATAAATTTTTGGATTAATGAAGCATCATGGTCATATAATATTCATTAGGAATACAATTTTTACATGTGTCTATAAGAGTTTATAGGTAGTTCCACAACTTTTTAAGTAAAATATATTGATAAAATATGGAAAATAGTTTATTAGTACTATTATTTGTTAAGGAAGGGTTCAAAGAAACACTATAAATATTGACTTAATGTAGTAATCCAGGTTCTAGGGAACAATATCTACTGAGTTAAATCTAATTTTTTCTTAGAAAAAGTAGAATTTCAAATTTTGAAAAGGTGTTTAAAAATAGAATTTGGAAAATTTGAGAGAGAATTACTTCCTGTGTTTCAAGGAATAAATCCCTCCAATAAGTCATGTTTGAAACATAAGAGGATATTATAATAGTGAGTATAATTCCATATGCTTTAGTGATGGATATATCACATATTACAAGTTATGTACTAGATATGATATTGATAATATATACAATATCATAAGAAAATATCAGCTAAATTAAAGAGAACTATATAGAAAGTAGACAATACTATCCAACTAAACTTAGGAAAGTATAGGGGATATGTACCCTGTATTTTTAGATGATGGAACACCAGTTATAAGGAGATATAAATTAGTCTTCCTATGGATAAATTTAATCTAATATCATATTAAGTCTAAGAAAAGGAGAATTATAATATCATTAAAGTCTGTGGTTTTATGTCTACAAATACTAAGTATATTATGGCAGTTGATGCAGCTAAAGAATCTGTATAAAATACACAATGATTTTTTATAGTTCTTGGAATACTATTAATGGTACTAACAGATATTTCAAGTTTATGATGGAGTAAAATTGAGATATACTTAGGGATATCATATATTTGGAGAGTTTACTCGTGGAGATAAAGTAATGGATAGTAGATTATCCATGCAGGAAGTCTTGGAAGACATGGTAGCTAAATACATAACATATTATAAGAAATATATTATGATTTGAAAGATAAGAGGGATAATTGATAATTTATATCTAGTTCATGTGGGAGTGTTGTAAAAGTGGGTTCCCAATACCCTACTTGAGCAGCATTTTCTTGATTTTCATATCATATATACAGTGAGTTATTCATGATGTATTCTTACCATAATAGTGTTGATACTTTTACATCCACTATATGCATGGTAGTTTCCATATATTAGTTTTTATATAAACATGGTATAACAGTTCCATCTATAATGAGAACATTGAGATATTATGATAGTAATATCAAACATATGTTTCATGGTCTAGATACATTATATTTATTAGACATAGATTATGTCTAACTATCAGATGTCGGAAGATTATAATAATTGATATTTCTTCTCATGAATTTTTTACTTTGTGATCTTGAGATAAAGATATCATGAGGAATGAATCGCCAATAGGAACACCACATGTTTAAAGTTTCATTTTTTGTTCTTATATATGATCATGGTTCTTGGTATCTAGAGTTAATATCATTATCAATGTGTATCATTTGATAACATACTTTAATGAAATATGAAAACTATGACATTTATATTATGGTGAGGTAGGTTTTTTTTGGAAACTTTATTGGTGGTAGGACATCGATTGAATGGTCAAGATAATATTTTTTATTCCATAAAGAAAGAGTTGTCTTTGGCCCAGTTGACCAAGATGATAATACCTTTATTAAACCCATGTTTATGGTATAAGAAGGTATGTCCATCCAGTAAGGTCATGAAATGATATAGAGATAAAGGATGATGACACAAAGTGTGCATCCTGTATTATGAGATATCACAAGGCAAAAATATTATATTACATGTCATTTATTTATAAAAGGTTGTCATTACAATGAAAAAACATTATCTCCTTAGGGGCCTTAATGGTTTTCTAGAATATGCTCCTAGTATGTGATTATCACTCACTTCTATAGAGATAAGGTTTCATATGGTCACACACAAAGCATATTCAAAAGATTGTCCAATTATAGTGAATTGAAGTTTATGACATGGAGAACCCTGCGATGGGGGATAAATAATGTCGAAGTTATGTTATTTTAAAGTAAATAAATAAATTAAATATTAGTTAATCTTAGAATAATAATCATCAAATTTATTTACTTATTATACCAATAATTTATTCAATGAATATAATGGAAAATATTTCTTTTTGGATGAATTATTTAATATTCAAGATTCAATAAGTATTTATGGAGAGAAAAGTCAAGGAGATGACTCAGAATTTATCACATAATGTATTTTTATTGTTAAAAATAGGTTTTAAATTACTTATGATCATTGAGGCATGTTTGAGAGGTTACAAGTGTTATTTTTTGAATTTTTAGAAAGGTTGACTTATTAAAGGGATTAAGTGTAATTTGAATAAGTTTAAACAAAACTATAAAAGAAAAAATAAACCCAAATTAAATGGAATATTAATTCCCTAAAATTTTAGAGGATCTCTCTCCTCTATCTCTAAAATTATAGATAGAGAAAGAGAGGTTTGGGAGCATTTTATCTAATAACAACTTCTCAGATCAAGTATATGGTGCTCCTGCAATCGTGTCAGCATCGAAAGGGTCTTAGTCTCTCCATGAATACACTTGGAGATTGAAGTTCAGTGTTCGAGCAAGATTTTGGAATGCATGTGGATTATCTAAAGGGTTCCTAGTTTGGATCCTTTAAGTGACGATCACCGATGGAAAGAGAAACATTATTTAAATTGATATATGGTATGGTACGGTTTTGATTTATTTTTTCATAATTAATTCCTTTCACATTAGATCCATGGGTTGTGAACCGGTTTTGGTTATTCTAGATATGAAATTCCAACATCGATTTGTTAATAATAATTTTAAAATCTCAATTTTCATGCATCTGTAGTGCTCCTGGTACCAACATACATGTCCACTGAAGTGCATATATAGTGGGTGGGTATAAACTTTGTAGGATTTTCCCAAAAGTCCAATTCATGTCTATGTAAGATAAATTTCAATATGAAATTACAATTAACCCTAATAAAATAAAAATTGTTTTAAACCCAAATTTTTTGATTTATAAAAACATTTCTAATACCAATTTTTTTATAAATAATTCCATAATTTTCAAAAAATATTGCAACAAATAAAATTCCCAAATAATTCATCAAAAATACATTTTCTGCCCAAAAGCTTGTAACTTAAAAAAACATTCAATTTTATAAGAAAACATCCCCTTTCTCAAAAAAACATATAAAATCTCTCTTTTCTAAAATTTAAATGTAAATCCATGTTTTCCATGTTCTGATGGAAACTCCCCATTTCCCCAACATCAATTCCTCATGCTAAGGATTTCTATAGCATAATAAAAATTATTATCTTCATTTTTTTTATTTATATCATAAGAAAAATTTCCAAGGTGTGAAATAAGTCATTACTTATTCACACAATCAAACATACACCATAATGAGTTTTACCTTTCGACCTCAGTTATCCAAACCATTTTTAAACTTAATGCATTATCCCAATGACAATAATCCCCATAAAATAAAATATAGAGGTTTAAAAAACAATATCTCGCTAAAATAGTTTTACACATGCACCCACATTATGTGATAAATATGAAAAAAATAACATTTTATTCAATATACAAACATAATTAATTCTAAATAAATTCCATATAGATCAATATATTATAAAATTATATAATTTATATTTATAGAAAATAAATTTTTAAACCAAAAATTATCCATTGAAAATCCTTTTTCCAATTCCAAAATAAATATGTCAATTTATTTCAAAAACCCCATTTTTAAAACTGAGGTAAATAAAATCCACTCAATTGAAAAGATATATTTTTAATTAAATACATTAATAGTTTTAAAACCCCAAATTTCTAGTCAAATATATTTTCAAAAATCCATAATTTCACATAATTTCATAAATTTCATTCCTTAATAAATCAAAATCATACAACAGCACATAATAAAGTTACAAATTTATATAAGATATTGGATCCACAAACCTAATCACTTCATTTCCATAAATCCTTAATTTACATAATTCATGATCATATGATAGAATTTAATCCATCAGATAACTAATAATATTAATGAGGGTTCTCAATCTATATTAAAATATTCATGAATCTAACATCAATAAGTATGGATTCAAGAAAAATAAAATGATTGTGAGATAGATAATGAGGGATTCAAGAATTAAAAAAATTTATTGAAACCTAACCTTTGATTGAATTTTTATTTAATTTATCATTGAAATAAATTCATTTTTAATTGATATAAAATCCAAAAATTCACTCCCAAAGAGCCTAGAATCATTCAAGATCAATGAGAGTAAAATTGGTTATTATATATGTCAAAATATAATTTAAAACAAGATTATTTGAAATGGTCCCTAATACACATGGTTATCATGTATGGTAAGGATGACCATATGTCTAACCACGTAGAGTAACTATATTTTTTTAAAATGTGTGGTTATTGCACATAGTTAGGATAACTATGTGACTAACTGTAATCCTCTTACAACTCCTTCAAAAGCATCAAATATTTAGCTCATAAACTTAAAAAATTAAAAAGATTCAAACATGTAAATTTCAAGGTGTTACATTTCGGTCCATTATTGGAACATGCCAAACCACCTATCCCCCTATTTACTTATTAAAATATCAATTAATTTCCAAAAAAATTATAAAAATTTATATTTTCACCCCAATGTCTATTCTTGATAAATAAATATTAAGTTGTACTTTATTTTTCATATGGGTTGTGATGGTTAGGTTTTCAAGGCTAATGTGGATCATTTAAAGGATATATGTGAAATTTTAAATAACTCTACATTTAAGTTGATGGTGACTTAGCCAAGAAAATTTTAAGGGTACTATTTTTTGTTTTTGAATTTATTTTAAAATGGTACCTTCCAATAAAACATCTAAAATTTATAAGATAATGAAATCACTGATAATATTTGGATACAAATCTGTGAATGGGTAGTTTAGTGAAATTTACAATAATTATGATACATGAGGATTTCTCCTATGAGACCCATAAGCTAGGATAATTTATATGATGATCCTATGGGGTCAATGATTCAATTTTACATGTTGTTTTAATGGAATTATTTCTTATTATGAATGATGAAGAACTATATATGGTTTTTCAAGTTTTAAACCTTCAATGAATATTTTAATCTATGAAATGAATATTCTAGATTTTTTAGATTGACAATGTGATAAGATATGATAATTGATGTTTCAAAACTGGTATCCTTCTTATTTTAATAATGTGGAATCCTTATGCTGACTATGTAAAATTTTATTGGAAATAACACAAACCTAACATTACAAGTAATTATAACTTTACATATTGATAATGTGAAATTATTTTATGATGTAGTTTTTTGTGGAATCTATCTTAGGTTTTATTCTATGATGTGGGATTGGATGTTACGATACTCATATCTCTATAATTTTATATTTTTAAAGGATAGTATACATGGATTTTGGTTCAATGATAAGTGTGGGATTATCCCACACTTCCTTCTATAATTGTGATAAGTTAACTGGTATTTGAATAAAACTAGTTTGAAATGTCATTGACTAACTTGTTTAGCCATATAGGATTTTTTTTAGAGGTTTATATTTTTTTATACATTCATGGTGATTGATATCTATCCTTTTAATTTTTCTGAATATAATCATAGGAATCGAATTTCAGGGGATGTATTTGGATTTTTATTTACTATTTAGTTTATGATGCTACCTTGAGACATTTTTTCCATGATTTTATAGACCATGTGGAAACTATAAGTTAGGAAATAATGATGACAACAATGGTATGATAATGATGTTGATGATGATGATACATATGATATGATAATGGTTTATGTTTGTGGATAAATTATACAAATGAGATTATGCGAGATATTCATTATGATATTGGTATATTACTTCAATAATGGGAGTATCATTCACTATAAAACCACCAACTAGGTAAGGTTTTTCTCAATTATGACCCAATATATAGTTAGTAAGTGGGATTACTATATATCAAAATTAGTATTCTCTCCATCTCCCTATTGGTTGTTATGGATTGGGTATGTGGTTGATTGAGTAGGGTTATGGGTGGGGATGTAATATGGTTATGGTCGATCTAGTGTTATCAGGATAATGGTTTAGTGGCAGGATATTAGTTGTTAAGGGTGTGGGTACTAGATGGTGGGAATTATTTTTTGAAATATCTCTTTCTTTATTTTAATTTCATGTGTTATATTAAAAATATTTTTTTATTTGTGGAGTTTTGATTTTGGTTATCTTGGGAAAAAATAATTTAATGAATTATACTTACTAACAGTGAATTATTGACTCTTTTAATGAGCTAAACTCATGTGAAATATCTTATAAGTCCTTAAGGATGAGATGGTTTCCTAGATGAGGTTTTACCCTTTTGGCTGGTATTAAGCTATGAATTCATGATTGTGTATTATAATTTTACTACTTTGATTATTATGCATGCATGATATTGACTTGTTTTTATCATTATGAATGACTTACTAAGTATGTGGATATAATCACCCCAAATTTTATATATAGGTTTATAAGATTGAGTTTTAAGAGGAGTTTTGAAATGTTGGTGTAATGACCTGTAGATTTCTAGGTTTTTTGTTTGAGAAGGAAATAAAATTTTACACATGGTGAGAGGTTTTTTTTAGAATCATAGATTATATTAGTATTATGAGAACTTTAATGTCCAAAAAAGGTGTTGTTGGATGTGGTTTCAGGTTTTATGGATGTCTTAGGGTTTGGGTGATTATTGGAGGAAGTGTGGGGGGGTTAGGAATACTGAAAAACAATAGCAGCAGTAGTATCCATTCACAATGTGAAAAACTGTTCATGACGTGAAAGGATTGGGGTAGAGGGGAATCCCCCTACCTTGGTAGTTCATGCTATAAACTAGAGGTTCACACCATGAAAGGGGGTTTTGTAGTTTTTTTAATGGTGGGGTTCAAACCCCCTCTCTTTTTTTTGGTCTACCAATACATGCGGTAATGGTTGTTCAACCTATCTCCCCTCCCCTCTATTCCTCCCTTCTTTCCCCCATTTAGGGGGGTTCTAATTGAATTCTAGAGGTGATTCCAGATGATTATCTACCTCTATTTTCCTTCGTTTTGGTTTCTGATGGCTATCCCCAATCCTTCCCAATTTTTTATTATGTTTTTTTGAAAATTTCATTATAGTATAGTAAAATCATCCATTTGTGATATGGATTTCATGTTTGGTGTCTAGAGGAGGACTAGAGGTGATGTCTGCACACCATTAGAAGTATTTTAGATTAAGGTAAGCTATTGTGATAATTTATTTAGGTTTTTCCCTAAATTGGATAAAATTGGAGACTAACCAAGTTTCAAGTGATAAGTATTTTTCTCAAGATGGTTCTGAGGGTATGAAATAGACCTTTAGTGGTGAATGGTGAGCTTTTATATGAATATACCTATTTTAGATTTAATTAAATAGTTTATTATAAATATTTATACAAAATTATTTATAGTGAATGATATGATACAAGACTTTGGGTGGTTTTATGATCTTATATGAGGCATATACGGTCTTGGACGAGGAGATGTAGAGATTTTATTAGGTGGAAACTCTTTGATGGATGTAGGTGGTCCCTTTAATATAAAGTCACATAATTTTCTATGAATTATTGTGCTTCAATAAATTTAGTCATGGGACTGGGTAAATGGATTGGGATTGATGGTACCCTAGATAGAATATGTAGGCTGGAATTAGACCTCCTAGGCTCAAGATAAGTGCTTCTTAGAACTTTAGGTGCTTCAAATCACCTGGTGACTATGTCTCCCAAGGGAAGGAATAATGGATGATAAGATAAAAGACCTTGGGTTGTCTTGGTATGTGAGATGAGATGCAGGTATCCTATGAAAGGTTTCTCTAGTGAAATTTAGGTAGATAAGAGAGGATTATTCATAGTGGTGATGGGTGAGATGACCACTCATCTCATGCATGATGAGTGATAACCTACTGAGGGTGGTTTGGAGATTAGTGAGTCTTGTGAGTGGGATGGATCCTTTGTGAAGGGATTAGGGGTGACCGAGAGGAGTTTTTCATGAGTAACAATATGAGATATTTCCCTTAGGATATGTGAGATGAGACCGAGTGTGGGTCGTGGAAATTTTTTAGGAGTTGGTACATGGCTTCCAAGGGGTAAATTTGTGTTTTTGGACCCCGCCTTTTGATTCTATGGTCAGGATGGGACTATAATATGTGGTTTCACTAAGGGGTGATGGTTATTATTTGGAATTAATGAGAAAATATCAATACGGGTCTAGAGGACCCTAGTGGATGCCCTGATGGGAAAGTTGAGATGTGATCAGGATTAGGATCTATATCTAGTGTGACTAGATCCCTACTAACATTATTATTAGCTTTTAATCTATGTAATGAGTTTTGGGTTCTATTTGATAATACATGCATGTGATTTTGGGATATTTTCTTCAGAGTATTGGGTCAGTGTGCTTGATGTACCTCCCTATAGTCTACAGGGATAGGTCATGTGCTTGAGGTAACCTCCCTATATTATGAAAGGATGGTTTTGTGTGCTTTTGGTGACTTCCATAGAGTTTATAAGGATAGGATTTTGTTCATTTGGTTAACTCCCTAGAGTCCATAGGGATAGTTCTTTGTGCTTGTGGTTACCTCCATCAAGTCCATGGGGATGGGTTGGTGAGCTTGATGTGAATTCCCTTGAGTATGTGGGGATGGGTCAATGAACTTAAATCGGACCTTACCTTGAGTAGTTTGGATAAAGACCGTCAAATAGATGTCAGGTATATGATGTGACATAAATCATGATAGACCCTACCTTGAGTGATATGGTAGTGGGTCGAGATGTGGACATATAACTTTGCCATGTTCCTTCAGGTAGTAAATCAAGTTTTGGATGATGCCCTAACATGAGTATTTGAGTGAGAGTGTGATATCAGGTATGATGGAATGAGATGGGTTGATGAAGTTGATTTCAACATGGAACTAAAGTTGGTATGATCATGCTCCATGGTGTCCAAGTTAGCTAATGGTGACTTGATGTATAGGGATTCATGATGTCTTGGTTAGAACATGATATCCAAGGAACTTATGTGATATGTTTACTATTCCTCATTGATACACATGTGTGATGGTGTATACTAGGGGAAATTGGTGAGACACTACTAATATTTAGTTTTGACACCCTAAATGGTAACCCTAACGTGTGTGCATAATTTATGTCTACTTTCAGGTTTAGTACAAAACATACAGTGGATCTGGTTATGGAATCTCAATGGATATTTTGAGATAGGGTGTATAAGGCCTGGGGATGGATATATAGTCATTATGTGGGTATTAAATTTTTGTTTATTTTTTATATTTTTTCATCCCAGGGGATAACTATTTTGGACATATAGCTGTATGAAAACATTTACATTTTGTTATGGCATTGTGGTTTATTTTTTTCTTCATACTCTTATTATGTTTTGTTGATGTTTTGATTATATTTATACTATTTTATGAATTTTTAACAATTGAATAGTCTCACCACTATATGTATTTGTCCATCACTATTATTCGGTAGCCTCTAGTGTACAAGGAGAGGCACTTAAGGTCCTTTGGTAGCCTCATTCTAGTCACTGATGAGTGACCCAGTGATGGGGAATTACAAAGGGGTATCTGATTTTTTTAATAATTTAGGTATATGGTAGATAGGTGGTATATGAATTTTTCAAATCTTGTGATGGAACTTGTAGTGGTGATTTATGAACACATTTTAGGTGGGAAGTCCTGGTTTCCATGGGTATGGGATTGATGTTCTTGATTTGTACTGTTATGGATAAGATGTTTATTGAATATAATGTGTTTACTAGAGATGATATTTTTGGTTTTGGATCTTGGTTCATTGTCAATAGGCATGTTTTCATGCATCATGGTAGGCATGTAGGACTCACATGACATATGATAGGTTGTGTGTGATTGGATTTTCCAATGGGTTTTAAATTATTTAAAGTGTTAAAAACAACCTATATGGAAATTCCTCATATAGCTTGTTGGTGGAATTCTACATAGTTAAACCATGGTATTTTCTCTAATGTAAAGTTTTGTGGATCTTGATGTAGGATTTATCCAATGATGGTAATATAATTCCTCCATCAAGGGATGTATGGAGACCCTTAGTGGGTTGGTGTAGGCATTTCATGCCTCGATAATTCAACCCTGATGGGTTCGGTTTAGGAATTTGATGCCTGAGGAATAATACAAGTATGCTATTGGAATTCTTTTAGGATGTGGGTTTGGTTACTTAAAGTGTAAAAAACAACTTATATGGTGTTTTCCCGTATATCTTCATAGTGAAATTCTACATATCGAAACTTGGAATTTTACGTGAATAACCCTTTTAAGGGTTGATAAAAGGAATTTGGGTTCCATGTGATTGTATCTCAGTGGATTTATAGGGCAGGATCATTTTTATTCCTCACCATATGGTTCTCATTATGTGATTTTTTGTATCATGGTTGGATAAAGGGTAGATGCTCTTGGTTTCGGGAATGATGCCCATGTGGCGAGGGATCAAGAAGTTGGACTTAACATAACCAAGATGCCTTAATCCTATGGGAAAGGAGGAATTGAGGGATAATTTGGTTTAGTGTGACTTATATGCATATGGGGAATGGTCAGCAGGTTAGGCATGTGAGCCTATGTTTAATGGGGTATGGATCAAGAAAGCATGAGTTTAGTTGTGTGGTCAGGTTGTATGAGAGTGTGTATCTATTGGGTTTGGTTGAAAATATGTTAGATATCTAGTAATAACCTATTATTGGATTCTATATAGATCACTCTACCTTTATGGTAGGAGGGTGAGCATTGGTGGGGATTTTCAAAAAATACTTGGTGTGCAAGGGCAGGTGCCTACTACGTAAGTGTGGTTCCCAATCGGGTTGCAGATTGATGAAAGGGATTTCTGTGAGTCCATTGAGAATTTTTAGGGTAGTGGAGGAAATTGAAAGGTGCTATGAAAGTAGTGTGGTGGATATATTCTCACAGGTGTGGAGGTTCATATTTTTGTGGGATGGTAAATGTCCCTCGATGATGGGAGTTGACAATGCTAAAGGAAAGAAGTATCATGGTATGGTTAACTCAAGATTGGGACATAACATGGACTATCAGAGAGTTTTGGTTCTAGAGTTTTATGGAAGTTGAGTGTGTATTGGTAGGAGTGACACACATGTGGTGTTGAGACTCTTTGGGATCGATGCTTGAGGAGCGGTATAAGGGAAGCCATATGGTGAGGAGTACATCATTGGTTGTTAAATGATGTCATTCTTGGTAAGATAGGAATATGAATTTTATGTTTTTCATTGGTGTTCAGATATAATAAGGATATCCATGTTTGGTTATTATGTGTGTTAATGGAATGAACCTGGTCTATAGTGTTTTGGTTTTGGTATGGTGAGTGATGATAATGATGCTCTTATGGGGAGCATCATATTGGTAATGGGAGAACGAAATTCATATCAGGTGGGTCATGGTTTTAGTAAGACCACTTAGTGGATGGTTGAGGTGATACTATTTTATCAGTATATGGTAAGATCCAATGATATCTCTTTCCTAGGGAAATACCAGATTTAAAATTTAGATCATGTTTTAGTTAGATTTGATGTGTTGGCATCTGGATTCGGTTGGTTTTGGTGTGATATAAGAATGATTCAAATCAGGGGATGATCGGGTGCTGAATATTTGGAATTGATGTTGTCATATGGTGATTCTTATAGTGAACCCTGATTCGTAACAGGATTCGTGGGGTCAACCCTAATTTGTGACAAGATTCAGGGGTGAAATATGATTCATGGGGTGAATCATGTGTTGAATCATAATGATGGTGCCTTTTGGGATGAAAATATTTGGGGAAGAAATGGATAAATAAAGGGAAGTTAGTGTAGTGATTTAGGGAATGAATATGACCCTACATGGGAGGGTTAATACAAATTCTAATTTGGAGGTAGGTTTTTCTTTTAAATATGCATCAATAAGGGGACCAAGTGTTTTTGGGAAAAGTCAGCTAGAAGAGTTCTAATAGGTGATTTTATATAGGGTTGGACATGGTGAGATTAGATCTTTTCAAATAGAATCATTTTGTATATAGTTGAGGTGTTATGGGGTTCATATCGAGAGTTCATAAGGAAGACCTAGTGTATCTAGGATTAGTGGTAAGAGTTCTACAATGAAAGCATGTTTCGAATTTAGGAACAAAAAATAGCGGGTTTTCGATGAATTTATGGCCAAGGTAGGTTAAGAGATGTGGCTAAATGAATAACATGTATCCTCTAGAATGAGAAGTGTATAGTGGGGAGTTTATAATGACTTTCAATTTTTTGGGTCATTATTTTGAGAAGGTAATTGATTTTTCCATCTAATGAGTGGTTATTTTTGAGAAATGGTGCTCAGAATAGAATTTTAAGAATTTGAATGTATAAAAATGGTGTTATTGGACATGGTTTTAGGATTGGTGGATGTCCTAGGGGTTTGAGTGAGATTCATAGGAAGTACGATTGGTTGGGGCTACTGGAAAATAGCAGTAGTATCTATTCATGTTGTGGACAAGTGTTCACAGTATGAAATGATTTGCGGTAGAGGGTGGTCCCCCAGTGCCTAGGTAGTTCATTTCATGAACTAGAGGTTAATTCCGTGAAATGGGTGATGATTATTTTTTTAAAATAAAATTGAGGTCAAACCCCCCCCCCCCAAACTTTTTGGTTGACCAGTGTGTGTAGGGAGGGTTATCCAGCCATCACCTTCCCTTCCCTTCCTCCATTATTTCCCCGATGGTTTAGGGTGATTTTTAGTTCATTCTAGTGGTAATTGTTTAGTGAGACTCTCCTTATATTTACCTTTTTTATTTCCAATGTCTATAACTTATCTCACTCGATTGTTTTCTAGGTTTTAGTGATGATTTAACTAGATCATGGTAAAAGAATCTATTTTTATAGGGATTTCATGAAAAGTGGTTAGAGTAGGACCAGAGTTGATTGTTTCATGTTGTTGAAAGAAATTTATTTTAAGTTAATATGTTGACCTAATTTCTTTAGGATTTTTTCCTAAATTTGAAAAAATTATCGATTAATCAGGTGTTGTGTGATAGGGATTTTACTCAGGATGGTGTCAGGGGTGTTCTATAGACCTTCTTTGGGAAGTTGTTCTATTTTTTGGTGTGATAGCAGTTCTAGTGAGTTTTCATCTAAATATTCCTCTTTTTATTTAATTAAATAATTAATTATAAATTTTTATAATTAATTATTTATGTTTTATGATGTGTGAAAGGATCTCAGTTGGTAATACGAACCTGGATGAGGAACGGATGGGCTTGGATGAGGTGATGTAGAGTATGGATTGGGTGGTAACTCCTTAATAGAGTTAAGTGGACCATTTAATATAAAGTAATATATTTTTATATTCATGAGTTTGATTTCCTTCATTCATTTAATAGGACCTAGTAGATGTATAAGGACTGAGGGTACCCTAGATAGAAGAGGTATCATAGTTTTTAGCCTCCTAGGAATTGGATATGTGCTCCTTTGCACATTGGGTGATTCGTATTTCCTAAAAACTATATCTCTAAGGGGTGGATATATTGGTTGAGATGATGGGAGGACTTGGGTGGTCTTAGGATGTGAGATGAAATGTTGTTAGCCTGTGATGGGTTTCCCTAGGGCTATTCAGGAAGGTGTGGGAGGCTTGGTCCTAGTGGTGATAAGCGAGAGGAATGATCATCCCACGCCTAATGAGTGACACCCTATTGAGAGTGGTTTTGAGCTTAACGAATCTTGTGAGTGGTATTAGTCCTTTAGGATAGTATGAGGTGTAATGTAGAGTATTTTCTCCCAAGTGACAAGCTGAGAGATCTCCCTTATGAGATGTGAGACGAGACATAGTGTAGGTTGTGGGAATTTTCGAGGACCCAGAGCATGGATTCCAAGGGGAAATTGATAGTTTTAGACCCCTAATCTTGAGGATAGGGTCATGATGAGCCTACATAATATGGTTTCACTGAGGGGTGATATGTATGAGATAGAAGTTATGATCAGAGATTAAGACAGTTCTAGAGGACCCTACTAGATGCCCTGATGATCAAGTTGAAATGTGATAAAGATGATAAGATAGGTTTAGTGTGACCTAGTACCCTATTGATTTTATGATCATCTAGTGAGTTGTGTGATTGGATATGGTCCATGTGTGTTTCTATATGCATGTTCTTGTGGGACCTTACTTTCATAGTCTTGGGTCAATGTGCTTAATGTGACCTCTCTAGAGTTTTCAAGTATGAGACAATGATCTTGTGGTAACCTCCCTAGATTATATAGGTATGGGTTGGTGTGCTTGTGGATACCTCCCTAGAGTCAAAACTGATGGTTCGGTGTGCTTATAGTGGCCTCCCTAGAGTTTAAAGGGGTGGGTTATTGTGATTTTGGTGACCTCCCTTGAGTCTTTGGGGATGGTTCAGTGTTCTGGATGTGACCTCCCTTCGATGTGTGGGGATGGGTTGGTGTTCTTGAATTTGACCTTCCCTTGAGAGTATTGAGTTGAGGACCAGATAAACGAGGGTTAGGTCATGATTTCATATAGGGAATGACTGATGGATCCTACCTTGAGTGATAAGGTAGTGGGTTGTGATGTGGATGTATGATCATGCCTTTTTTCCTTTGGGTAGTGGGTTGAGGTTTGGATGAAATTATACCATGAGTCTTCAGGTATTGTCTAGACATAAATCATGATGGAATGAGATGAGGCAATGATGTGGATTGGGGTATGGTGTCAAAATAGTTATGATCAGGTGTCTTAGTGGACTAGTTAACACATGGTTACCTGATGCACAGGGAGTCATGGTGGCTTGGTTAGCACATGATTTCTAAGGTGCTTTAGTGACATGTTTCATTTTCCTCATACATACACATATATGATGGAATGTATTAGGACCACTTGGTGATACCCTACAGAGATTTATTTATCACACCTTGCATGGGAACCTCGATGTGCATGTAGACTTATGTCTGGTTTTGGGTTCAGTACAAGATGTGTAGTGGATCGGGTTGTGGTAGCTTGATGGGTATTTATAGATAGGGTTTGTGAGTCCTAGTGATGGTAGTATTTATAGTGTGTGTATGTGTGTATTTTATTTTTGGTTTATTTTGTATATATGGTCATCCTAGTGGGTGATTAGTTAGTATGTATGACTATATGACAACATTTAAAATTTTTATGGCATTGTGGTTTATTTATTTCAGCATAATCTGATTATGTGTTATGAATGTTTTGGTTATTTTTTATATATTTTATTATTCTAATTTGATGGAAAAGTATCCCTAATATATGGATTAGTCTCTCACAATTATTCAGTAGCCTCTAGAATATGGGGAGTCACACTTGAGTCCATGTGTAACTCTGACTTAGATAGTGGTTCAAGGTTAGGGAATCACAATTTACCCAATCACATGGGTGGTTTGCTGGAGCTTGGAGTTCATGAAGTTCGAGATTATTTCCTTATTTTATTAAGTTATACTGGGTCATAGGTTTTTTTTAAAGTTATCAGTTATTAATTTTTTTTAACATATAGTTTTATTATAGTTTTTTATATTGTATTACTTTCATTCATTTATCATATTGGTCACTTTTTAATTGAGGTTGTTCCATTGTTCATCGCTTGTGCTTTTTATTTTCACTTATAGTCTTCCATTATGTTCTCTATAAAGTAATGTATTTAATTTAAGTATTCAAAACCATAAATTTTATTCTTTTACTTATAAATTATTGAATATTTTATTAGCATGTCACTCTCATTATTATCAATTTCCTAGGAAGGGGTCTCAAAAGGGATGGTTCGTTCCATCAGGTTATCATGCGTTTAGGGGTGCATGGAATTTTCTTATACACCCATAGAAAACGAATTATAATGGGAGAGTTATCCACACAATATTAACAGGAATGCTTTTTTATCTACCCCCTTTTATATTATAAAATCCTAGTATTATCCCCCTAATTCCCAACATCCTCATTGTCACATCGATCAGGTACTAGCTATGATACTATTTGTAATAACCCAAAAAACCCATGATCATGATATTTTCCACTTTGGGGTCATCATCACTCATAAATTTATTTTTCTTTAATTAACCATGGAAAATGAATTTTTATAGGATAGGTATCCACACCCTCTTAAGATGTGTGAATCATTCTACACCTCCTCTATTGTGATTCACTTCTCATTTAGATATATGGTGTTGATGATTTTACAGTGAGGGCCTTGTGGGTGGACAAATACTCAGTTCTCTAATATAAAATTTTTGTTTGTTTTTATTAGAGAAAATATTGTGTGATGAAGAATATTTTATATTTTATAAATTGAGATAAATATGAGGTATGATGTGGATTATGCTTGGTATATAACCAGAATAATTATTTTTTGATTGTTTTGTTTTTTTTACCTTATACACTGATGTGTTAGCATACTTATTTAACATGTACATGTGAGATTTATAGGGAGTGACCTACTAAGTATATTTATATGCTCGCCCTTAATTTATGTATATATATATATTCATATTATATTGATAAAGTAGGTGGTGGTGTCGGTGGCCTTAGATCGGGACATAAAAGACTTGTTGTCAGAGGAAAATTGGATTATACCTTGCTTTAGGTATACAAGAGATATTATATTTTGTTGTTGCATTGATTATTGTGTCTTGACCTTTTATTAAAGGACATGAATTTGATATGAATTATTCATATATTTAGGATAGAGAATGGATTTATATTTTTCATGGTGATGTTGTGTTTTCATTTATAAAGGGTAATGTATTCCATATATGTGTGTTGAAATAAACCTAGTTCTAGTCTCTAACCCATGTCCAATTGAATTATGGCTTCAAGGTTCACACTCTATCTTTTTTTAATCTCATGTAGAGTCTCTATGAGATTATTTCAGAAAATAATTATATTATATTGAGTTTTTTTGGGATAGAGTCTAAAGTAGGAACCAATGAGGATTGTATGGTTGGTAAGGAAATAATATCACTTTAACCAAGTATGTGAAGTAGGCCAGAGAAATCATCTTAGTGTAGAAGGTGTTGTACCCCTCTCTCTTGGATTTTAATGATCACAATCACTCTCATCGTGTTCTAACTTTTTTTCAAGTGTTTTGATGCTAGGAAAAAGGTTGCCCAGGAGTAGGCCCAAGACGGATGATAGTGGACTCTCTGAGTCCACCGGCCAACCGGTGGATTCCCACCGGCCAGCCGGTGGTCTCTGGCAGAAGCATTGCTTTCTGCCAGAGCCACCGGTCATCCGGTGTTAGCGCACTGGCCAACCGGTTCTTGCCCACCGGCCAGCCGGAGGACCCAGGCAGTAGGCTTGCCCACTGCCTGGTGACACCGGCCAACAGGTGGATGACCACCGGCCAGCCGGTGGAACCCAGACAGAAAGCCTGCTCTGTCTGGACCACCGGCCAGCCGGGAGCCCAGCATCGGCCAGCCGGTGGACCACCAGCCAGCTGGTGAGACACCACCGGCCAGCCGGTGTGCCCAGTCAAACTAGTCGTTGGGCTTTGACCAGACTTGTACTTTTGACCCCCAACGGCTCCGGAAGCCCTCCAACGGCCATATTGAAGTGTTTATGGGTATTTCTCTTATAAATAAGAAACCATGGATGTCGGGAACAGAACCGAAATATATTTTGATGTCTTGATGCTCTAACGACAAATCTCCCAGGCCTCTTGTGATCCATTACCATCCTTGAAGCTTGAGCTCCCTCTCCATCAGCTGCTCTCACACTTTTGGCGCTCAAGGCTTCCGTGTGTTTGTATTATTTTATTTGTTTAGTTCTTCATTGGGTTTGGATTAAAACAAACCTCTCATTTCCATTATTTCTTTCAATTGGGTTTCTTCCTACAACCATAATAAAAAAGCAAGTTGTACGAAGGTGTTCTAGCCTACCTTAAAACGGCTAGTGGGTTTCTTGCTACAACCATTAAAAAAAAGCTGACGTATTAATCTCTCAACGGTTCTTGTTGGGAGCAGAGATGTAGGCTTGGGAATTAAGCCAAACTTCGTTATCAAATTGTGTCTTGCCTTTTTTATTTCCGCTGCATTGATAATTGTTTTAAATTGTTACTTATTTTTTGAAAAGGCAATTCACCCCCCCTCTTGCCATTCTCTACGACCCAATATTTGGTATCAGAGGAAGCGTTTGTGTAATACCTTAACCGGTTACAAACTTAAGATCCTTAGTGATGGCTAATTCCTCGCATGCTCCCGAAGGGTATTCTATGACTCAAGCTCCATTCTTTGATGGAACCGATTACACTTATTAAAAAACTCGCATGATTACTTTTCTTAGAAGCATTGGTTATCCTATCTATAGGATTGTAATGCAAGGCTATACTTTATCTAACAAGGATGAGTCCAAATGGACCCCCGAAGACATTGCCAATTTTGAGCTTGATGGAAAAGCCATGAATGCTCTTCATTGTGGGATAGACCGTAATAAATTCAACTATGTTTCTACTTGATCCTCTTCTTATGAAATTTGGAAACTTTTAGAAGTAACCCATGAGGGAACTAACAAAGTCAAAGACAATAGATTAGACATGTATCGCCAAGATTTTGAATGTTTCACCATGCACCCACACGAATCAATTACTGAAATGTTTACTCGTTTTACTGACGTTTGCAATGGAAGAAAATCTCTTGGTGAGGATTTTTCTGCAGAAATGATGGTCAAAAAGATTCTTTGGGTCCTACCAAGCTCATGGGCACCAAAGGTGACCTCAATTCAAGAAGCAAAAGATGTCAAGAAAATGCCGGTTGAAGAGCTCATTGGATCACTCATGACCTACGAGATCACCATGAAGAGGCAAGACAATAAAGAAGGTAAAACCTTCAAGGAGAAAAAGAAAATTGCTTTCAAAGCAAAGGAAGAAAGCTCCTCCGCTGATAGCAAATCCGAGATTGCTCAACTAGCAAGAAAAATGAGCAAATTCATGAAGAAAAAGAAGAACTTTCGAAGGGCAAGAAAGGAAGAGCCCAAAGCGGAGAATGAAGTTACATGCTTTGAATGTGGAAAGAAAGGCCACATCAAACCGGAGTGCTCCATTTTCAAGAAAAGGGTAAAAGAAAAGAAAAACAAGAAGGCTTTCAAAGAATCCACATGGAGTGCAAGTGATGACTCCATGTCTTCAAGCGACTCAAGCGATGAAGGTGAACAATGCCTAATGGCATTTGATGAGGTATCTTCTTCCGACTCCTCTTCCTCATCTTCCTCTTTCAATAATGACATGTCCTATGAAGATCTCCAAAATGCGAGAGATCAATTAGAGGAAGGTTTTCACGAACTTACCTCTAAATTTATGGCTTTGAAAAAGAAAAATAAAATTCTCATTTCTGAAAAAGAACAACTTCTCAAAAAGAATGATGAACTTACCCTTAAGATCCAAGATATTCCAAATGTTGATTCTTTGAATTCAACCATTAAAGATCTAATGGAGTCTCTTGCCAAGTTCACCCAAGGTGAACAAAATTTGACCAAATTACTAGGTTCTCAGCGTTCGGCTAGAACAACACATGGACTTGGCTTTAACAAACAAGCCACTTCTTCTAGAGCACCCACTACTTTTGTAAGGGGGAGCTCTCAATATAAATTTTGTAATTATTGTAAAAAGACCGGGCACATGATTTATGAATGTGATTGTAAAAATGCAAGGTATGGAATCCCCAAAACCATTACCTACTCGGATGAGTATTTTAGATGGCAACCCTCTAGAAAAATATGGGTTCAAAAGTCTCTTTTAGCTAATCTTTCCGGACCCAAAATTATATGGGTACCAAAATATATTCTCTCTTGATTTTGTAGGATAAACGCCAAAGAATTAGGACTTTGAAAGGCTCATGGTATCTCGACAGCGGATGCTCAAGGCACATGTGTGGCGATCCCTCCGAGTTCAACTCCCTTGAAGAATTTGATGGAGGATACGTCACCTTCGGTGACAATTCAAAAAGCAAGATCATCGGAATAGGTACCATTGGATTTGGTAGCACCTCTTTAATTAAATATGTTTTATTTGTTAAAGGTTTAAAACATAATCTAATTAGCATTAGTCAACTTTGTGATAGTGGTTTTTCGGTGAATTTTTAAAATGATTTATGCAATGTGTTTGATTTTCAAAACAAATTGATATTTTCTGCTTCCCATTTTCAAAATGTTTACATTATTTATTTAAAGTCTTTAGCTAGCGAAAATGTTAAATGTTTAAGTGCTCTTGACAATGAGTCTTGGCTTTGGCATAGAATGTTGGGGCATTGTAGCTCTCATTCACTTCTAAAGCTTAATAAGAACAAGCTCATCCGTGACCATCCTAAACTTAAGTTTAAGAAAAATTTGATTTGTGAGCCATGCCAACTTGGAAAGCAACACAAGTCTTCTTTCAAATCTAAGAAGGAAGTGTCCACTTCAAAATCTCTTGAGATCCTACATCTTGATCTTTTTGGTCCTACCCCTGTAGCAAGTCTAGGTGGAAAATCCTATACCTTTGTCCTAGTAGATGACTTTTCTCGTTTCACTTGTGTTTTCTTTTTAGCTCATAAAAATGATGCTTGTAGAACCTTTTTGAAATTCTCTAGGAAAGTAGAAAACGAAAAAGGATATAAAATTATATCGCTTCGTAGTGACCATGGAGGTGAATTAGAGAACAAAGAATTCGATGAATTGTGTTCCTCTCAAGGATACAATCACACCTTCTCTGCCCCTAGGACTCCACAACAAAATGGAGTGGTTGAAAGGAGAAACCGAACTCTCCAAGAAATTGCTCGAACCCTCCTTAGTGAATTCAACCTCCCTCAATTTTTCTGGGCCGAGGCAGTTAACACTTCTTGTTATACTATCAATAGAGTCCTTGTAATACACCTTCTTAAGAAAACCCCCTATGAACTTTGGAAAGGCAAATTTCCCAAAGTTGGTTATTTTAAAGTGTTTGGTTGTAAATGCTTTATCCTTAACACAAAAGATAACCTTGGGAAATTTGATGTCAAATCCGATGAAGGTATTTTTCTTGGGTACTCCAACTCAAGCAAAGCCTATCGTTTCTTCAACAAACGTTCAAAAACCATCGAAGAATCATCTCATGTCAAGTTTGATGAAAATCTTCCAAAACCCCATCCGGTCATTGAAGATGTTGAAGATAAGCTTGATAAACTTGAATTAAATGATTCCTCTTCTCCTCTCAAGGAGGATGATGATCATGAACCTTATTCACCTTCTTTGCCTTCCACCTTGCCTAAGGTTTGGAAACCTTCTAGAGACCATCCTTTAGAAAATGTTATAGGTGATCTTCAAGCCGGTACTCAAACTAGAAGATCAATCCTCAACAAGGTTGAACATCAAGCCTTCATTTCTCAACTAGAGCCTCAAACCATTAATGATGCCATTAATGATGAGAATTGGGTTCTTGCAAAGCAATATGAACTAAATCAATTCTCTAGAAATAATGTTTGGACTCTTGTTGAAAGACCCAATGATCATCCAATTATTGGCACTAAATGGGTTTTTAGGAACAAACTTGATGATCAAGGAAATATAACCCGGAACAAGGCTCGCCTAGTAGCTAAGGGCTATAATCAAGAAGAAGGAATTGATTATGGTGAAACCTTTATGCCCGTTGCTAGATTGGAATCCATTAGGATCTTGTTGGCTTTCGCCGCCCACTTAAATTTCAAACTTTTTCAAATGGATGTTAAAAGCACCTTTTTAAATGGTTTTATTTCAGAAAAAATCTTTGTTGAACAACCTCCTGGTTTTGAAGATCCAAAATTTCCAAATCATGTTTTTAAATTAACCAAGGCTCTATATGGCTTAAAGCAGGACCCTCGGGCTTGGTATGAGCGGTTAACAAAATTCCTTTTAGAAAATGATTTTAAAATGGGTCAAGCTGATTGTACCCTCTTTTTAAAACACACTTCAAAAGATCTTTTAATCGTCCAAATATACGTCGATGATGTTATCTTTGGTTCTAAAAGAGAATCACTTTGTACTGATTTTTCAGATTTAATGAGAAAAGAATTTGAAATGAGCTTTATGGGGGAATTGAAATTTTTTCTCGGTTTTCAAATCATTCAAAATTAAAAGGGTATTTTTCTAAGACAAGGCAAATACACAAACGCGCTCTTAAGTCATTTTGGTATGGATCAAGTAAATGAAATTAGTACCCCCATGAGTACTTCCTGTAATCTTACGTTAGATGAAGTCGGGAAACCGGTTGATAACAAGCTTTATAGGAGTATGATCGGGAGTCTACTTTACCTAACTGCGACCCGTCCTGACATCATGTTCAGTGTTTGCCTTTGTGCTCGTTTTCAATCCAATCCCAAAGAATCTCATTTTAAATCGGTCAAAAGGATTTTTAGGTATTTAAGAGGATCCAAAAACATTGGTTTATTTTAACCTTCTAATACTTCTTTCGAACTTTCTTCATATTCGGATGCTGATTTTGGCGGATGTCAATTGGATCGAAAGATTACTAGTGGAACCTGTCATCTGCTAGGCAAGTCCCTTGTATCGTGGAGTAGCAAGAATCAAAACTGTGTTGCTCTTTCTAATGTCGAGGCCGAGTACGTAGCCGCTGGGAATTGTTGTGCCCAAATTATTTGGATGCAGCACACTCTCTTGGATTATGGCCTTTCCTACAATCATGTCCCTATTCGGTGTGACAACACTAGTGCCATTAGTATTTCTAAGAATCCAATACAACACTCTAGAACAAAGCATATAGATTTAAGGCATCATTTCCTTTGTGACCATTTTCAAAAAGTGGATATCACTTTGGACTTCATTTCTACTGATTTCCAATTAGCTGATATTTTTACCAAACCACTCCCGGTTGAACGTTTTGATTTTATTAAGGGGGAGTTAGGAATGATTCGTCAATGAGCACTATTAAATATTTAATTATTTTTTTTGTTTATCTAATTTCTTCTCATTCTTTTTCTTTTTACCTCCTATTTTGATAATCCCAAAGGGGGAGAAATTTCTCTATTTACTAGTTTCATATTTCAATTGATTAAAGTGCTCTTTTTAAAAGTTCAAAAATTTTTTAAAACCGGTAAGTTATTGATTTTGTTCCTTTTAAAAAAATGACCTATGGTTACAATTTCAAAATGACTCATTCTCTTTAGATTAAGATCATTTTCAATACATGGTACATCTCTTCAATTTTTTTTTTTTTGAAATTATCTCTAATATATTTTCATGTCAAAAATTGTTTATTTAAGTTTTCAATTGGCATATCCTTTTTAAAGCTTTCTCTTTTGTGATTGTGATCATCAAAATAGGGGGAGATTGTTGTACCCCTCTCTCTTGGATTTTAATGATCACAATCACTCTCATCATGTTCTAACTTGTTTTCAAGTGTTTTGATGCTAGGAAAAAGGTTGCCCAGGAGTTGGACCAAGAAGGCTGATAGTGGACTCTCTGAGTCCACCGACCAACCGGTGGATTCCCACCAGCCAGCCGGTGGTCTCTGGCAGAAGCATTGCTTTCTGCCAGAGCCACCGGTCAGCCGGTGTTAGTGCACCGGCCAGCCGGTATGGGCACTGGCCAACCGGTTCTCGCCCACCGGCCAGCCGGAGGACCCAGGCAGTAGGCTTGCCCACTACCTGGTGACACTGGCCAACCGGTGGATGACCACCGGCCAGCCGGTGGAACCCAGACAGAAAACCTGCTCTGTCTGGACCACCGGCTAGTCGGGAGCTCAGCACCGGCCAGCCGGTGGACCACCAGCCAGCTGGTGAGACACCACCGGCTAGCCAGTGTGCCCAGTCAAACTAGCCGTTGGGCTTTGACCAGACTTGTACTTTTGACCCCCAACGGCTCCGGAAGCCCTCTAACGGCCATATTGAAGTGTTTATGGGTATTTCTCCTATAAATAAGAAACCATGGATTCCGGGAACAGAATCGAAATATATTTTGATGTCTTGACGCTCTAACGACAAATCTCCAAGGCCTCTTGTGATCCATTACCATCCTTGAAGCTTGAGATCCCTCTCCATCAGCTGCTCTCACACTTTTGGTGCTCAAGGCTTCCATGTGTTTGTATTATTTTATTTGTTTAGTTCTTCATTGGGTTTGGATTAAAACAGACCTCTCATTTCCATTCTTTCTTTCAATTGGGTTTCTTGCTACAACCATAATAAAAAATCAAGCTGTACGAAGGTGTTCTAGCCTACCTTAAAACGGCGAGTGGGTTTCTTGCTAAAACCATTAAAAAGCAAGATGACATATTAATCTCTCAATGGTTCTTGTTGGGAGAAGAGACGTAGGCTTGGGAATTAAGCCGAACTTCGTTATCAAATTGTGTCTTGCATTTTTTATTTCCGCTGCATTGATAATTGTTTTAAATTGTTAATTATTTTTTGAAAAGGCAATTCACCCCCCTCTTTCCATCCTCTACGACCCAACCGAAGGGCCCATATGATCTAAGTAAAAAATCCATGGAAAATGAATAAATACTTAGGGAATATTATTTTTACTATAAGATATATTGATAGGTGTGGATTCATATATTATATAGTTCCAAATAATGATGATTGTGTGTGTTGTTATTAGGTTGATCATCCATGTGGGGATGAATGATATGGTATCACGGTTAGAAATTCCTTATAAATATACATTAGATGAGTTTTATTTACCTAATTATAGATATATTGGTTTATAATACCATTAATAGATTTATCATGAGGAGGTACAAAAAGTACCTAAGGTTGTGCATTAAATAGTATACCCAAAATTTAAACAATCTTAGAAAAAAACCTTGAGTGAGTTATAAAATAAAAAAATGTCAAAGTATGAGGGGTTTATCACCATTCATGAAACTAGTCATTGGTTATAATAAGTTGAGATAGCTTTTTAGCTAATCCAGATGAGAAATGAACAGTGTTCCTTTAGTTGTGAGTTTACTATGAGGTTCGGTGTGTTAGTGGTGGATTCTATATTTGGGAGATCGTGATGTGTTTAAAATAATATTGAATAGTTTTTTAGATTTTTTAAGAGTTATTATTGGAGTCTCTTAGTCCTGAGTGGTAGTTGGATTTATTGGATATATAATTGGTAAGTTATTCTTCTCAAAAGTTTTACGTTTTATTTATGGAGTAAATTTGTTATTATACTTATTTTATTATTAATGAGAAGGTTATATATCTTTGTTTTTAACTGAGGTATGAGATAAGTATAACTACTAATAGAATACCCCATTGGAATCCTTAGTATAATTTTCCATATCAACTATAGGATAGATAACTATTGGGACTAATGATACAAGTTAGTTCTAAAAGAGTGAATTATAGAGAACTTCAGTATCCTTAGGGATAGAGAGATGACTAGAGAGTAGGTAGATGTAGGTATCAAGGATAATAAGAATAATAAATTAGCATAAGACAACTCCTGACTATAGAAGTTTAAAAGTTATAGGGGAATAGGTGTCTTAAATTTTGATTTTCATTTACTCCACTTTCAATTATTTTTTTTATTGATATTGGTGCTTCACATTCATTTATTACATTTGTACCTAGTTTATGGGTTAGAAATTCTAGTAAAGAATCTCTAGAGTCCACTACAGTTGACTACTCTAGTGTGAGGTTTGGTGTGGTTATCTGAGGAGTGAAATTGTGAATTAGTTATGGTATAAGGTTTATTCTCTTACAACCAGTATTTTCATGGATACAACTATGTTATATTATCCTTGGTATGGATTGGTTGTACTTTATATAAATTTATATCGATTATTATCAATGGAGGGTGATTTTATTTATTTTATATGGATATCATGTGGTATTTTTTATAGAAATAGATTTCTATTTGGGAAATAGATGGATTGAGTCATGGAGTATTACATCTTAGTTTTAAATATTGATAATTGTTTTATCCTATGTAGTGTTGGAATGTTTTCCTTGGGTTTTGAGGTATTATGTTAATATGTTCCCAAAATATGTTATAAGTTTACCTCTAAGGTGAGAGATTGATTTTGGTATTGATATATATCTTGGAATTTCTTATATTTCTATAGAAACTTGTTATTTGGTGCTAGTAGATATTTTGGAATTAAGGATTCATATTTATTATTTATTGTGGTAAGGATTTATTCAACATTGTGTGTTCTCATGGGTTTCTCCAATGTTATTTTCAAATAATATATATGGGAGCCTGAGATTATGTATAGATTATCAATGATTGGATTAGGTGATAATGAAGAATAATTATCCTCTCCCTAGGATAGATTATTTTTTGACCATATGAAATGGGAGAATTGGTTTTATAAGATTTATTTATGATATAGACATCACCAAATGAGGGTTAAGAATGAAGAAATCCAAAATATGTTTTTTTTGTGTCATTATAGTCATTTCAAGTTTTTAGTGATTCCATTTGGAGTTATGAATACACAAAATTGAATTTATTAAGCTTATGAATATTTTTTCAACACTATCTTGATGATTTTTTATAGTATTAATTGATGATATATTTTTTTATTCCTATATAGTGGAATATCATAAATTTCATCTCAGGATGGTGTTAGAGTTTCTCAGAGAATATCAATTATTTGAAAATATGACTAAGTGTTGATTTTGGACATGTGTAGTGAATTTTT
The DNA here is from genome assembly GCA_963277665.1 of Viscum album. Classification (NCBI taxonomy): domain Eukaryota; kingdom Viridiplantae; phylum Streptophyta; class Magnoliopsida; order Santalales; family Viscaceae; genus Viscum; species Viscum album. Next base: position 1,923,687,704 of record OY728152.1, read on the forward strand.
TGAGACATGTTATTTTGGATCATAGTGTAGAAGTAGACCCAGTGAAGATTAAGGTGATTATTTCATGGAATCCACCAAATAATATTTCTATAGTTAGGAGTTTCTTATGATTGGTTAGTTATTATAAGAGTTTCATAATAGGTTTTTCACATATTTCAACTCTATTATCATCTTTGACAAAGAAATGGAATTTTTTTCTTGGATAGAAGAGTGTTAAGTTGATTTTAAAAGTTTGAACGGGAAGTTGAAAAGTGATTTACTTCTCTGATTACTTAAATAGGTTATTCCCTCTTAATTATATTATGATGAATATTATTATGTTTTTATTTTTTTATGAAAAATAGAGAAATGGTTTCTTATAGGCCTATATAGTTACATCCTCATGAATGTAACTATACTATCTTTAATTTAAAGATTTTTTATTGTGGTGTTTTCACTAAAGAAGTGTTATTTTTTAGTGATTGGTTTATGATTTACAAAAATCATAATAAATTTATATATATATATATCTCTCTCTGAATTATTTTAATTTTTTACAAATAATATAGGTATAATTTATTCAATATTATGATTCTGATATCACAAATACCCTTGGAATGAATAATATGGTGGTTTATGTTTTGAGTTGTAAGTGTTATGGTTATGTCTCTTAGTGGAAGAGTGAGGAAAGGAAAGTTATGGACTTATTGAAATAATTTAATCTTGGTTTTAAGGATATTATTGATGGATGATATTTTTATTATTTTATATTGAAATATTACTTGGTGAGACTGGTATAGGATTCTCGGCTAGGAGGCCCTGAGGTGGAAGTTGGAGAGATCAGATAGTTAATTTCGATGCCCTTGATGGATGTATTGAGGATGGGGAACATTCAGTGTTGTTCCATGGAAATTTATGTGTTCTCCAATGTATATAATAAGTAGTTTTTCAAGATATTCATAGTCCATATTTGGTGGTATATCCATGAGTTTAAAATATTTATCATGATCACAAAGATAATTATGGTGGTCAAGGATGAAAAAATTTCTTATTGGGTTTGTATCTTGTTATCTTGTGTGCTGGGAAATTAAATCCAAACATTAAGGTTTAGTGGGTTTTATGCATCCATTATATATTCCTTGGTTGAATTCAGGATACATTTCAATTTATTTTTATGTATGTTTTCCTTATACTTTCAAAGGTTTTGATGTTATTTGGGTTACTATGGATCAATTGATCAAATCAACTCATATTTTATTGATTAATGAATTCTTCTTAGTGGATAATTTAGTGAATATTTATATGATAAAGGTGGTTGATATGTGGTTGTTTATGCACTCAAATTTATTTATTTATTAACCGACTTAATAATTAGACATCGGTGAGTAGTTTCAAACCACAAATAAGGTAAATGTGTGAAAGACAAAAAAACATAAAAAAAGAACAAAACCAAAAAATGAACTAAATAATACTAACAAAAATACTAAAATATTTCAAGATTAAGGAGTGAAAGTGTGGAAACGGTGAAATAAGGAGAAATGTAATCAATATACAAATAGGTGAAAGAAATAGTGAGAGAGATATATGATCAAAAAATAATGAATTAAGGAACCAAAAATGTTTAAATTTATTAAAATATTTTATGTTATTGCATCAAGAAATTCACAATTGTGTTGAATATATGAAAAAAAAGATGTTGAGACACTTAACTAACACTTGATGATCAATAGAGTTTAGTGAACTCTCTATAAAAATGATTTTTAATAATAAATCTACAAATGAATGGTTCTTTCATAGATAAAATACATTTCAACCTTCTTCAATACAAGTTATTTGGTTCATGTCTCAAGGTAAAGGAATCTATTATCATCACTTGTCATTACATAAAGTTGTATATAAAAAGTTCTTATAATGAATGAAAAGGAGAAAATAGAAAAAAAGATCACACTAAATCCCTCTAAATGATACTAACTTCAATTTTTCAAAACCTGGAAAGATATAAATTAATTTTCTCACCATAATTAAATTTCAATTCTAACTTGAATCCATTTATTCATAATCATAGAGTAGGAAAAGGATGGAAGTGAAAGAAGCTTGAGAAAAAAATCATACATTTTTTAAAATTTCAGTATAACAAATTAAATAACTTTCAATTCATTTTGATGTGATTCCCTTGAATAATTTAGTTACACATGTTCATAAAATAAAAAGAAGATATTCAATGAAAACATCACAAGATAGAATAATATGAAGTAAATAAAAGAGATAAAGATGATTCTCTATCGAGATATCTACCTTCCTCTAGCTCAAATTCCTTCCCTAAGTTCTTCCCTATTACCTCTATTTCCCACTCTCATTAGTGTCATATTCATATTTAAATGTGTTTATACCCCTTAAGAATGTTTTCATTCCCATTTTTACTTTCCTCTCAATCACTGGATCAAATTCATTGAAACTATTTTGTCATAGCTGAGTAGAGGAGTAATAATTTTTCTTTATCTCACTGCAGATGCATCATAACAAAAATCTCTCAACAACATTTTCCACTCTCATGTGAAATTAATTATTATAGATATAAACTAATAAAATTCCCATCCACTTTTACTCATCCCTACTTAAACCTAAAGTTAAATTATCCATATTTTTACCCTTTAAAAACCGTAATTATTTTATTTCAATAATTAAAATAGGTACAAAAAAATTCTAGCTATCAAAGCTTGTCCTTATCTCCAAGTTCTTGGATTCAGTAATTATTCTTCTCAGACTAGTTCCCTTCAACCCATTATTGTGTTTCTCAATCAATGCTTTAAATGGAATACCAAGCCTCGACTTTAATGATCTCGATCAATGATCATTTTTATTCATTGAAAATTCTAACTCCACCACAACTCTAGTTTGAAAGTGATGAAAAAGATATATCTCAAAATACCAAGATTTGAATCTTCTTATACGGTGACTCTTAGTTCGAATTTAGATGTCCTTCTCAACTTGGGTAGTGATAGGATTCGACCATCTGTGGCTTCAACTCATTATGGAATTTCATTGAACAGGTGTCATGCACCCATCAACAAACCCGTAGCCAGAGTATTTGGGATATTGAGTCTCTGATGTCTTAATATATAAAACCTACAAAAAAATTTAAATCCCAATGATCAAAATTTCTACAAATCATCAATAAAATTCCATCATCCCTCACTCAGTGGTAGAATGAGTCATCAACAATGGCATCTGGATCTCAAGTTTGTATGACACACAAAATTAGTACAGATCAAAATAAGTTCATCAAAAGTTTATATTCATTCTTTAATCATCGTTCATAGCTTCCCTTCAGTTCATTAAACCTCCACATTTTAAAAAGGTTCAATGTGATGGGTTCATCCAGCGTTTTCATCCCATTTATCTCATTGGGTTTTCTTATATGAAGATATTTTTTTCAAATTCATTTTGTGGCCTTCCTATTTTGAGGAATATGGGATATGTGTGGTTTGATTATATATTTTTTATTTGAATGAGATGAAGGGGAAGATACAAGAGCTAAACTCAATGGACTTTAAAAGGAGGTAGGAAGAAACACAAATGTGATGATCAAGAGGGTTACCTAGTAGTCTTGTATAGAAAAACATGGGCAATGACTTGAGTGAAAGTAGTCATACCTTGTGCAGTAGGTACATGGGAAAAAAATTTAGGGTGTGGGAAGTAGAGTGTATTGGAAATATTGGGTTTTTAAATGAGGTGTTGCAATGCCACCACATGTTTGGTTTTGATCTCTAAAGGGTGATGTACTGTCATGAGACTATTATCTGATAGGTGACAGAGGTGTATTAGGGTGTGGATTTTCACATAGGTTTTTCTATGCTATATTTTTCAATTCAAGTCTCAATATTTGCTTGGTTTTTTGTACTCTCTGATTCAAAGTGGATTTTCTTGGAGTTTCCCCATGGTATTTAATCCTCTACATGGGAGGGTTTTTTACATTAAATTTTTTTTCCCCATTTATTATTATGCTATTTGGATTTATGCTTTGCTTTCATTGGAAATTCTCACACATTATTTTTTTGCAACTATGTTATTATATTGGAACTGATCCACTTCCGACCCAACAATTGGTATCAGAGAAGGTTATTCATGTTTCTTTCTAATTAAATATGGGTGATTTGAACCAGGGAATTTCCTCTCACATTGAAATGCTTACATGAAAAATGATTTTACACTTTGGTATCAAAGAGTTGAAAATATTCTGGTTTGTGCGAAGGCTATGAAGGCATTGAAGAAAAAATTAGATGAATCATGGATGATGTGTGATGATGATTGGAAGAATATTAAATATTTGGTGACAAGCATAGTTCATATGTATTTAGATGATAATAATCTGTGGAAAGTGATAAATCAAATAGATCCAGAGGAGATCTGGGTGAAGCTTTGATTAATGTATATATCAAAATCCCTCAAAAATCATTTATATCTAATAAAATGTTATATTGTTTATGAATGTTAGAGAATATAGATTTAAGTAACCATTTGGATGAGTTCAACAAACTTCTGATGGAGGTGTCCTCAGTGGTGGTCAAGATCAATGATAAAGGTAACACGATACCTATTAAAATGAAATAAGACAAAGCATTTCTTATTTTGGGTTCATTACCTGATTCATATGATAATGGAATCACCACACTATTGTTCAGTAAAGACGCGTTGAATTTGGATGATTTGATTTCATAATTGTTGATGAATGAGACTCAGCGAAAGACTAATAATGGTGAATCATCAGGTAATAGTGGTACTCTATATTTTTCAAATGTAAGTGGTAATTAAAGAGATCGTTTTAAGATAAGAAGAAAGTTCAAGTGCTTATTTTTTGATAAGGAGGTTCATGTGCAGAGAAACTTCTATGAATTAAAAAGGCTTAAGAAGAAGAAAAAAAGGTGCATGACACTGATTCTGATGATACCGGTGTAAGTATTATTCAGGGTGAGGGTGATTTACTTTTAGTTGGTGTTGATTGTCATCGGTCAGATATGTACACTAAATGGGTTGTTGATTCAGCAACATCATGTCATATTACACCGAAGAGGTAATTATTTTCTTCATACAAAGAATGTGACTTTGGTATATTGAAGGTGGGAAATGTAGGTTCTGTTGATTTCATTGGTGTTGGTGATAGTTTTATCACTACAAATTCATGTTGTACACTAATTTTTTATGGATGTGAAACATGTTATAGGTATACACCATAATTTTTTATCTTCTTGTGCTCTTGATACTAGTGGATTTATGAGTTTTTTTGGTGGTGGAAGATGGAACTTTTATATAGGATCAATGGTATATGAGTGAGGAAAAATAAATGACATGATTTATAGGATAAATATAAAGGTGTGAAATGATGTGATGAATGTAGTTGTGAAGAGAAATTTGTGAGATTTGTGGTACAGGTGATCGCTACGCATGACTTGAAGACCATAAACTAAGATGGAGAAGGTTTGGAAGTTAGAGCATGTCATGTTAGGTGTTTCAGGTATTATACCAATTTATTTTTCATTAAATAGTGCCAATAGTGAAGAAATAATTAAAATAAAATATTGTGGTGATTTTTTGAGAGTTTCATACTGATCGGAGGATATTGAGCAGAGAGAGAAATTAATTCCTACAGGTGATCCAGATTTTGTGGCGATCACAATTATGGTCAAGCTAGATATTATTGATTCTGGTATTGATAGTACAGACACAGGTATAATGAAGAATTACTCTTTTGGATTTCTTTTGTGGGGGGGTCTTTCAGTTTTCCATATGATATAAAAAAGAGGGATTTCATATTTTATGTAGAGGTTGACAATTTGTGCGATACCAACCATTTGTATTTCAAATTGAGTTTTTTGGATGATATCTCCTTCTTCGATGGGTTAAAGGAGGGATTGAGGGGTTTACCCCCACGTTTTCATTCCACATATCTCATGGGGTTTTCTTATCTGAAGATATTTTTTTCAAATTCATTTTGTGGCCTTCTGGTTAAGAGGGACAAAAGATATGGGTGGTTTCTTAAAATCTTTTTTATTTGAATGAGATGAAGGGGAAGATATGATAGATGCACTCAATGTCCATTAAAAGGTTGTAGGCATAAACTCAAATGTGATGATCAAGATGGTTTCCCAGCAGGCTTGTGTAGAACAACATGGGCTTTGACTTGAGTGAAAGCAGTTACATCTCATGCAGTAGACACATGGGAAACGTTTTTAGGGTATGAGAAACAATGAGCAGTGGCAATATCGGGTTGTTCAATGAGGTGTTGCAATGACACCATGTGTTCAGTTTTGATCTCCAAAGGGTGTAGTCTTGTCACAACACTTTTATTATATAGGTGACAGATGTGTATCAAGGTGTGGATTTTCACACAAGTTTTTTTACACTATATTTTTTAACTCAAGTCTCAGGATTTACTTGGATTTTTTTATGCTCTAATTCATAGTTGATTTTCTCAAAGTTTCCCCATGGTTTTTTAATCCTTTGCATTAGAGGGGTTTTCTACATTAAAATTTGTTTCCCCATTTATTATTCTTATATTTAGTTTTACACTTCGCTTTCATTGGTGATTATCAGACTTTATTTTTCCGCAACTGAGTTATTATCTTGGAACTAATCTGCTTCTAACCCAACAAGATGTTCCTCATGAACAATCAGTTCTGAATTTTTCTAATGGGTTTTTAATTTTTTTCCAAAAAATATTGGAAGGGGTTTTGAATATTTGAAAAAATAGGTTCGTAGTAGCATGAATAGGGTTCACACTTCTCCCTCTGCTGTCAAGAAGCATGAAACCCATTCACACTTCCTTCTCAAATTTTACAAATGAGGTGTGAATGGGGTTCATTCCTCCTAGCCACCCAAATATATAAAATGTGGTGACTCCCCCCTTCATTTTCCATTATTCTCCTCTCTATTTTTATATGAAGCCCTGCTGGAATTCCTTCTCAACATATATTTTCTTCATTCAATAAGGTATCATTTTTTTAAAAAAATTAATTGGATAATTGATTTTTTGTATGATTTATTTATTTAATATGTATGTATGTATGAATGTATGGATGTATAAATTATTGTACTTTGTATGATTTAATTTCTAAATGAGTTATTATTTTTAGTATGATTTAATTTAAATTGAATGCTTGGTAAATTTAAATATGGATTTTATATAATTAAAATGTTATGTATAAAATATAATTTATATTTAAGGAAAAAATATTGTTTTAAAAATTGTATATTTTTTTAATTTAAATGTTTAGTAATTAGATTTGGATATATTTATATGTATATAATATATATTATATTTAAATTAACATAAATTTAAATTATAATATGTTATACACATAGGTAATCAGTTAAATATTTTATAAAAAATATATTATTAAAAATATACTAGTTATATTAAGTATCATATTTAAATTTATTTAAATATATATATATATATAATTTTATTTTTGTTAATGGTGTAAAAAACGCTTATAATAAATATTAATTTTAAATAATATTTCTAAATTATATGATGTTTAAATAATTATTATTTAAAGTAATAAAGTATAAAATTTAATTACTTAAATTTTGGAAATTATAAATATGATTAAAAATTATATATGCATATATAATTTTATAAAAATAAAAATAACATAAGTTTAGAGTATTTTAATGGTTATTATGTAACTATAAATTATATTACTTTTATTTACTATAAATAATAATTTTAAATAATAAATTTAAATTATATTAAGTATAAATAATTATTATTCCATGTAATAAAGTATAAAATATAATTACCTAAATTTTGGAAAGTAGAAGTATGAAAGAAAATTATATATACATATGTAATTTTATAAAACTGAAAATAACATAAGTTTATAGTATTTTAATCGATGTAAGTGTAAATTAAATTACTTTTATTTACTATAAATAATAATTTTAAATAATAAATTGAAATAATATTAAGTATAAATATTTATTATTCCAATTAATAAAGTATAAAATATAATTGTTTAAATTCTGGAAAGTAGAAGTATGGAAAAAAAATATTATATATACATATGTGATTTTATAAAATTGAAAATAACATAAGTTTATAGTATTTTAATGGTTATTATGTAAGACTAAATTATATTACTTTTATTAATTAAATTTAATTAAATTTATTATTATTAATATTTTAAATATTTATGTATAAGTTTATAAAATTTATATTTAGAAATCTCTTGTTTATAAAAGTATATGTAATTATTTTTTAAAATATTAATAAATAAAGTTTAATATATTTAAATTTATATATATTTATTTTATATTACTTAAATATATTTATATGTATATATTATTGTATATTATATCTAAATTAATAAAAAATTATAATATTTGATACACATAGATAAATAAAGTGAATCTACCTAAATATATATATACATATACACATTATGAAGTAAAAAATTTGGAAAGTAGGTAAGATATTTATTATATATTTAATCTAGTTGTAGGTAAATTTATATAATTTTTAGAACATAATACGTATACTAAAAAACATATTAAGGGTATTGTGTGATGACTGATCTAGATATGACTGGACAATGCATAATTGAAATTTCATGTCTTTTTTGTATGTGGTTATATAATTTGTAGTAATTGAATTTTATTTTCCTCATTGATGACCTACACTTCATCCCTCTCTAAGTATGTGCGGACCCATTTGTTCGCCTAAAAATGTTTTGTATTTCAAACCCCTAGACTCCCTCACTTTCATGTGAGTAACTTTGTAACAAAAAAGCATTCCAGAAGAAGTGTTTGACAAGATGTATTCGATAAGAGGCATTGTTTTTTAAAATATTTATGGTTGTTGAAATATTTGATAATAGAGACTCTATGAGTTTACCCCTAGGTTTTGGTTTGTTTATCAAATAATGATAAACTAATACATAGAAAAAGTCTCAAGATCAATTCATATTTATTTATCCATAAGTAATTAAAATATGTGAAACATTTGATGATATAGTATAAAAATATATAATGTTTTATTAAATTTTATTTGGTAATTATATCATTGTTAATATGCTTCAATAGTGATTTTATTTATATCGATTAAGGTTTTAGTTATAGTTTTCCACATGGAATAGTGAAAAATATTCCTAAAAGTCTGAATATAAATACATATATATATATATATATTATTTATTAAATATATTATTTATTAAATTTATTTATAAGTGAAGTTTCAAGATTTAGAACATAATAAATATTTCAAACAAACGTGTTAGTAATCTAGAATGTTGATTGATCTTGAGATGACCGTTTAATATATGACTGAAATTTCAAGTTGTATTTATTTATACCAGATTATTTAATTTTTTATAATTGGATGATCATTTGGTGAACAACCAATGTATGATTTTTTTCATCAGGTTTTAAAGGCATCGAATGGTTTTCACTTGTTGGGCTACCATTGTAACTTTTCCCTAGAAACTCCTAATGGTTCCCCCATCTGTAGCTGGGTACAGACCTGCTTTCCAAAGGTCGGTGGTCATCTGGGTTTCCAGGCACAAAAACTCTTGGGGACTCGCATTGGTCGAGTGGATGGGAGGTCGGTCTCATCAAAACTCTTTAGTGGTAATTGTTTCCTACTTTAGGAATCTCTTATAGATTTAAGATATGTTCATGAATCATTTCCTAATCCCATTACAGGACTGATTACCCTAACAAAAAAATCATAGGTTAATTCTCTTTCATGCATGAAATAATGGGACCTATTTAGGGAATCCATTTATATGTATCTGAGTTTTTCCATCATTTTATGGTAATGGGATTCTACTTAAATTTTGAATCCATATAACCAAGTTCTTCGGAATATGCAACCATGTAAGGATCCATTAATATTCGGAGGAGGGGATTGATCCCTTATGAGGTGTCCTACGTATCCTAGTTATTGTAGGAATAAAAAACCACATAGTTCGTTCAAGCCCTTGGGATTGGCTCCAAGGTATATGTCCTCATATAAGGGGTGTTTATATTGTACCACTCATTAGGGCTTACATACAGGGATTTCTCTGGTGAATGGATATTCACGATGCTTGATGAGGTTTTCATTGCATCCCCCTAAGCTCACATGAGTCATGATTATAGTGAGAAACAAGGGGGAGTATATGATCGGCCTCATGGAGTATAGATATGGGACTTGTGTATTAGAACAATACTTGGGGTGTTTGGGTATAGAAATTAGGCCTTGAGAAGGCATCCTACATATCCTGAGTATGGAAAGAATGAAAGTCAACATATTTTAGTTTATATTAGGGCTTACACATTGGGGTTGTCTTGTACCATTGTGTAGGATTATAGTGTATATGTTATGATCATTACAATTCTCTAGGCCCACATGAGCCATGATCATTGTGAGAAATAATAACCATGCTCATTCCCTATGCCCACGTGATTCATTCCCATTGCTTTAAATAAGGGACTTAAATGCTGGGATTTCCCTAGATGATCAATATAGAGCTCAAACCTCGAGATAGCTAGCCTACGTATCCTAAATATGGCAGGAATTAGGGTCATCATAGTTCCCTTTGTATTAGGGCTTACACACTGAGGATTCCCTATTGATCAGGGATTACACGTTGAGGATGTTATCACTTCCTTGGATTCCCTATCGATCTGGAATACTTTTCTAGATGGTGTCTCATGACCCAATTGACTTGTCAGGGGGACATCACAAGATCCAGATAGTTTCCTCTAGATTCCATTTCATATCCTTGCTAACATGTCCAGAAGGTGTTGCATGATCCAGCTGATGTTCCTTGGTGTTGTTCACAAGAGTTGTCTTGACACATATATAGGCATCAAAAGAGTCAGTATGACATGGATCTAAGGATGTCGTGTATCTTTAATAACATCCCTGGAAGGCATCACGAGTCTCATATGACTTTCCCAAAGGGCATTGCGAGACCCAGACATCGTGTCTGGAGGGTATCATGAGTCTTAGGTGACTTGCCTATAGGATGTCACAAGAGATTTTTTTCATGCCTAGATACAACAGCGATACTTGACTGATATGAGTGAACGCTGTTATATAAGTTAGGAAATGTATCTTAAGGAAATTGCAAGTATCAGGTGATAGACCCATAGGGTCTTGTGAGATCAAAGTGGTGTACCCAGGGGGGCGCATGACTTGCTCTGACAAGTTCAGAGGATTTTGTGTGTCCCAAATGGAATGTTTAAGGAGATTTGTGTGATCTGGGTGACATTTCCTAGTGTTTTCTTGTGTCTTCAGATGACTCATGCGAAGCACATTTTGACCAGCGAACATTATTTTTCTTAAGCCTCTAACTTTTAATATTGTATCTAAGCCTTGTATTGTGAAGGCCTTATATTTATTCAGTATCAGTTTCTTTGAGTGTTTTGTGATCGGGAATACACATGGTATGTTCTTTGCAGGACTTTCTAGCATCCCTTCATGTGATCTATGAATGATCACAAAAATTACCTTATGTATGGTGTAATATTTCTCTAGTTTTCCACTGGTGTGTTTCATAATGGAAGGTTCACCGATCATGAGATCTAACACTCTGAGAAATCCGCTCTGGTGTTGGGTTCATCATCTCTGTGTAAATAGCCCTCATTTTTTCATGATAGGTTGGGGAATTTATAGGCATCACCACCCTGGATTTTCACCGCTTTGTAAAGTGTATCTAATGTGAGACCAGGATGGAGTCAATGAAGGGATCTAGTGCCATGTGGTTTTACAAGTCTTTGTCATGGACTTCTCTGAGTGCATCGCTTGATCTTCAATGGTCAAAAGTCCCTCTCATCAATGCCTATATTATTGGATTATAGCCAATTAATGGGGACTTTTTGGATCATGCAAATATATCGAATGACTTCCATATTATCATGGTGACATATACAAGGGCCTTCACAAGATCTAAGTGCTTATTGAAATGAATCCATGAGATGCTTGGTGACTTGTCTGGGGATTTCCTCGAGACAAGGGTGGTTTTTATGGGGTCTCATGAGATAGCATTGTGGACTTCCTTATCATGTAATAAGTATTTTAAGATAACAAGTACCTTCTACCTCCTTATTTTATTTCATTTGTTTTATGTGATAAAGGTGGGGATTTATGTGAGATGGCATGAGTAATTTCAAAGATAGTTACTCTATTTTTTGGTGATGCGTCGTGTGACCGATATGGGTCATGTGGGGGTGCATGAGAATTTCATTGGACAAATCCATTTGTTTTTCCTTAAATATTCGAAAGAGAAGTGTGGGGATACTTGGAAATACTCAAGGACTTCTATGCGGTGAGGCTGACAAGAGAAAGGGATTTCGTGAGACCATTTGGACTTGTCATCATGGCTCTGCAGTGTGTCGCGGATCGCCAGAGGAGCATCGCATATATTTTAGTGACCATGAGTACCTCTCGCCTACTCCCTTTTTATTCCCTTTGTTTTATCCTAAAAAGGTTTTAGGGTCTCATTAATTTTCTTGGATATCATCGTGAAATTTTATCCTTCCTATCGGTGATGCATCACTTGACCATTACGACTGCTAAGGGCCTCCAACTTTGGATATCATTCCTACTCATTTTGAAAGGGTTTCAGATAGTTTTTCAGGAACCTTCCAATGAAAAACCATGTGGAATGGGGGGATTATTCAGTTGTCACCATGCAACCATTGGTTTTCTAGAGGGACTTTGTAAGAGTAGGTAGGTTTATTGAAGGGGGATTTATGGGATTTGTCACAGGTTATGCACTATGCATGGAGTATTTTCATGGCCTTGAAATGGTCACACAATCGTGAGTCCCTAAATATGTCACATGATATTCAAGTCTTAGTTCCTCTTCTTCCTTTACTTTGATGGGGAAGGTAATGCCCATATTCATATATTTCTTTATTTATGACTTTAACAATTCGTATTTGGTGGGTGTCAATGAATGCCCCCCTCAAGAGAAACATCCGCAGGGAGAAGGACTTAATTCTAAGGAAAGATAATGCTCTCCAGAGTTTTTGACAGTGTCACAAATCAGTGTCTTAGGTGAATCTTGGTCTACCAGGTGATGTTTGGTATTCCACAAAATGTCATATATATAGGTTAGTGGGAAAAAATCATTCAACTAGTCATCCCCTCTCTAGATCTCTCTCACCACTGCCTCTGTCGAGTACCCCCTATCGCAAGACCGTGTGGAAAACCCTGATCATGAGTCATGTTCGTGAGTCTGTGCCATGAGTCAATTTTTTTCAAAGCTCTTTCAAGTGACTATTTCTTTCTCAAACACTCATTTGACCCAATCATGGACTCTACATCAGTAATCTCTCAGAATTCATCTATGGGGATTGTGTTTTTCTAGGGAACTTCACCAGATATGTTGGCATAATCATTAGATTGTTAGAAACTCATGTGACCATGTTTAGTTCATGTGATCGCGAGTCTCTAGGGGGTTATTTGGTTCACGTGACACCCTGCGGGGGTTATGCGCCCTGCGAGTCCTCTAAATATCAGGCGATCTGCGAAATCATTATACGGTTCGCAAATCTCTTTTTTAGTTATGTGATGTACATGATATAGCTAGTCCACATCATTCTTTGAAAATATATATTTTATTCATCTGACATGTGCCACTAAATTATTTTCATATGGATTCTAGTTTGCATCAAGGTCCCTCAGTAGCGGCCAATCAAAGGGCCCTGATTTCTAGAAATCATAATGTTGATTCCTATTACCACATATATACTGATAATGAGAGTCTAAAGGGTTTACACTCACTTGAGATTAAGGAATATCCCTTGCCTCATCAACTCCCTCTATACGTGTTTGGCTACTAGATGACACTACCATACCTCCCACGGACTTTAATCTACTATCTCATTGGGTGTTTGTTTCTCTTTTTTTATGATATATCTGACCCTTCATTGATCCGATATTATGTGAATAACCAACGATACTCAAACCTTGCTTTATATTGAATGAAATTGAATTCCTAGAATTGGATTTTGTAATTCTAATAGATTCCCTTTTTGAGATTCTTGTGAATGCCCACCCATATGAGATTTTGTATTGGTAATCTTCTCCAGATATCTTGAGATAACCTAATCTATAGAGGGGTCAATGGGTAGAATATACATCCCAGAGGGAGAGTGATCTATTATTTTCTAAATTCAATGGGATTTTTGATGATAGATTGATTTTACTAAGGCCATATGGTGAGTCTTACAAGCTCCTGTAGACTGAATTATTATCATGCTTTATTTTAGGGTCTTTTAGATTAGAACTAATGTTGCTTTAGTTTAAGTTCTTTTATCTTGGACCTTTTATTACTTTATTTTAGGGTCTTTTAGCTCAGACCTTCTATTTCTTTAGTTTATAGTCTTTTAGATGAGACCTTCTATTACTTTAGTTTAGTTTCTTTTAGCTCAGACCTAATTTTTCATTAGCTTAAGTTCTTTTAAATCAGACCTTCTATTACTTTAGTTTAGGGTCATTTATCTTGGAACTAATGTTGCTTTAGTTTAAGTTTTTTTATCTCATACCTTATATTGATTTAGTTTATGGTCTTTTACCTCATACCTTCTATATGATCATGGGATATGGTGAAGACATGCCGGTAATGACCTAAAACACTATGAGGTGTTGGGTTTTGTTGTAGTGTTGCTTAGGCTTGTGAGGATTGGAATTTCCTTTTGCAGAGTGATGCATTTGGTTGATGGATATGGGCACATATGAAGGATTCATGGGCATGTTTACATAGTCAAGCAAAGAGTCTCTTGAAGTCGGGTATATTATTTAGGGGTTATGGAAGATTTATGGAGATAATATGGATGAGGGATAAATACTAGGGATACTAGGATATCTTGGATAGTTAGAGTGTGGGTGATGTGAATCAAAACCCTAAATTTTGAGCCTGTGAATATGAGAGGGTATAGACATGCTGGGTATGTCCCATGACATTTTGAAATGTCATGCTTCACTATAGTGTTGCTAATGCTCACAAGGATGGAAGAACCTTTCTGGAAAAGAGAATATGCCTTCAGTTGGTGGGTCAGGGCCCTTATGCATCGATAGCATGGCCAAGAAAAGCTGATCTCCGCTTATTTTTTAGGGATATGAAAGGTTTGTGAATACTCAAACATCAAAATGATGAATTTGGGTATGGGAAGAAGGATATCAAGGAAGGGTTCTGGCACTCTAGGGAAATTATCTCTTAAATCATAAAGCTTGCGCCCTATGCCCTATGGTTTCGAATCACAAGGTGTGGGATACAGAAGGCTAGGGGATAAAGTGTCACAGTCTATCCTCTAGGAAGGGTATGAAACAGAGTGACATAAAGATGATGATATCATATCCATTTTTATAGTTTGGTGTGGGGATTTTAAATCGTGACCCATTGCACTTGATTTAGAAGAATGATATGGGACAATCATACAAGGAGTAGTCCAGGCATGCTGAGGTGTTGAGTGCTACCATGATGGTGTCAGGGTTCACAAGAATTGGAATATCCTTTTTCAGAGTGATGCATTTGGTTGACATCCATAGTCACATATGCAGGAGCCACAGGCATGTATGCATAGTTAAGAAAATTTTCCTTGAATCTAGATATCCTTTCTATGTTCCAAGGAAGTTTATAGTGATTCGAGAAACCCCAACTCATGAAGTTTGATCTATGGAAATTGTAAGATCCAAGGAGGGTTTGAGTGCCATAAAATTTGTACCACTACCTAATTTATGTTTTCTCAGGATGAGGAGATGTGACAAACATTTCTCTAACTTTTTTCTAGACTAGTGGGTCCAATGAGCACATCTTGGATTTTATTAGGGCTATAAAATATACCCTATGAGATTTATGCCTTATATGTTTGCACCCTAATTTTTTCCTTAAATCTGATAACAAGGATTTTAGCGGGCATAGACTTGACTTTTTCTCAGGTCTCCCTTTGTGGGTTTTTTACCTGATAAGTTTTGTGTCTAATTCGTTAGTAGTTTAAGGTCTTATGATTTGGACCATTATGGGATAGAGTTTAAGTCCATACATATTTTACCAAGACTTATACAATTTAAAGTCATGACTGGCATGGACCTAATATGGGAAATGTGACACAATAGTCTAATTAAGATACACAGGGTCAAGAGCACTCCAACATTTTTCTGAGTAGGAGATGGAGATGTCATAGATCATGGATCAAGTTCTATCAGGTCATGAGTAATGGAATAGGATAGGCATACTGGGAGTAGTTCAGACACACTGAGGAGTTGAGTCATGTCGTAGTGATGTTAGGGCTCATGAGGATCAGAATTTCCGTTTTTTTAGAGTGACAGATTTGGTTAACATCCATAGGCACATATGTAAGATCCATTGGTATGTTTTCATAGTCAAGAAAAGGGCCCCTTGATGCCCGATATCCTTTCCCAGGTCCATGGAAGGTTATGGTGACCCAGTACGCTCAAGACATAAAGTGTGGTATATGGATTTGAGGTGATCTTGAAATACATTGGAATCACCCCGTACTCTGGTTGACCGAGGTATGTCTCTTGTGGTCCTTTGATAGGGAATGGAATATGGGATATAGACTATATAGTTTATTATCATGTAGTTAGGATATTTTCCCATGTAGTTTAACATTATACAGTAAGGAAATTTATTATGAAATTTATCATCATGTTGTAAGGACATTTTCTGTGTAGTTTATCGTCATATAGTAAGGACGTGTTCCCATGAAGTTTATCATCATACGGTAAGTACGTATTTCCAACATTAAAGTGTGTAAATGTTGCGGTTGGGCACAAAAATGGATACTTGGGTGTCACTACATATCTAATGAGATGATAATCAAGCCACACATAGTTCTAGAATGGGAAATACTCTATGTAGGTCTGGCCCATATGTTGAGGTGGGCATTATTTTTGTTGACTGTTGCAACTAGTCCCAAGATTGAAGATCCAGGCATCACTACATATATCATGAGGATGATAATCAAGCCACATTTAGTTCTTTATGTTCCATGTAGTTTAACATCACGTGGAAAGGAGGAAGGCTAACCGACGTGAATTTATGGGAACACTATAGTTGGTCCCAGTAGTTGAAGTATGGGCATCACTACATATCTCATGAGAATGAGAATCAAACCGCATGTAGTTCTTGGAGAAACATGCAGTTTAACATCATGTAGAATGGACATAGACTATGAAGTTTAACGTCATGATGCAAGGAATCATGGTATGCCTTTTATGGTCTTGAATTTAGGACCGTAATAGACCTTTTGTGTACCTTTATGCATTTCTTGGAAGGGTGAGTCATTGACACAATTCCTAAGATCATGTGATCTATGCTTGGTGTGAGAAACAAGGAATAGTACGGGTTTCCCCAAAATGTAGAGATAGAGGAAGGGTAAAACAATGGAATTTTGTATCATATAGTGGTCGGACCAATATATAAGATCAAGGAATCCCTGTATATCTTATTGGAAATGAGAATCAATCCATACATAGTTCTAGAGGAACCATGTAGTTTAATTTCATGCATTAAGTATGTTGGTGACTTGACATGAATGGAGATAGATATCATAGATCCATGCAGTTTTATGTCATATGGAAAGAACATTGGGTCACCCATTGTGAAGGGGGGGGGGGGTTCTGGGTCTGTGTAGTTTTATTCCATGTGGTAAGGACATTGGATCACCTGACGTGAAATAATCCTATGGATTGACCCAATAATAGAGGTTTGGGCATCACTACGTATCCTATGATGACAGGAATCAATCCATAAGTAGTTACTAGGAAACTATACAGTTTAACATCTTGTGAAAAGGATGATCTCCATATAGTTTAACGTCATGTGGTCAGGATGAAAGATGTCGTGCAGTTTAACATCTTGCTGTTAGGATGAAATATGTTGCATAGTTTAACATCTTACTGATAGGATGAAATATGGGACTTACACCGATGTGGACTCCCATTTTGATAGCTTATGCAAAGTGTTTCTTGAGAAATATCGCATTGGTGGGTTGTGTGACATGCTCCCCATCCATAGTGGCCAGTGAATCAACTACATTATGATAAACCTTATGTATAACATAAGGTCCTTCCCACTTGGGATCCAATTTTAGGGGCTTCTTATCTAGTATCATTAGGGTTCTTAGAGCCAACATAATTTCACCTTGAAGGAATGAAGGAAGACAAACCTTTTTATTGAAGGCTCGTTTAATCTGATTCTGGTGGACTTCAAGGTTGTGCAGTGTCTGAAACCTATTATCATCTAGTTTTTTCCAACTTGTTTATCCGCTTTTTAGATTTTTCATCATCTAAGAGATGTATGTAAATGGATATTCAGAGTGAATGAATATAGACTTTTATGGTTAACACTGCCTCGTTCCCATACAGCAGTGAGTACGTTGTTGTGCGTGGTGGTATGGTAGGTCCATAATGCATGGAGGAGTTTATCTGGACAAGAATTATTATCTTTTTTCACCATATTCTGGAGTATATTCGATGGATTTTTATTGAAGGCCTCTATATATCCATTTTACATTGTGTGATAACAAGATGAGTGATTGGATTCGATGTTGTAATCTTGGTATAGTTTCTTCAACTCTGTAAAATATAATTTTGTTCCATTATCCATCAATATTTTGTGATGGACTCCAAACCTGGTGATGATATGTGACTTCAAGAAGTTTATTATATTTTTTATCCCAACTTCCTTGCGGGGTTTTTCTTCATCCCTTTTGGAAAATAAATCAGTAGTAGTAAGTATCTACTTGAACTACTTAGCGGTGGCTGGGGGATATGACCCCACAACATCCATACCCCAAATGAAAAATGACTTGGAATATTTAGCCATATGTAGAAATTATGGGGGATTATGGATGAAGTTTTCATGAATATGGAATGCATGAAATTTCCTAGTGAATTCCACATATTCTTATATCATGGTTTTCTAGTAATACCCCAACCTCCTGATTTGGTGAGAGCGACTAGTTCCAGATTGATGGGTTCCATAGGAGCTTGCATGAATTTTTTCCATGATGGAAAGAACTTCTCCTTATTCTATGTACCTGAGAAGAATTACATCAAAGAAACATTTGTAGATTACTTTTTTCTCATTTGGAACATCTTGAAAAGTAAATTTTTCTACCTGGATCAGAATATATTACCTTCCAATAGGATTTATTGAGAGAGTCCCATATTGAAGATAACCAATTATAGGATCCATCCATCCAGGGGTGGTCATTGGTTCTTCATACTCTGGGGTGGTGATGACCCGATTGATTTCTTCAATATCACATACAACAATTGATGAGTCAATTATTTGATGTGTAATATGGATGGTTTCTTCCTCCTAATCAGGGTTGGCTAGGATGGCGGTTATGTTATCCAGTGTGTCAGTGTGAGCATTTTGTGATAGGGGGAAATAATTTGATGTGGGCTCAAAAGGTAACTATTCCATAAATCCCCTAACTTAGCCAGTGATAGGGGCCAATTACTTCTTTTTAATGGAATATTCACCATTTATCTTATTTTTCACTAGTTCTGAGTTCCCATTGATATTCAGTTGGGCTATGTGCAGTTGTAGGGATAATTCCAATCCAGCGATGAGGGTTTGGTACTTGGCCTAATTATTTGTGTATCCTTCAGATAGTGAGAAAAAGTAGGTAAAAATGATTTGTCTAGAGAGACAAATAAAATCCTTGGACTGACCTAGTTGAGCTTCTGGTTCTCCATTATTATGCCGACAAGACTTCGAGAGGCACCATCAAAGTACATCTCCCATGTATAGGTAGTTTCATGGACATATAAGTCCTCTTCATATGGGTGCTCGGTGATTTTTAGTGTATTTTCCAGGGAAAGATATAACGCCCCGACCCTAGCTACCCAGAGTCGTTGCATTACTTCGTAACATTGGCATGATCACAAAAGATCAAGTCTCGAAAGACCGATTAGTTTAGTAGCCTTGGAAACACTAGATACATTCATAAATGTTACATTACATCACAAAGTGAAAAACTATAATAACATAGTCTCCATAGTCCACACTTCTATCCTCTTCGGACTATCCCTGCAGGTCATTCATAAAATACTTCTTTCACATCCTGGAAAATATTAAAACATTGAAAGGGTTGAGCTCAGATGCTCAGTAAGGATAACAATATTGTTGAAGCTTTCATAAATAAACATAAAAATTTAAGGCAATGTATAAATAAAACAAAAGCCTTTTAAACATGAACATCAACATAATATGGCAAAAGTAAAATGAGATAATGCCATTTACTTCTTCACATGGATATTCTACTGGTCGAATAATCACATGCAATATCAATAACCACTTTCATAATGATGGAATGCATAATGCCAGACTATCATAACCACGTAGCCAAGGCCTCGTGCCAAGACCACAAATAAGATTTTTTCAAGGCCTCGTGCCAAGACACTATTTTGTCTCATGAGACCTGCCGATGCATCGAGGAGCTATAGCGGGCTCCACCCGTCACTTATTAAGTCCAATGCATTCCTCATATGAATAGGTTTAAACATATCATAAACCATAACATAATCGTATCACATAAAACATGCATAAAGGAAACATAACATTTCCACATTTCAATCACCAGATATAAATACAACACATTGATATAATAAAAATGCTTTAAAAACCATTTTCAATACCAAAATAAAAGAAAGTTAAAACTTTGTATTTATTTTTCATTAAAAAATGATGGCTTGTAGAGGAAGCCGAAACTCAAATAATGGTCACGGCGGCGGAGAAGTCATTGTCGCCGCATAAGTACGGAAAGAAAAACATTCCCTTTTTGTCGTTTAGTAAAACGCTTCGTATAAAAAAATATTCCTTTTGTATAAAAGTAAAAGTCAAAGGGGTTTATACACCGTATAAAATAAAGTTGTGTATAAAACGGAATATGCCTCAATGAAAGGAGATTGAGACGAAGTCCCTTAAAAAGATCATTTTTTTAAATAAAGTACATCTATAATGTGTATTCACTATAAGTACACATAAATAATGTACAAATACAATATAGGACATAATAATATCATGACATAATTTGAAAGTAGGAGATTAACCCAAAGAATGAAAATTGGGTTAAGAAATTCCCTTACCTTGTGTCCGACTTGACTCAACCGTTCTTTAACCTCCTGAATAATAAAATAGAGTTAATATCTACCTTATTAAGAACCATTTTCAATTTCATTATCCTTTTTATATCACTTATTACAATGTTATGAACATTATGTAATTATTTAAGTTAATAGCGGTCGTTTTGTCGATCTTTGGTACTTGAGTCAACAATAAACTTCTTATAATTATAAGTTGTTCATGTGGTAGAATATCAATTATATACATAATTATATTCATGATTTAGATTTCATATATATCATATATATACAGTATATACATTCATTCATAATGTCACGTAACATTTAGAGGTAAGAAATGAAATGCACCGTTCATGGAGACGGTAAGCCGTACGTACGCATGAACGCTACTTTCATTTCTATATCGTATTTAATGGAATGAAATCATAATGATATAAATTTATAATATAATTACAGTATAATATAGTGTATAATACCATTTACTCCATCCTTTATACATCCCACATATGTCATTAACGATTCAAATCACTTTGAGGGGGCGGTAGTCCGCACTTCCTAAAATGAAATTATCGCGTTTTACCCATAATGGAAATCATAAAGTATGCCATAAATGATAAATACAGAAGCATAAGTAAAACATAAACATATTATATATCATATATAAAAATAGTGACATCTTAATGGCCACCTTTGAAGGTGTTATATGAGTGTTGAACAATCATCGTTTCGTGAGGCAGAAATTCGCCATCCACAGAAACCGTATGTTCTTTAACCATTAGATGTAGGTGTGTGTAAGTGTAGCTCAAATACTTCTTATAAAAACATCCTAGTATATTGAGGATACTGTTTTTGTTACAAAATAAATTAATAAAAAGAGTTTAGGGGGTTGTAGAAGAAAAATAAAACAAAACAACATTAGAAAAGACATTACCTCAAAATCAGGTAACTCTTTTTGACTTGAGCCAAAGGCTTCTTGGGAAGAGTTCTTCCCAAAGTAATGCTTCTAGGAGTAAGAGGGGGAAGTTGGGAGAGTATTTGGGCAGAGGTTTGACGAGCCAAATGGCTTGAAAGTGTAAATGAGGTGGGAGAGGTGGGGGCCTTTTATAAGTGGAGAGGAGGGGCACTTTTGGAAAGATTGAAATGTTACATTATTTCACAATGATTTTCGGATTCTAAAGGTCCCACACTTATATAATTATAGGCTAAGGTGATAAGGTTTCGAAATATCCTCATCCAATAGGCTTTGGACAAGTGTAAGCCTTGGATTTTTCATTATCTTCTCATTTTATTTAAATCGTTAAATAATGAGGTCATCGATGCATCATAATGATGTCATAAATAATTTAATTTATTTAATGTCTAAAAATTATAAAAAAAATACTATGATGTAGGAAATCTTTTTATCTTTCTTATGAATATTTATAGTCAAAATTTGGATCTTTGTAACCCCACTTAAAAACTGTTTTAGTAAAACAACTCATGTTTGTGTCAATTTAATTTTAACATTAAATAAATATATATCAATGTCATTTTCCAACTAAAGTGGCTCCATGGGGTCCCCAAGTTGACCCATGGGTTGTCTTGGTCGGCCATGACTCATCCAATAGGAGTAGGACAAGTGTCAAGCTCATCTCATATTATTAAAACATCATTTTTACCTTAAACTACACTAATTACCTCTAATCGCGATTAAGAACTTAAAAGTTACTATTCACCAAAAATTATTTTAATCTCATTGAACCACATTTTACTTATTAATGACAACCATGTATGTCGGATTTTTGAAAATCAAATCACAGAAGTGGTAATATTTCATTTAAACAAAAAATCAGTTATTTAACTACCACTTAGTGGTTTCACTATTCATCAAAAATTGAAGTTTTTCAGAACAAGGCCAAAATTTCACCCTAAGCTATAATTGATATTCTGAATTCAAAAATGATGTCTATTTTACAAAATTCCAAACATATAAGTTGCATTAATTAATTTTATAATTAATTCCCGCTGTTACGACAAATAGCGTGTTTTTAAGAAACAATTTATATCAAAAGATTGGCAATTGTTTATGTCCAATTTCAATGTTAAATTAATTCTAATGACCACCATTGGATAAAATGGTAAAAATATATTCTAATTATACCTTAAAACCACTAAATAGTATAACTTATCACTATAAATTATTTTGATTAAAAAAGTTGTTTTAAGTATTTTTCACTATTCATAAAAATTTGGAAGTTCTCGGAAAATTACAAAAAATTCAACATAGGCTAATTTCAATATTAGGAATACAAAAATGAATTCCATTTTGAAATATAAAATTTCTATAAATTTAAAAGGTGGTTATTACTATTCATAACGACTACTTTGATTAGTTGCGGTGTGTTAGAACTCGAACTTGCGTACAATGCAAGCTATTGCATTATTGAAAGAGAGGTGTATCGTGGAAGCTCGGGGTGTTACATTCTCCCCTCCTTCAATAAATTGCGTCCTCGCAATTTGAAATTTTTATTTGAAAATAAAAGGTTGAAAAGAGAAAATACCTTTGAGGAAAACCCACATCGGAAATAAGGTTAATAAATATATAACATTAAAAGAAAGCAAGATAAGTACAAAGGTCACCCAATATAGCCCATTCTAGGATTATATGAAAATATGGATATGGAGGAGAAACAAACCATCAAGGTCTGATGGAGAGTTATAGAAAACAGGATTAGGAGAAAGTTTAACCACAAGAAAATCACAAACTTGTGATTGGTTAAACGGTCATTGAATCCCCAGTTGGAAAAGTTAACCGAAAACATTTTTGTTTTAAGTTACCTTTTATAATGTTGAGGAATTTATTTAGGAGATTTACTAATAACGTAAGGGAATATACATACTTGTTATGTATACTTTCATTCGTTAATAAATTTTTACCGCAAACCCAACTTTTACTCCAAATGGTAATGGAACTCAAAAATATTCTATTTATCCTAATTGTATAAGGTTCAAAATGTTAACACATACCATTTAGAATAGTAAAACTATTTTGTAATAACCAGGGACTTCCTGTAGGCTAGTGGTAGGAAATAAAGGCTTGTCGCACTATGGTTGTGGGTTCGATTCCTGCAGCTTTGTCCGACGCGATGGGTTATGCCCCACCCTGCAGGTTGTCCTTTTCCTAAAACTATAGTATCATAATATTCCAAAAATAATCATCATAAATTTTTTAACCTTAAACAATATTATCCAAAGATCAACTTAATCCACTCCAACCTTTATAGTTATCCAAAATACCTATGTCCAGACTTTCTCTAAAAGGTCTCTTAATTCCAAAATCAATTTATCAGATTCCACAAACAAAGTAAAGTTTCTCTTATTGTCACAAACTAAAAATATAATTAACTTCATCATATTAAAACCTTACTGAAATCAACAAGTACTGCAGTACAATCCATATATATATATCACATTATTCTTATAACCAGAATATAATCCTTGAGTCCAAAAGCACCAATACATTAATTATTCTACTTCAACTGTAGTCACAGCATAAGATTGGCCTTGATCCCTTGGCCTTTTCTGAGGTAAGTTTCCTTGACGCTTAGGACATTCATTTGCATAATGCCCTGTTTCCCTACAATTGTAGCATTCAACTTTGACAGCCTCTTTCTTTCCCTTGCAATCACGAGTCTGGTGACCCTTTTCTCCACATTTATAACAAACTCCCATTCCTTTTAGGCAAGTACCAGGGTGATTCTTCCTACAATTATCACATAATGGAAAATCCTTCTTTCCCTTTTTCCCTTTATCTGTCTCTTGTTCCACCGTTCTCTTCTTCTCTTGCTTTACTTTGTTGTCATAAGACTTAGAGAATTCCTTTTCTGTCTTGATAGCACACGAGACAATATCTTCGTATGATGAGAAGGATTGTGATACTAAAGCTCGACGGAGAAATGGTTTTAACCCATCAAAGAAACGATCAATCTTACTCCTTGGGTTACGTATATAATCGGTAGCATGCCTCGCTAACCTTGTAAAGTTAGCCTCATACTTTGCGACATTCTCATCCTCCTTCTGCCTCAAACTCAGAAATTGCCTTTCTATATCTGCTCGATGGTCACGAGGAAAATATTTTTCTAAGAAAAGCTCTTTGAACTCCCTCCATTCCATATTCGATACGTCATCATCTTCCTTTGTGTTTTGAATCAGCGACCACCACTGATCGGAATCTCCAGTGAGGCGGTAAACTGCCATGACAACCTTCTCCCTTTCACTACTCCCCAAGGCATGGAATATTTTCTCTAAGGAATTTATCCATTGCTCAGCTACTGTAGGATTTGTACTCCCATTGAAGGTTGGTGGTTGTTGCCTCATGAAACGGTCTAGCATTGATCCTCCACGTTGCGGATCAGGGTGCTCCATACGAGTAAGGTTATTATTCATAACCTGAGTGAGTTGTCCCAGTATGGTAATAAGTTGATCAGCACCAGTTGTATCTCCAGATCCACAATAATTATCTTGAGCAGGAGGGCAATCCCTACATGGAGTTCGTGCATTGATACGGTTTCCATTCCTTCCACTAGGCGCCATTTCTAAACAATGGCATAAACTAGATTAGTTTATGAATCAAAATACATAATTCCCTACTTGTTAAACACTTTACATAAATTGAACTATTTATGGATATAATCCATAATCATAAAAAGAAATGTTTTCTTTGAGGAAGTATGTACTCATAACCCTTCATAGTGGTTTGTAAATAAAATGAGAATTATCCTAAGCATATCCCCCGGGAGTGTCGTAACCAAGAGTGCAGCAAGGCCCATTGTCGTGCACCAGTTCCCGTTCGAGTCTAGCTCAAAGCGGTGTTTTCAGGTTTTACCCCTAGGTACATCTGTGCCAGAGCCGCCTCTACCTGCTCGTATCCAGACAGGGATGTATTGCTCGGAAAACTCACAACATCTCTACAATACCAAAATTCTAGGAAGTTCTTCTATACTAATCCTCAAAGTCTATCTTTGGGATATGTGCTCTAATCAGAGTTTATCTAAATCTAGCTTCCAAGGTTAGTACTAAACTGCCTCTGATACCAACTATAACGCCCCGACCCTAGCTACCCAGAGTCGGTGCATTACTTCGTAACATTGGCATGATCACAAAAGATCAAGTCTCGAAAGACTGATTAGTTTAGTAGCCTTGGAAACACTAGATACATTCATAAATGTTACATTACATCACAAAGTTAAAAACTATAATAACATAGTCTCCATAGTCCACACTTATATCCTCTTCGGACTATCCCTGCAGGTCATTCATAAAATACTTCTTTCACATCCTGGAAAATATTAAAACATTGAAAGGGGTGAGCTCAGATGCTCAGTAAGGATAACAATATTGCGGAAGCTTTCATAAATAAACATAAAAATTTAAGGCAATGTATAACTAAAACAAAAGCCTTTTAAACATGAACATCAACATAATATGGCAAAAGTAAAATGAGATAATGCCATTTACTTCTTCACATGGATATTCTACTGGTCGAATAATCACATGCAATATCAATAACCACTTTCATAATGATGGAATGCATAATGCCAGACTATCATAACCACGTAGCCAAGGCCTCGTGCCAAGACCACAAATAAGATTTTGTCAAGGCCTCGTGCCAAGACACAATTTTGTCTCATGAGACCTGCCGATGCATCGAGGAGCTATAGCGGGCTCCACCCGTCACTTATTAAGTCCAATGCATTCCTCATATGAATAGGTTTAAACATATCATAAACCATAACATAATCGTATCACATAAAACATGCATAAAGGAAACATAACATTTCCACATTTCAATCACAAGATATAAATACAACACATTGATATAATAAAAATGCTTTCAAAACCATTTTCAATACCAAAATAAAAGAAAGTTAAAACTTTGTATTTATTTTTCATTAAAAAATGATGGCTTGTAGAGGAAGCCGAAACTCAAATAATGGTCACGGCGGCGGAGAAGTCATTGTCGCCGCATAAGTAAGGAAAGAAAAACATTCCCTTTTTGTCGTTTAGTAAAACGCTTCGTATAAAAAAAGATTCCTTTTGTATAAAAGTAAAAGTCAAAGGGGTTTATACACCGTATAAAATAAAGTTGTGTATAAAACGAAATATGCCTCAATGAAAGGAGATTGAGACGAAGTCCCTTAAAAAGATAATTTTTTTAAATAAAGTACATCTATAATGTGTATTCACTATAAGTACACATAAATAATGTACAAATACAATATAGGACATAATAATATCATGACATAATTTGAAAGTAGGAGATTAACCCAAAGAATGAAAATTGGGTTAAGAAATTCCCTTACCTTGTGTCCGACTTGACTCAACCATTCTTTAACCTCCTGAATAATAAAATAGAGTTAATATCTACCTTATTAAGAACCATTTTCAATTTAATTATCCTTTTTATATCACTTATTACAATGTTATGAACATTATGTAATTATTTAAGTTAATAGCGGTCGTTTTGTCGATCTTTGGTACTTGAGTCAACAATAAACTTCTTATAATTATAAGTTGTTCATGTGGTAGAATATCCATTATATCTAGAATTATATTCATGATTTAGATGTCATATATATCATATATATACAGTATATACATTCATTCATAATGTCACGTAACATTTAGAGGTAAGAAATGAAATGCACCGTTCATGGAGACGGTAAGCCGTACGTACGCATGAACGCTACTTTCATTTCTATTTCATATTTAATGGAATTAAATCAGAATGGTATAAAGTTATAATATAATTACAGTATAATATAGTGTATAATACCATTTACTCCATCCTTTATACATCCCACATATGGCATTAACGATTCAAATCACTTTGAGGGGGCGGTAGTCCGCACTTCCTAAAATGAAATTATCGCGTTTTACCCATAATGGAAATCATAAAGTATGACATAAATGAGAAATACAGAAGCATAAGTAAAACATAAACATATTATATATCATATATAAAAATAGTTACATCTTAATGGCCACCTTTGAAGGTGTTATATGAGTGTTGAACAATCATCGTTTCGTGAGGCAGAAATTCGCCATCCACAGAAACCGTATGTTCTTTAACCATTAGATGTAGGTGTGTGTAAGTGTAGCTCGAATACTTCTTATAACAACATCCTAGTATATTTAGTATACTGTTGTTGTTACAAAATAAATTAATAAAAAGAGTTTAGGGGGTTGTATAAGAAAAATAAAACAAAACAACATTAGAAAAGACATTACCTCAAAATCGGGTAACTCTTTTTGATTTGAGCCAAAGGCTTCCTTGGGAAGAGTTCTGCCTAAAGTAAGGCTTCTAGGAGTAAGAGGGGGAAGTTGGAAGAGTATTTGGGCAGAGGTTGGCTGAGCCAAATGGCTTGAAAGTGTAAATTAGGTGGGAGAGGTGGGGGCCTTTTATAAGTGGAGAGGAGGGGCACTTTTGGAAAGATTGAAATGTTACATTATTTCACAATGCTTTTCGGATTCTAAAGGTCCCACACTTATATAATTCGAGGCTAAGGTGATAAGGTTTCGAAATATCCTCATCCAATAGGCTTTGGACAAGTGTAAGCCTTGGATTTTGCATTATCTTCTCATTTTATTTAAATCGTTAAATAATGAGGTCATCACTGCATCATAATGATGTCATAAATAATTTAATTTATTTAATGTCTAAAAATTATAAAAAAATAATATGATGTAGGAAAGCTTTTTATCTTTCTAATTAATATTTATAGTCAAAATTTGGATCTTTTTAACCCCACTTAAAAACTGTTTTAGTAAAACAACTCATGTTTGTGTCAATTTAATTTTAACATTAAATAAATATATATCAATGTCATTTTCCAACTAAAGTGGCTCCATGGGGTCCCCAAGTTGACCCATGGGTTGTCTTGGTCGTCCATGACTCATCCAATAGGAGTAGGACAAGTGTCAAGCTCATCTCATATTATTAAAACATCATTTTTACCTTAAACTACACTAATTACCTCTAATCGCGATTAAGAACTTAAAAGTTACTATTCACCAAAAATTATTTTAATCTCATTGAACCACATTTTACTTCTTAATGACAACCATGTATGTCGGATTTTTGAAAATCAAATCACAGAAGTGGTAATATTTCATTTAAACGAAAAATCAGTTATTTAACTACCACTTAGTGGTTTCACTATTCATCAAAAATTGAAGTTTTTCAGAACAAGGCCAAAATTTCACCCTAAGCTATAATTGATATTCCGAACTCAAAAATGATGTCTATTTTAAAAAATTCCAAACATATAAGTTTCATTAATTAATTTTATAATTAATTCCCGCTGTTACGACAAATAGCGTGTTTTTAAAAAACAATTTATATCAAAATATTGGCAATTGTTTATGTCCAATTTCAATGTTAAATTAATTCTAATGACCACCATTGGATAAAATGGTAAAAATATATTCTAATTATACCTTAAAACCACTAAATAGTATAACTTATCACTATAAATTATTTTGATTAAAAAAGTTGTTTTAAGTATTTTTCACTATTCATAAAAATTTGGAAGTTCTCGTAAAATTAAAAAAAATTCAACATAGGCTAATTTCAATATTAGGAATACAAAAATGAAGTCCATTTTGAAATATAAAATTTCTATAAATTTAAAAGGTGGTTATTACTATTCATAACGGCTACTTTGATTAGTTGCGGTGTGTTAGAACTCGAACTTGCGTACAATGCAAGCTATTGCATTATTGAAAGAGAGGCGTATCGTGGAAGATCGGGGTGTTACAAAAGATGTGTTGTGAGGAAATCATCTAGGGATATCCATTTCACCAACTTCTATTATATGAACTGAATGTCATATTTCTACAGAATTACCACCAAATTAGTCAAGCACCCAGTCAAAATAAGGTGGCCAAGGATGTACTTGAGCAGGTCAATACCAGATACTAGGTGGATATTATGGTGATGCAAGTAATGCCTTGGATTTTTCACCACAAAGATGTGGGAAAGTCAATTCTTTTCGACATCAAAATATCTTGTTTTTGTACCAAGTATCATTTTTCTGAGGTAGTATAGACTATTATCTCTTCCCACGCCATTCTTCTGTGTGAGGAGGGTGCCCAATGAGCATTCTATGGTGGCCACATATAAGATGAGTGGCCTCCCTTCCACCAGATTCATCAAAACCAGTGGGTGCAGTAAGTACTCCTTGAGACTTTTGAAGTATTTTTTACATTCATCATCCAATTGGTAGGTGAATCCCTTCTTCATTCGCCTGGTGAAGGGGAGAGATTTTCTGAATAGGTTGGATATGAATCGCTGAATGTAGGTGAGGTGCCCTTGGTGTCCCCTCAGTTATTTGATATTTCTATGGGTGACATTACTAGAATAGAACTAGTATTCTCTAGGTCAACCTCAATGTCACGGTGGTGTACCAAAAAACTAAGGAAATTTCCTGATGTTACCCTAAAAGAAAACTTTCATGGGTTCATCTTTATAATGTGTTGTCGCAGCTTGTCGAAGATTGTTCGGAAATATGTGAAGTGATCACATTTCTATTAGTATTTAATGACCAGGTCTTTAATATAACACTTAACTATCCTTCCAAATAATTGATGAAACATGTGATTCATGGTTCACTGATATGTGGCACTAGAATTATTTAATACAAAGGACATGAACTGATATAAGAAGATCCCTTGAGGTGCTCTGAAGGCAGTGTATTCTTCATCTTCGAGGGCCATCTTTATTTGATTGTACCCTGAGTACTCATTTATAAAGGAGAGGGATTTGAATCCAATAGTTTCATCAATAAAGAGTTCTTTGATTGGTAATGGGGAATCATCCCTCAGTAAATGACAACTAAGGTCTCTGAAATCAAGTAAAACCCTAATTTTCCCATTCTTCTTCTTAATAGGGATGATGCTTTCAAGCCATCTTGGATATTGCACTTCTCAAAAAAAATTGATTTTATTAGTTTTTCAACTTCCACCTATACATTGGTGTAATGAGAGGGTTGCATCCTCCTAGATTCCTGTTTAAAGCCTAGATTCTCATCGGCCATTCTGAGGTGGTGCATAGCCACATCTGGATTCAGTCTGGGAATTTTTGTATAGTTCTAGGTGAACACATATCGATACTGCTTTAGAAATGTGATGTACATATCTTAATTTTTGAGGTTCATGGTGGCACTAATCGGATTAAGTCATGGGTCTTCTTCTATTCCCAAATCTATCTACCTGAGCTCATCTATGGTGGTGGAGACAGGTTCCTCTAATGCTGGAAGGGAGTTCCTAATATTATCTTCATCCTCTTCCATTTTTGATTCTGTGGAGACATATTCAGGTGAAGGTGGAAATATGGGGTCTTATCTGTCAGTATCAGGGTGAGGGAGGACATTAGAAGATACATCACC
Organism: Viscum album; assembly: GCA_963277665.1. Classification (NCBI taxonomy): domain Eukaryota; kingdom Viridiplantae; phylum Streptophyta; class Magnoliopsida; order Santalales; family Viscaceae; genus Viscum; species Viscum album. The sequence goes on from OY728152.1 coordinate 1,923,719,222, forward strand.
ATCCATTGCTATCTGAGTCATTGTAGAGAGATACCAGAGATGACCACCTTTTACATTGTCTCTAAGGATAGGAGAGGCATGGACCTCTGGGATTAGATCTTCTACTTCAACCATGTTTAGGGGGAGAACATAATCACCATTGATCATGCTCTAGGGATTCACAAGGGTTTTCCCTAATCCATTGGGAGATAAAACCTATATATCATCATCTTTCATTGGTTTCTTACCTCCCTTCTTGTAGAAGTCTGCTTCATTATATGTGGATCTACAAGTTTCGAAGGGGGCACTGTCACCATGTAGTATGCAAAATTTTCCATTGATGGGGTACTTCATAAATTTATGGAATATTGATGGTACCACCAAGTGTCTATGGAGCTAAGGCCTTCCAAGAAGGACATTATATGTGGTGTCTTATATGATAACCATGAAATAGGCGTCATATGTGAGTTACCCAAATTAGGACTTGAGTTTGATCTTATTGAGAGGCCTTTTCTCATGCTTATCATATCCCTAAATGGTCAACTTTGTAGGGGATAGGTCCCCTTCACTGTATCCCAGATGTTAGAGAGTTCGAACTGGGGTGATAATTATCCCAAATCTATTATTAATTAGCACCCTTTGGACATTGACATTATTGAGTCTACCCGAAATGTATAAGAGCCTAATGTTCCCTTGGATGGCCTCTTCCTGGTCTTGATCAGTGAATGAGATAGTGAAATGAAATCCTAAGGAAATATTATTCACTCAATAGACCTCAGCGGCAGTGACTTCTATCTCAAATTCCTATGGACTTTGGAGGGCTTCAAAAAGTGCCTCCCTAAGTTATCTTGAATGGAAGAGTGCATTGAGGATTGAGATCTTGGTTGTAACTGTAGCTATTTATTTAATAACATCATGCTTTTGTGCTAGAGGTTGTCACTTAATGATATGGGGACACTCTTGGGAATACGGTTCAGGAGTTGAAGCATCCAAGGTAGATGTAAATGGTGTTTGTGCAGAGGTTTAGGGAGTATCTTCTACTTGTTGAATAGGTCATGCTAGCCTTCCCCATTGCCTGGGTTGATTGGATTGAACCCCCATTAAGAAGTCATGCAAGACAATCAGATACGAGAAACTGATGGAGGGCTTTGAGGAACCTCCTTTCCTCTTTTGATCCTACTTGACCACATTCCCATGAGTCACAGCCACATATATGTCATTTATTAAGATATAATTAGAATATTGAGTCCAAAAATGTCTGTGTTTTCCCCTGTATCTTCATCTTTGATGCATGTAGCCCCTCGTTCCCATTTTATATGAAAGGAAACTATATTTGGGGGAATAATCATCATAGAAGAATGGTTTTTTCAAGTTTATCATGTTAAAAGAACCAAACATGAGCTCTTCTTCTGATGAGGATTCCATTTGATGGTGTGGCTCCTATGCTATATATATTTCATGGAAGAAATCTATAAGATTTAGGGCTTACTTTATAGAATAATATGACTCCTCCTCTATCTCTTCCTAGTTTTGGTGGTCACACCCACCTATGGGAGGCACACCTAACATTTCGTTATTCGATGTTTGAGCTATTGTGAGTCTGCGCAAATGTTCCTTTAGAATGTATGAGATCAGTCAACTATTTTTTGAGTCGTCCAGTTTTCACAATCTTACACTTATATGGCCAGAACATTCTACCAACCATCTTATTAATTTAACCGAAGGATGGTTATGCAATCCACCTACTCTAGGGAGTTGTCTAGCATCACCTATCCAAATTCTACCATGCCTTAGAGGATGTCCTTTTTTTAACATTTTTTTAAGTTGGGGTCGAAGCCTCATTTTATTATTTAAAGCAAAGACCTCGTTAAACAGGGTAGAGGGAGACCCATTACATAGCTCGAAGGCCCAAGGCCAAGTGGCCTAAATACTAGGCTTGAAAGCCGATTTTTTTGGATCAAAGAGCCCCTCAGTGAATAGTAATGATACAATACCTAGGCTGCAATAGTACCTGCTACAGTACCGTCGCCGCTACATTTCCTGCGACAGTGCCTCCGCCACAATAGTGTCGCTGCCACTACAATTCCGCCACTGCTACAGTACTACTACAGTACCCCGGAAATAATTCCCTACCTGGATTTGATCCTGGGTCTTTTGGATGCTAAGAAGGAGCCTATACCACTAGGGTACAGGCTCGTTGGCTTAGAGGACGTCCTTAAAGATGAATCAATTATGGATATTATGACCCAGACTTCTATAGTAAGGGAAGTAGTCAAGAAGGTCAGTGAGGTTGACTTCATCAGGCCTTCTAGGATATGGGAGTGTGAGAATATTATTATTCATGGCTGCCAAGAAATAATTGGGGACTTGTTCATCCCAGAAGGAGTATACTTTATTCATTTGTTCCTCAAATCCCAGGTGACCCTGATTTCTCTATATTTCTATACAAGGGAGATTCTTTGGCTACTTCCACTAAAAAGGAGGTGTTGGGTGGTTCAGAGCTTTCCTGGGTGCTTGGATGGGCACTGTTATGGGCTTGAGAGTGACAGTTACAGCTTATTCTCTACCTAGAGTTTTCCCCTATACTATGGTCATGATTTAAGACATGGATTGGGTTTTTTGAATAGCCTCTTCAATATGTTTTTCTATTTCATATAATTCTTAGAACTCTCCTGGATATTTTATGGGGATTAGGGGTGTCTATGACTCATCCATGAGATTTTCAACATAGATTTATAGCAGTTACTCCTACGATAGGGGGATATCGAGCGAAAAGGTTAAACATTTACACCTTACTATGAAATCAGGAACCCTCTCATTCTCACATTTCTTGTGGTTCTTCAGGTCGACAATAATCATTTTACTCAATTTTGAATTGAACTGATAAAGTAAAATATGAAAAAATTCTTCCCATCCTGCAATGGATCCAACTGGTAGACTAATATACCAAACAAAATCTGGCCCCATTAGAGTTTGTATGAAACACCTCAGTTTCATTGCCTCCTAATGATTACGAGGGCCTCTCATCGGCCCACATCGATACATGAAGTATGTGAGATGTTGTTAGCACCATCAAATTTTGAAAAGGTGGGTTTGATGAAGTTGGTTAGAGGTGGAGTATCATCTACCCATTCGGAATATGGATTCCTTTCAGGTTGCACAGGCGTGCATGGCCCTTCCATGGATTCTATTCAAGTATCCAGGGATTCAATGGAATTACATAACTCTAGGGGCATTGCTTTATGAACCACCTACCATCTATAGAGAGTGAGAGGGGACTGATGAGGTGGTCCTGCTTTCATCTTCTGTTGATCCTTGATTTGTCCTATGACTGAATTATTACACTAGTGAGGGAGAGGTTGTCACCACAATAAAGGTAAGTCCCAATCATTTTCATCATCCACATTTATGTGGATTGGTTGTCTAGATCTAGAGACAACCTAGTACTCAAATACCTCTCTTACTGGGGTGCCATCTATGGGAGGGAGAATATTAATCTATGGATGGAGACGATACCCAATAGGAATATTTCCTTTGGGTATCTCTTCATTAAGTTACCTGAGAGCTTGTATTTCACTCTCATATTGTAAAAAATATTTTTTCGTGGATGGAAACTGAGATGTAGTCACTTATTTCCCTTTATCTTTGATATTATTCTATTGGGGATGTGGCAACTCATTATTCGATGGTGCAAAATTGTGAATCATTTTTGGGTTCTGGGTGCACACAACCTCATTTGGTGCATCCAAACCACCCTCCTCCTGGGTAACATCTTCCATGTTGTTTCCTTATGAATTTTCATATTGATAAATGTATTCCATGTTGAAAGTGAATAAATTAATATATGTATATCTTCCAATGGTGGTTGTGCCATTTATTTCTACATAACAAGCTGACTCTACACAGCTTTCATCATGGTTGTTATTCAACCCCTTGGCCATATTAGGCTGTTTGGATTGCGACCCCAGTGGGGTCTGATTGCCTTTTTCATATGCTTCTCCCATTTCGGCCTATGAATAGTGAATTTGAGGAATTTTTTAATCATGATTTATAAGATATCCCCGACCAACATAGGTTTGTCTTGCAGCGGGAGAAACGAGTGGGAAGCTGACCATTGATTTCTTCCTCCCAACATAGAGAAGACTGATTCTCTCTATGGTGATAATGATGATGAAAATTTTCCTAGCCCTATGGGGTAGGGTTCATTTGGGTCCATCATTAGCATTGAAGAGTCCTTTTATTGAGGATCCAATGACTCCAATAGGGGACTTAAGGATTCCCAGGATAGAAATGGATATATAAATTCCCCCAACCCAGTGGGGTGGGGGTGATCTGGAATCACTACTAATGTTTCTAGGGTCCTATCAGGGGACAATTAACCTAGTGATGATGATTGAGATATGAATTCCCATATCCTAGAGGGATGGGGGTCACCAACAGATATCGAGGGTATGTCATGAATCCTCTTAGAAATTGACAATTCAAGAGGTGGAGGCGATGGTAGATATTCTCTCAGCCCAGGGGACTGAGTCTAATCCTGGACTATAATTTCCTGGCCCAGATCCACTAAACCAGTGCTCTAAGATGGTGGGTCACTAGGCCTCAAGCGCGCCTCCTGGTATGCCAGTGGCTGCCGACTAGCAGCGAGGTCCTAGGGTGTGATATTGGGGAGGATATTCCCTTATATCAGAGTAAAAAATAGTGAAAATAGCTAAGTATCATACACAACAATAAAAAAAGTGAGGAGTCAATAAATAACTGAAATAGAACATGTTGTAATAACAATATGTTGTAAAATCCCAAAAAACTGTGTAGTAAAATATAACACTTTCCACCCACTTATCCAACCATACAAATAAAAAAGTACAAAAGGAACTAAAAATAAAAGTATAGGGCTCTGCTACTAACTCCGAGCCCAACCACATACCCAGTCTCCATACACTATCAAATTGTAGTAGCCCGATCATAGTAGCTCACACGATCATCTATGCTCGATCATGCAACTTTGGGCCTCATCCCTATCCATCATGTAACTCATGCTCAACCTGAAAAGCAAACATATGGTATACACATACACCGAGGTGAACATTTATGGGTGAGAAAGAATCTCATTAGGACATCCCAATAGGCAACCTATAAATGTGTTTCTAAGTGTATGCAAAAGCAACCACTTGGCCTCACTGAACATGAAACCACAGTCGAACCCTAGGTCTGTAATCCCAGTCAACTGGGAAAGTTCCACCATGGATTTCCATATATATAGGGTTATATATGTATATTCCCATACCTATACATACATGTATAGATATTATATTCATGAGTAAGTGAAAAAAATAACATAAGAACCAACAGTAGTTGATCCTTGGGTCTGTAATCCCAATCAACATATACATGCTTCATTCAATGACATAAAAGTCTCTAAGTATGCTACATCACCACAGGGGGGTACTCTTCCTAACTCTAGGTTAACCCATACTCACCGTTAATCACCAAAATAAGGACACTACATACTGACGGTCAATTTTTTAAAGATCACTGTAATCAACTCTGACATATGCTGAGTAATCACAAGTCAAACCTTGAGAGCTAGATCCAAGGAACTCATCCAAATGCATCCATATCAGCCTACACTAAGTAATATAAATCATAACATACATTATGTCCATTCCATACAATTGAGTGTCATATCCATCATGACCATGTCATATATCAAGTGTCAGACCATGAAGGGTCAGATCTAAGGAACAAATCCAAGGAATCCACATCAAGTCCCATGAGTGTCTCACTAGAAACCTAGTAAAGGAACCGGTTGGAGTCCTAGGAGCATGTCAACAAAACATGTCCTCTAAAATTCCACGCAATCCGGATCCAAGGGATAGAAAGGCCCAAGGCATCCCATGGAATCAAAACCCAAGGAGCATACCCAATCCAAGGCATCCACTATCACGTCAAGATTTGAGGAGAAACATCCAAGGCATTTATAGAAACAACTAGCCCATGAGTTCGTCCTAGGAATCTATAGAAACAACTATCCTGTGAGTCTGTCCAAGGCATTCCTACAGTAGGGAATCCAAGTATCACTCAAGTCATACAAATCAATAGTCTAGGAGAGTGTAATCATCCTCTATAAACCACAAGTCAAGGAGAGCATAATCATCCTAATCACTTATCATCAGGGACGTCATTCCCATATATCATAACCATAGTTCAAGGAGAGTGTAATCATCCCCACCACATATAACTAGCCTATGATTCCATCCAAGGAATTCCTATAAAATGGAATCCAAATATCACTCAAGGCATACAAATCAACACGTAAGGCTCAATAGCCAGATACCAAGAAGCACCTCTGTACATCCCCAAAAAATATATATATATCAAAATATATATACATCCAAGATCAATAGCCAAGTCCTAGGTAGTACCTCTGGGTATACTAGTAAACATAAAAAATAACATGGCTCAGAAGTTAGGTCCTAGGAAAGCATGTTTGGGAATCCCAATAAGTAGTAAAAATCCTAAGAAGAATGTATGGGCATCCCAACAAAAATAAGGACGCCTTGCGTCAGGATCAATAGCCACCAACCAGGAAGAACCTATGGTAAACATAGCTACAACATAAATAAACATTTAAAGCATAAACAAAGAGTGAGGTTGGCATGAACGCACAACCCAACACTACAGCTACAGCCCCATGGGATTACCACTTCAGCATGAGTTCTAAGTTGACACCCAAACACCATTTCTACCCAAACCCGACATATAACTCAGGGTCGGTCAAGCAATGGGAACTCGATGGATCCCTCAATTCAAACACTGAGAGGCATCCTACTTTGGATCCTCTAGGTAAACATGATAGAAGGCGTCATATATGGGATCATTTGTGAAAAAGGCAAAGGAGGAATCCTACATGGGATCCTCAAATAGTAAACAGTAGATGCATCCTCTAAATGATATATAGGTGAGGTATCTTACAAGGGAATACCTATATCAGAATATAAGAAAAGGAATTGCTAAGGGGATACTTAAAATCAACTGGTCTCATAGCCTCATAGGCCAGAAGGGCACATCTCACAAGGAGAATGTCCTCAAAATCAAAAATGTCATGGTAGATAGCTTATAGATCATCTCAGATCAAAGGTCTCAACTAGGGTGGTCAATAAACCCAAACAATCATTCACGTTCAGGTATCTCCCTTATAAGATGACTAATTCCAATAACTAGAGGAAGAACCTCTCCATTTAGGTAGAATCCCCAAAACACCCATTAAAAATCCTCAGATCACTCCACAGGTTTCACCATCATGATCTATGTGTAAAACTACTCATAATGTACTACTCTTACATCCAAAAATAATATCAAGGAATAAAATAGAAAAATATCCTCCAAGGGTACCAAGGGATGAGTACACTGCATATAGAGTCCATACACAGCGTGTACCCTCAGATTGCCACATGGGTGTGTACTCCCACCGGCATGGGCATGTAAACACCCCAGGTACATGGTGTGTAAGGACATAGTGTGTACCCAACATGAGGTAAATGTATGTGTCCCTCAACTATACTATCCATATACTTGGCCAAGATTTGTACTTATACATGGCATGCCACCCACATGGGGTCTGGTCGTGTACTCTACACAAATATGTACCCCTGCACGGGTTTGCCTGGCCTGGTACTTAGCTACACAGCCAAGTACCAATACACGGAATGTACACCCCTGTACATGGTGTGTACTCCTTAAAATTTACCTTCCCCAAACAAAAATAACACATGGTGTGTTCCCTTGAACCACACATCGTGTTATTGGGTTTTCTCAAATGGAAAACCCTATGGATCACCCGAAATCCCCGTTTAAACCCTCAAATCAATAGATCCGGCCTCAAAAGGCCAAAAAAAGCATAATAGGGGATTAAGAACTTGAAACAACAAATTTAAAGGTTTTTTGGTAAAAAAAAAGGGCCTACCTTTGACTAGAAACCACTAAAGCTTCGCTCGATTTCACAGTCCACGGTCCTCTCACATTGATCCATCACGTCAAGGGCTTCGCAACAACACCTCTTTCTCTCCATCTCTCTTTCACTTTATCCCTCCCTATTTTATCTCTCATTCGAGTAGTGTAGGAGGATCTACAGGAGGAGCATATGTGAGTGGGAAAAGAGATAAAGAAAATAAAATATAAAAAAATAAAAAAATAAAAAGTAAATAAAAAAGGTCTTGGGTCGACCCCAACGCCCAACTCGATTTTATGCCTCAACTAGGATAAAATCCCCATTTCAGACTCAAAGGAAGAAATAGAATCTCAATCTGATGCTCCATTCAAAATTTATGGCTGAACTAACCTATGCGAACAATTTAATATTTAATTTATCAAATATTAATTATTCTACAAGAATTCGAATAACTTATATTCCCACAAAACTTCTATCCTAGGGTAAAAACCATATTCCATGACCAATAGAGTGGTCATAAAAATTATCCAAGATCAGCTACTAGGATAAAAATACCATTTTACCCCTCATGAGCATCAGACAGCAAAAATTCAAATTTCTGTACAAAACTACAGTCCTGGAAGACTTGAGTCCTTACAAACTCCCCATCCTAAACCTTATATTCCCTAAGAAGCCTAGTGAAAAGACAAGTAGTCATGCTCTCAACCTGATAATATGCACAAGCAAGCTATTTGGATTGTCCAGCGACCATCCACATAGTATTAACAGCTGGCTTTTATGCAAAATACATTTAACCATGACTGATCTGGTACTCCCCACCATATGAATACCCTTATCGTCATCTCAAAACCAAACTTTGAGCTCTGCATCCCATAGAAAAACGTCTAAGCTCAACTAAAAATGAGGGTCACCCCCCTCAAATGGACAATGGTGTACTCCCCACCATATGGATTACCTCACATCACTCCTCGAGCACAACCTCAATAGGTTCATTTCCTCGATAGGGAAGTACATCTAGAAAGAAAAGAAGATTGATATAGGTTTGATACTCTCTCAGAACACTCAAAACGAATCAAGATAGAGCATGATCATCTCTAACATGATTTCACTAAGATTCCATATAAATTCATGTACAAATCCTCCAAGCCACACTCACATCCTATCAAAACTTGACTAGGATTCAGCCATGGGTCAACCATCTCACGGTAACACATCATTTCATGATGTCACCTCTACTACAGAGGTACATTCCAGCCTAACTTCTCGGAACCATTCCCACATAAAGTCTTTAAACAACATTCCTCAATTCACACCCGGACACACACTGATTTAGATTCAAACGACACCACACACAACTAGAGTGCACCTGTATCACCCGACTCGTACTCCAGTGATTCATCCACTATAATGATAAACTGATTGTGCTACACGACACATCAGTTTTGTTAATCCAGAATCTCCCTTGAAAATACTCTTCAAAATTGGGCACCTCGCCTGTGCCACGATTTATTCCAAGACCACACATCAGATGGTGTTGTTTTAGTCATGATCATCCACCCATGCTCAGACTACATTAGAAATAGAAGAAACACTGGTCGACTAGGATAGGCACCCAAACAGTCCTTCCCATCGAATCCAGTCTTGAAAAACAAGCACCCAATGTGCTCTATCAAATAATGAAGGCATCAACATGCCTATAACATATAACTCAAGCACCACCATGCCTCGATAACAAAATGAGTGTAAAACGAAGATCACTGCCTAAAAAGGCATCTAAAAACATAGCCCAACCACTCCCACATAGTTTTCCCTTGAAAAAATAAAATCAACCTATAAGGGTTTGAGTCAAACTAAGGGCATCTAGGTCTCCCACCTAGACCTGTAGAATAGATCTCACAATTGGGTCACAAGTTATAACCACCTATCCCAAAATATCAAGACCTATAAAAAGTAGGTAAAGATCACAATGACCTATGAAGTTCAAAACTAAAAACATAGCCTATAAGGGCCTGAGACTCTCCAAGCATCCTCAGAAGGAACTACTTCCTGGAGGTTAAGAAACCAACACATAAGAAAAACTAAACTAACACTCATCAGGAATCCATATATGGAAATACCCCCTGGAGGTCCAACTCACAATAAAATGCTCAGTACCTATATAAATCATTTGTATTGATCCAACTAGATATCCATGACCTAAGAAACATCTCCCAAAAAGTGTCACAATAAGAGGGAATTGCATTATAAGGACTCGGCCTTATTACATTACATAATCTTGAATTTTATTCAAGAACTCACTTCCTTTCATATTGAAGATCTTTTCAAGTTTATAGTTTTAGATAATTGGGATATATTACATACATAACATTCCACATTCATAAAGAGTAGATACCACAAAAAATAGTATCCATTTCTTCCAAAATATAAAACTTTTTAAACAAAACATTTTTTCTTTGACAAGTCTTCATAACATTTAACTTGGCTTCCTTATTTGTCTTATGAATCCTTATAACCTGTGAAAATCATTTAAAAGCATGGTATGAGCACAAAAATCCCAGTAATGGATATTAAAATAAGGAAAGAAAACATTGCTTTCGAATTTTGTAAAACGGGATTTTAAAAGAGGATTTTAAAAGAAAAACTCTTTATAAATAGCATATAATTAAAGTGAGACTTAATAGAGTGGATATAATATGTATATAAACTATAAATACACATAATTAAACATAATATAAAAAAAACCCATCACACAAACAATTTTAATACCACATAAATAACGAAGTAGAAGGTTAACCCAAAGAATGGAAATCCGGTTAAGAATTACCTTACCTTGGGTTTGTCTTACTTAAAAAAATTAAACCTCCTGTATAATGGTTAAAATAGTGTTATTAATATCTTAAAGAAACATATTAATCTTTACAATATCTTATATGGACATTTAATTACATCATTTCACCCTTTAATTGTTAGTATTTTGTTCCTTCCATTGTTTTGGGTGCATTCTTTACATGATTTTCATGGCTGGTTTGTATTTGATTTTCTTGTCGTATAGAAATGAAATTCTATAAGTGGAATGAAATGGTATTCATATGTTTCTAGAATATATAATTATACCATAAATAATTTTTTATCATATATGATGATGGATCATTAGATAAAACATTAATTATGTTTGTTTAGATCATTTTTTGTGGTTCCTCGATAATCATGGACTTGTTTCATTATATAATTTAATGTCATGCATATAAGTTCATTACATAACATGAAATAGGTTAAAAAATAAAATTTAAATTCTTTACCAACCATTAAAAGGGTTTTATAATCAGATTTTAAGGATGTAATGCATATTGAAAACACATCGTCCACGATTCTGGTAAATCAACATATCGTGGATGGTGTTTTTATTTTTAGAACAAGAGGGAGAGGTGAGGAATGAAGGTGATGAATATTGTACATGAACATGGTAACATACATAATATATAATATTTTGGAGATTTCATACCTCTTGGATAAGTGGAGGGAAAAAGAGTATAAGAAAATAAAGGAATTGGAAAGAAAACACATGAAAAAGGAAGAGGATTCTTACTTCTTGATCTCTTCTCCTTGAGATCCTCCTTAAGGCCTTTGGTTTTGGCCTTTTTGTGAGAACAGAAACTCTAAGACATGGGGAAGATACTTGGGGAGGAAATTTGGTAGAACTTAGAAAATTCTCAAGGCTTTAGAGGTGGGGTAGTAAGAGGGAAATGAGGGTTGTATTTATAGTGGAGAGGAGGGATTTTACATTATTTTAATCTTTAGTTTAATATTTTTGCTCAAGACTATTAATAGACTTGATTAATGTGACCCAAAATAGTAAAAATTTCATTTGAGTTTGAACTAAGTGGTCTTACATCGGAGATGATCCCAAAAATAGTGTATTTAACTGATAATTTGAATATACAGTATTTTACCATATTTCACTATTCATCAAAAATTCAAGAATTCAGAAAAATCCCAAAAATTCACCCTAACCATTTTTCAACATGTAGAATTCAAAAATGAACTACTTTTTTTAAAAATATTTATTTTAACTATTATTAATTTAATTTTTAAATAAAATCATACTTTATTCAAAAACTAACAATTTTAAAACTATAACCGCTTTTATATCACATTGAAAAATTAATCAAGATGTAATTATATTAAAGCCTTAATAAAATAAAATAATAATAAAATTTAATATTCATTAAGGTCATATTACTATTCATAAGGGTATGTTATTGTTCAACAAAAATCAAGTTGGTTCTATCAGACTCCAAATAACTTATTGATCACAACTATATATGACTGTTTTTTGAAATTCAAAACATAGAAGTGGAAAAAATATTTTTAAAGTCTAGCTATAAATATCTAATTAAAATAGAGTTTCATGCACTTTAATTTATTTTTAAAACCTTGGGGTGTTGCATACATGCCATATAGACCCACTAGGGTCACTACACCTCCCTTGCATGAGGAATAAGTCATTATCCTCACAAAAAAAATGCCTCAACATAGATCCACATAACCTTCCATCAGAATGAAATGTATATATAATCAGGACCAATAAAATAGGCCTCAGTTGTCAGTAAAATAACACACAAGTAGACCTATATGATGTGAATCTTATGTTCCAAATATGATGTATAATACACCTCTTTCCTTTATTAGACAAGATTCAAAATCCATCCCTAGGCTCTTATCAATGGACAAGAAAAATAAATCCACAATAAATCATAACATACACACAACATGTGCATTTCCCAAGGTGAAAATCATATACAATTGTAATATCGTAGATCAGAACAACACTCACAACCCCTGGAAACCAAGACTTATTACCAGAACAAGTGTTCTTGACGCATCAGTTTGATATCCATAATAGGTTCTAACACATTCCTAATACTCTTTTATAACATATCCCAAATAGTAAATACCAGGAAAAGAACAAATTGAATAACATTTTGTAACATCCTGAACTTGATTCCACTTAACTGGTGCTTTGAGCCGGTGGGTCTCTAGGCCTCAAGCATGCCTCCCCATATGCCGAATGATTCTAACTAGAAGAGAGGGCCTAGGGTGTGATAGTAGAGAGACTATTCCTTAGTATCAGAGTAAGAAAATAGTGGAAATAGCTAAGTATCATATAGAGAAGTAAACAAACATAGTGCAGAAGCAGTAAATAAATGAAATAGAACATATTGTAATAATAAAATGCTATAAAATACCAAACAATTGTGCAATAAAATACAACAATGGTCACCCATTGGGATGACCATATAGATACAAAAGTAAAAAAACTAACTGAAAATAAATGTACAGGGCTCTAATACTAACTCTGAGCTAGACCACATACCTGGTCTCTAGACACTGTCAAACTGTAGTAGCCTGATCAGAAGAAATCACACGAGTATCTCTTCTCGATCATGAAACTCTAGGTCTCAGTCCTATCCACCATGTAACTCGTGCTCAACCTGAAGAGCAGACATAAGGACTACATGTACACCAAGGTGCACATATCGGGGTGAGAAATAATCTTAGTAGTCCACCCTGATGAGAAACCTATAAATGTGATTTTAAGTGTATACAAATGCAACTTATCAGGCTCACTGAACGTGAAACCACAATTGAACCATGGGTTCGTAATATTGGTCAACTGGGTAAGTTTCACCATGGATTCCCATATCTATAGGCATATGTATGTATATTCACATACCTATAAATACATACATAGATATTACATTCATGCGTAAGTGAAACAAATAACATAAGAATCAACAACAGTCGATCCTTGGGTCTATAATCCCAATTGACATATACTTGCTTCATCAAACATTGAAAAAGTCTCTGATCAAGCTACTTAACCATAGGGGGATACTCTTCCTACACCTGGGTTCACCCATACTCACCTCCAATCACAAAAACAAGGATACCATATACCAACGGTCAATCTTGTAAAGATCATTATAATCAACTTCGGCCTATGTTGAGTAATCACATGTCAGAACCCAAGAGTTGGATCTAAGGAACACATCCAAGGAATCCACATCATCCTATGTCAAGTAATCATAAGCATAAAATCCATCACAGCCAATTCGTATAACCAAGTGTCACATCCATCATGGCCATACCATATATCAAGTGTCGGACCATGAAGGGCTGGATCTAAGGAACTCATCCAAGGTGTCCACATTGATCCCCAGGAGTGTCTCGCTGGAAACCCAGTAAATCCACTGGTTAGATTCCTAGGATCATGTCAACAGCACATGTCCTATGTGAGTCAAATAAATCTAGATCCAAGGGGTATCAAGGCCCAAGGCACCCCACATAATCAATACCCAAAGAGCATACTCAATCCAAGGCATCCACTATCACGTCAAGATCCAAAGAGAAATATCCAAGGAATCTATAGAAACAACCAACCTATGTTTCCATCCAAGGAATCTATAGAAACAACCATACTATGATTTCATCCAAGGAATCTATAGAAACAACTGACCTATGTGTCCGTCCAAGGCATTCCTATAATAGGGAATCCAAATATCACTCAAGGAATACAAATAAACAACCGAGGAGAGTGTAATAATCCTCTATATCCATAAGTTTAGGATATTGTAATCATCCTCATCACTTATCATCAGGTATTTCATGCCCATATATCATAATCATAGGTTTAGGAGAGTTTGATCATCCCCACCACATATAACTAGATTATGAGTCCATATAAGGAATTCCTACAATAGGGAATCCAAGTATCACTCAAGAAATAAAAATTAACACATAAGGATCAACACCCGAATACAAAGAATAACCTCTATACATCCCAATAAAAAAAATATCACAATATATATACATCTAGGATCAACATCAAAGTCCTAGGTATTACTTCTAGGGATAATAGTAAACGTTATAAATAACATGGATCAGAATCCAGATCCTAAGAAAGCATGTTTGGGAATTCTAATAAGAAATAAATATCCTAGGAAAAAAAATTGAGTATCCCAATAGAAATAAGTATGACTTGTGTCAAGATCAACAACCGCTAATTAGAAAGAACCTCTGGTAAACATTGCTACAATAGCAATAAATATGTAAAGTATAAACAAAGAGTGAGGGTGGCCTGAACCCCTAACCCAACACTACAGCCACATCACCATGGGATTACTAGTTCAATATAGGTTCTAAGGTGACACCTGAACACCATCTCTACAAAAAACTGATGTACAACTTAGGTTCAGTCAAGAAATGGTCACCCAATGGGTCCCTCAAGTCAAACACTGAGAGGCATCCTACTCGGGATTCTCCATGTAAACACAAGTGAAGGCATCCTAAACAGGATCCTTAGAAAAAAAAAGGAAAAGGAGGAATCCTACATAGGATCTTTGAACATTGAAAGACATAGTCATATTGCATCAAGGATCCCCTAAAAGATATATAGGTGAGGGATCCTACAAGGGACTCCCTAGATTAGAATATAAGTAAAGGAATCCCTCAGGGTATCCTTAGAATCAACTGGTCTCATAGCCTCATAGGCCAGAAGGGCACATCTCACAAGGGGAATGTCCTCAAAAGAAAAAAAATTTATGGTAGATAGCTCATATCTCATTTCAGATCAAAGGTCTCAACTAAGTTGTTTTGAACACCCAAATGATCATTCACATTTAGGTATCTCCCTCCAGAGACAAATAATTCTGATAATGGGAGGAAAACCTATCTATTTAGGTAAAAGACCTAAAACACCTATTAGGATTCCTTATATCACTATGTGTGTTTCACCATTGCGATCTACACAAAAAACTACTCATAATGGACTAATCTTACATATGAAACTGACATCAGGGAATAAAATAGGAAAATACCCTCAAAGGGTACTGAGGGAGGAGTACACTACTTATAGAGACCAAACACGACATGTATCCTTAGATCACCACATGTGTACTCCCACCAGCCTAGGCGTGTAAACACCCTAGGTACACGATGTGTAAGGTGAGTAAACAGTGTGTAACCAACACGGGGTACATGGCCATATAATGAAACCAACCTGGCAATATACTTGGCCAGGCTGTGTACTTATATGCATCATGCCACCCACATGGGGTCTGGCCATGTACTCTACACGGCCATATACCCCTACACGGGTTTGCCTGGCTGGGTACTCGGCTACATGGTCTAATACCAGTAAATAGAGTTTAAACCCCTTTACATGTTGTTTACTCCTTAAAATTTATCTTCCTTTAATGGTAAGAACACATGGAATGTTCCCCTAAACCACACGCCATGTTGTCGGGTTTTCCTAAATAGAAAACCCTCCAAATCACCCAAAACCCCTGTTTAAACCCTAAAATAAATAGACCTGGCCTCAAAAGGCCATAAGAAATCATAATAGGGGATTAAAAACTTGAAACAATAAATTTACAGGGGTTTTTGGTGAAAACATAAATGTTCCTACCTTTGGGTGGAAATTGTGGAAGCTTCGCTCGATTCTATGGTCCACAATCATGGCACGTCGATCCAGCGTATTAAGGGCTTCGCAAGAAAACCTCTTTCTCTCCATATCTATTTATATTTATCCCACCATTTTTTCTCTCTCATTTGATTGGAGTAGGAGGATCTATAGGAGGATCATACGTAAGAAGGTAAAAAAATAAAGAAAAGAAAAAAAAAAGGAAAGAAAAAGGGGCTTAGGCCAGCCTCAGTGTCCAACTCAATTTTATGACTCACCTAGGATAAAATACCCATTATAGACTCAATGTAGGAGAAAAAATCTTAATATGATGCTTTGTTCAAAAATTATGGTTGAACGGACCTGTGTGAATAATTTAATATTTAATTTATTAAATATTAAATAATAAATATTCCACTAAAAATCAAACAACTCTTATTTCTATAAAACTTTTGTACTAGGGTAAACAACCTATTATAATACTAATGGAGTGGGAATAAAAATTATCTAAGATCAATTGATAGGGTAAAAAGACCATTTTACCCTTCACAATCATCAGATAGAAAAAATAAAATTTCTACTTAAAACTGCACTCCGGAAAGACATGGGTCCTTACATGCACGGCCGCTATGGCAGCTGCTATGGTGGTTCTCATGGTGTAGCATAGCTATGATCGCGTGGGAGTTAGGTGTGATGGAAACCCATGGTGAGAACTATTCCTTAAAAAAAATTCGGGTTATCACAACTTCGGTATTCGTTTTTAGAATGTCTTCCTATTATCTTTAGGGGACCAGTTTAAAATCATGTTGGTTGTCCTCTCTCCCCAGCCATGGTATCCGGGCACCATTTAAGTGGGGGTATTATGTTGTTCTGAACAACTATCTTGAGAATTACCTAGTCCTCTAATTACGTCAGAGGCTATAACATTGTAGGATGTCGTATCTAAGGGGTTCTATTATTCTAGGGGATCAGCAAATTGTAACACTTCATATTGTTCCCATCCTCGAATACGGATGAATAATGTGGCTTTAGAGATTAGTTATCGAAGCATAATGATGTAATGGCGGTAAGCGTGTTGCATATTTTCATTGTGCTTTTCCAGTTTTTGATCTCAGGATATAGTGATAGCATCTAGGTTGAGCTGACAATAGAGTATCTAGATTTTATAAAGGTGACACTCATTTCCTAGATAAGTTATATATCGATCCTTCAGTCGCTGATGAGTATCCCATATATTTTGGAATAGGTAAGTAATGAACTCATTTTCTAGCTCATCTGGGGTCTCATAGCTAGAAGTAGAGAGGGGATAGAACATGATGGGGATATTTTTTCCTGATAAATCTCTTCATATGTCAATGTCAGCCTCATCCTCATCTAACATACACACCTCCATCTGGTCAGACCAAAGAAGATGGCTCTAATTATCACCTACTGATGGGATTGGAGTGTTTATAGAAGTTTATGGGGGGAAAATATACAGTTGACCCTAGTGTTTCAAACATCTCTCTATACCAAGGTTTCAGAGTTTGGTTCCCCTCTCTATATAGAGGATCCTATAAAAAGGGAGGATTACCTCACCCATGGGAGATATTTCTATGGAGAGGTTAACCATGGTGAATGTTATGAGTAGAGTTCCTATGATCCATCTCCACAAAACCATGAGGAGGACTATCGGGGTAATGAACATATTCTTCTTCTGCTTTGATAGAAGAGTCGATGGACTATCGAGGTGTTGATAATGTCTCTCAAACAACTTCAAGGACATTGAAATTGAGCATATTAGGAATATGGGCCAAGTTTTGTGTCATGGTCAGAATATACATACCTACCTTTTTTGATTGTGTAGTGATATGAGTCTATTGTGCAATGTATTTCAGAACTTTTATATAACCATATAGCACTACGGGAGTATGATCCCACCACTAAGAATCTTTTGGAAAATTCTAATAAGTTGTCTCATTATTGATAGAGATAGGATCCTATCCTAAGGCATGTTCCATTCTCATTTGGTGAGCCTCAGTTAAGATAGAAGTATGAGCCTGATCTTGAGCCTTTGGTATATGCCGCTGGTCTTTCTTGGTAGGATTATGAGACTACCCCGAGGCATGTTCCACTCTTACCTGGTGGGACCCATTTAGAACAAGAATATGATCCTAGTCTGAATATGAAATCCCCACCGGAATATACTGATGAACCTATAGAATGGGAGAAGTAATATTATCCTCCTCATGTATTTCCTTATAATGATGTTGGTGTATTCATTTGTTGGTGAAAGTAGGAATATGAACCTTGCTTCCATGATCTGCTAGAGTATTCCAAGAAGGTTCACTGATAGCAATATAAACCTTTCCTAAGGCTTGTTCCATCCTCGCCTGGTTAGTCTTGGCTAGAATAAGGATATATGCTCAATCCTATTCTTTTGGAGTATGATGTTGTACTTCTTTGACATGAATATGAGCTTATCTCGAGGCTTGTGCCCCTCTCACATGGTGAGTAATGGCTAAAATGGGGGTATGATCCCAATCCTGGGCCTTTGGAATATGTCATCAGACTTTTTCAACATGCATGTGACCCTGTCTTGAGGTGTGTTTTTCTCTCACATATTGAGTGTAAGAACCCAGGTTTTTAGAACAGGTAAAAATCCAGACCATGTTTGAATTTTGGCTTGTTCAGAGAAAACTGGGAGAATCTAGGAAATTTTTTTAAAGTTTTGGAGGTCGAACAGGGGCACACAGTTGGCACATAGTTTGAAAAAACTGTGTGGCCAGCCCAGGAAACCGTGCACCCTTAACAGTGGGCTCTGCATAGGTGGCGCATGGTTTTTCAAAACATGCGGGCGAGCCATGCGAAGTCCCTTGGAGAGACAGTGGCAACTGCACGGTTGCAGCACGGTTTGCCAAACCGTGTAGGGTAACTGTGCGGCCACTTAAAGTTAGGGTTTTTTTAAGTTCCAGGCCACCCGGGATTTCCCATTCTTCTTCTTTCTTCCTCCATCTTGTGTCTCACATGGAAAGAGTCGGCCAGACCTTCAAATCCTTCCCAGATCTTTGTCTGAACCCCGTTTCGAACATCGTTTGATGCGTTAGAACCCCCTCAGTAAGGCTTTGATTCCCCTTGATCCGTTTTTCTTGATTTCTGTTCTAGAACGAGTTTTGGGGGTTTGATAGTTTTTGATTCTTTTGTATATATATTGTGTTTTAGACCTAATTAGAGGCTGTTATTGGAGGAGTAACATCGTACTAGTACGAGGTAGGTGGTTCATACCTCTTTTTGTGTTTTCGTGGTCATTTGGGTAGCGCAGCCTTCGGCGTGTTTTTGGGTATTTTGAGAGAGACCCTAATTTATCTTCTACTACTTATTTAAATTTCTTATTAGACCTATGGGATACCTTTGGGTATGCCCTTTTTCCTAACTCGATTGAGAAGGGTTGGGAGAGAGGTCGTTTCTCGCATGGGTGATTTTGGTCGGGGTTTCCAAAATGATAATACTTGAATTGTATTGGTTTTAACTATTAGGTTTAGTTATTTAAACCTTGATATGAATTTTTGAAGACCTTAGAAACTTCAGTGCTGGTATGGGACAACACTTTCTTAGTGAAATTCATCTGTTTGGATGGTTTTTCCTATTTATGTGTTCTGTTTAATTGTGTTATATATGTAATTGCTGAATTGCATACACTGGAACCTTCAGGTTGTGCTTGGTACTGTTGAGCGATTCTGATCACAGGTTGGGCTTGTCCTGGGGTTACTTTCGGTGTTTTTTACCACAGAATTGGGCGTCATGGACGTCGGCTCGAGGCAGTATGACTGTCAGGTTGGGCACGGCCCAGGTTACTTGGATGGCAAGGCCATCAGACTTGAGCGGCATGGTCGCAGGGACATGATGTGTTAGATGTGTGGTGGATTAGGTGATATTTTGGTGATTACCGCTCACTCGGAACTTTGATTAGTGTGCACACAGAGATACTCTGTGATGAGGTGGTTTTGATGACTCATGTGGGTAGAGGCCCCTGTAGATGCGGTTTAGGTACTTTGGTTGGGAGTGCTTGTCGTAGGAATCCACGTGGGAGGTGAGGAGCCTCCAAGGGATATCTTTGAGGCTATCGGGTTGGGGGATGAGGCTCGTCGTGATTTGAGGGTAGGTATCGCTATCCCTCTAGTTACTTATTTGAGGGCAGATATCGTCGTCCCTGCGGTTACTTGATTTGAGGGCGGGTATCACTGTCCCTATGGTTACTTTATTGAGGGAATACATCGTTTTACCTACAGTTATTTATTTGAGGACAGGCATCACTGTTCCTACAGGTTACTTCTTGGGCTTACCTTCGGGACGTCGGTACTTGAGGCACGAGGTGTCAGGAGGCAGAAGGTTCCGGGTTACTATTCATGGGCGTGCCTTCGGGACGTCAGTACTTTTGACACGTGGTGTCAGGGGGAACATGGTGCCGAGTTATACAACATATATTCTAGAGTTGGACGGAGCAGGTGACACTCCATGGTGGCCTTTTGAGCACCAGTGGAGTTGGTGTTTATTTGTGCATCGTACTGTTTACTATTTTCCTTATAAATGAATTCCTGCTTAAACACTTATATTAGGTACGCACCGTGGGTGGTATCCTACTGAGATTCGTCTCACACCCTGCACGGGCCTTCGGAACGCGTGTAGACTTTATGGATTTACGTGCAGGAAAGAGAACAGCTTTAGGAGCTGGGCTGCATTAGCTGTTGCATGGAGATGGTATGGACCTTGAGGTCTTGCCTAGCTTAAGTTTAACTTTTTTTGTTTCCTTTCCTATATTAGCATGATTATTTGTTATGTAGCTACAATTGGTTATCCATTGGAACCTTTTTATATATAAATACATGTATGACCTATTTTGGATGGATGTTTGTACTTTAGTGCTAGTTACAAGTGGTGTTCAGCATGTTGTTGTGTTTACTTTCCGTTGTTGTTCTTATATTTATTACTTCTTCTGTTTATCAATATTGAATGTGCTTCTGCTCTGTGGGTCTGTTTTGAGTTTGCTGAGTCATTTGTTCCTCTGCATCATTATTATTATACTCGGACAAGTACTATTATTATCCTCTGAGAGGGTATATCCTCCTAACTATACCTATAAGACTCTCGCTACTAGTCGGCAACCTTTGTCATTTGGGGAGGTGCACCTAAGTTAGTAACACCCAACCCATTTATCACTGTTTGGGTGGCTTCTTGGGTCAGGTTCGTTACGAAGTGGTATCAGAGGAGTTCTTGATAGGGATTTAGTAGCAGTGTTTTGCTGGCTACTAATGAGTTTGAGACTTCTCTTTTTTATTTCTGTTGGTTTTACTATTTGGGATATGGTAGAATGGACATAGGTTGTTACTGGAACTGGGTTCCTAGCTTGTTCTTGGGTGCCTACAGCCCCAGGTACGAGGGATGGACCAAGTTTCCATGGGTGGGAATTTTTGTTTGCTTTTTGATCAGATTACAGTTTATATGATTTCCACCTCGGTGTCTCACTCGGTGTGTGATGTTATTTATTATTATATGTAACCCTTGACCCAGTGTGGTAAGGGATAATTGGACCTTGTCCCGGTATGGAAAGGCTTGTTTTCTTGGCTTTTGATAGGCACATTTTTTGGGTATTTCAATTTCATAACTGCACGTATGCTTTGTGATATGATAATGCCATTTGAATAATATCAATTTCCATGCTATGTATGCTTTGAAATGTGAATAGGTGAAATTACAAATAGAATATATTATTTATTTCAATGTGTTATTCCATGCTTTGTATATTTGTAGAATTGTATATGGTAGGGTAATTAGGTCTAGCTCTTGTAAGGGCAGGCAGATACTATGGTTGAGGTGATTTTGATCACCAGGATTGGGAAAATCAGTCGTCAGTTTGAGGAAACTTTGGTTGTTAGGATGGACATGGCCCAAGGTACTTTTGATACTTGGCTCTGTTAGGGGCGGGTAAGGAGGCCATGAGGTCGGGATGCTGTGGGGCATGGTTGAAGTGGGGGAGAGTAAGGGTGGTAGTTGTGTGCTGCCTTTTACTGCTTTCTTATCTGTGTTGAATATATTTTTTTATATAAATATATGGGTTGTATGACTATTTATGGTATTCAGCAGGTTCCTTTTTGGGTGACTCAGATGGAGCGTCAGAGAGGAGATGGTACAGTGTCGCAGGTGCAGGATCAGGTTCCGGATCCGGTGTAGGCAGAGCAGGAGCTGCAGGTATAGGCTCAGGGACAGGATCAGGTTTAGGATCCAGTGCAGGAAGGACAATAGCTGGGTTTGGCAACGTTTGGGCCATGGCTCGACGAGTAGCTCCGAGCGAGCCTGGTACGTGTCTTGTAGGGTATTGATAGGGGTGCGCAGGGTACAGAGCCATCCATGGAATACCTGATGCAGGAGTTCCAGTCGCAGCACCCTCCACTTTTTTAGGGTGAGGGTGGTCCACAGGTGGCTGAGAACTGGATATAGAGCATGCATAAGATCTTCGAGCAGCTCGTGACACCTCTAGGGCAGAGGGTCAAGCTGGCGACATACATGTTGTGAGGACCGGCAAAGATTTGGTGGGATGTGCAAGTTCAAGCTCACAGGTAAGAGGGAATGGCATGGAAGGAATTCAAGGATAGTTTCTTAGAGCACTTTTACCCGGAGACACTGAGGGAAGAGAGAGCTCAGGAGTTATTGAGTCTTCAGTAGGGAGACATGTCCATCATGGACTATGCATCTACTTTCACCGAGTTTTCTCGCTTTTCACCCAGTATGGTAAGTGATGACGTGGCTAGGGTGAGACGCATCGAGTATGTCTTACGACATGCCATTCGGATCTAGGTAAATATCTTCTAGCTAGGTTATTTATCAGATGCAGTGAATCAGGCGCTCATAGCAGAGGGAAATCAGAGGGATAGGCCCCAGGTCGGTCGGGCGGCCTCAGGTGATGGTTCAGACAGCAGGAAACGAGGACGAGATGAGTTCTAGCAGGGCAGTTAGCCCAAGGACTCAGCTAGACCACATCATAGTAGTTCTTCAGTGGTTTTTTTTCGGTGTGGACAACCATGACATGTTCGGACCTAGTGTGATAAGCCTCTAAAGGTGTGCCAGGCATGTGGAAAGGTCGAGCATCTGGAGTGGTTCTGCAGGCAGCCTTCTCAGTCAGCCAGCAAGGAGGGACCAGGATAGACGGTGGCATCTAGAATTGGTTTATATTCGATAACAGGAGAGGGTAGCTGAGTTTCAGCTGCACGTGGAGGACATGATAGAGACCGTGACATCCAGCTGAGGGGTCAGTTGTCAGTGACTAGAGCAGCACCGTAGGGAGGTCAGGCATCAGGCAGTTGTGCTTCTGGCCAGGTGTACGTCGTGGAGCTGCCAGAGGCTGATAAGGCTAGTGAGCTGACAATGGTTAGAGTTAAACCACAGGTGTGTCCATGATTTATTTTTTCTCTTATGGCATGACCTGTAGAGGCATGTCCGTTTTGAGTGCACGTGATGCACAGGATCTATATGGACTAACTAGATGCCAGTTAGTGGGATTGGTTCCATATCAGGTGCATGATATATTTATATGTATATGTATTAGATGCGTAGCATCAGGGGCATCAAGGATGCGGGTTACTTGAGGTTCTAGGCACCAGGTTTGTTTTGAGCATCCATGGGATGCAGGACCTCATGGAGGCGGACACCGATGCAGTGTGGGATATGCTGGATGTCGGAAGTGGCATGTGGGGTACCAATGAGGTGTAGGGGTGATGATGCGTCACGAGAGGACCTTGAGTCCGGAAACAGGTTACTGAACCTTTGCTTGTTCTGATCTTTTTCGGGTTGAGACCGAGTTAGGCGATTCCTAAGGCGGGGAGCCCCTTGAGTAATTTACTCAGAACCTTGTGATCGGGGAAGTCCAGGTTGCTTTGATCGGGGTGGTATGTTCGGTGCCATCTTCGGGTTTCGTTTGATAGCTCAGGGATGAGATATGTTAAAGTGGGGAGATTGTAAGAACCCAGGTTTTTAGAACGGGTCAAAATCCCAACCCTGTTTGAATTTTGGCTTGTTCAGAGAAAACTTGGAGAATCTAGGAAAAACTTTTAAGGTTTTGGAGGTCATACAGGGGTACACGGTTGGTGTATGGTTAAAAAAACCGTTCATCCAGCCCAGGAAACCATACACCCTTGACAGTGGGCTCTTCACGGGCAGCGCACGGTTTTTCAAACCGTGCGGGCAAGCCATGCGAAGTCCCTGGAAGAGACAGGGGAAACCGCACGGTTGGCACACGGTTTTCCAAACTGTGTGGGGTAACCGTGAAGCCACTTAAATTTACGGTTTTTTTAAGTTCTGGGCCACTTGGGATTTCCCATTCTCCATATTTCTTCCTCCCTCTTGTGGCTCACGTGGGGAGAGTCGTCCAGGCATTCAAATCCTTCCAGGATCTTCTTCTGAACCTCATTTAGAACATTGTTTGATGTGTTAGAACCCCCTCGGTTAGGCCTTGATTCCCCTTAAGTTGTTTTTCATGATTTCTATTCTAGAATGAGTTTTTGGGGTTTGATTAGTTTTGATTCATTTGTAGATCTACCACGTTTTAGACCTAATTGGAGGCTGTTATCGGAGGATTAACATCGTACTAGTATGAGGTAGGTGGTGCATACCTATTTTTATATTTTCGTGGTCATTTGGGTAGCGCGGCCTTCAGCGTGTTTTCAGGTATTTTCAGAGAGGCTCTAATTTATCTACTATTGATTATTTAAATTTCTTATTAGACCTACGGGATACCTTTGGGTATTCCCTTTTTCCTATCTTGATTGAAAAAGTTCGGGCGAGAGGTCGTTGCTCACATGGGGAATTTTTTCCGGGGTTGCCAAAATAATAATAATTTAATTTTATTGGTGTTAACTATTAGGTTTAGTTATTTAAACCTTGATATGAGTTTTTGTAGACCTTAGAACCTTCAGTGCTGGTATGGGACAACACTTGCTTAGTGAAATTCATCTAAGTATATGGTTTTTTCTATTTATGTGTTCTGTTTAATTGTGTTATATATGTAATTACTGAATTGCATACACTGGAACCTTTAGGTTGTTCTTGGTACAGTTGAGCGATTCTGATCGTTGGTTGGGCTTGGCCCGAGGTTACTTTGGGTGGTTTTGACCATGGAATTGGGCGTCATGGACGTCAGCTTGAGGCAGTACGACTGTCAGGTTGGTCATGGCCTAGGTTACTTCAATGGAAAGGCCATCAGACTTGAGCGGCATGGTCTCAGGGACATGAGGTGTCAGATGTGTGGTGGCTTAGGTTCTATTTTGGTGATTACCACTCACCCATAACTTTGAGTAATGTGCAAACAGAGATACTCTGTGATGAGGTGGTTTTGACCACTCATGTGGGTAGAGGCCCCTGTAGATGTGGTTTAGGTACTTTGGTTGGGGGTGCTTGTCATAGGAATCCACTTGGGAGGTGAGAAGCCTTCAGGGGATATCTTTGAGGCTATCGGGTTGGGGGCTAAGGCTCGTCGTGATTTGAGGGCAGGTATTGCTATCTTTCTGGTTACTTATTTGAGGGTGGATATCATCATCCCTCCAGTTACTTGATTTGAGGGTGGGTATCGTTGTCCCTATGGTTACTTTATTGAGGGTAGACATCGTTGTCCCTCTGGTTATTTATTTGAGGATAGGAATCACTGTTCCTTCCGGTTACTTCTTGGGTGTGCCTTCGGGATGTCGGTACTTGAGGCACGAGGTGTCAGGAGGCACAAGGTGCCGAGTTATTATTCTTGGGCGTGCCTTCGGGATGTTGGTACTTGAGACACATGGTGTCAGGGGCCACATGGTGCTGGGTTATACGACAGAGATTCCGGCATTGGCCGAAGCAGGTGACACTCCATGGTGGTCGCTGAGCACCAGTGGAGTTGGTGTTTATTTGTGCATCGTACTGTTTACTATTTTTCTTATAAATTCATGCCTTCTTAAACACTTATATTAGGTACACACCGTGGGTGTTATCCTACTAAGATTCATCTCACACCCTACACGGGCCCTTCGGGATGAGTGCAGACTTTATGGATTTATGTGCTGGAAAGAGAACAGCTTCAGGAGATGGGCTACATTAGCTATTGCATGGAGATGGTATGGACCTTGAGGTCTTTCCTAGCTGGAGTTTATCTTTTTTTTGTTTCCTTTCCTGTATTAGCATGATTATTTCTTATGTATCTACAGTTTGTTAGCCATTGGAACCTTTTTATATATAAATACATGTATGACCTTTTTTGGATGGATGTTTGTACTTCAGTGCTAGTTACAAGTGGTGTTCAGCATGCTGTTGTGTTTACTTTATGTTACTGTTGTCATATTTATTAATTTTTCTATTTATTGGTATTGAATGTTCTTCCACTCTGTGGGTCTGGTTCGAGTCTTCTAAGTCATTTGTTCTGCTGCATCATTATTATTATACTCGGACCAATACCATTATTATCCTCTGAGATGGTATAGCCTACCCACTATACCTATAAGACCCTCACTGCTAGTTGGCAGCCTTTGGCGTTTGGGGAGGTGCGCCTAAGGTAGTAACACCCAACCCGTTTAGCACTGTTCGGGTGGCTTCTCAGGTCAGGGTCGTTACATTGATCCCTGGTTAGAATGGGAGTATGAGCACAGTCTAATACCTCACCCTTTATAGGAATATGTCAATAATCCTTTTGGACAGGAGCAATAATGGTTGCTTACTTAGGTACAACTAGTTGTTCATGATGATCAAAGTTTTGAGTTTCCCTATATGTAGGGATAGAAGTATGTGCATGTCACTTTATATGTAATAGTTCTGGAATATGCCAGTGGATATCTTTAGTTTTTGATAAAATATATTGGCATTTTAGCAAAGTGTGTGCAGGGATATAAGCCTGCACATTTTCCATCTCCATTAATTGTTGGTATATATATTCGATTGAAGTGGGTATATTCACCCACTTATGTCCTCATTGTGCCATTAAAATATGCCAATGGACTTCATGCTCAGAGGTAGGAGTATGATCCTCCCCCATTCTTGTTGTGGGAATATTACCTGAGACTCATTCCGAGTTAGCAGGGATATGATCCTGCTTACTGGTTCCTGTCGGAATATTCTAGTAGGCATCGTTAGCAGGAGTGAGGATATAAGCCCTCTCCTAGATATCCAATTCCTTCCTCCTCCAATGATTCTTCATTGTAGCTCGTGCATGATCATTAGAGGTGGTTGTGTGTCGGATGGTACCCTCAGTAAGTGACTGATGGGTACCGGTGGGATGGTGTTAGTGACGACGGTTGGTAGGTGACCTCCTCTGTCACAAACCAACCTGGGTCGACCCTAAACCGGTCACCCGAGTCGGTCTGCGACATGGCCCGAGAGGAGTTCCCAATCCTCCCGGGCTGGCGACAAGTGCCAGGGCATCAATAGAGGCTGTGGGAACGATTTCGCCCAATATAAATAAATAAATCAATAGAAATAATACAGAGTAGCACAGAATAAATAAACCAAATAAAATGACTAAACAGGAACAAAAGAAAATAATGCTAACCAAACTCGACGTCTGAACTAACTCCGTGTGACCCCACGAGTCACTCTCCGACTCAACGATCAAGCATCGCCTAAGGCGAGTGCACTCAAGCTGTATCCTGCACAAACACTTAAAATAGAAAAGAACTATAGGCGTGAGTATTAAAACTCAGTAGGCTAGCCCGATATCTATTCCCAATGCACTAACTTTAAAAAAAAGAACATCATTTCAAGTTTGACCTAGAATTTATAAAAGTAAGGTTTTCTACATGTTACTCAAAAACAAAGTACGAGTCATTGCCCCTATTCATTTCTCAAAACCCAAG